>CM053787.1:965696849-966896849 GCA_028749045.1 Cupressus sempervirens
TTAGGAATATGCAACTGAATACCTTTGAACAACACACCTTCTTGAATAAAATACTCATCATACTTACTTATGTGATCTATTAGGTTTGATGCTTTGCACTCTTTCCATGCCTCAGAAAAATTAAGGTCAATATCATACAACTCTTTCATTTGATCAAACCAAGAACTTCAACCTTCATATCAATCAATAAAAAATGTCTTCTACTCAATGCATCAGCAGCTTTGTTAGTAACTCCACTCTTATGCTTAATCACAAATGTAAAACTTTGCAAGTATTCAACCTACTTCATATGTCTCTAATTCAATTTATGTTGACTTCCCAAGTATTATAAATATTTATGATCAATATATAGTACAAACTTCTTAGGAATCAAATAATGTTTCACTTCTTCAATGCTTGGACAATAGCATAAAATTCTTTATCATACATAGAATACTTTTTTTTAGCATCACTCAACTTTTCACTAAATAAAGCAAAAAGTTTACCTTCTTTACTTAATACAACTCCCATTGCATTACCACTAGCATCACATTCAACTTGAAATAGCTTATTGAAATCAAGTAAAGCCAATACAAGTAATTTAGCAACCTTTTATTTCAAAGTCTCAAAACTCTTATCAACTTCATGTATCCACTTAAATTTCTTTTTATCTCCTCTCATTGTCTTAGTCATAGCATTACAAATAGAACTAAAATTCTTTATAAACCTCCTATAAAAACTAGCCAAACCATTAAATGATCTTACCTCACCCACATTCTTAGGTGTAGGCCACTCCAAAATTTCTTTAACCTTCTCAAGATCCATCTTCAAGCCATCAACTAAAATCATAAATTCCAAATACACAATCTCCTTTTGCATAAAAGAACACTTTTACAAATTAATCAGCAACTTCTCCTCTTTCACCCTCTACATTACCTATCTAACATGCTCAAGATTTTCTTCCTTAATTTTACTGAATATCAAAATGTCATCCAAATAAATAATCACAAACATACCAAAAAATATTTTTAGAACTTCATGAAAGTACTAGGTGTATCGCCTAATCTAGTAGTGTAATAAAAGGAATACAAACTATTAAAGAATTCACAAAACTAAATAAGACAACACTTGTGATAGGATGAGGTTATCACCAATTGGATGAGGTTATCACCAAAAGGAAGGTAAACCAAAAATTGTAAGCTTTTTGGGTATAACCTATGATGATGTAGATATGCCCCTGATGGATAGGGGATGTATGCTAATGATTTTCTTAAGCTTCCAATGGATGGGTGTTTTTCAAGTGTGGGAGTGGATGGGTGATTCAACAATGGTGGTGAAGGTGGATTTTAGCATGGGTATGGTGCAAAAATGGGTATGATGTAGTGCCTAGGGTGGCATTATAAGTTCACATGAAAGTGGATTATTTTTCTGAAGGGAGAGGGTTTCATTTATAGGCTAAGGGGTGTTTAGATGGAGGGTCAAGATGTGAGGATGGATAAAGGATGATGGAGGGATAGGATGCAAGGAGAGGAGAGCACATGGATTGTGCTTCTTTGTAGCCAACCAAGGAGTGACACCTTTCACAAGGAGGATAAGTATGAGAGGATGGGCAAGATGGTTATTCAAATAGAGTAATGAGGGAGGAGGAGTGTGTAAGAGGGATTTAGGAGGCATTAAGAGGGATATAAGAGGTATTAATGGAATGTAAGAGCCATTAATGCTCTTGGATATGAATGGAAGAGGATAAGGGAGACTTGTTGACTTTGACTTGGGTTAGCAAGTCTTAACCCTAGCTTAAAGTTGTGTACATGTTTAGGATGGGGATTAGACTTAGTTTAGAAAGGAGGTTAGGGGGCAAGTGGCTTAGCTTTGATGGGATGGGTTATTTAGTTGGCTAAGTGAGGTTAGTATGAGTGGATGGGTTGGATTAGGGGTAAAGATAAGGTTTAGGGATGTTTTAGGGGTTAGGAATGACTTATTTAATAAAATGAGCAATGTGGGATTAAATTAAATAGATTTGAAGATTTATTTAATTTAATAGAGGAATAGGGATTTAATTGATAAATTGATTTCGGGTTATTATTTGATTTTATCAATTAGACTATAGTTAATTTAATTAATTAATTAACTAGGGGATGATGATTAATTAATTAAATAATAAATATTTAATTAATGATGTCTTAGGAGATGACTAAATATGATTACTTATTTGTGTAATCAAATTTAGGTGTCTACATTTTGCCCCTCTATGACATAGTGTTCCCAATACTATTTCAAAGATGTCCTTTTTTTGGTAGAAGAGGAGAGAATGGACTATGTGATGCCCCCTTAAGAAGGTGGTGAGGAGAGAAGGTGAGACCTGATAGCTTCTTGAAAAGTACAAGAATCTAGGGTGAGCAGGAGGACAGAGAGTGCATAAGAGAGGGGGCTTTAAGGAAGTGCATGCTCACACAATGGGAGAATGATACAAAGGAAATCCTTATGCACTAAGATAACCAATGGTTAAGAAAACTAGTTATAGGGATAGGTTGGGGGGTGATTAGCTTTTTACATTGGACCCAAGGAAGTAATTTGGAAGATGGGAGGTTTGGGGAGATTATGATTCTAGGATTTATGATTGGTGATGACTAAGATTATGATTGATGCAGGAGCTATGATTATGATTGATGCAGGAGCTATGATTATGATTGATGTAGGATCTATGCTCATGATTGATATAAGATTGGATACTATGGGATTGATGTAGGAGATATGATTATGATTGATGTAGGAGCTATGATTATTATTGATATAGGATTTGATACTAGGAGATTGATGCAGGAGATACGATTATGATATAGATAAAATTGTTGGATCATGATTGTAGGACTGATTAGATGGGATGCTTGGATAACATGGGAATTTTTTTTATAGGATGGGATTCTTGGATAGGATCAAATGTTTTGATAGGATGGGATGCTTGGATAGGATGGGAGTGTAAAGTAATCTATTGAAGCTTGAGTGTGGGGATGTTCCAAAGGGGAGCAGCACAATATAGTTGAGCACTAATTTTGATATAGGAATATTTGAGATATGCCAAGGATACTAAGAACATCAAGGCCTTTGCACCAATATTACATAGAACTGACTTGAAACAAACACATAAGGATTGCCCCAACATCACACATGAATCCCAGAGGAATCAAAGTGGAAATGATTCTGGGTAACCCACAAACAAATGATATTTCCCAAGTGCACCATGTAACCACAAGTAATCACATGTTTGGACTATGCAAGGTTCATATGTTACTGACTCACAAGAAAAAAAGAAGATGAAAAAGATCTGATCAAAACCTTGCTCTCAAATTGCCCCCTTCATAGCACACCATGATATAAAAGCTTATGGTGACCTTGAGGAAGGAATAACCCAAATTTCTTGGAAGAGATACTTTAAGAACCAAACTTGAAATCCTAAAAAGAAAATAAATTGAAATAAAGTGTAAATCCATGAAAAAGTTAACCTTTTCCCAAAGAGATTAGTAGGACTAGATACTAATAGACCAAGATCAAACAAGAGGAAGGATGCATCCTATAAGGATATATCAGTAATATTGAGGACTAGGATGAGTGGAGCAATCAAAATGTTTTTAAGACAACATTTTGATGATAAGGGATCTTGTATAAGGATTTGTTAAATCACTTAACGAAGATAATTGCAATTTGTGATCAAACATGAACTGACACAAAGAGAGGAGAGATATACAATGGTACTAAGTGAAGGACTAGCATGAAAGGAATATATAGTTGACAGACCAAAGTATTTACAAGGGATTACTATACAAAAAGCTTAGCATGATAGGATAGCAACAAGAAAGATAAAGATGAGAAGATAGCGAATAAAAAAATTGAGATGAGGAGATAGAGTGAAACCTCAAGATAAGGAAATAGAGGTGATGAAAAGCTTGGGATGGGAAGATAGTGGATAAAAAGCTCAAGATGAGGTGATAGCAGAGGAAAGCTTAGGATAGTAGATAAAAAGATGGGGATAAGGAGATAAATGAAAAGCATAGGATAAGAAGATAGAGGAAAACATTAGGATAAGGAAATAAAGGGGATGAAAATATTGGGATGGGAAGATATCAAATGAAAAGCTTGGAATGAGGAGATAGTGCGAGTAAAAAGCTTAAGGTGAGGAGATAGCAGGTGAAAAGCTTGAGATGAGGGGAGAGTAGGGGTAAAAAGCTCAAGATGAGGAGAGAGCAGGGATGAAAAGCTTGGGATGGGAGGATGAGGAGACAGTAGGGAAAAATCTCAAGATGAGGAGATAGTAGAATGAAAAAGCTCAAGATGAGGAGATAGTAGATGAAAAGCTTGGGATGAAGAGATAGTAGGTGAAAATCTTAGGATGAGGAGATAGCAGGAAAAAATCTCAAGATGAGGAGATGGCAGGATGAAAAAGCTCAGGATGAGAAGATAGCAGGATGAAAAGCTCGTGATGAGGAGATAGTAGGATGAAAATATTTGGATGAGAAGATAGTGGAGATGAAAAGCTTGGTGTGAGGAGATAGAGGAAAACATTAGGATGAGGAGATTGTGGATGAAAAGGCCAAGATGAGGAGATAGTGCGATGAAAAGTTTGGGATGAGAAGATAGTGAATGAAAAGCATGTGATGAGGAGATAGTGGGATAAAAATTTTAGGATGAGGAGATAGACCAAAATATAGGGAGTTGGAAGGATGTATCCGAATGATGATGATTGGGATGTGACCAAGGCTTGAAACAAGGTTGGGTAGAAGATTTAAGAGTGTGATTGGATGTGCAATGGAATGGTGCAATTGATGGTAGATTTCTAGGAGCATGAGGATATGAATGGATGACATTGGGGTATATGGGGATAGCCTAATGCTAGATACCAATGATAAGGGATTTATCAAGTGATGGAAAGATGGAGAGATGGTGAGAAGTGCAAGGATAGAAGAAATGGGGATGCCTGGTTTTGGGGATGACAAGATGAAAATAGGACTAGAATGGGACAATGGAAAGATGGACACAACATAGTCTCCAAGGAATATAGTACCCCCAATTATATTTTATTCAAGAGGAGGTTTTATGAGAGATGTTATAGGATAGAGGATTGGATGATAAGAGGATAATAAGGTAGAGGGAAGCTAGGTTAGGAAAGGTGAATGAGAAAGGAAGATAGGGGATAATTATGGTTAGTGGATAAGATTTGGAAAAAGAGGAGTCAGAAGCATTATATGGAAGGAAGAGTGGGTGGATAAAGAATAGGTGGATACAAACTTGGATGGTAAATGGATGTCAAAAGGATGACCAAAATCATGTACCTAGTGGTGGACTTTATTTTTATCAAGATCCGAAGGAGGGTAGTGGGTGAAATGTATAAGATGTGGTTGGTATGGTGGGATGAGATGGGTATTGTTGGGTGATGGAACATGCCCCCAAGTGTGCAAATAATTTGGATGGAGGGATTACACATGATGTTTGTTTGCCAAGTTTTCATCATGGTACTTGTCCAAGGCATTTGAATTGCTAAGTTTTCACCAGTGGAAGCTTATTTTTCTTTACTTTCTTTTTTTTTACTCTTTTTTTTGTTTTACTTTTTCAATGTATTTTTATTCCTAGATGTTCATAGGATGGGTGGAAAAAGATTGGATTTAAAGGAGTGGAATAGTGGACAGGAGTTGGTAGATAAGGGATGGGAAGACATTAGACTTATGGGAAATGTATTAGAAAAATGGAAAGATCATCGTTGGCACACACCTTGAAAAGTAATGAAATAGTGGGAAACATGGTGTTGAGTGAGGTTAAGGAGAAAATGGAGGAAGAGGAATATAAGGACTAACAATAAATTTGGAAGATGAAGGATTCAAAATCTAGGATAAGAAGTATATGGAGTAACAGTGGATTGGGGGGATGAAGGATGTTTATATGGAGATTTGGATAAAGTATGAATGGATGAGGCTTTTTGAGGAGTGGGAATGGATGTCAATTGAGATCTTTCTTTGAGATAAATTCCTTTTATGATCATCCTAGGTATCCACATGATTTTTGACTTTTTCAGCTTGGGCCTTTGTGGCCTCTTGACATTTTCTTTGATTTGGATTGAACGTTTCTCTTCAAGAACATGTATTTTAGAAGGGACATGTCGATACTTGGATTTTTGTGGATTTTTTTATTTTGGCAACCATGATTGAGGTGTGATCATCTTCATCAACAACTAAGTTCATGACTATGCTTCTTGCTTGGTCATCAAGATTGAAAACACTCTCTAAAGTAATGAGACCCTTAGGCAATTTGTTGGAACTGAGATTAATGATTTGATCACCATACTGATCTTGTAGTCTTGACTAGTTCATATTTAAAAATTCTACTTCATTCTACAAGAAGCTTACAATTTGTTCATCAGATTCAAACACTTGCCAATGAATTTTGTTGTTAGGGATGGTAGGCCTTACTACCATTTTGATTTGTTGCTTCTTCTTCTCCTCAATATTCCTTGGCACATCATGACATGCACCTATTGCTGCAAGTCTATCAGCATGTCCATTTTATTTTCTAGGGATACTTTGAATATTAAATGCATTGAAACCCTCAAGAAAATCCCATACCCTATGTTTATAAGACTTGAGCAAACCATTCTTGGTGATATTCTGATTTCTCACTTGATTTACCACCAACTCACTATCTTTGTATACACTTAAGGCTTGAATTCCTCTTTTCTGAGCAAGTAGGAGACCCTAAATCAAGGATTCATATTTGGCCACATTATTAGTGCAACTAAACTAGAGCCTAAAGGAGAATTAGTACCTTACTTATGCAAGAGAAATCAACACCACACCAGCCCCTGATCCATTCTTATTCCTTGATCCATCAAAGTACATGATCCATATCCCACTCACATCTTCTTTAGTCTCCACAAGACTAGGAACTAGATCATCCTTCTCTAATATAAAATATGTATTGAGGCCTATCTTAAGGGTTTCTGGCATAGGATCAAATTGATATGCATTAGCCCATTCATCTAAGATAAAATTAGGTATCTCTGCTAGGGAAGTAGTAGGATCATTCATTACATCATTCTCATCCATTTCTAGGATAGTGCAGTTCATGTTGATGAGATTAGGGGTGTAGGGTTCAGTATGATGGAGGCCTAGAGGCTCTACTCTGATTGAAGCTTTGGTCCCATATCTTTTCCTAAAAGACATATATGACCAATCAAAAGATATATAACCACCTATTTGGGCAATGAAGTCTCTTGACAAATAGATGGAAAAATGTGGCTTGACTTCAGCAATGGATATATCTTGAGTTACAGTACAACTAGGGCATGCATGTAGGGCCATTACCACATTCCTAAGGATCCCTATAGTCTTGATAGTACTACCATCCAACTATAATACATCCTTAACAATGGGCTTATATTTCATTTCTAAAGCATTAGCAACACACCTAGGCATCACTGAACTACTAGCCCCTGAATCAATCATGCAATTGTGGACTACTTTATCCCCTATAATTAGAGAAACATAAAATGGAGGGGGTATAACCTTTTTATTTGTTTCTTCCTCCCTTAATGGTTGTACTAGGCTTGTGGCATTTTCCATGCTGGCTAGCTGATCCTTTGGCTCAATACTTTCCAATTCTTTTTGCAGCAAACTCTTTTGCATGGGTATAGTAGCAACAGCATCCCACATGGAAATATTCACATTTTCCTTCTTCATTTTTTCTACCACACTAAATGGCATAGTAGGTACCTTGATAGAAACCTTGGAAGTTGCATTTGTAGGAGGTTGAGATGGAACAACCTAAGGATTACTTATGTCTTTTCTACCATTATTTCACCTTTGTTGCTAAGAAGTATTTGATTGATCATTTACTACTTGTTCATGAGGTATTTCATTTGAATTTGAGGCATGATTAAGAGGAGGAGGGGTAGCATCTTCAATATCTCTTCTTTTGCTCCTAGTGTTGTCAGCAATGGAATCTTGGTTTACATTATAACGTTCTTCCACTTGATGATTCATAAAGGAGCAATCACCTTGTCCTTGCATATATGAGGCATTTTTAAATTGGTCCTCCTTGTATGATTGTCTTTTTGTAGGCTCTTGGATGGTTAAAGACAAAAAATATTCAACCTTTTGACACATGCAATGAGTATAGGAGTAGTTACAGGAGGGACAAAATTCCTAATCTTGGGCCATGTTGTTTTGAGGAATGATGGCCCTACTTTGGTTTACAATTGAGGTTGAAGCATGGCTATTTTGTCTATTTTGATTGAAATAATATTTCCCATGATTATGATTTGGAGGCCTACCACTATTCAGAGTTTGATATTGCAATTGGTGAGCCTTACTACCTTGAGCTTTCTATCTCTCTAAAGTTTCCACCTTATTACTCATTTTCTAAATCACAGAGAAGTTATCCTCCATCTTCTTCTCTTGGCCCTACAATCTTTTATCTACATTCTCTATGTTCAACATTGTAGATTGCATCATCTCCTTGATTTCATCTATTCCATTTAAAGATGTGGAAGGTTGAGGAACTAGAGTGAGGGATTGTGATGTGGAAGTTGTGGGAAGAGGAACCATTGCTGGTTGGTGATTTGGAACATCAGGAAAGAAAGGTATAGGAGGACTTGGAGCTAGCTTACCTCCTTATATTAGGATTTTTTCTAACTTTATTACTATGTCATAAGCATCAGGCAAGGTATCTTCTACCATAGTTTGGATTGTAGTGTCAATGTCACTATTAAAAGCTCTGAGGTAATGCAAGAAGGCATTACCAGGGGTAGGCTTTATTGAAGTAGGTATTCTATCCCATGTCTTTTGAAATCTATAGTTGAAATCAGTCATACATTCACGAGGGGGCTCTTTTTATAGTAGTCAATTGTTTTAAAAGTGACAAATGGTCACTTTTGTTCTTAAAGTGTTTACATAGTCTTGCTCCCAATCCATCCCAATCTGCTATGGAACCATGAGCCAAACCTCTATACCATTGTAGTACTTTTCCTTTCAAGGATGAGGTTAGAAGCCTAACTAAAACATCATCCTCTATAATACCATGGATATTATAGACATTTGTAACTCATTGAATGTGTTCTGAGGGAGAGATAGAAGTTTCACCAATAAATTTTGGTATACTTTTGAGTGCAGCTATTTGTGTGTCATGTATTTGGGCCAATAAAAGAGGACTTCCACCATTAAAGGTGGCAAAAGTATGGGCTCTAGGCTATGCCATATAGACAAGCGATCTATTGATATTTGATGATGGCAATCTAGGTGGAGATCTAATAGTAGGAGTAGAAATAGATCTTGTAGATGTATTTGTTGCTATTGCACTCCTAACTAGTGATAAAGATACTCTAGTCATCATTCTAGGATTTAAAAATCTAAGCTCTTGGTACTAAAATTTACCTCTAGAAGATGCCCTTATTTCAGCTTTGGGCATGAATTACTACAACATTGGTCTAGAACCAGATGTATTTGAAGCTTAGAGTCACCAAGTACTTGAAGAATTAACCTCTTGAAGGCTTGAACACTGAAGCCAGTACTATCTCCTTGGTATTAATCTTGAAATCTTCTTTTTGACACCAGTAGACTTGAAATCTTTTAAATAAAGTCCCACCAGGTGTGCCAAAAACTATTGTCACAAAGGTTTGCACCCATGTCCAAATTTTTTACCTAAGGACAACCTTGTGAAACATGGAAACAACCTCCAAACTATGGGACTTGAACTATGAGGTTGAGTCTCCAGAGAAGGTCGGCTTCCTTTACTATCAAGGTGCACCTAATACTCTTGGAGAGGAAAAGGGAGAAGGAATGCATGAAAGCAAATCTACCTACTCTAACCTAAGGAGGTGATGCACCAAAATAGAGTGTTCAAACCAATCTCTACCCATACATGCACTATTGAACTATCATGACACCAAAAGGTATACACATCCAGACTTGCTTTAATCTAACAATCACATGCAGATCAGGAAACCCAAATGAATGACACAGGGAAAGAGAGGATTCACTTATATACCATTCATAGGCCAAAAGAGATATAGTCATGCAAGATTGCAGATCTCTGCGATACACCAATGAGAGGAAAATAATTCTTTCACTTTACATCAATGGTTGGAGGAGATAAGGCAGAATGTCATACAATTCAGAGGCAAAGGGAATTTACACATGAAATTGTAGAGCAATATTAGAGAAAATAAAGAAGAGTTGATAGCCCTGACAAAATTCACAAAAATTGCCTTTATAGCTCAGGCATAATTGAGATATTTTTCTCTGAAGTTATTCCACAACCACTACCATTAAGTCTTGATAAAGATCTGGAGAAAATCTAATCTGGGCACAGGTTCAAATACAATGAAACCTGATATTTTGTTCAAATAGGGCTCAAGAAGATAGAAATGACACCACTTAAATCATTCTAACCAAGTAGATGGATAGGATTAGAGGTGGTAGAGTGTTCTCCTTCATTTACCAAGCATAGAATTCACTCAAGAGTAGTTGGAATCGATCATGAGGATCAAATTATGTAAGAAACCTCGATTTCCTTCTTTTCTAGCTCATTAATCAGCAAGGTCAAATAGTCAACTAAATTTTGCCACCAAGATGAGCCACATGGACCAATGATCTCATTTCATTTTGTTAGCCTGTAAGGTCTCCATGTGGTTGACCATATTACCTTAACTAACTATGCCACCTCCCAACTTAACCATGATGTCACATAACTGCCAGCCTCAATTGCCAATGCTAATTGTAGCATTATCTCCCTGGGCCTACAAGGACACGTGTCCTTCAGCCACTTTCTCACATTGTTTAATTTCCTTATATCTTGTTAATGTGTGGAAGTGTTGACCCTTGATCGTCTTTAAATCTACGATGATCATAAATTTTGCATGGCTACACACCTAGTCAGCTAGACAGACCAATGAAACACTTCCTCTACATTCCACCTCACCTAAAAACTGCCACAAAAGATGAGCTATTTAATTTCCTTCTAAGAAGGGTGGGCCCATGATGTCACACTATGCCACAGTTCATAAAGGGGCTTTCCCGCATTCCTTAAAACTCATGCACCTTCATATTGTGGGCAAGTGTTGATCGTCGATCTACAAAAGATTGACGATCACGAAAGATTTATATTTATACCATGCTTTCCATTAAAGCTTCAGGCCCATGAACCACTTAGTATCAACCTCACACAACCTGGCCCCATAATGACATGTGGCAACAAGGTGCTTGCCTGCATTGTTAGGAAATTTGACACAACATAGAATGTGGGAAAGCGGGTGCCAATCAAATTGCCAACTCAACCAGTAGCTCTCCCCTTTGTGGCCCACAAGAAGAACATGGGCCCACCTACCACACATCACATAGGGGCTTCCCTACATTGTTTAAAGGTAGTACATCTTGGGAACATGGAAAAGAACCTACCTCAAATCTAAGCAAGATCTGATGGCGAGGAAATTTACGGGCCAACAGAAATAAACCTAGGGAAATAAAGGAAATACCATAAGGTTTTAAATGTTTTATTTTC
The DNA here is from genome assembly GCA_028749045.1 of Cupressus sempervirens. NCBI lineage: Eukaryota > Viridiplantae > Streptophyta > Pinopsida > Cupressales > Cupressaceae > Cupressus > Cupressus sempervirens. The sequence goes on from CM053787.1 coordinate 965,708,367, forward strand.
TCATATTTCCAGGGCATTTAAATAATAAAAAGATGGGAAGTGACCGTTGGGTGGGCCTGCATTTGAATTCAAATTTTTGTGGGAGGAAAAAATAGGTAACAAGCATGAAGTAGAGGAGATGGAATGATAGGATCTTGATTTGGATGGGTTGATGGAAAGGGATCTTAAGATGGTGTAGGTATGATGGTAGGATTTAGATATGGATGAGATGGTGACTGCTCTTTGGAGGGAGTGAATGATAAAAGTGGATCATGTAGGGGAATAAGTGGGATGGTGGGATCTTCTTTGGTGTCATGGGATATTTTGACATGCTTCTAGATAGGATCTTGATAGGAATGGATGGGATTGGATGGTATTATAGGAGAAGTATGGATGATTTTTTTAATGGGGATGGGCTGATGGGGGGGGGGAAGACTCATTAGGTTTATTACAAGGGATTTGGGTAATGCTAGGAGGAAAAGATGTAGATGGGATTTGGAGGGATTCAGTGGATTGGAAGTAAGAGACAAAATGGGTTTGATAAGTGGGGTGGATGAGATAGGTATGGTAGCAATAGGATGATGTAAGAGGAATGATGGGTGTGGGAGATGGATTTTCTTTGGGGTTTCTTATAAAATTCCTTGGAGATGAGAGTGTTGGACTGGGAAGAGTAAGGGAATTAGGGTGAGGCATTGTATAAATAGGATTGGTTGGAGGATTTGGAAAGGGATTTGGAGGATATTGAGACGGTGGGCTTAGGCTAGGGGTGTATCTACTAGCATTATTCTGGAAGGGTGGAGATTGGGAAATAAAGGTGGAGGAAGATGGAGACATAACTAATGTACAAGAGGAATATGTGGGCACAATATAGGAAGGAGGTGAGGATGAGGATAATAATGGATTTCCCTTGTCAAAGGTAGGGTAAGGAGTACTAGTGGGTATGCATAGAGGAATGTTTTGATTTTGGAGGATGTTGGGAGCAATATCTCTAAGGCTTTCAATATACCCATCATAGTCAACAAGATCTTCATCATCATTGGAATAAATTGGAGTGTGGAAAAATATGGGATGACCAAACTCATCATAATAGGATTGTGACATTTTGTTTGGTGGATGAAGGATGAATATAGAGAAATATGAAAAATGCAAATTAGGATAAGTAGGGAAGCTTAGATTTGGATTTGAATTAGGATCATGATAGAAGGAAAGACTGACTCCAATGGATAGGAAAATGGGGTGGGAAATGCATAAGAAGATGTATCTATCTTTAAGATAAGGAAGATTTGATGGAAGAATAGAATGATGTAGGAAAGGATGTGATTAGGATGACAATTTTTTTGGAAGTTTGGATGAACATTTGATGAGGCGATGACTATGCTAAGTATGTCTTTTATTTGGATTGAATGATTTACTAAGGGATAAAGTGGAACAAACTAAACTTAGGGTTGTTGTGAATGGACTTGCTAACAACCATCTCAAAGGAAATATAAGTGATATCTTTAACCAATAGAACTCAAGCATGTCAAACACATCAATAACCCTATAAGGTTTTACTATGATATACGAGCTCAGTTAGGGGTGTCCTCGATATATGCAAGGTATGTAAGGCTCAATTTTGTAGATGAAATAAAATGAGGTCACACAGCTAGGAGGAGAGAGTAACCCAAATCTCCACCTTCACTTCCCAAAGGTATAAAGTTCTTTGGGGCTTATCCAAGAGCGACAAGATTATACTTCCAAGAGAGGTGTCTTTTGATTCACCTCTTGATATTTATACTTCACCAGAATGCTAGAGTTGAGGTCATCCCAAGGGGTGATAGAATCCCCAAAAAGGCCTCCTAAAAAGTATAAAATAATACCACATAAGTGATCTTGGGTTTAAAAGAAACTTATTTATTTCCAATTGATGATTTAGATTTTTTAATTTACAATTAAAGACAGTTGTGTTTATGCATGCAGATTCATTTGCAACTTGGCAGCATTGTCAACATAATAAAGAGTGAGAGTTCATCAACATAAGTAAATCGAGCATCATCAACATGAGAAATTTGATAAGGGATGAGTGAATGAGTCAATTCATTTATGCATTCAAGATTGAGTGATTTCTTTTAAAGCCCCAAAGTTGAAGTGTGAGGTATAGCAATGATTAATTGATCCTTAGCATTCAAGATTGTGTTTGTTGTTTTAATCATGCATTCCAATAAAAACTTGATTTTAGTCGATGGCATTCAAGATTGATTTTAGCAACATGCATTCAAAGACAAGTTTTTAAACATTCAAGCTCATTCTAAGAAAAAAAAACCTGCAAAAAACATAGTTAGGTTTTTAAGATGCTCCACTCTGCAATGTTACAAAAAAAAAATCAAAATGATTAGTTGATTAGTCACCCAATAAAAAATTGAAATGGAAGCTTGACTATGGGGAAAAAATTTACTTTTTTTGTTCTTTTTTATAGGTGTAAAAATTCTTAGAAAAACTTGTACTCCATGGAACCACCAAAAGTCAAAATTTGATTTATACTTTATATATATATATATATATATATATATATATATATATATATATGCAAATGATAGTTAACAAGCACAGACACCAAAACTTAGAATCATAAAAAAATGTGCAAGGATTACCAAATCACAAGACAATGAAACTTAGAGATGCTAGAAAAATGTAGATGCCAAAATAAAGGTCACCATGAAACCTACGGAGATGACAGTTCAGCAGAAATGATAGTTTAGGTGCTAGATATAATAGCCCACAATGAAGAGGCCGGTTCTTAGGCAAAGACAACAAAATAAAAGTCAAATATGACAATTCTTAGGCACAGATGCCAAAACATAGAGACAATAGTTCAGAGATGACAAAATAGCATAGATGATGGTTTGGAGATGCCAAAATGCAAAGACAATAGTTTAGAGATGATGAAATAATGAAAATGATGGTGCATCTACACAAACAACATAAACAAACATGATAATCATAGGTCTTTCCATATTTTTTTGTTTTTTTAGTATATGAAGATATGTCTTCTTCCCAAATGTGTCCTTCAACCTTCACAAACAACTAGAATACTATGCAACACACTCAAACAAAAAAAAACATTAGCTCATTAGTATGTAAGAAAAATGGATTGAAATGGATTAAAATGGATGAATGAATGACCCATAGTGGGGTCCCACTAGATGTGTCAAAATGTATCACCTAATCCAGTAGTGGCATTAAAGGAATACTAACTATTAAAGCATTCACAAAACTAAATAAGACAACACTTGTGATAGGATGAGGTTATCACCAAAAGAAAGGCAAACCAATAATGGTAAGCTCCTTGGATATAATCTATGATGATGTAGATATGTCCCTGATGGATAGGGGATGTATGCTCATGGTGTGCTTGAGCTTCCAATGGATGAGTATTTCTCAAGAATGAGAGTGGATGGAGGATTCAACAATGGTAGTGAAGGTGGATTTTAGCATGGGTATCATGCAAAAATGGGTATGATGTAGTGCCCAGTGGGGAATTATAAGTTTGCACGAAAGGGAATTATTTTTGTGAAGGGAGAGAGTTTTATTTATAGGCTAAGGGGTGATCAGATGGAGGGTCAGGATGTGAGGATGGAGAAAGGATGAGGGAGGGCTTAGATGCAAGGAGAGGAGAGCACATAGATTATGCTTCTTTGTAGCCAACCATGGAGTGACACTTGTCACAAGGAGGATAAATATGAGAGGATAGGAAAGATGGTTGGTCAAAGGGAGTAATTAGGGAGGAGGAGTGTGTATGAGGGATGTGAGAGGCATTAAGAGGGATGTAAGAGGTATTAATGGCATGTAAGAGCCATTAATGCTCTTGGATAGGGATGGAAGAGGATAAGGGAGACTTGTTGACTTTGACTTAGTTTAGCAAGCCTTGACCCTTGCTTAAAGTTATGTGCATGCTTAGGATGGGGATTAGACTTAGTTTAGAAAGGGGGTTAGGGGGCAAGTGGCTTAGCTTTGATGGGATGGGTTAGTTAAGTGACTAAGTGAGGTTAGTATGGGTGGATGGGTTGGATTAGGGGTAAAGGTAGGGTTTAGGGATGTTTTAGCAATTAAGAATGATTTATTTAATAAAATGGGGGATGTGGGATTAAATTAAATAGATTTGAGGATTTATTTAATTTAATAGAGGAATAGGGATTTAATTGATAAAGTAATTTTAGGTTATTATTTGATTTTACCAATTTGACTATAGTTAATTAAATAAATTAATTAACTAGGGGATGATGATTAATTAATTAGATAATAAATATTTAATCATTGATGTCTTAGGAGATGACTAAATATGATTACCTATTTTTATGATCAAATTGAGGTGTCTACGCTAGGTGCATTAGTCAAACCAAAAGGAATAACCAACCATTCATACAAACCATCTTTTGTCTTGAAAGAAATCTTCCATTCATCACCTTCTCTAATTCTAATCTGATGATAATCACTTCTTAAATCAATCTTTGTAAAATATTTTTCTCCATTCAAACAATCCATTATGTCATCCATCCTTGGCATAGGAAACCTATATTTCACTATGATTTCGTTAATCACTCTGGAACCAGTACACATTCTCCATTCTCTATTCTTCTTAGGTGCTAAAATAGTAGGTATAGCACATGGACTTAGACTTTCTCTAATCAAACCTTTCTACAACAACTCATGCACTTGTCTATTAAGTTCTTCATTCTCTATAGGTGTTAATTTATATGTTGCTTTGTTTGGAAAACTAGCTTCATGAATCAGATTCATACAATGACTTATACTTCTTATTGGTGGTAAACCATCAAGAATATCCTCAGCAACAATATTTTTATACTCATTCAACAATTTTGTAATTCCTTCTCATACTCAGCTACCACTATCTACTTTTGTTGCTCAGTCATTACTACCAACACTTGATGCTCTAAGAACTATAGCAAAATAGACTTGATTTTTACTTCCTTTTTGAATTTCTTTCCATTAACCATGAAAATTTTTATTACAATACAACTAACCTCATATGGACCTTTAATCAAAGGCAAAAATATTTTTTTCTTCCCATTTACTCAAAGAGTATATTGATTCAATCTTCCATCAAGCATAGCATATCTATCATATTTCCAAAGTCTACCACACAAAATATGACAACAATCCATAGGCATAATATCACACAAAACTTCATCAAAGTAATGTCCAATATTGAACTTCACAAGGCATTGCTCACTTAGCAATATCTTATGTTTATCTTTGATCCATGAAACATGATAGGGTTTAGGATGCTTTAGTCTCTACAACTACAACTTGGTAACTAGCTCTTCTGATGCTAAAATCTTTGAACTTCCACTATCAATGATCACTTTGCAGCATTTCCCAGCCATCTTACATCTGGTCTTGAAAAGACTTCTTCTCAAAAAAAGGTTCCTCGTCACTTCCCTTATTAAATAAGGTTCTTCTAACCATTAGATTTTCTCTAGCCTGAGGACCACTTGGTGAACTCTCAATGTTAACTTGAATCACAACATTTCTATTATTCTACCCACTTTCAAAAGATCTACATTGAAAAGAACTATGCCATTCTTTACCACATCTGAAATAATTACCACAAAAACTACCTCTAGGATAAGAATTACCTCTTCCTCTATAAGATCTAGTACCTCCTTGATCTGAAATACCACCTTTCCACTCAATCTTGTCTTTGTCATCATTTTTCCATTTAGATTTTCCTTTATCATGCATAGAACTACTAGATCTACTACCTTCTACATAAGATCTACCTCTACCTCTCTAGAATCTACCACCTTTACTTCTTTGTCTTTGTTCACTCTTCTTGGTCAAGATTTCCTCAGCTTTCAAGGCATATTGGTATGCTTCCTCCACACTTTCCAATTTCAAAAAACTTATTTCATCTTCAATTCTAGATATTAATCCATTTAGATTCCTTTCAATATTCTCAACATCATCATCCACATGTCTAGATCTAATGTCCAATCTATAGAGTTCCTCAGTATACTCTTTCATAGTCATGTCCTTTTGTCTCAAATTTTGAATCTTTCTCAACAAGCTAACTTGTTAATTAGTAGGAAGGAATTCATTCTTTACCTTGTTCACCATCTTCATCCAAGTTCTGATCTTCTCCTTTCCTCTCTTTTGTGTATTAGTTTGCAAATGCTCCCACCACAATGAGGCATGATCTTTCAACCTTATAGCTGCAATCTTCACCTTCCTATTATCAAGAGTGTTTTCATACTCAAAGACCTTATCCATTTTAGAGATCCAATCTAACACAACATTGGTATCTAATTTTCCATTATAAGGAACTACTTCTATAGCAAGCTTTAATTTTCCCTATACAACACTCTCAACAACCTTGCTTCATCTTGGTCTTCTTCAAGTTTTGGATTAGGCTATGGTGCTACTACTTTATCATTTCTTAAATCATCAAGATGTGCTCCTCTCTTCTAGGTTGTCTCCATAGCATCAAATTTGGCTATAATTTGTCTCATTAATGTATCCAATATTGCATTATCAATATTTCCTCTACCTTGAAGCATCTTTACAAATTGGGTTCTTGCAAGATCGTAACCCTCTATAAGTTATAGGTCAAATCCATAGATATACAACCCTACAACCCAATTCACTTAGGGTTCTACATGATCTAATCACTACAAGGACAAACCTCAAGCTCTGATACCACCTGGTGTAGAGAGACACAAAATAACTAGGGCCAAAGCACACCCAGCTATCCAAACCACCCTGTAAGAGTCAACATAGCGAACAACACAACACAAGGAAAACATAAAGGAGAGAGAGGAAAAAATGTTTATATATTCATCAAATAATCAGTATACATGCCCAGCTATAAGGCCTTCTAGGTTATGGGCAATTTTCAAAAATACAACTTTTAGATTCACAATCCACTTTCAAGTTCACACTTCTAGACACCTATCCTTTCCTTTTTTTCTCTGGCCCCTAAACTCGATCCTAAACCTCATTAAATACTTGTGCGGCCATAGGTCAACCTATCACAAAACTAAATCCTACATTAAATGCATGCACAACCATAATTTGGCTCACATCAAATATTAACTACCTATACCAAAATTAAATGCAAGCAAGGTCATGCCAAACTAGAACCAGACATAGATAACTTGGCAAATGAAGACTTCACAAAATACTAGCACTCAACAACCACACAAGCTCAACATCCAAAGAGTCACTTAGCATCAATTATGAACTAGGCATCCTTCAATGCTTGGCAACCACAGAGGACTCAATAACCAAAGGATCACTCGGCAACCAAAGGAATCACTTGGTAGTAACTAAGAACTTGGCAACCACTAAATGCTTGGCACCAACTGGCAAAATGAACAAAAGTGCATGATTACAAGGTAGCCCAAGATGCTCCTACATCAAAATTTCATACTCACCTTCAAGATTTGGAACCTATCCTAGATCACATGGATAAATTTAGTCTACGACTCAACCCCAAGAAATGTGTGTTTGGTGTAACATCTAGGAAACTACTTGGTTACATTATGTTTGCAAAAGGAATTAAGTTTGATCCAGAGAATGTTCAAGCAATCATGGACATGCCTCCTCCCCATAATATTAGTCAAATGAGGGGCTTACAAGGAAGACTTCAATCCATTGATAGATTCATCTCACAGCTTGCAGATATATCACAACCTTTTACCAAGACTCTACATAAAGGTGTGAAATATAGTTTGAGCCAAGATTGTGATCAAAGTCTAACACAAATAAATAAATACCTAGCTAATCCACAAATCTTGATGCCTCCTATCTATGGGAAGCTTCTTATTTTGTACATCTCAACAACAAAGTCATCTCTTGGTATCTTGCTAGCTCAAGAAGACAATGGTAACAAGGAAAGAGCTATTTACTATCTCTGTTGCATGCTGATTTCCTATGAAATGAATTATAGTATCATTGAGAAAACTTGCTTGGCAATTTTCTTTGCTTCCCAAAAGTGGAGACACTACATGCTCACTCATAATATTTGACTAGTTGCTAAAATCAATCCATTGAAATATTTACTGAGCAAGGCAGCTCTAACAGGAAGGTTAGCTAAGTGGGTCATGATCTTAAGTGAGTTTGACATTCAATATGTTGAATGAAAGGCTATCAAAGGATGAGAAATTCTTGATCAATTAGCAAAAGCACCAATGTAGAGTCTTCTTCCACTAAACATTGACTTCCCTGATGAATCAATTCTAATGCTCACACACTAAACTTGGGTGATGTTGTTTGATAGTTCTTTCACACAACAGTGATCTAGTGTTGGCTATTGTTCATAACACCATATAGGTATCACTGCCTAAGGAATACAAGATTATGTTTCCTTGTATAAAGAATATTTCTGAATATGAAGCTTTGATTAATGGCATGAAGATTGCAGTTGAATGGAGATTGGATGAATTAAACATCTTTGGTGATTCACAACTCATAATCAACCAGGTCAATGATGTATATTAGAAAAAGGATGATAAATTGATCTCTTATAATCACATGGTGGATGAGCTAAAGAAATACTTTTCTTATATCACTTTCCAACAAGTTCCTTAGGAAAATAATAAAGTGGCTTATGCAATGGCTACTCTTGCTTCCTTATTATAGATGCCAGAGAATGATCTTCAACATGAATTCTTGGTGGAAACATTACTCTACCTTGCCTATAATTACCCTAAATCTTGGATGATCTATTCTATTGTGGGACATGACTCATCTCATTACCACCATATATACTCTTGTCTACATGACCAAACAATTCTAGATAATCTAACCTAGATTGAAAAATGTCACCTTATCTGCAATGTGTCATTGTATGTTATTATTATTGATGACTTTTTTAGAAGATGTCTTGATGGAACACTCCTTAGGTGTCTAGAACCTAATGAGTCCAAATGTGCATTAATTGATGTACAGAAGGGCATTTGTGGATCTCACTCTAACAGCTTGACACTACTCATAAACTCATTAGAGCTAGTTACTATTTGCTAAATATGGAGCAAGAGGCAATCAAATATGCCAAGTCCTACAAACAATGCCAGCTCGATGGGAATCTAATTCATGCTTCAACTAGGGAGCTAATTCCATCTATCACATTATGGCCATTCCAACAATAGGCCTTTGATCTTCTGGGTTAGATTCACCTGTCCTCTTCAAATGAACACAAGTTCATCATTATAGCTACAGACTAATTCACTAAGTGGGTAGAGGCAGTCCCTCTCTCTATAGAAAATCACAAAATTGTAGCTCTATTCATTATGATTTACATCACATGTAGGTTGTACCTTCCTCCATTATTACTGACAATGGAGGATAGTTTAAAAACAAGGATCTTAAGGAATTGTGCAAAAAGTTCAAAATCAAATAGCATTGAGCAAGAGGCAATCAAATATGCCAAGTCCTACAAACAATGCCAGCTCCATGGGAATCCGATTCATGCTTCAACTAGGGAGCTAATTCCATCTATCACATTATGGCCATTCCAAGAGTAGGCCTTTGATCTTCTGGGTTAGATTCACCTATCCTCTTCAAATGAACACAAGTTCATCATTATAGCAACAAACTAATTCACTAAGTGGGTAGAGGCAGTCCCTCTCTCTATATAAAATCACAAAATTTTAGCTCTATTCATTATGAATTACATCACATGTAGGTTGTACCTTCCTCCATTATTACTGACAATGGAGGATAGTTTAAAAACAAGGATCTTAAGGAATTGTGCAAAAAGTTCAAAATCAAATAGCATTGGTCTTCTATTTACTACCTCTATGGTAATGGCCAAGCAGAAGCATCCAACAAGGTGATCCTTAAGATCTTGCATCACATAGTTAACAAATATGGAAGGGACTAGCACCTTCAGATAAATCTAGCTTTATGGGCTTACAGGACAAGTAACAAAACTCCAATGGGTACAATGTCCTTTGCTTTGGTATATGGAGCAGATGTTGTGCTTTCAATTGAGGCTGAGATTCCTACTTTGAGGATCTCCATGAAGGGCCTCATTATTGATGATGACTATAGAATATCCTGGCTTCAAGAGCTGAAATTTTTAGATGAACATCGACAAGTGGCATTCGATCATCTTCGAGCCTATCAGCAGCATATGTCTAGAAGCTAAAATAAGATAGTTAAGCCATGTGACTTCCAACTGGGTGATCTTGTTCTAAGAGAAAACCCTAAAAGTTAGCAACAATGGGTATAGAAAGGTAAGTTCAAACCCAACTAGCTTGGTCCATACATAGTTACTGCAGTGTTTGGATCTAGTGCTTACCAACTTTCTATAGTTGAGGGAGAGGTGCTCAAAGAGCCTGTCAAAACTCTCCATCTAAAGTAGTTCTATAGCTGATCTAATTTCAAAAGCTCTTTGTATATACTTAAATGTCCTTAAAAAAATCATTATCTTAGTGAAAACCTAGCAATAGGTGCCTTGCTAATACCAAAAAAAAAGTGAAAATTTTTTAAAATACCAAAAAAAAATCAAAAAGAGAAAAAGAATAAAAAAATGAAAAACAAAAAAAGTGTCATTAATGAAAACCTGGCAAACAGGCATCATGGTAGCAAAAGAAGAATCTTTTCCAAGAATGTGAAAACCTAATAAATAGGCACCTCTTGTTCCAAATGTCATATCTTGTAGCACATCTTTTGGCTCATTGTACAATTGCTATCCTACTTTAGTTTGTTGCTTTCACTCATGTATCCATGGATTGAATCTTGTCATAACTCGGGGGCAACACCCTACAATGTCATAGGAATTTCTCATGTTAGTCACCAGCTATTCAAACTGTGTCTTCCTACTATCGCTCATGTCACTTTTTAGATTCCTCTCATAGAAGATATCTCATGTTAGTCACTAGTTGTTCTAACTACATCTGCCTACTATCGCTAGTGCCACTTTTAAGATTCCTCTCATGGAAGATCTCTTGTGTCAGTCACTAGTTGTTCTAACTACATCCACCTACTATTGCTAGTGTCACTTTTGAAATTAATCTCATAGAAGATCTCTCACATCAGCCAACAGTTGTTCTAACTATGTCTACCTACTATCACTAGTGTCACTTTTGAGATTCCTCTCACAGAAGATATCTCGTGTCAGTTGCCAATTGTTCTAATTGTGTCTACCTACTATTGCTAGTGTTACTTTTGAAATTCCTCTCATGGAAGATCTCTCTTATGTTAGTCACCAATTATTCTAACTCTATCTATCTACTATCACTCAATTTCCTACTAAGATTCTCCTTACTAAAGATTCCTCTTTGACTTTAGTCACTAGTTGTCCTAACTGTGTCTATCTACTATTGTTACCCTATTGAATATGTTTCTTTCATATATTTTCTAAATATTGACACTTGACATCAATCCTATAACATAGAAAATAAACTCAAAATGATGAATTTGTTTAGAATATACTAAGCTTTTCTTTTCTTATTTTTCTTTCACTTTATCATGTCTCTTTCATAACTTGATGATGTCACTTTTAACTAGAGAAGCAAGGAATGGGGGTATGATCTTTTCTTTGCTTTCTATTTGATGGTTTAGTTCCAATGACCTAAAAAATCTATATAAGAGGGGTGTCCACTATAAGAGTGTCCATCTTGTATTGGATGGTCGTGTGTACCTCAACTTCTTTTATAGAGATAACTTAGTAAAGTTGGTTCATTTACTTGCTTGTTTGATTGAATTCTCTATGCTATAGTAAATATAATTACTCGTCCTACTAAGTGAACATATAGATCACTGCGAGTATACTTAGCACACTTCTATCTCAGGTTATGAATGCAAGGGTCATTGCAGATAGAATACTTACTAATTACTTAGAATAAGAAGATCTCTTGTGTGTTTGGTGTGTCTACATGCAAGAAACATTCAAGTCATCCTAGCATTTATGCTTTGATGCTTATGTCCACTTGCTATATCAAAAAAGACAAATGTTCTGGTCATTCTAGCTTCTTGTGCCTCAAATTCTTACATTTAATCCCCAACAAAACTAGAACAAGTGTCCTATTCATATTCCCATGATGGCAATGTTAGTGGGAATTGTATGACATTTGGGATTTAGCTAAATGCCAAGTGATGGTAATTTTCAAAGCTTGGTAACTAGACCTAGGGTTGCATCTAGCATAGGGTTGCATTGCATAAATGCATGGTTTGATCATTGATTTGTTTTCCTCCTTTATGATGAAGGGTTGTTGGTTTCTCCAAAGTATCACATTTCTTCATGACTACACAAATGTTTGGTCCTTTTCTTTGTCCTTTTAATCTTCATGGGATACTTGTCACTATCAAAAAAATGGAACACTACATGAGATGTTAGCTCATTCACATTTTTTATTTTATACATACTATCATGGTTCATCTCATCTACAGTACATTCATACATCATAGCATAAACATCTCATGTACAATTAATTACAAAAGGGAAAAGGTGACACATGTGAAGGTACTTGAATCAAAAAATCTCATGTGTGTGTGTGTGTGTGTGTGTGTGTGTGTGTGTGTGTGTGTGTGTGTGTGTGTGTGTGTGTGTGTGTGTGTGTGTGTGTGTGTGTGTGTAAAGTCAACTATGTACATCACTGCAAAACTATACACTACTCAAGCATTGTCAATCTTAATATGATACAAAATGGTGTTGGCACACCAATAGATACATAGCCAAAACAAAATCAAAAGAAAAATGAGCTACCTCTATCCCTCTCCCTCATCCCCTGGGCAGAGGAGGAGGAGGAGGCATATCTGGTCTAGTCAGAGGCCATGCACCTCCTGACTCTCTAGCATACTATAAAAATTGGGGCACCTACTCTGACTCCTTTGGCACTACCACAAAATATGTTGCATTATAGTAGGCTATGCTTGCTAACTATAGTTGAATCTTGTCCTACTTCTACTCTGATCTCTAAGCCTCTCACTCTAGCTACTCTAACAATGTGTGGATCTCTTGATCTTTCCCTGATATCCTCATATCTCTCACTAAAATCTCTATATACATCTCCCCCAATTGCTGATGTGTTGTCCCCACTTACTCTTGAGCTCTCCTTAGAGCATCCTAAATCTACACTAGGATATCTCTACCCTATGGTCCCATGATTGACTGGTCCTACATATCCTCATCCCCTACTACATGCTCTAGCTACTCTACTAGTCACTCAACCTCTATGTGTCGCCTCTGGGTATCTCCTTTGATGGCTCCTAGGGACCCCATCTCATCATGAGGGCATCTATAACCTATCCCACTGCCACCAACATCTGGATCTAATCTCATTTGTCAAGGAGGAATAAGGATTTGTCGAGTCTTCTATCTCACTCTCTCCTACTATGGCTACTATGGTGGTGCATGTGGTGCCTGCACTGGTTATATGTGTATGGCCATCCCCACTAGGTCTATGAATTGAGGGAAGGGATGATTGGAAAATTGTGCTTGATATGCTAGAGTCATCCCCCCATCTACTACCAGTGTCAAGTAATCCCATTGTGTTGTAACTAAGTTGTGCACATCAATCATTAACTAGCCTGGGTCTAACCTCACTAACCACCCATGATCTAGATATGTAGTGAGTCGTGCATACAAATAATACTCCTGCAAGATGTCTTATGGTCGACTATAATATCGCCAGACTCATGTCAATGAGAACCTCTCTACAACCTACAAAGAGGGATCAATTAGTGATTAAGAGAAAAACATATAATTCATCTCTATGGGTGCATCATTCCAGGCCTTTGTCTCCCTCCATGGTCTCCATGCCACTGCGACTAGGTTGTCCATTTGACCTCTCCATTGCTCAATCTTCCCCAAAGCTATCTAGGTCAACTGGCCTCAATTTCTACATATGTATGGCTCTAAACATTATCTCTCATTTGCAAAAATGGGTCTCATAATGGAAAAGTGCTCCTATTCCCACACCTAAAGAATGTAGACCCCTACGGCAATGCTCTTCCTCTCATGATATACTATCTCATACATCTCATGGAACATATGAGCAAGCATGCACTAACCCCATCCATATTGCTTGAGTGCCTCAAGCATCAACTACAACATCTATCTCCATCTACACTATAAACCATGTTGACCTCTATCCAACACCAGAAAGTAGATGATGAATATACCAAGTATTGTTGCCAACCTATGGGTGGGACCATAGGTATGCACTAGCTCATCCTAGGTGATGGCTCTACCCATGATAAGATCCTCCTAGAATATAGCCCTCAGTACCACTATGCCTATTCCTAGCTCTATGTCATATATGACCCATGGCCTATGGAATGGGATCCATAGTATCCTATATATGTCCTCTGGCATGATCGTCATCTCTCCCCGGGGAAGATGGAAGGTGTTCATCTTCGAATGGAAACACTCAACTAGTGCAATCAAAAGGTCATGATTCACTAGCAATGGTGGAGTCTAGGGAAGATATGACAATCTGAGTGCATCAATATGTACCATGTTAACATCATCAAGCTCTCGTAACAAAGCTCTGAAAGGTAAGTAATGTGATCAAAATCTGACATCAAGAAAGATAACTTATACACATGAAAACAAATATGCAAATGATTAGTCTTTGATAGGAAAAGATGATGAATGAAAATGCAAAATATCAATGCAAAAATCAATTTTCAAACATTAAATTTGAAATTTACAACAAATTTTTGCGTGAGAATTCATGTTCTCATGCAAGCTTGCACATCTTTGCTCGAGACACACTTTCTCATGCAAAAAGAAATAAATCAACCAGAAAAAAATCCCTAAGTTTAGGGCTTCTTGCACGAGAGATGGGTATCTTTTGCATGAAAAAACCCATAAAACCAGGTGAAGAAGTCCTAACTTAGTACTTCTTCATGTGAACAAGTTTGGGTTAACGTGAGAAATGACATCCTCGCATAGAATCTGACACATCAAAATTGAAAACATCCCAAAACATGTAAAAAACACTTTAAAAGCATGAAATTTCAAATATGAAGCAAGATTATTGATGACCCACCAAAGGCCCATACTCTATTGGTCGGTTGTGTCATCTAGAGTGCTCAAATTGATGTAAATGCATAGGGACCACCATAGTTCTCTTTAGAGCTCTCTTCTTCATAAAAGAAAAAAGCATAAATGAATTGAAAATGACCCTTGGGGCCCTTATATAGGTCTTGACCTAAATTTTCAAAATTCTTTGATTGACATGAAAATCACCTCTAGCTAATTTGGCTACTCTAAACCCATTTCCAGGATCAAATTCAAAATCTACCAAACTTGAATAGCTCAAAATTGCATTTCAAAATTTTGGGATCAACGTGATTGAATGCTTGTACAATCCATTTTCTAATACTTTGTGAATCTTGGAATCTTTTCAAATCACATTTTCTTCAACTTTTCCAAAAATTTTGGAAAAAGTCAACTCTAGTCAAATTTGGTCAACTTTGGTCAAACCTAGTTTTTTGCACCTCAAAATTAGTTTGAATTGACTCCAAATTTTATTCATGCTCTTTTGATCTGATTTGTACTCTTCTAAATCTTTGATCACATATTTATCTTAGAATCTACTGCTCTACATCACTACTCTAGTGTCTCATCTTTCGATTTTGCTCCCGAGGGGGCAAGATGATTACATCATTGAATCTTTCAAAACTAGTTTCAACTCAAAATGAACCTTATGTCCTTATCAGTCAAGGCATCTCATCACTTAGGGCATATTTGTTCCTTCTATCTAGCATCATATGTTATTGATCTTGTCTTTTGATCAGCTAATCAATCTTATAGCAATTCTTGTTAGAGTTCAATGGCCAAGTATCAAGACAGTCTAACCTTGACTCTTGGGAATCAAACCTCATTCTTGGGATGATTCTATGACTCATGATAGGTCTTATTATATTTTATGGACCAGTATTAAGGTATTCTATCTAGACTCCAGGGGATTGAGCTCCATTCTAGAGATAATTCCAAATTCTTGCTAAGGGTTAAGCTCCATTCTAGAGATAATCCTAATTCATGTTGAGAATTAAGCCTCATTTTGGGGATAATTCTAAAGCTTTTTCTTTCAATCACTATTTACTAGACAAGTATCAGGATAGTCTAACCCTAACTCCTAAGGATTAAGCCTTGTTCTTGGTATAATTCTATGAATTGTGATTGATCTTGTCATCTTCTAATAGATAGGATTGAGACAGTCTAACCCTAACTCTTGAGAATTGAGTCTCATTCAGGGAATAATTCTATGAAGTTTGATAATATTTTTCCTTATCAATTCTAGTATCTAGGTGTTCTATCTAGATTCTGTAAGGTTAACCTTCGTTTTGGAGATAACCTTTAAAAGCTTATCAATCTTAGTATCTAGGTATTTTTTCTGGATTACCTAAGGTTAAGCTTCATTCTAGAGATAACCTTAGAAAGCTTATCAATTGGTATTTATATCATCAATTTCATAACCAATCTCATTTCTTGATCTATGCTTCATACTTCTAATTTCTTTGAATCAACATGCTACTCACACATTCATTCAAAGAGGGGCAAATGTAATACACCAAAATTGGCACATTTCTGTGCTAAACCAATTCTAGTCTATTTAATCATTCCTCTATCCTATTTTATTAGGAAATTCTAATAATCGCTACTTGACCTAAGTGTCAGATTAGAAAACCCTAATCTATATTAAGTATACTCTTTATTTAATTCCTAAGTATTGACTCAAATTAGCTACATTAAACCTATCAATTAAGTTTAATTAAATTATAAGGTTTCATACTTTAATTAAATTAAAATTACCTTTTTAGCTAATGTACAAAGGAATTAAATGTATTTGATTTGATAAGATAATATACTCCTTTTAATTATTGAGTTTAATTATTCAATTAATTAAGATTATGCATTTATGAGGTCATATTATATCTTATTAAAAATAAATATACTCTCCAAATTCTCTCTTTAGTTTAGAAATGGAAACTATAAGTGAACTAGAATTGGAAATGGAATTAATTCAATTAACATTTTCTTACACTCAGAAGAGAATTAGTTAACTTTCCATGACACTTAGATCTGAAACATTTAACTTCATCTAGACAAGGAAGTTTTTGCTCTAACTGAATCTCATTTCCAATCTCAACTGTTGATCGATTATGGAATCCTATTTAAGGAACCTTCAAATACTCATTATAGAGGTTGAATTGATTTTGCATTGACTTATGCTGAAATACAAATTTTCTCATACATTCATAGCTTTACATCTTCTAGCATAATAATCTCATTTTAGTGTTAAAATGCATACATTTAGATTAAAATGTTTCTTTTATTTCTAGACTAGTTGCATACAACTAGCTTTGAATTTGCATACATCTAGCTTAATCAAATCATTCATACTAGAGATCTAGTTGCTAGCTTCTCATTCTAAGAGAAATAGCATAATCCATCTAGTTAGGAGGCAATAGATTGGCTTGTCAAATAGTTTTAGATGAACAACTCAATATTTATTTTGGAATGATTTCACATATAATGATCATGTTGAAGCATGTGTGAATATTGAGGCCCACATTTCCTACATGCCCAACCCATTTCTTAAGGACTTCAATCTCTAAATTTACTTCTTTGGGGTCCACAAAAATTGCTTTTGAATCAACTAGATCATCTAGATCTATGAGGTTTGTTTCTACCTACAAAACTTTCCTACGATTGAAAGCAATGTCCATAGCATTTCTATATCCTAGTCTATGATTCATTTCTTTTATCACATCTAGTTTACAAATCACATCCCCTACTAAAGACACATCCTTATCATGATATACTTGTTCTTTCTGTAATGGGGTGCTAAACATTTCTCTTAAGAGTCTTTTGGTTTCTGACTTAGAATTTAATGAAGAAGTTTCTCTCTCTACCATAGGCTAGTATTGAGAGTTCACTGACACACTACCTCTAGGTTTCCAAGTAGGATTTTAATCTACTTTCTTTTTGTTTTGATTTCTCCTACCTTCTTGGGGTAAGTCATTATATAATGGTATTTCTAGATTGGCTCTTGTATAAGCTCGTGTATTCTTTCTCTTGTAAACCATTTGTAAAATCACTTTTAAATAAGAACAAGCTTCAAAACCTTGACTGAGTTGCCACCCTAAGAAGGGAAAATATATATAATATGAAATAGCTTTGTACTCAAAGAAAAATATCATGGGAAAAGATAAAATATATCTGACACACAAAGGGGCCAATCATAAAGACTTTTGGAACTGCAACTCTTGCTTAGTAGATAAGACACTTGGCAACGATGGTATACATCAGTATGCTTCTATAGTACTAGAAAAATTATAAATTCTCAAGGTTTATCACTATAAAATTACAATATAACATGGGAAAGATACATTAGATACTTAAGACAGACGTATAACAATAGCACCAAAGACAATAGTACACTTTACACGATAGCATGTGTTGAACAAGTCCCCTCTAGAGTCGTCATTTTATTGGAGTTTCAAAACTACCAAGAAACAAAATGCTTGATACTAGGAATCTAAGAATAAAATGTGGTCTAGGGGTTAGCAAACTCCTATATTCAACTAAGAAATCTTCCAATTTGGATCCAACTTCAACAGAATCACAAGGATTCTCTACTCTTTGCATTCAGCAAAACCAAGGTAGGTGCACCTAAGGGATATATGGTCATATATAACTGGTATATGTTTCTTGACTTTAACATATGTTCATTAACATCATCTTTCTATTTCACTTATATCCCTTACAATATAAAATGGCCACAATTCTTTTATAAATTACAAATAATCCTTGACAATAGTAGCTAACAATGACATACATGGGATTATTGCAAACAAGTGTTGACCAGAAATTGAACTATTCATAAAATAAAGTAAATATTGATTTGATTTATATTTTTTCTCTAAGAAACCCCATGAACTCAATAGTTTTCTTTCTAAGTAGTGATCAGTGTGTTATCCATTGGTATAGAGAAAATCACACCAATAAAACTTGATCTATTCAATTGCCTTACAATTGAAACTATCAGCAGTTAACTCCAAATTTTCTTCTTATTAACATCCTCCCATACACCTAGAAGACCTATCAATTCAATAAAATAATTTAGTTAATTCCTTGAATCAAAAGTAATCAATGAACAAACATACAACCCATCCATGTTGCATTAAAATGAAAGAACATTATTCATTCATTCTCAAATTCTTAGATATATTAGATAGTAGACAAAATTCAAAGATGCAGATGTCTATAGAATCATCCTTCGTATTTATTTTCCTTGAAAATAATACATTACTAGGATCAAATTCCAAATAACTTGAGATTAAATACCTAACCCTTCCATGTTCTAATTACTATTAGATATTCAAAGATGAATACATCATAAAATCCACATAGGGACTAATAGATTGACTACAAAAAAATATCCTAACACTCAAATTATATAGAATTTGGACCCTTTTTCTAGCCTTGGGATCTCATTTGTATAGCATGAGATGCAACAAGCTTCAGGCTTAGAGAAGAAATACAAATTGTCCTTAAGACAAAAAGATTTTACAAACAAAAAGGTCATTTTCATAATCAAACAAAATTTGTGCTCCCTTGCTTTATTGCAATATAATGTCTCTATAATGAATCTTCTTGTTGTAGGGCCTTTTCTGTTGTAGCTTCTTATTGTTGAGAGACTTCTTGTGATAATTGGGCCATATGTAATTGTTGTTCCTCTTACTATGGGACCATTTGATTTGCATGTGGTGAGTCATGTTCTGATATCTAAAAATTTATTGTGACTCATGGCTCTCCCTCTAGATCATCATATTGAACTACTAAATCAATGGTTACAAATGGTTTGTCTTGTGTTAAGTCACCAGTTTGAACTTCCACTTCTGTTATTGCAATTGGTTGCTCCATTTTGCTCTCTTTTGATTGAGTTGGTGCATCAATAATTTTTAATTCATCTAGATCAACACCATCTTTATTAGTTTCGTCAAATATTAACTAATTGTCTTGAGAAATATTTCCCATCCACTTGTTGAAAATTGAATCATCTGGCTAATTAAAATTCAAAATTTCTTGTTGCTTCTTCAAGATTTCTTCTCCTAATTTCTCAATTTCATCAAAATCCTTTGTGAAAGAATTAAAGAATATCTAAACCTACACTACTTCTTCAATTTTTTTGTCAAACCATATGTGGTCCTTTTCATTTATAACCTTATTGATTATGATGCATATCAAATCATACAACTCCTTTGCCCATTCTTCTTTATCTTTGAATTTATCTATGACCTTAATTGCATGAGGAAAGAGCCCAAAAATTTTGCCAAGATATTTTGGAAAATAATTTATAATTCTCTTTTGTAGCACAATCCTCTTATTATTGAAATCAGAGAGGCCATTAGTCATATTAAATATTTTCTCTACTTTCTCACAATAAAGACTAATGATTGAACAACATAAAATTGTCACATCGCTATCCGTACTATTCTATTTCTTTACAATTGGCTTCAAAGTGGCCTCACTACTTTTAAACTCATTCCATATATTAATTAACTTTGAGAATTGTTCATAAAATGTAGACCAGCTTATCTTGTCTCCCAGATACATTATTATATTTCTTATCTTATCTTCATACTAGACATCTAGTTCCACATGCATGGCCCATAATTTGTTCTTTTCTTCCTCAAATTATTCAATTGTATACAATTTGGGTCCCTATGGAGTAGCTTTTATTTCTATAAGGGGAGTTATATTTAAAGGTGCAATTACAGGATGAGGAGGATAAGTAATCCTTGGTTGACTAGATCATTCTCCTACTTTTGTTTTCCCCAATTTTTTCTCTATTTGAGCAATTGTTCCTTCCAACTGGTGTATTATGTTCCCTCTTTCTTCATAGGCCTCTACCACCTTTTCAAATCTTGTATTTAAGTCTAGGAACTTATTTTTGTCTTTAACTAGAACCATAGCTCCAAAGTTCACCATTTCTTTGGTCATTTGAGAAACCTTCTCACTATCTACATCATCCACTCTATAAACCATGAGACTTCCTATGTGTTCAAAATTTGAAAGCTCTCTAATCCTAGCTTTGTCTCTTTTCTAGATACAGCACATCACAAAGGCCTGATGGTCATCACTTTACTTTAACCCCTTATGGGCTTGTAAGACTTCTTCCTCAATCTTAAATAGGGTGTCTTTTGATTTCCTTATTGTATCAAAAATCATTGCATTGGCAATGTCCCACTCAGGTAAAATAAAAAATCATGAATCATTTAGTAGCTACCTACCCTCTTGGGGGCTTATCTATGCAAACTCCTCAATATAACTAGCCTTGACCTCCTACTTAATTTCAAAGTCCTTCCTGCCAGGTTGCTCTATTTTAAGCTTTTTGCATTTTTCCTCAAAATTGTTTATACTTGTTCTCCAAAAAAATTCAGTGAATGCTCTTGACTTTACAAAGCTTTCATCATCTATGAATTTCATAGATACTTGTTTCACTATAGGATCTATTTCTTTTCCTTTGGAATCTCCTACAATGAGGTCTAATGTTGGCATAGAGGGTGCCTCAAGCACTCCCTCTTCTATGTTGAGTGTTGTTATTAGAATGTCCTTCTCCCTTCTTATTTGTGTCAACTATTCTCCCAAAGATACTTCATCATCTATTCAGATTGGAGTTTGGATAGGACAGTATTCTTAAGCCCTAGAAGAAGATCCCTATTCTAATTTCTATCTCTTGGGAGTAGTTGCAGTAGGTGGGCTTTCTCAAAGTGTCCTTTTATAAAGTAGTATAGGTTGTACACTCTTTTCCACTATATATCTTGGTCTTCTTTGTAATGTGTATTGGCCTGGTGATATGATTACCATGTTTGCTAGTCTAGTCTCTACCTCAATTGCCTTGTCTAGGTATGTTTGGGTTAGGATTGCTTTCTTCTAATTTGAGGTTTGCATAAAACCAACAAAATTTTTCATAAGAAAATCCATTTTAGCAGCCCAATACTTCTTGTTAGCAAGAGGATTATATTTTAGTTCAAAAATATTCATGAATTCCAACACCCTACTGTATACTTTCCTTTTTTCTTCCTAATCTCTTGTTCTTGCAATGAAAATTGATTTCTAATTACATCTTCAGTAAAGTATACAGTTTGTTCAAGGGATATAGCCTTGGTTCTTTCTTTGAACATATCATAAAAACCCTTTGAATCTATGAACTGGGAATGAGACTATGCCATCTAATATTTATTTAGAAATTTTTCTATATTCCTCCACCCCTTTTTAACAAAAATAAAATTGTGCACAATAGTAATCTGAGGAAAGAAAGTACCTCTAGATCTACCAACTAGTTTTGTTTCTTCCAATGATTCTATCTACCACAAGAGCTCTACAATTCGTACCTTCAAGGGCACTTAATAAGGTAACACATCTAGTTTTCCAAGGAAACCATATACTCTAAATATAGTGGACACTACATATGGGATAATATCTCCCCAATTGTGACTTACCTTCAATCCCTATGCATGATATTTTGGTCTAATCAACTCTAATAATGATTGAGTTATTCTGGGACTATCTCTAGCCAATAACATTCTGAGCCTAAAGGAAAAGTATACCATCAAATCTGACAAAGCTAGTATCAGTAACCTCTCATGTAATGTATGCAATCTGCAATTAGATAGGAAGCTTTTCTCCATCTCTTTCCAATTCCAATTTCATTTCTTTGGAGAAGAAAGTGACACCTTTGTAAAAACATATGTACATTAACAATGAATACCAATAGAAGGGTTTATCAACTTTAGTCTTAGCTATACCTATCAACCCATTATGAATCTCTTCTACTAAGTATGTGGAAAAATCAAGGATTGAGCTCATACCATATAGAAGTGTTTGAGAAATAATAAGTATAAGGGATACTTGAATATGATCATGTTCATCCATTCCAAAAAGTTTGCAAAGAGAGAAATATAATGCCTGAGCCCTAGGATTGAAAAATTTCTTCAACAATGGCTCTAGAGTGGAAGCAATTACTAATGGTAGTTACCCTATCTTGACAAAATGTTCTTGTAATGGTCCTCCCCTCAAGTATACCCTTTGTGTATCATACATAGCCTAAAAATCTTCCATATCTATCTTCTAATGCACTTTATGGTTAGGATTTAATTTGAAAACCTCCCTAATCAACTCTAGTGAAACCTTAAAAATATTGTCACCAAAATGATTTTTCATTATCCCAATTATTGGATAATACTTCTGTTGAAAATTGGGTAATGAAGATATGTAATTTTTGTCATTTATGGTAACACACGATGTACAATCTTGCAAGAAACCTCAAAAATAAAGATCTTTAGCTTTTGGCACCAAGAAAATTGTGTAAGAATGAATTTGGTTTACAATAGTGTATTGTTTTGTATGTAACTTATTACTAACGTCATACTATGACTAGCGAAGTTAGATGGAGATAGTATACATGTTGATGATAACACATATAACCTCAAAAATTAGTATGGACTGTATGGAAAAGAGATATTTTTGTTTTACCAATAAAATAGGATAGCAGAATTAAAGGAAAGGAATTCGTTTATTTATAAAATAATTACTTGACCAATTAGGGCTGACATCCTAGATGTTTACTCTAAGTTTTAAAAGTATATTATGGTCTTAGCCAACCTAGAAGCAATTTATGAAAAGGCTTGGTATTTATGCAAAGGACATCTTACGATAAGATGGTGTGTTATTGTATTGTATTAACTGATATGTGAACTTTCTGTGAAGTCATATATGCGAAGTTTTGAGAAGCTAATGTTGTGATTCGAGATCTATTTGATGTCAAAGACCAGTCAAGAAAGAAGTTACAACACCTATCTACCAGAGGACTAATTACTAGTTTGGGTAGTGAGCTCTTCTTGTAATTGGAAGTGCATGTTTGGGTAATGAGCTCATTTTGCATTTACTATACTACAACTCCTAACAAGGTTGAAATCTCTTAACATGGATTCAAAGTCTCTTAACAAAGACTCTCTATAGTAAATTTTCTCATTGACTCCTAACAAGATTCATCCTCTAATAAGGAACTTATATATCAATATATTATCTAGTGGGTATCATCCTCGCCAGGGTTTTCCCTTGGCTAGGGTTTCCCTAATTAAAAAAATATGGTGTTATGAGTTATTGTTAGAATTAGTAATCTTTCCTTGGTTGTATTTATTTATTAAATGGGATAAACCAAGGTATCCCTTATGTTATTTTTCCCCTATTCCACATGTGAGGACATGTCACTTGCTTGTCCTATTGTCCATGTGTGAGAACAACTCACTTTTGTAATTCCTTTTATAAGAAAAATAGTTATTCCTCCTTAAGAGTATTATGACACTTGTTATGCACACACTTATGAATGTGGCAATCATTCACATGGGAGTTACTAAATAACTCCTCTCCTCATCTCTTTATAAGAGATGGTTCTCTCTCATTCTCAACAACACATAACCACTATGTAGTTCATGTAATGAGCCTTTGGCTCCACTTTATCTCATTCCCTCTCTTTCATCATTCTTTAGGCATTTTCCTCATTCATATAATTCACAAGGGGTTTTCTTTTCTTTCCCCTTTCAAAATATTTGTCTCCTCTCTTGTGTTTATCTTGTAAATCTCATGTAAAGTATGGTAACTATTTTCATTACAAACTCTCTTGGATTAATTTATTGTTCTTAATTTTTGTTCATTTCAATTTCATTATTTCTACTTTGAATGTGTTGAAGCATTTGCTTCTCCTCTTCATGCTTTGATTTTTGCATTTCAACAGTGACAAGCTTCAACATTTTCCTCCCCTATGGCACTGCATAATGTGCAGAATCTACATATGTGACAAACTTATGAGACTCATGGGTTATATGTATTATCTATGGTCAATTTATTTTCTGAACATCCAACATGTTGTTTTCTTCTTCTTCTTCCTTTCCTACTATTTCTCATTATCACTTCTACTATATCTTATATCATTATGTCTCTGGCCCTCATTACTAATTTAAAATCTCATTCAATTTCTCTTAACCTTTGATTCTCAACTATAACCTTTGTTGGTGTTTGAAAATGTTACCAATTTGCAATTATCTTAATGAGAAAAAAACACATCTAGGGGTAGCTAACTCCCATTTTCAACATGCCCATTTAGACACCAGGTCAACTATAAGGCTAGACCCTTCTTCTTCTTTAGGCTTTTCAAAACCTAGGTGGGTGGACCTATAGATTCTTTATATGGTACCAATTATCAAAGCATACACTGAATCTAATATGAAGCAGATAAAACCCCTAAATCTTCTATACTTAACCAAGAATCACAAGTATGAAATATCTAAGAACATAACTCTTGAAACTAGCAAGCTAAGTGCAGGTTAACATTGAATAGCTTTCCACATAAAAGGGAAAATTGATTTAATATGTTGATAACAGCAAAACCCAAGTATGAGCAACAGAATTTAATGATCCTATCTCTGACCAGTGCCTTATCCATTGGGCAATTAAATGAATTATAACCATACATCTCCTAGAAATCTTAGACATATCTCTACATCAAGATCCCTGATCTATCCTTCACTTTGTGAACTGAAATCTACTACAGAATGAATCTCATACTCAGAACATCCTATCATGAAATCTGCAAACCCTATGACAAACATCAAGCAATTACATGGTTCTTTGCTCCACCAAAAAGATATTTTAATCACATACATTCCTAAACAAAATGCAACCTAATCTATGCTCTTTGATCACAAATTAGAAGAAATAATAGATCCATAATCAGGAGACAAGATTCAGACTGAACTTAAAACCTTTGTTGTTGTTTATTTTCTTTCCTTGAAACCAAATACATGAAAGATATATAGAAATGACTCATGAAATCACCTAACCAGAATAGAACTATATGCATAAAACATGGATGCTTCTTAATACAAGAGAGAAATGTTGGGTGTGTGGCTTTCACAGCCTGAGTAGAGCTCAAAGAACTGGAAATAGAAAACCAACCAACAACCTTTTTTCAGAGGAGAAGAAAGAATAAATATGAAGAGGGAAATTCTCATATTGAATTTGCAATCAACAAGTGTCCCTTCAGAATTCCCCTTCAAGAAGATGAAAAAACCTCTCTCCCCCTTCTCTCTACAACTGCATATCATATCTAATCCTCATCATTTGGCCTCTACCAGGAAGAAAAATCTCAAAAATCTGATGATGAAAAGCATGTAACTTCTTGGTGTTTTAAAATGTACTAAAACTACTAAGCGACAAAATGCTTAATACCAGAATGACAGTACATACACAATCTAAAGACTAGCCAATTCTTATTGACAATTGTATATGCAAAGTATTTGGACCCAACTGCAACAAAACCACAGATGGTTTTCTACTCTTTTGGCTCTGCAAAACCAGGGTGGGTATACCCAGGGATGATTCAAAACTAGAACAACTGTATGAGGATTATTCTTAGTTTCATTCTGATTCTCATTTCAAAATCCTTAGACATATACATAATTCTTACTAACTTTGGTAAACACATCCCATAAAATAGATATGGCCAAGAATTATTCTTATAGATCTGTAGATGTTCTTAACAATAGCGGCTAACTGAAGCTAAAACATTCCATGTAGACAAGTGCTGGCCAACTTTGAAGATCTACAAGAAATAAAAGTAACATTTGATTTGATGTTGTATTTTTATAATCATTTATGATCTATTTCTCCTTCAGCTGAATCAATTTTGATCAGTGCCTAATCCATTGGGATTCAGAGTCTATAGCAAGTTCACAGATCTAGTTTGTTGCCTTACAACAAATTCTATTAGCAATTCTTATCAAAATTCATCATTCAAAATCCTTCCCACTACTAAAGAAACCTTATCATGTTCACCAAAGCTTTTATTTAATCCATTGAATTAACAGCAATGATAAATAGATATACAACCTAACTAGATTGCATTCAATTGCACAAGCCTTTACTTATACAATATCAAGAAAACCAAGTAAATGAAAGGAGACAAGATTCAGAAAGAACTGATATGGGGACAGTTCACAATTTGTATTCATTTTCTTTGAAAATGGTATATCATTTACAATAGACTCAGAATGACCTTCAGAAAGAAACACATCTAATTCTATATTCATGTATTCTCAGGAAATTGATAGAGAAAATACATCATAAACTTGCTTTCAAAATTTGGAACAAAAATAGACTAAGCATATTACTTAGGAAAATAGAATTTGGACCATTCTTTAGCCTTGGAATCTCACTTAAAATAGTGTGAGATGTAACAAGCTTCAGGCTAAAAGAAAGTGACAGGTGTCTTTTAAAAGATACTGACATACATCTATCATAAAAGACAAAAGAAAATAATAGAAAGGCTATTACATCAAACATTCCTTAGCGGGTCCCTTTCTATTATGCTTCTCAATTGTTGAGACAAGAAATATGATCTGGTTCTTCAATTATTCTTCATCCTCGGAATAAATAGTCATGAGGTTTGAAAGTGATGTATCATCTTCAGTTACCTGCAAACTTACTTTAACTTGGGGATTTTCCATGTCCTCATTACTAACTACAAGGGTAACTTTTACTTTTGCATCTTTCTCCTCATTATCTCCTGACATTTGTTCTATAAACTGATTTTTCCATTTATTATAAGCAACATCATCTGGCCAATCAAAATTTAGAGCCTCTCTTTGTATAACCAGTAAAGAATTTGCAATTTCTTCAAAATCATCAAGCTCTTTTCTGATGTCATTATAAAATAATTGTATCTTTACCAACTCTTCATTTGTCCTTGCCCAAAACCAATGGCCAGTTTCACTCATGATGTTATTGATCCTTTCATAAAATATTTCATCTAACTCCCTTTTCCACTTTTCTTTTTCCTTTAGTGTATCAACAAATTCTAAAGCACAAGGAAATAAAGTGAATTTTTTAGCAATATACTTAAAAAAAGAGAGTGTTAATCTTTTCTATAAAGAATCCCTTTTATCATCAAAATCTTCTAGTTTATTTAACAAATCAATAATTTTCTCTACTTGATGATAAGGCATTTGGATGGCAGATATACGTATAATTGTAATATCATTATTCCTCTCCCTCCACTTCTATGCAAGGGGAGTCAATTTATCCTTATCTCTATCCAACTCATCCATGAGGGTTGCAATTATTGTCAACTGATCAAAGAAGGTTGACCATTGTATTTTATCCCTTAAATATATCACACCCTACTTTAATTTTCCTTCATACTAATTTTTTAATTCTACCTACAACTCGTGTAATTTGGTTTATTCTTCTTCAAAGTCTTTTGCAGTATAGAATTGGGGCCTTTCAGTGGTGTCTGGTATTTCAATAATAGGGGTTGCTCCAGCAAATGACTATGAAGGGTATGCAATTCTAGGTGCACTGGATTCTCCCACCTTTCTTTTCCCAAGTATCTTCTCCATTTGAGATACCTTGTTTTCAAGTGACTGTATCTGTATACCTCTTTCCTCATATGCTTTTAAGACTTCTTCAAACCTAGCATTGAGTTGGGTAAACTTGTCTTCTTCTTGGCCAGATACAACACCACCCAATTTTAGCACTTCTGAGGCCATTCCCATTACTTGTTTACTAGTTACCTCACCAGCCCTGTATACTGTCAATGTACCAGTATGCTCTGCTGCAGGAAACTCATGCATCCTGGTATTTTCTCTCTTATCTATGGACCATATAACAAGGGCTTGGTGGTCATCACTAAATTTGACCCCTCTATGAGCCTGTAGTACTTCTTTAGTAGTTGTTAATTGAACATCCTTCTACTTACTTACTGAATCAAAAACAATAGCATTTGCTATATCCCATTCTGGCAGAAGGAGGACTCCTGATTGTCTAACTATTTGCCTCCTAGCTTTAGGAATAAACTAGGCAAAATCATTCAAAAATTTTGACTTTACCTCTTCTTTAATAACCAGGTCGGGTTTATCTGGTTACTCAGCCTTGATCTTCTCACAGGCTTTCTCAAAAAATTTCATATTTAATCTCCACAAAAATTGTGCAAAGGCTCTAGATCTTACAAAATTTTCATCATTAATAAATCTTTCAGAAGCCTGGGCAATGATTGGGTCAATTTCCTTACCTTGGTAATCAGCAATGGTTAGGTCCAGGGAAGGTAAAGGAGGTTCTTATGGCTCTCCAATATCCAGGTCTGTAGAAGTGACAATCACATCCCCTTCTCCACCCATTTGTCTAAGTTGTTCCCTTAGAGATGCCTCATCATCTATCTAGATTAGGGACTGGCTTGAGGAGTATTGTTCTTTTTGAGAAGAAGAAGACCCCTGCTCTAATTTTTGTCTTTTTGGAGAGCTGGATGCAGATGGACTTCTTGACCTTGATTTCTTATGAGGGGTTTCCTGTTGCACATTTTGAATCATGACATAACCTACCCTTTTCTGCAATGTATATTGGTCAGGAGCTACCATATTTCTACTGTTTATTCTTCTTTGTACTTTTTTTGCCTTGTCTGGATGTGCCTCAACAAACATAGCTTTCTTTTCATTCATGGTTTGAATTATTAAGGCAAAATTATTCATTAATGCCTGTATTTTGGTTCCCCAGTATTTCTTATCTTTCAATGGATCATACTGGGGGTCAAAAGAATTAATGAATTCTAGGGTTTTACTGAAAACCATCCATTTCTCTTTCCTCAATTCTTGCTCCTGGTTTGTGAAGATGTTTTTGATTATATCTTTTGGATAGTAAACTTGATGTACCATACGGGAAGCTCTCACCCTTTCTTTAAATAGGTCATAGAATCCTTCAGGGTCAATGAATCGGGTGTGAGACTCTGCAATATTATACCTATCCAAAAACAAATTTAAGTGCTTCCACCCCTTTTTGATAAAAACAAAATCATGTACTACAGTAACCATTGGAAAGAAAGTGCCCTTCTTAACCAATTCCCTCTCATCTACAGTACCTATCTACCATAAGAGCTCAGCAATCCCTATCTTCAAAGGCACATGAAACGGTAGTACATGAGGTTTTCCCAAAAAACCATAAACTCTTATTACTGTTGAAACATTGTAGGGAATTATATCCCCCCAGTTATGACTGACAAGTAACCCTTTAGCATGGTCCTTGGGTCTAACCAATTCTAATTTTGCTTGTGGGATTCTAGGGCTATCTCCTCTTAAAAGCAGTCTAAGCTTTGATGCAAAATACCTGTCAAATATTACATAGCTAGCATCTATGGCTTCTGAAGTCATATCCACACTCCACAATTGTACTGGATTCCTCTCTCCATCCTTTCTTGTTTCCAACTCCATACCCTTGGAGAAGAAAGTATATCCTTTGTATAAGCATACATGCATCATCAATTAATACCAATAGAATGGTTTGTTTACTTTTCCCTTGGCTATTCCAACCAAACCATTGTGAATCTCTTTTGCTCGAAAAGTGGAAAAATCCAGAATGGTACTCATTCCAAATTGAAGGGTTTGAGAAATTATAAGGACAACAGAACCTGGAATTTGATCACCTTCATCTATCCCAAAGATCTTGCAAAAGGAAAAATACAGTGCTTGGGCTCTCAAGTTGAAATGTCTTCTCAACAATGGCTCTAGGGTACTGGTTGTAATCATAGGCAAATTACTGACCTTGGCAGCATGCTCCTGTAGTGGCCCTATTCTCAAGTACATTCGTTGTGCATCATATCTGGCTTGCAAATCATGCATATCAATGATTTCATACACAATGTGGTTAGGGTTAAGGTTGAAAACCTCACTAAACAGCTCAGGGAAAACCCTAAAAAGATTGACTCTAGAATGATTTTTTGCCCATCTCGTGATAGGATCATACTTCTTTGCCAGGTCCATCAATAAATCACTATCAAAGAAAACAGTGGGGACTATTAATTTTCCAATATCAAATTCCCAAACATTGCTCATAGGAGTGTCCAGTTTTTGCTCTGAAAACCATTTCTTAAACAACTCCAGACCTCCATGGAAACCTAGGCATCCCTTATCCAATTAGCTTTGTGATAAAAGCCTTCTGCTACAACTATTCTAGGATTTTTTGGAATGAGTTCCCTTCCCTTAGTTAATTCATGCACTGATAAGGGGAATTTTTCAAGAAAATCATCATGCAGGGAACGTTTTAAATAATCCTTTTGACCAGTAAACTCTTTTTGGGGAGGCATTTTGAATGAACCCTAGGAAATTCACAACAGCAGATGCTTCAAGTTTACTTAGAAAGTCACAAAGCACTTACCCGCCAGAATTCGCACTTCTGCACTATATGATGTCTTCTACAATTTTACTAGAGTAAAAACCAAGAATTTTTATGCCCTAGCTCTGAAATCTTGAATGCCCTGATGTTCTTTCTGCACTTTGATGGTTCATTAATGGTGAAATTGTGGGCTCTTTTCATCAATTAAAACTACATGCACAAGGTCTGAATCACATTTACTCTCAGTAACCGTTGCCTAAAATTTGCATTCAAATTTGAATCCCATCCATAGATTTTATCAGATCAGATGGTTCTAATTTAAAAATAACAAGCTTTATGGTTTTTAGAAAAATGCTACATGTCACGAATGTGCTTCCCCGCATTACTTAAAAACCTACAACTTTATAATGCGGGGATGCGTCGTCCATTGATCAAAACAAGATCAATGATCAGACTAATCCACTTTTTATTAACAACCAGCTAGCTGAGCTGACCAATAAGAAACTGCCATATGAGCTCATACTGTCTAACAACATTCCATGCTAGCAAATCTCGTATCTCCTTCTGAGCAAGCAAGTAATTGACATCATCTAGTCCACATGTCACAAATGCACTTCCCTGCATTACTTAAAGACCTAAAACTTCATAATATGGGGGTGCGCTAACCATAAATCTTTGAAAGATCAATGGCAATGCTGACTCCACCCTACAAGGCATCTAAGAAAAACTTTGATGTCACCACGGACATGTGTCTGTAGGGTGCATCCCCTCTTTGTTTAAACTTCACTCAAATGCAAAATGTGGGGACACGTTGTTCGTTGATCAAGACAAGATTGACAATCAAAAATAGTCCTTTATTTCATGCTTGCATTATCCACTTGGGCCAATGATATGACTATTGTTAACTCGCATGTTTTGACTGTTGCATTTATTTTTGACACCTTTCTGACCCACATGGATGAGTAGTTCTAGCTAAGCACAATTGTCAGATCCTATGGCATGACTTATGCATTCTTCATAGTCTCGCCCCACTGTGCCACATGTTGCAAATGCGCTTCTCCACTTTTCTTAAAAACCTTCATCTTCATAATGCGGGGATGCACTGGCCCTTGATCTCTGATAGATCAACGGTGTTTTAAAAAACTCTTCAACCTGGCGTCCTAAAAGGAATATCACGATTAAAGGCACATGAAAGGTTTATCACAAGGATTAAAAAATATTCTAATGCAAACAAAACATTAGGATAAAACATCCCACCAAGATACTTGAAGAAAACCCCCCTTTTTTTAAAATTTGAAAATTAGGGCAACATAAAACCAAGGTATAAGGATTTTTTATGCACTTAGGGCCTTTTTATGGATAATTTGAAAGCCAAACCCTGAGAATTTAAAGGGAATATACAACTTATAGAACAGGGCATAGTTAGGGTAATCTAATAATTTTTAAAATTTCACACAATAAAAACCTAGTCTGCAAGAAACAAAGACTTAACTGGTTTTTCATCCAAATATCAAAAAAAATTTATACTGTGAAAATTCACACCAACATAACTGATTTTGATGAAAAAATGAACTCAATGTAAAAAGTGAAAATCAGTTCATAGTGACCTCCAAAATGCAAGAAAACTATTGAGAGTTGATTTTTCTCCATATTCAGATCCCAACAAGCTTTTAAAACTGCCCTCAAACCAATTTTGATGCTCCAGGATCAAGTCTACTCATTCTGTCGCCAATGCCCCAAGAAACACAAATTGACCTATAACTCAAACTAGTGAGCACTTGTGCAAGAACCAACCTCAAATTCAAAAAATTTAGATCTTCCCGGTTCTGGTGGTATATTGGAGTGCTTATTTTTTATAAAAATTGCTCTAGATATGGCCTTTTGAAAATCTCATCCTGTTCATGACTTCCATGTAGTTTTGCAAAAAATTTAACTTTTATATAGCTTCAAACTATATGATAAGTGAAAATTTATTTAAAAAAACTACCCGACATGATCTTTGAGAAAAAAAAATTAAAATTAAATTTTTTAAAACCTTTGAAAATTCCACCATATGTTTCACTCAGGTCAAACTTGGTTTGACCATATCGCCATGTGTTACGTGCTAATTTGTCCACCTTGTACTGTGTTGACAGCACGTGTCAATTTTTTGCTAACTCGCTATGTTATCTTCCTTGCAACTTCTACTTGGTGAAATAGTGAGGGCTGCTCGATCCACCACATGGCAACATCTCAGGCCACATCTCAGCACTCGGATCTATTTCTTGCCATCTCATCACCATCTAGAACCCATTTGTCAATTTTTGATTTGCTAATGGTGCCACATCACCGCCACATGGGTCATGACTGTCTCACAAACTTAGTCAAATTTTTGAGTTTTTCGGAGACCTCACTATGTCACTAGCTAGATTTTCCAAGATTTCCTGGCTAGCGAAGTAGCGAGGCACCAGTTTGTTGAATTTTTTGGTCACCCATTCTTGCTGATGTCATTGACCCTTGGACTACGTGTTCTATCAAAATTTTATCTTTGATTGCTCCAGCTGGTGTTCACTCCTTTCATCACCCATGGGTCAGCTCCACCACAAGCAACCTTTCACATCCACAAAAGACTCTGTGTCTTTAAGACATTTTAGTAAATAAGCAATTTTCTATTTATATTGCCAAAAGTTTAAAGTATTCCCAATGTGGGATTAAAATTTATCACTATTTTCATTCTTGTTCCTTTGTTACATGTCATTGACTCTACTTAGAAATGTTGGCATCTCCCTGTGCGCAATCTACAGTGCTTGTGGCTCTCGTGTGGCTTATTCTTCTTGTTTCCAAGTTTGATCATGCATTTTGGCGTGAGTTCGTAATGCATGGGTCAGCCCTTTTTTTGCTGTGAATGGTGATCTTCCTATTTTCTTTGACTGGTGCTTTGTAACTTGTTGACTGCGGCTTCTTCACCTTTTCATCTTTGGCAGCTTGAGTGTGGTCTTTTCTATTGTGCGTTGATACTGCTCTTCACTTCCTTGGTGCTCATTTTTCCTTTGAACATGGCAGCGGCTATCAGGTATCTTCCATGTCTTGGATCTCCTGGTGGAAATCGCCTCTATCTGCTGCCATTAACACTTGACTAAGAGTATGCACAACCTCCACTTCTGCTTGGTGTGATTGTTGTTCCCCTGCCTTAAATTTGGCATGTTCCTAACAATTGAATGTGGCTTGCCTCTTTTAAGAATTCAACAATCACTTTTTGTGTTTCACGATTATATGAAGACTTGAAGCACACCACGCAACAATTTCTCTCCACATGCACTGACGTCTTGATGACTAAATCCTTGCCAAAGTTAATACAAGAATCAAACATGGAGGAAGTACCAGCTTCTTGTGTAGAAATGTTCTGTTGGGCCCTGTCACTTCTAGCTACAATGGCTTCAAGACTTTGATCAATAATGGCAATCAAATGGTCAATATGAGTGAGATCTTGCTCCATTTCTTGAAGAAATCCCAAATTAATTGCAATCCCACTATCCAAGGAACAAAATGTAGGTCAGCAAGTGTTTCCCATTGCAAGAGAATAGAAAAAGATGGGGAGTATTCAGTAATGAGGAAACAGAGGAGATAATCACTATGTGGGAGTAATAGTGAAAAAATGGGGCAACAAAGAAGACTAAAATAAATAAATAAATATTGCCTTTATGCATGGATTGCTCTTTGAAATGGTTCTAACTTTTTTTGGTGCAATATAATTTGTCAAAAGTACCCAACTCTATTTTATGCTCCTCAAATTTACAATAGTGATTACATTGGTTAAACCCTTCCCTCTCTACCTTTTGACTGTGGCTTTAAAACATATTGTCCTCGTAATTGTCCTAAATCTGATGAATTTAGTCAGGCCCCAAAGTGGGTCTGACTAAAAAAAAATTTCGTTCCTGGACAACTAAATCCTCAAACTGATCCACTGACCTTCTCAGACTGATTGGAAACAATTTTGACCACAGATTGATCGTTAAAACTCAATTTACCACTGATTTGCAAACTGTTAATTTTCATGTCAGAAGGTTCATTGACTGCCTTCAAAAACTGACTCAAATCTCTGATCAGGTCCTGAAAGTTGGCACACTGACTCTTTGTTGAGAATTCTTCTACCCTGTTGAATCTCATCTCATGAAAAAATTAGGGTCAAAAGATATTGACCATCAAAATCGCCCCTTCAGAATTACCTACACCAAAACATGTCAGAATACCATAAACTGGGTTTGGATTTGGCTTGGAAAACTAGGCAAATGAGCACCTGGGGAAATGAAAATTGGGACACTGACTCTATGTCATGAGGTGAATATGAATATGCGATTTGGGTTCATGAAAAATCACAAGGCACAAATAGCGATTAGTCAAAGTAGGCTACTCAGAATTTTACAAACTGGACATGCTGACAGAAAGCATTTTTTGCGAATGGAATTGACCTGGAAAAGTGTGCAAACGAATTCATCACGACTTACAAATTGACACACTTGGATTATTTTCAGAGTAGACATAGGGAAATAAACCATTCGATCTAGGCAATCACGAATCTCAAGTTATAATGTCTTGAATAGGGGTCTTGATAAATCTGCAAATGCTGACACCAGTAAAAGATTACAAATTGTGTTTGGAATCGCGTTCAAAAACATATCAAATGGATTCATCAAGACTTAAAAATTGAAACTTAACAAGTCTCTAATGTCTACAATATAATTCAAAAGGAATTTCAAGATTTGGGTCAACTGGGTCAAAGTTATAGCACGTCAAACAGGGCTTCCTAGAATTAGGTGCAAAGTGCAAAAGCATGAAAACAGTAGCCAACCAACTTTGAGGGATTCAAAACCTAGTCAAACAGACTCAAAACAATTCAAAATCTAAAACATAGGTTTTTGGGTATGGATACTAGATACTCCCAAAGTGGCAAGTCATGAAGCGAATCTCGATGCAAGATATTAAGGCGTAAACAGAGCTTCTTGTCGCTATTTGACAGTGTAAAATGCAAGATTGACAATTTCTGAAAGCAAGACTTCACCAAATGACTCAGAATGATGATTTAACTTCATGGAATAGGTAGATAGGCTAAATGGAGGGTGTTAGAAACATTAAACACCTCAGGGGCCTCATAGGTATAGCCGAGTACACATGCAATTATGGGCATTCATAGGGCTTAATTTATCAACAGTGCTCAGAATAAGGGCTGCAATTTTGAGCGCCAACAACCTCTCAGTAAATTCACCAAATTTGCACAACAATTTGAATCTTGCAATCATTTTGGTAATGTATACAGTGTAATGCCTCTTCTACAAGTTTGTAGAGCAATCATTTTTATTTGAGATAGTTTCTATTTGAGAAATCATAACCTATCATTTGATTTATAGCCAAAATACCCTCTTAAGATCTAACAAATTTTTTACCGTGTCCAACATTTCTATAATTGTTTTTAAATAAATGTATTAAACTATGAATTTTGTAATAATTTTAAATTTCTAATTATAGTATTAAGCTTTTATAAAGTTTCTTTACTTTGAAGAATTTTCTCTCTAATATTCTCTTTAATATAACCCCTTTTCACATATTGTTTTTTTTCTTCTATAGGTAGCATCAAATTAAAAAGATGAGCAACTATTTGGATCTTTAATTTTATTCATAGTTTCAAACATTATTTATACTATTATAGTTATATTATAACTACATAATGTCAATTATTTTCAAGTTGCTAAAGGAACTCTTATGTCCATTTACTATCACTTTTTTAAAATTATAACCCATTGGGTTATTTATTCCATGTGAACCATACTATTCATTTAAATATTAGAAATCATTTTTTTGGTAATTGCTTGCATCATGTAACATCTTCCAATAATAATTATTATTGTTCATTTATGTACTAGATCCTTCATAACATCTCCACACTTTATTTTATTTTATTGATTACAAAATTTTTATGGTAGTTGTTTATAAATCTTCATCCAATTTCATTATCATATTGTTTCATTCTTTTTAGTGCTCCCTTTCAATATTCATTCATTTTTTCTCTAATATTTTAAAGTTTTTTTTCTCAATCAATCCTCCCTTTTTATTGTTACATGCCTTTTTAATAAATTTCAATCAACTTTTTCTTAACTAATTTGAATATATATATTTTTAAACTAGTTTTTTTTAAAAGAGAAAAATAAGAAAAAGGAAGTTTTTCTTTATTTAGATTTATTAGAATCTTTTAATTTAGATTTGCATTTTTTTTTATGAATAGTCCTTTTCTATTAATAAATAATATACTAAGCTTACAATTCACAAAAAAGGGTCAGGGGATACAAGATCACCCACAAAAGTTCACATGGTCGAAGTTGGAATCAACAACTATTCATCAAAAAAAAAATATAAAGCAACCCTCAGGTGGCTAAAGCAGTGCCTGCTGAGGGAGGTGGATCATTCCAATCATGAAATCCCCAATCATCCTTGGGATTGGTAGGTGGGCTGGGAATAGTCCAGCCATTAGTAGCATCAAGGGCCTGGTTAGCATCCTTCATATCAGGCCATGGAGGTGAAATAGCCAGTTCCAAGCAAAAAGACCATTTCCTAGAAACCACTCACCCAGCACTAGGAGAAGGAGTTGGGGACTAGCTAGTGCCACCATGGGGTAGCAAAATTGAGTGGTGCCTCCATCCACCATCACAACTATTGGGAGGGTAGTGGTAGGAAGCCTATAAATGTGGAGTGTGTGAGCGGCAACCTAAAGAGTTGTGCCTCTGGCAGCGGCCTCTAGGATTTGAGGTATCAACCAACGCATCTGAAGGTACCCTAAAAATAGTACAAGAGACATTGCCCCAGTGATTAAGAGGTTCTTGAAGGTGGGCCACCTACAAGGCCACCTTGTTTTCTTGCACTTGAATCTACATCATTACATTATTACAAATGCATGCCTTAGTGTACATAGCAATATTAATATCAAGAAAACTATGAGTGAAAATAACAACATTTCTATCTTTCCACAGAGTGAACAAAATCTCCATCCTAAAGGTATGCCAAATCTAGGTAAATTTTTTAGGGATCCTAGGGGAATCACCCAAAATAACCATGTGCCAAGAAAAGGGTTCAGGTTGAAATGACTTTAAAAAATCATGAACTGAATGCTAAAAAATTGATCACATCTACAAAACTAGAAAATATGTAAGAAAGACTCTAGTTGGCCACATAATGGACACCTAGAATCCTAAACCCCAATATGCTTGAGCCAAGGCCAAAGTGGAAGACCTTGAAAAGCCAAACACCAAGAAAAATGGGCAACCTTGGGTTCTGTAATAGCACTCCAAATAGTGTCAAAGCACTTTCTCCATTGAGAAAGAGAAGATTGCAGATGCCATCTCTGATTGAGCATATCCACCATCGGAAGATAGGAAGAAAGCCATCTATAACCCTGACTTGGTTTGTAACTAGTGAAAGGAGTGGTAGGATACTACTTCCAATCAGCCCACCAAGGTCTAACAAACTGAATACCCACTTTATGAATTAAGTGCCCTAGAATTGTAGAAAACAATAAGTCAAAAGTCTGCCAATCTAAATGAGCAAGATGGTATTGGACTTGCATATCTTCCAAAGATTTGGGACTTGTGGAAACCCTAGAGAAAATATCTTTAGGATTTCTAATGCCTCATTTGAAAAAATGCATAGCACTAGCACCTTAAGTCTTGGTAAGAGGAATTCCTTGGATGGAAAATAGGAGAGACCACCAAATGTTCTGCTAGTTCAAAGAGAGACCATCACATAATTCATCACTAAAGTAGTGAAGCCAAGGCTTGATAACTTCCCAAGCTTTCCATATGCTCTTGATAACAAAAGAACCTTGTATGAGCATGAGTCCTCACATGATGAGAAGGGTGTGAAAGCCAATCCCCTTCCATGCAAGCCTATTGATGGGAAACCCAAAAGAAATGCAATGCCAAACCAAAATATTCCAAGCTTCATCTCCAATGATAGAATGAATGATAAATTTGGCACACAGAGAAAGGCCTTGTTTCTATTTGGAGAGAAGGCCAAGGCCTCTAGATTTTTTTGGGAGACAACAAAAATCCCAAGCAACTCTGTGAAAGCCATGATGATCAGAACCAAAAGACCAAATAAAATCATAGATAAATCACTCTAATTTCTAATAAGAGGCTTTTGAATGAGCCCAACAAGAAGAATAATAGACATGCATAGTCACAAGAACTTTAGGGAAAATTTGGAATTTTCCCGCAAGAGAAAGTGGTTTTATAAGCCAATAATCTAGCTTCTTAGTATTCTTGGCAAACACAACATTCCAAAAATCCACTAGTGACACTTGAAAAGCAAAAGGAATGCCTAGAAAGCAAAATATCTCCCCATGAGTGACCCATTTCCATTCAAACTAGTTAAGCCAGGGTGGCACTAGCAGAAAAGACTAGTGATAACAGAGTGTTTTATGCCATTGAATAGCAGAGCTAGAGGCTTGACAAAAAGTGTCAAGGCAATTTAAGGCATTATTGATGTCGTGTTCATCCTCCAAAAGAGTGAGAAAGGAATCATTAGCAAAATGACCACTAACCAACTAGGAAGAGGATTTTGGTAAAGAAATGCCATGAACCAAACCTGAAGACATGGAGTGGGCTAGCAAATAGCCAAGTCCTTTAGTAGTAAGAACATAAAGCATCAGAGCCAGAGGGTAACCTTTCCTGATGGAACAAAAAATCCCAAAGGCATCAAATTGGGAGTTATTGATGGTAATACAAGTATTAGCATCTCCACGAACTACAAAAAATTGGAACCAAAACCAAGAGCCTGGAGCATAGCCAAAATGAAAGGCCATTCAATCTAGTCATAGGCTTTTGAAAAATCTATTTTCAAAAAAATAGTTGGTTGCTTGGACTTGCAACCCCATTCCATACCTTCCCAAAGAGCAATGATGTTGTCAAGAATATATCTAGACTTGATAAAGCCAGTTTTCTCAAGCCATAATATTAAAGGTAGGAAGTGGCAAATTTTAAGAGAAATTGTCTTAGCAATAATCTTATATGACACATTCATAAGGGTAATGGGCCACAAATTGAAAATATCCTTGGGATCTCCAGCTTTAGGTATGAATTTAATGTTTCCTTTATTGATAATAGCTCCTAGGCTTTTAGAATGATAGGCTTCAAGATAAACTTTGTGTAGATTAGGACCAATATACTCCCAAAAGTGTTTGTAAAATTCATAAAGAAACCCATTACACCTGGGGGACTTATCATCTACCATGGAGAAAACTACCTCTTTAAGGTCTCGGAGGGTAGGAAGTTGCTCACAGAAAGCACATTGCTCAACTGCTAAGTAGTTTGGAGTAACAAAAATACACTTTTTGAGAGCTTCCTCATGAGCAACCAAATTTCCCTATGAAGCAAAAATGTTCTCATAGTGATGAAAAAATTCTTGTAAGATGTCAGGGAGACTAGAGAGAATAGAAGTTCCTTGTTTGATTTTTTTAATCCCAAAATTGGTATGACAAGCTTGAAGAGCCTAAAAGAACTCCTTCGAAGCTTTATTGCCAACCTCCAACCAATGGAGATGAGCTTTGATTTGGGCTCCTTGAGTAGCATAATTATCTATAACCTATTTTTCATGCCAAATTTTGGCAAGTTGAATTTGCAAATCAACATCAAAAGGATTAAGGGTGAGAGCCTCAAAAGCTTTTTTGAGCACAAAAGTAGTGGATTCATGAGTTTTCCTTCTAAAAACTACCAATTTTCATCCATAGATGTGTAGAAAGCAAGAAGTTCTAGTAATGGCATCATTCCACCATTGACTCCACTCCATTTAGGAATGTAGATGTGGCTCTAGATTCTAGACATGTAGGATATGAGTAATAGTGGAAGCATGCATCAACATAGATGTTTTGAGGAAGAATTTTTACTTGACAACTCTCTAGATAGTTTTTTGTCATGAAATGGAAAAATAAATGGGATAGTGGTTAGATAACATCACATCTGGTAAGGGAATGATAGGTAAATCTTGATCCTCAAAAAAGGAGAAAAAATATTGTGTAGTAATAATGGCATGATTGAGACATTTTAAAATACGGTTAGAACCACCTCAAAAGTTGGACCAAGTGTGTCAAACCCCACTATGTTGGTGGCAATTAATATTGGGATCAAAAGGGCCCAATTTATTACACATGTAGTACCAAGCTTCCCTTTCCCTAGCTATCCAGCAAAAAGGGAAAATGTCATCTTTGTTAGAGGCCAACTCAACCATATTGAATTCACCACACATAACCCAAGTAGTTGGAGGAAAGTTGTCAGCTAGCCAACCCCACAATTGAGATCTTTCCATAGCATCATTGGGAGCATAAACATTAATGACTCTAAAAGAATGATTGTTAATGGAAAGTAAAATCCAAATGATTATGTGCATGGGGTCAAAATTGTGTGAAATAATAGCAGAATGAAGATGAGGTGACAAGAGAGTAACTACACCACATCTACT
This sequence comes from Cupressus sempervirens, assembly GCA_028749045.1. Taxonomy (NCBI): domain Eukaryota; kingdom Viridiplantae; phylum Streptophyta; class Pinopsida; order Cupressales; family Cupressaceae; genus Cupressus; species Cupressus sempervirens. Next base: position 965,750,011 of record CM053787.1, read on the forward strand.
AGCATTGTGTTGAGAGGAAAACATAATGCTATTTAGCCAAATGATGTGACATGTAGATGAAAGCATGAAACTAGAGATGTTAACTTCTTACATACAAAGAAAATCTAAATTTCCAAGTCTATGACAAGTATCCCTGACATAGTATTTTCTAGAGAGGTTTGTAAGACCTCACACATTCCATGATAATAAAAATTCATGAAAATTCTTCCATATCTTCCTCATCCTCAAGAGAGGAGTAAATTGGGTTAAAGCCAAAAGGAAAATCCTCTGGACTGATGGCCCGTTGTTTCTCCTATGTTTTCTTAGCATGTCCAGGAGGACTATGAGAACATCACACATTTTGAGTTGCTATGAAAGAAGTAGCAAGAGGGGTACAAATCATAACTGAGGTGTTAGCCTTGGCAGCCACCTTAATCCCCTATGAAACACTGAGGTTTGAAACCTAGGAAACACTAGGGTGTAGTTTTGAAAAAATCGCTTGCATCCCTAAACTGGCTAGGGTTTGTGCTCATGTTGAGATAGGAGGAACCAAAATGATAGCTACATATGACTATTCAAGATCCAAGGGAGCCTTTCCCTTACATCCAATAGTAGTCCATTCTTCTTTTTTCCCTTTTGCTAGTTTGGAAAGAACCTCTTTAGGTGGGGGTTTAACCCTAGGCACTGCTAAAAGGCAATCCCTAATCTTGTGCTCTGCTAACTAGCACCTAGAGCAAGTGTTAGGCAGGTTCAAATAAAGCATCTTTTGAGGGAAGGTTTGAGACCAAACCTATATTTTCATAGAATCCTTAAGATCTTTGGAAAGATCAACCTCAACACAAATGTGTTTCTAAGGGTGAGCATTGAAAAATTTCTCATGTTCCATTATGATAACTTTTCCAAGAGTATTGGCAATGGACTCAGTAAAAGGCCAATTTGGCAAGGGTAGACCTTGGAACTCTACCCACATAAGAGCCCTAAGATTTTTGTCATCAGAGATAGTGAAGTGTCTCAACCATCTTTGAAAAATAAGTACAGAAGAATGCACAAACCAAGGACCATGCTAAAAACCGCATCTACCTATGACGAGTTGGCAAAGTGAAATAAAAAAAAACTTTTGGTAAGGTTTTACATAGTGTCAAGGCAGACTCCATGAGGATTCTAGCTCTTGTTAACCCATTCTTGGAGCATAGCTTTAGGGGGAGTCCTACCCACAAAATACCCTATCAAGGTATGTTGTTCTAACCAATCACATGCAACATCAAATTCTTACAAAGGAGGGATAATATCAAGATTACCTCGTGAAAAACCTTCGGGATGAATTTGCAAGGACATATGTTCAATAGAGGCACCATGGCTTTCTAAAGTAGTAGTGTGAACACTAGTATCAACAACTAGGTCACCACTAGTTAGGGCCATTATAAACTAGCCTAAAAACTCCCACAGTAAATGTGGTATGACAAGTGCAAACAATAGAAGGGAAGCTCAAACAGAGAGTCGTATGCAAGAAAACTCAAAGATTGCATGAAACCCTAGCAGAGCAAAAAACCCTCATCCATTTGCATATTTAAAATTACATATTTGATTGAAAAAAATTAATGATTTAATTTTGTTTTTTTTTTAACTAAATAAGATATTAAGTTTATTACTCTTTTTAAAAAGCTTCTTTTGTGATCAATTTTTTTTTCAAAAACCTATTTAAAAAAGGTAAAGCTTTATTTTTTTATCAAAGAGGTTTATTATTTTGACACGTATGGAAACCTTATAATTTAGTCTTTTTTAAATTTTAAAAAATTATTATTATGGTATGATCTATTTATCTATACTATTAATGCCCCTCAATTATAGTTTGCTCTAGTATAGTTAAAACTTTTTTTCACTCTATTCTTGATCTAGTATTCTTAAAACAAAAAATTCCAATTTCCATTCATGTACCTTAATTGGCTAATTATTTTGATATGTATTCTTTATTAGTTCATTAGATAATCACAATCTTTCACTCTTTATAACATTTGGCTTTTATATGATCCCACCCTCTATGAATTTAATTGTGTGATTTCATAACATGATATTTTAGGTATATTTATTTGAGTATATATGGGTGCAAAAATATATGCCCAGATAAATATATAATTTATTATGACCATGATGATTAGTAAATTAGTATATTCCTTCAGAAAATAAATTAAGTACCCATGTTTACTCCCAATGGATTTTTCTACCTAATATCGATACATTGTTCATTACTCATTAATCTTCCATGTATCACTACATCTATCTTAAGTTTTTTGGATTATGAGTTATCTTACACAATTGCCTTCAACTTTATTGTGATCTATTGATTTGCACATAGTTGCAATTTTATGCTTTTATAGCATCATTTTATACCCATGTTGACACTTTAGGGTTTTATACCAATGATTTATATGAAGTTACTTGGATCTTTTTTGTAAGTTGCATAGGGATCCAAACTATTTTTCTAGGTTAACTATGAAGGTCCCCTCAATTATATCTAATTTGTATCATGAAGGTCCCCTTAGTATAACTGTTACATAGTTACCTCATTCAGCCCATGGAGTATCCTCCCATCCTATAATGGTGTACACTTACTTTATATGGAGTTTCCCTCCACTTGGTTCTATTTGTTCCACTTTTAAAGGATGATATTTATATGGAGTTTTCCTCCATTTAGTTATATTTGTTCCACTTGAAAGGATGATATTTACATGGAGTTTTCCTCCATTTGGTTCTATTTGTTCCACTTTGAAAGGATGATATTTATATGGAGTTTTCCTCCATTTGGTTCTATTTGTTCCACTTTGAAAGTTTGATATTTATGGAGTTTCCCTCCATTTTGTTTCATTTTGTTCCTCATGAAGAGGATTCTTGGAGTTTCCCTCTAATTTTAGATGATTTGATCCAATTTGAAGGCAATATATTCTTAAATGAAGGCAATATGTTGTTAATCCTCATAATCCTTCCCTTTAGTATCCTACAAAAACCATGATGTGCTAATACTGATTTGATAAACATGTATCTCATTTTAATTTAATTCATATACTAATGTGATAATGCTCTACATACTTCATTTCTTAGATCGTGAGTCATGCAGGTTATGGAGTCATGACCCATTTACTTGTAGTAAGATGACTCATTAGTGGACTATCTATATCCACATGATTGATGCATTGTTGATGTAGGTTTCATTAGTTGGCCTTGTATGTGGTCATTTGTGTATTAGTATATACTTTTCATGAGAACATTGATCAATCTTTTTAATCAATTTGTCCTTTTGATAATTTTTGAGCATATAATTTATCTTGATATCATGTTAACTCCATTTCTTTATGGTGACATGTCACATTTTCATCTCTATCCTAATTTTTCTCTATGAGAGTTTTTTCTTATCCTTATTCAAAAGGATTGCTAATCTTAATATTAGATGAGATCCTCCTTGTGGATAGTTGTCTTGTTTCTTATGTCTATTTTTTAGGTAATCCATCCAAGCACATACAAGACATTATTATTTGGTGTACATATCCTATGCACCATGATTTGACTTGAAGATGTAACACATTCAAATGACCTATCCACTTCTCTTGTCTCTACAAAGATCTACCCACACTTACAAGAGACCTCTTGCATAATTGAAGACATTCTCAAAGATCAAGTTGCTGATGTATTGACAAAGCCTCTTTCTAGATAGAATTTAGAATTTCATTGTAACAAGTTGGGTTTAATACCCTTTGATGTAATTTCCCCAAGTAAAGATTAAATGGGGGTGTTAGAATTAGTAATCATTCCTTGGTTGTATTTATTTATTAGATGAGATAAACCAAGGTATCCCTTATGTTATTTTTCCTCTAGTCCACATGTGAGGACATGTCACTTTTTTCATATTGTCCATGTGTGAGGACAACTCTTTTTTGTAATTCCTTTTACAAGGAAAATATGTATTCCTCCTTAAGAGGATTATGGCACTTGTTATGTACACACTTATTAATGTGGCAATCATTCACATGGGAGTTATTAAATAACTCCTCTCCTCAACTCTTTATAAGAGATGGTTCTCTCTCATTCTCAACAACACATAACCACTATGTAGTTCATGTAATGAGTCTTTGGCTCCACTTTATCTCATTCTCTCTCTTTCATAATTCTTTAGGCATTTTCCTCATTCATATAATTCATAAGGGGTTTACTTTGCTTTCCCCTTTTTAAAATCTCAGTCTCCTCTCTTGTGTTGATCTTGGAAAGCTCATGTAAAGTATGCTAACTATTTTCATTACAAACTCTCTTGGATTAATTTGTTGTTCTTCATTTTTGTTCATTTCAATTTCATTATTTCTAATAGTTATCTTTGTGCATGGTTGATGTTACTTTTCAACATTACTTTATTACTTTCTTATGTATGGTTCAAAGTAATAAACAATATTCAGTGGGTGAGTAAAGTTTATAAATTATTGTTTCATACCCCCCCTCCACCACTCCCTCTCAGTAATTCCTATTTCTAACAATTGGTATCAAAGCACAGTTACTCAGAAGAGGCTTAACAACTTGAGTAAGATCCCTATGGATATGGAAAAGTTGATGAAGCAACTTAAAGAGGCACTTGAACAAATTGATCTCCTTACTAAAGAAAGAGATAAGATAAAGGGTAAATATGAGGACTCCAAAGTATAGATTAGACAATTGAAGGACTAGATTAAACATTTCAAATCCAAGCCTAAATCTACTAAATCTAGTGATGATGATTATTCAAAGTTGAAGACAGGGTATAAGATCTTGAAGCATGAATTGAAGATTACCAATCTAAAGTTGACTTTGAGGAATGATCCTAGCAAAGTTGAATTTGACTTGAAGACTGAGAATATAGATCTCAGAGAAAGTCTAGCAAAGAAGACATCTAAATTTTAAACATTGAAAGAAGATCATGAAGAACTTCATAAGTACAACAATACTGTGAAATTTGAACTAACTCAATGCAAGTAGCAACTTGAGAAGCTTTATTCTAGCAAAGAAAAACTTGATGATTCTATGTCAATACAAAGACCAACCTATGATAAGATTGGTCTTGGTTATCTATTTAACATGTCTACAAAGAAACCTAAGATTAGATCAGACCCAAAAGAAAAAGATAAATCTAATGATAAGATTGAATATAATAAATCTTTTGATAAACCTAAAGAAGTTAGACAAGACAAGGAAGTTGATATTTTGGATGAACCAAAGCAAGTGGAATCCCCTAAGGAAACCAGGTATGAATTTAGAGGTAAGTGTTTTTCATATAATGAAATAGGTCATACAATAAGTGATTGACAAAATAATTCATTTAATCATGTTAAGGATTTTTATTATTCTAATTATCATGGTATGGGTCATAAAGCAATTGATTGTAGGAAACCTAAATATGACAATGGTAGAAGGAATAGTAGAATGTCTGGAAATACTAATGCTATAGATAGAAGATTATCTAATGAAAGGATATCGACTAAAGGAAGACCTTATGTAGAAAACCAACTTTGGACACATAGCTCAAAATTTTCATGCACCAATTGATGAGGATAATCCTAGAAGTAGAACTCTAGTATGTCAATTATGCAACAACTTTAGACATACAACAAAGTATTGTAGAATGGATAGAAACTTTGGAGATAGAAGGAACAATGGAAGAAACTTCTAACATAGAAGGAATGATGGAAGAAACATTAGAAATGATAGAAGGAACCATGAAAGGAACTTTGAAACTAAGAAAGACAATGAGGAACAAAGAAATGTAGTTAGTGAAATTCAAGAAGAACTCAATGAGGCAATTGTAAAATGATTAGACATCTCAAAAGAAAAGTTAGAAGATGATGAGATAAGAGGATTGAAGTTAGCAATAGAGTTTGGTTTAACTAAGTTGAAGTAAGCTTGTTCACAACATCAAAATTTGAAAACTTCATTCAGATATTGAATTGTGAGTAGTGAAGTTCAGAAAAGGTGTATCAAGATAAGTTTAGACTGTATCTAAGCTCTCTTGAAATTTGGAGCTTATCTAAACTAGTTATGAAGGAATTAAGAGTTACTATTATTATAGAGAAATTTAATTTCTATAGTAGAAAATAAAAACTATGTTCTTACTAAAAATTTCATAGAGCGAATTTCTATGGAGCATTATCATGATGGAATGAGGCTATAGTGAACCTCCAGTAGCATCTGAAGATCAAATAGAAGATCTTGAGAAAATATTCAATTTCAAATGTAATTGATAACTTTTTTTATTTTGAAATTATGTAATTAATATAGGTTTCAATTTGATGAATAAAATGGAGTACAAACTTGATTACTACTTCATTATGATCACATCTGAAGCATAGAGCACTCAGAAGCGACTTGTTAAGGCAATTTTGAAGTAAAACCTATTTTTGGAAAGATGTATTTTATCATTTGTTTGTAGAACTTCTTCAATAAAATTTTATATTTGGTAAGATTCATGGATATATCTATAATTCATAATGTTGAGAATGAGGAGTGACCAAAATTGAAGGTTGTTTTTTCCAAACTCATAGAAAGAAACCCTAGTTCAGCATTATCCATTACGCCAAACAATGTAGTGCATTTGGAATATGTAGGAAGTTATCTTAACAACAAGTTTGAATCTATTGGGAGTGAGTATATAAATAAAGACATGGAATTAGTCTTTAATCATGCTATGACTATGAAATCCAGATTTGAGCATTTGAGAGAATTGGACCTATTTAAATATCATTTCTACTGAGAATTGGACACAGATGAGTGGACACATATTATACTAAGTAGAACTCATGATGGTAAACTATGGATGGAAGATAATGTAGTTGATATTTTAGCCAACCTTATACATGAGGTAACTGGTCTTAGCAAATAAGATAGTCTACCTATAGGCAAGAAACTTGTTAAGAAGAAGGTTGAGAGCTACATAGAAGTAGTGTATAATTGAAAGGGCATGGTGATCAGCACCATCAAACATGATGATGTAAGATTCCAGAGTAGAATTATTGCCTACTCTATAAGTCCAGGTTCTAAGATTGATGAATTGTCAGCCAGATTCATCTATGTAGCCTACAAGATATGTGTTGAGAAGTAACAAGTTAATCTCAGTAAAAATCTAAGAATGCAACTTCTTGAAAACCTAGAGAAAATCAAAAGGACTAAGAATGGTGTATTCATGTACTTAAGATATTTCCATATTTGTCAGTCACAAAGATTATGAGCAGTGATAGATGTACAATGGAGAAAATCACAAATGTATGTAGAAGACATCTAGTAGATAAAATCTTGGATAGTAGGAATCTGATAATGAAAACATTTCAAAATGAAATGAGATTCTGATTTAGAATTGCACATGCAATTGTAGAAATATTTAAAGATGACATATGTGTTATGGTTGATATAGATTTCACTTATATATAAGTAGTAGAACCTTGGGAAACATTCCTCGATCCCTTAAGTTATGAGATAAGTGATGTTATAGTAGTTGGATACATTAATTTATTGTTGAACTTTGAAAAGGACCAAGATGAGTATAGATTTGGAACTTATGATGAGATTACCCAATCAGCTCATCAAACATTCTTGGAGAAGGAATCTCACAAGAAGATAGAAACAATAATGAAGAAAGTTTTATCATATGCTAGTATGACTAAGAGTGAGTCATAGGTAGTCAAGCAAACTATGAAGCAAGGTATAACTTATGTGCAACCTTTGTTAGTATCTATTACAGAGACATCTTCAAAACAAAGCATTCCATATGCTCTAGTGTTAGATGTACAACCAAGTGAGATGAAGAGGAAATTACAGAGATTAGTGGAAGTTGTGACCATAAAGACAAAAAGGGTCAAGCAACAAGCCACTAGATTGAGAAAGAGACAAAAGACATTGTTAACAATTATTGAGTCCACTGAAGAAGAAGAAGCAAAATAGGCAGTGAAGGTAACTACTTCTAATTAGTCAATAGGTAAAGCTCGGTAACTCTATAAGCTAAAGATTGAGAAGATTAATTCAGTTATTGACAATGAAGGAAAATTTGTTTAGATAAAAAAAATTTATGACTTGTATAATAATTTTGAGAAGGATCAGATTGATATCTCTACTGTGAGACATAGAATAGCTAATAATCTAAAACTTAAGGATATTGAAGCCATGGTAAATCAGAAATTCTATGATAGACTCATTGAAAAGAATGCACCAACTCAAGAAGAGGACATAGAAATTTGGAAGTCTATGCTAAGGACTATTTACAAGACTGATGACGAAGAAGAAATCAAGAATTTGTTGAGTAGTCTAGCACCTTACTTGAGAAGCAAAGTAAGAACATTTATATTTATGATGGGTGAGAAGGACAAGATAAGAAGTGAAACAATAGTAGCCATAATTTAGATGATGATAGAATCCAAGGCAACATCTTCACCAGCACCCAGAACCTCGAAAGTGTCAGTAAGTGGTGACACAATGTAGATTGATGAGACCAATGTTACCATTAATATTGAGGATGCTAACCCTTTTGAGAGTTTAGAATAGCCTGAATCTCATACCAAGGATATAGAAGATAAACTAAGACAAATTGAAGAGGAGATGAGGCTACTAGAAGAAGAAAAGAGGAAAATAGAAAAAGCCAAGTAACAATTGCTTGAAGATGAAAAGAAAAGAGTTGAGGAAATTAGAGGAAGAGAAGAAGAGATTAGAGGAGGAAGAAAATAGAGAAAAAGAAAGAAAAGAGAAGGAAGAGAAAGAGAGAGAAGATAGAAGAGTCAAAGAGGCAACTAAAAAGAAGAAAAGGGAAGATGAATCTAAACCTTCTAGTTCATCTACTTCACTTTCTCTTGTTATCCTGACAATTGATGATGATGCTCAAACTGACATGATCTCATCTTTCTCAAAAATTATTGAGAAAAATAGGAAAGTGAAGAGCCTACAGAGAACCTTGATGGAGGTTACTAAAAAATTACATAGTACTCTAGCAGTCTGGCATATAGAGGTAGATCTTGAACAGAGGGCACAAGCGGTGCTAAAGTTATTTGATGAGGAACTTATAAATTTTTTGAATGTTATAGAATCTAAGAAAAAATTTCATATGATACAACTTATTTAGCACTATTTTTTAGAACATCAAGAATGATTTAATAAGTCTTGATACTTGTATCAAGGAACTTCAGAAATGTCAATAGGATGGAAAGGTATTGTACATTAAGTGTACCTTATCTCACAAATTGACCAAGGATCTTGATATTTAGATTGAAGGTAAGATGATGAGTTAGAGGCTCTATCTAGCCAAATACAGCATCCTTCTAGCAAAATTTATGATTTTGAAGGACAAATGACCAATATTTATTGTGATATCAGAAAATTGGGACTTCAGAAGGAACAAACTTTGAAACAATTATCAGATTTCAAAGAGTCTATTGCTCTAAAAATATCTATTGTAGAGAAATAGTTGGAGGAATGTGTCAAGGCTGAGGACACTTGTTCTAACATTTTATATCTCAATCTTAATGCAGTTGAGATTGCATCATATGCCCTATGTGCAATTCTCACCTCTGTTGAATCAACCAAGGATATATCGATATAAGGTATGAACAATCTTCAAGAAATTTTTGATGATTGTATGAAGATACTATCGGTTTAAGGGAGATGTATACAGAGTTTTTGGTAGCATTTTTTGACAGTTTTGGTATTCTGACCTTTCTCATTGATGGCAAAGGGGGAGAAGATGCAAAAAATTGTAAATAAGGTAAAGGGGAGATGGAAAAATTATAAAGTATGAAATAATATTGTAAGGGGGAGCATATGTAAGATGAACAAGTTGTAGTAGATGATTAATGTAATGTGACTATATTATTTTTGACAAGTTTTTGGCACTTAGCCAATTTTCCCTATTTTGTTGCCATTAATGCCAAAGGGGGAGATTGTTGACAATTAGCTAACAAATATATGTAATTTTTTTCATTTGTGGCAACACACGATGCACATGCTTGCAAGAGACCTCAGAAATAAAGATACTTAGCTTTTGGCACCAAGAAAATTGTCTAAGTATGAATTTGGTTTACAACAGTGTATTGTTTTGTATGTAACTTGTTACTGATGTCATATTATGACTATTGAAGTTAGATGGAGATATTATACATGTTGATGATGATGTTTATAACCTCAGATGTCAGTAAAAATTGTACAGAAAAGAGATATTCATGTTTTACCAATAAAATAGCATAGCAAAATTAAAGGAAATGAATTATTTTGTTTACAAAATAATTACTTGACTAATTAGGGATGACATCCTAGATGTTTACTCTAAGTTAGAAAAGTATATTATGGTCTTAGCCAACCTAGAATCAATTTATGAAAAGGCATGGTATTTATGCACAGGACATCTTGTGATAAGATGGTGTGCTATTGTATTGTATTAAGTGATATGTGGACTTTCTATGAAGCGATGTATGCAAAGTTTTGAGAAGCTAATGTTGTGATCTGAGATCTAGTTGAGGTCAAAGATTAGTCAAGAAATAAGTTACAACACCTATCTAACAGAGGACTTATTACTAGTTCATGCAGTGAGGTCTTCTTGTAATTGAAAGTGCATGTTTGGGAAATGGGCTCCTCTTGCATCTATTATACTACAACTCCTATTAGGGTTGGAATCACCTAATAGGGATTCAAAGTCTCCTAATAGGGACTCTCTATATTAAATTTTATCACTGACTCCTAACAAGGTCCATCCTCTAAAAAGGAACTTATATATTAATATATTATCCAATGGGTATCATCCCCACTAGGCTTTTCCCTTGGCTAGGGTTTCCCTAGTTAACAAAATATGGTGTTATGAGTTATCTTTGTGCATGGTTATTGTTACTGTTCAGTATTACTTTATTACTTTCTTATGTATGGTTGAAAGTAATAAATAATATTTTGTTGGTAGCCAAAGTTTGTAAATTATTGATTCACCCCTCTTAATAATTCCTATTTCTAAAAACTTCTTTGATATTATTGTAAGTCATCATGAAAGAAAATCCCTAGTACAATCAATTTTCCAATGTCAAATTCTCACACATTACTCAGAGAGATATCAAGTTTTCTTTCTAAAAATCATTTTTGGAATAACTCTAAACCTTGAATTGATGTATGAGCATTCCTTAGCCAATTTTCCAACCCTCACTTACCAATAACCTAGGGTTTTTAGGTATTAATTCCTTCCCCCTAGAGAATTCATTTGTGGACTATGGTAGTTGTTCTAAGAAATTATCTTGTAGAGCCCTTTGTTGGTAATCTACCTTTCCTAAGAAGTCTCTTCATGGAGGCATACTAAAAATATTATCTTACTACAACTATGATTTTTCAATTAACTAGAAGCCTTGGTGCTCACCTAATTTTCCTATTTGTTCTAATGAAAAACTCATTACTAGCAACTTGAAACCCTCAAAAAATGCACCTTAAGCTCTAGATATTTCCAATCTATGAAAATTATACAACCTTGGTGTTCAATAATAAAAAATCAGAAACCTTATTACAAAATTGGTCTCACATGAAACAACATTGATCAAAATTAATGTTCTAACAGTCATATTTCATGTTGTGTTGTAGAATTTAAAATCCAACCATTGAAATCAGAACACAATGCAAAAATACACTCAACTGAAAATAGACTCAAGAGGAAAGATGTGACATGCATCCCAATGCAACATAAAAGTGCTACAGTGGTTTGACTGAAATCCAAAGGAATCATCCAAGTTCATGACTAACATCATGCCAGGAAAACCCAAGAAAATAGGGCAGCATGCAAAATGAGGTAAAAACCCCAAAAACTAGAAAATTTTGAATTTAAAACCCATTTGGTCCTTGGGTACAAAAACCTCGAAATCCAATAATACTTGGGTTTGGACAACATATGCAAAAATAGCCAACATAACTACATGAAACCCCAAACCCCCATCCCAAAAATAGGGAAAATGTTCATACCTAACCAACCAAGAAGAACTAGCAAATAGAAATGGAGGGGAAGACTAGTTCTCAACCTCTTAACAAACTGCTACCAAAAACAAAAGCTAAAACGAAGCTGAAATAAGAAAACTAGAAAGCCCTACCCAATAGAAAAATAGTTAAAAACCAAAAATAGCCTGATAAAATAAATGACCTATTGAATCTATTAGAAATCATGGCAAAGCAAGGTCTACCCAAGTTGGATCCAATGAAATTGATCTCGCGAAAATCCCACACTTACAACTCCCAAAATGAACAGAAATCCAATCCTTCAAGAAGAGGATTTTGGAAAAGCTCTCCAATTTTCTAATTACAAAATTGAAAAAAGCATAAATATAAATCCCTTTTTCAATACTTATTCACTTTTCAAGTGAATGGTTGATTAGGGAAAATAGCCAGTTAGACTAGCTAGACTCTGAATCAACTTAAACGAAAATAGGTTATTCCTCATAATGGGAATTCACCTAAGGAAAAGCTGCCAAAAATTAAATCTGAAAGGATTTAAAGGCCAAAAACCCAAAATCATAGAAAATCACTTAACACTTTCACAAGAAAGAAAACCTCTAAATGCACAAACATGCTCATTGGTCTAATCACATAATGCAAATGAGTTCAGATTTAATAATCACCAAAAGGTTTGATTTAAATAGTTTAAAATAAGGATACATAAACCATACAAGGATGAAATTGGTAAAATATGAATAGATTAATCACTAACTCCATAGGCCACTATCAGGGATATAAATTCTTCACACTAAAATACATAATCAAGTGCAATTGCATGTAATATCATAGCTAAAGTAATAAATGCATTAAATAACTAATTTAACCATTTATTCAATTATGCCTACATAATCCATTTACATCACTCACACTCACATAAAGCATAAAGAGACAAGAATGAAGTAAATAACCATAGCATAGAATCCATCACATAACATAATTAGAAAATATGTCCAAATACCAGATAATCAGATATCATCATAGACCTTGTGTTATCTCAAAATGGCATCAACATGCAATATGACAAACTGAATAGCATAGCAATATAGAATTTATGATATTGAATCAAAGTATAACATATGACCCTCAGGTCATCTCAAAGTATAAATAATAGTAAGAGTATCAAGTATCTCTCAAATCAAAAATAGACAAGGTATAGACTACAAACACGAGAGGCACTACAGTTTATTTGAATGTGAAAAACTAGGCCAACATAAAGGAAATATGTTTTCCTTGATTAGAATGAGTTATGAAGTATTATGATCGTTGTATGAAGTATGAAGTGTGAAAAGAAGTAGAGTGCTTACTGAATGCGTGTAAGCGATCCAAGGGATTTTTGGATGCAAGATTTGTGATCTAGTTACAAGATCTGATGGAATAGAAGTCTGGTTGATAGGATAGAGAAAGAGAAAGGAATAGTACAATACCATTCTATTATTCTGCAAGGAATAATATAGAGGTCATTTGGATATACACTAGCAGAATTTTGGCAAATAAATGACTACATGACTAAAAATGATCAAATTCTACTAACTTTTGGTAGATCACAAGTATGAGTGACTAAATAAATGACTAATTTGGTCAACAAGTAAAATCACATGGTAAGACAAATAAAAATGATTAAATAATTAGTCACTAGATGAATGATTGTTACTCCTTTATAATAACATTTTATAATACCATAAAATGAATGATTGTTACTCCTTTATGTATTTGATGTATGTATTAACTATATAATGATGTATAGTGTTGTATGCTCATAGATATATGTGCTCTAATGTCTTCACAATACAGATGGATTGTAAATGTATGAATTATACATGTTTGTATGTGATGGATGAGATTATGAAATATAAGAAGATTTAAATGTTTATGCAAATATATGAAATGTGAAAATGAAACTAAATGCACAATGTAAATATGATATAAAAAAATACATTGTAAAATGTAAAAAAAGAAAAATTGCATAAGAAATGAATTGATTATAAGATAGTAAAATGAATATGTTAAGGATATGATGCAATAAATGATATTCTATGATGATATAAGTAAGACTAAATTAATATGCAAAGAAAGTGGATAATGTAAATAAATTAATATGTATAATGAAAATGTGCAATGGAGATGAAATGCAACTAATATGAAGTGAAAAAGTAATGTGATGAGCCTAATTAATGTGATAATGAATGATTAATATTTGAATGTAATTATTTTTTATTTTAAATAAAATAGTCTAAGATAATTCACTTGGTGTCATCACAAATTTAGATAATTTGAAATATTGAAGTGATGGTCAAAAATTACTTCAAGGGTCTTCATTTTTTTTATTAATAGAATAGAAAATAGGAAAATAAAAATAAAAAATCTTATGTTTTAAGGAAAAACAAGAGTTGTGGCTCAAAGACAAGAGGACAGATGGCAACAATGGCTCTGAGTTTTCTCTTGCTAGCTGGTGCCTAGTGCAGTTAGGGCCTGCATGCCTATGGCCAACTCCTTGGCACCGTTGTTGTTCTCCACTAGACGAGATTGTCCCTGTCATTATGGTTGGTATTGTTGCATCAAGGGTCAAGTTGTGTTTGCAAGGGGTGTGGGAGTTTTGGGGGGGTTTGGGGGGTTTTTGTAGAGGGGGTTTAGGGTCAGCTGGGGCTTCCTAGAGTGTGTAGTCTCTTTTCTTTTGTTGGGCTTTGTGCATGGTTTTTGCTGGAGCCAAAAGGTTAGAAGTTTTTAGATTGGGGATAGAGTTTTCTAAGGTTTTTGACATGGGGAAATTAGAGATTCTTGCATCCCAAGATTTGTCCACTGATATGGAGATGGTTGATTCCTCCATACTAATGCGGGTAGGGGCTAAGGGCCAAACTAATAGTCTCCCATCTAGGGTGAAGACTTCATCATCGAAGGGTTTTGTATGCATTAAGAAGATGAATGGGTGTTTGGAGCAATCTGATGATTGACTAATTTTGGTTATTCAACCAAAGAAAATTTTAGAAGATGTAGAATATTGGGGCAAGCATGTGTTCATCTGTAAGTTTTTGGGTCTATGTCTTTCTCTTCCTATGTTGGAATCATGGGTGCATCGAATTTGGAATCCAGAAGGGGATATGGAGATTCTTCTGGTGGCCAACAACTATTTTATGGTTATTTTTTCAAATATGACAAGCAAGAATAAGGTGTTTAAAGGTGGTCCATATTTCTTTAACCAGGTTGGGCTTTTCATCAAACACTGGACATTAGGTTTAACTCTGTTGAGGAGATTCCCTCTTGGGTCCCAATGTGGGTTCATCTCCCACAGCTTCCTCTAGAATTTGGGAGAGAGGATATTCTTCACTCGATCTTGCTTTTGCTTGGGAAACTGGTAGGGTTGGCCACACAAACTCAAGATCAAAAGGTAATTTCATATGCTCAAATTTGTGTAGAGGTTGATCTTAATAATTCATTGCCTGATTCTATGGAAATTTTCTTGGGCCTTACCTCATGGATTCAATAGTTGGACTATGAGACTTTACCTTTTAGATGTAGGATATGTCATGAGTATGGTGACTTACAATGTAAGTGTCCCCAAAATAAATTTTCTCAACCATTGGCTGCTACTGAGATGGCCCTTAAGGTGGATAAGGGTAAGGCCCCTATGCAAGAGGGATCTAGAGACAAGGAGGGTTTTATCCCAGTTAAGTTGCATAATAAAGGAAAAGGGAAGAAGAGGACTTGGATGGACAGACAAAATGATGGTACTTTTAACAGGTTTAATATTCTGGATAATTTGGTATAAGAGGAAGGCATACTAGCTAAGTATCCTTTGGGAGATGGTTCTCTTCAAAGGCCCCAGGTGGGGGAGGCAAGGAGTCTAGCCCAAGTACCAGAAGAGGAACAAGGTGAACTAGTTCCTTTGGATGGATTGGATTAGGAGAAAAATTGTGATGCCCCTAGCAAATCACAACCTAGGGTCACCCAAATATCATAGCTTCTATGCTCCCTAGCTAGAAATGGATGCCAAACATCACAAATAGTACTAAAGTTGCACCTTCTTTAGGCTTACAAAAAAAACCATTTAAAAAAGGGCACTCAGAGAAGTCTGCTAAGAATGGAAGGAAGACTGATTAGGAGAAGGTTAAGATGATGGGAGAGACTTTAGTTGAGGTAGGGTTTGTGAAGCCCATTGATTCCCATTTCTCACAATCTTCTAAATGATTATTCTCTCCTAGAATGTGCAGGGGTTGAATAGCATCCCTAGACAAAAGTATGTTTGTAAATTGATTTATTCTCATTCTCTAAATATTGTGATCATTTAGGAAACTAAGCTTACAGTTGATGATTTGGATAGCTGTGGTCCAAAGTTGTGGCCCCATGGTACCTGGCAGGGAGTGGGTGCTTAAGGTAGCTTGGGTGGACTTGCCTATTTCTGGAATCCTAGGAAGGTTACTCCTCTATGGTGGATTTTGAGTAGGTCCTCTATCACCTTGATGGCTTCTCACTTTGAGATGAGAGAAAGATGCATGTTCTCCAATATTTACACTCCTAATGATTTAGCAAGTAAATCTCTTATGTGGTCAAATATCACCTTTTTTCATTCCTTAGTTCCTTTCCTCCCTTGGATTGTGGTTGGAGACTTTAATTTTGTTACCAATTTAGAGGAAAAGAGAGGTGGGATTGCTCGATTGGGCCCTTCTTCAGGTATGCTTAGGGATAATATTGGTTCTTTGAACTTTATTGATGTTAAACTTGGCTCTGGTACTTTCACCTAGAATAATAGAAGGAGTGGGACAGAGGCCATCTCAAAAAGGCTGGATAGATTCCTTGTTTCTTGTTTTTGGATGGATATCAAATAGTCTACTAGATCAAAAGTTCTTGATTGGAGAGGATCTGACCATTGGCCTATTAAGCTTTTTATCACTCCTTTTAAGGCTTCTAAAAATCCCTCTTTCAAGTTTTAGCTAATGTGGTTGAGGGATCCATCTCTACAAGATCTTATGATATCCTGGTGGCATGAGGGTAGGCCTCCTCATGGCACCTCCATCTACTCCTTTGAGAAGAGGCTTCAACGTGTAAATTTTAGGCTTAAAAAGTGGAACAAATAGTGCTTTGGGAATCTTCAAGATCAATTGAGGGTGGCCCAGGCTAGGTTGGACAGTGTCACTTGTCAGATCAAAGACCAAGGAATGACTCTAGATTTATTTTTTGCAAAATCTTCAGCTCTATGGGTGTTAGAGGAATGGGAGCTTTGGGAGGAAATCTTTTGGATAAAAAAGTTTCATGTGGATTGGTTGTAGGAGGGAGATAGAAACATTTCTTTCTTTCATAACACGGTTAAAGCTCATAGGTCTAGTAATTCTATCTCTTCTCCCATTTCTACATTTGGAGATCAACTCTCTTCCAAAGAGGCAATTTCTCTAGAGGCTCTTAGATACTTTTCCTAACTCTTCTCTAAGGAGGAACCTTGTTCAATGGTGGAGACAAGGACTATTTTAGATTGCATTCCCCAACATATTTCTAGCAATATGAATAGGAATCTATTAAGGCCTATTTTGCTTGAAAAGCTGGAGACACTGGTCTTTGGTATGAAGAAAGGTAAAGATCTGGGCCCAGATGGTTTTCCCTTTGAATTTTTCCAAGAATTTTGGGAGATTGTTAAATTTGATCTTCTTGAAGTAGTCCAGGAATCACATCAGAACAAACAAATGCTCAAGTCTTTGAATGCTACCTTCCTGACTCTCATTCCCAAGATTGACGAGGCGAACAGTTTGGATTAGTTCAGACCTATTACTTTATGCAATGTCACTTATAAAATTATCACCAAATTTATTTCTAAAAGGCTCAAACCTTATTTGGATACTTTTATATCTGAGGAGCAAAGAGGCTTTGTTGGTGGCAGACAGATTCTTGATGGGGTGGTTATTGCTTCATAGGCTATCCACTCTATGGCCACATCTAAGGAAAAGGTTATGTTTGTTAAGCTAGATTTAGCAAAAGCATATGACCAGGTTAGCTAGAAGTTCTTGGGTCATGTACTTTTGGCTTTCAAATTTGATATGGAATGGGTTGATTGGATTCTTAGTTGTGTGACTTCCCCATCCTTTTCTATTCTTATTAATGGAGAACTTACTGAGATTTTCTTTGCTTCTTGGGGACTTTGACAGCGGGATCCTATCTCTCCATATCTCTTTATTATTATGGTAGAGGGCTTAGGAAGATTTATAAAATTTCAAGCTGAGCAAGGGCTTATCCATGGGTGGAAGTGGAACAATAATATTCCATCATACACACACCTCCAATTTGTGGATGATACTGGACTGATGGGCTTGGCTACTATAAATGAGGCTAGAAATTTTAGAATGATTTTAGACACTTATTTGAAATCTTCTAGACAAAAAATTAATGAAGGTAAGTCATCCATTTATTTCTTTAATACTCCAAAGCCAATCTAGCTCAGGATTGCCTAGACTCTCAAGTTTCAAAATGGCTCTCTTCCTTTGATTTATCTTGGAGTCCCCCTAGCTCTGTGGACTTAGCTAAAGGAGTATTGGCAAGATCTTTTGGACAAATTTCATAGCAGGGTGAGCCATTAGACTCATAGGTGGCTTTCTTCTATTGGGAGAATTATCCTTCTCAAGACAATGATTCAGGCTCTTCCCATTTATATGTGTCTTGTGCAAGCTCCTCCCATTGGGGTTATGAAATAATTTGATGCTCTATCTCAACAATTCCTTTGGTCAGGCAATCTTCTCTCTTCTAAGTAAAGCTTAGTCAATTGGGACACTGTTTGCTTGCCAAAGTTTGTTGGGGGTATGGACCTTAAATGTATGGCTCTTGGCATGAATGCTTTAGCTACTAAGTTATATTAGAGGTGGTGCAATAATCAAGATCAAGATTGGGCTATGATTCTGGCCCAAAAGTACTTTCTAGGAGTGGAGTATCAGGATATTCCTAGATTGGCTCTAGATGGAAAGGGTTCCTTTATTTGGGATACTCTTAAAAAGGAAGCTCCTCTTATCAAGGAAGGTCTTTTCTAGATATGTAATGACGGATCGATTGCATTATTTTGGCAAGACTTTTGGGGTGGCCATCCTCCCATTCTTTCCAGCTACCCTCACTTCCAAGCTCTTTGTCAAATTTTCACTGCAATAGGATGGACCAAGGTTGCTTACTTCAAGACTATTAAATGGTGTGGATTGATGGATGTGGCTTGTTGGAAGGACCCAAGTGAGTGGCCTTTGGGGGGTTTCTTGGAGATTCAGGCTGATTTGGCTAGTCTCCTCTCTGATAGGTTGTATAGCTCCTCTAAGGACAAGGATATCCTTGCTTGGGGTCCAAGTCCTAAAGTCAAGTTCAATGTGGCCCAAGGTTATACTTGGCTGGATAATCAATGTCATGGAATAATTGAAGTTCCCTAGTGGAAGAAGGTTTGGAATAAATTCTCTTGGCCAAAGTATAATTTTTTCTTATGGTTGGTTGCTCAGAAGAAATTTCTTACTTGGGATAACCTTCAGAGAAGAGGGTTCCAGGGCCCTTCTTTCTAGTCCCTCTGTATGCTGAATGGAGAGAGTGTTTCTCACTTATTCTTCTTATGTCCTCTTTCTAGAGAAATCTAGCATAAGTGGTGGGAGGTGTGGTGTCATGGGTGCATTCATGTTGAGTCTTTTATTGAATTTTGGGATAGCCTTGGTAGATCTCCGGCAAAAACAATGTTCCTCCAGGTGGCTTAGGTTGTTGGACCTACTTTTATTCTTTGAAATCTTTGGCTAGAATGTAATCGTAGGATTTTCTATAATTCTAGTTTGGGAGTCACTAATTTGTGGCAAATGATTCTAAGCAGACTCTAGGAAACTATCTATACTAGGTGTTATATGACTAAACCTATGAACCCTAGGGACTACAATATTGTTATGAATTTGGGACTGGTGGATAAAGTATCGGGATGCACTAGTAGTAAGAGATCTCAACCACTCAAGATAAAGGTCTATAGGGTGGGGAGATGGAGACCGTTGCCAATAGATATCCTTAAAATTAATACGGATGGACCTTCCTCTGGGAACCCTAGGTAGGCAAGTGTGGGGGGATTGGAAGAGGTAATGATGGCAATGTTATTTTTTTGTTCTCTATTTTTAAAGGAGTTCATTCCAATAACCTGATGGAGGCCCTGGCCATTAAGATTGCTATTGAGCGGGGATGCTCTTTAGGTTGGAAGAAGATGTTGTGTGAGTTAGATTCTCATATTGTTTTGGATATGATCAATAACCAGAGTGTGGATGTTGTTAACTAGTAATTAGCCTCTATTATTCATGAGATTCTTTATCTGAGTAACTCTTTGGATTGAATCTCTTTCTATCATATTCCTAGGGAATGGAATGGAGTGGTTGATGTCTTGGCAAAATGGGCATTAGAGAATGGATATGATTGGGATATTTTAGGAAGGGATGGACTTCTAGTTGAGTATATTGGGACTTTTGAGTAGTTAGTGGAAAAGGATAGAATTTAATTGTTCTTGGGTTTGGGTCTGGTTCTTTTGGGCCTGAGGCCTTCTGTAATTTTTGGCTATGATTTAATAAATGTTTACCCCTCTTTTTTCAAAAAGAAAAGGAAAAACAAGAGTTGTTACACCTATATAAAAAAGAAGCAAGAGTGATAAACATGAGCCTAGGAGTTTCTTCCTCTATATTATATTTGGTTGTGAATGAGGTAAAGAATTTGTCTCAAATAATTATAACTAATGGTTGAGAAATCTATGTAGTATTAATCTTTATAAATTCATAAATATAACACTTATTTTATTAATAATGAATTATCAATTGAATAATCAATTTTATTTAATAATATAAATTTGTGTTATTTTTATAAATATATATTTCTATTGTTATTATTATTATTATAAATTCATATTAAAAAAAATTAAACATGAATTTTGGAAACTTTTTTTAATACTAATTTTCAATATTAATATTTTTTTACATATATTGTTAACTTATAATTAAAATTTAGTTTTATGTTAGTTTTATAAAAAAAAAAATTATAAGTTTAAATTATTTAAATTATTGAAGCGATGGTTAAAAAATTATTTCAAGACCCTTCATTATTATTTATTACTTATTGATAGAGTAGAAAATAAGAACAAAATTAAATCTTGCATTTCAAGAAAAATAAGCTTCTGAGCTTTTGAAATTTTCTTACTTATAAAAAGTCAAAAATTGGATTATTATTTTTGGGCATTGTATGCTTCCTCCTTAGAATAAACTTATTAAGCCTAATAATTAGGTTGCTAACTTGTTTTAGTCAATTGCTTAACCCTATCTTGGTTTGAAGTCTTTAAGAAAGAAATAATGGCAATGTTTCTTTCTAAAATTATAGTGTGTAAATTTGGGGATGCAGGTGAAAGTGACAAAAATCGTGGGCAAGGTTGAGATAAAATGGGTCAAGGGTGGGCATGGAGGGGAGAGTAGAGTAAAAATATGGGAAAGAAATTTGGGGGGGGGCTAAGATTGTGAAGATAATAATGTTGCAGCTCATACTCATGCTTAGTGGAGTCCAAGGAACCTTAGATATCAACAAATGCATTGGTAGTGGTAATGGTAGTTGTAGACTTGATGGCAATAGTGATAGTGGTGGAAATGGAGGAGGTAATAGCAAGGGCAGTGGTGATGGAAACCCCTCCACTCCTCCTCCTCCTTCTGGAGTGGCTTGATGTGCTCCTCCTAGTACAATTGGTGGCACAGGTAGTTCTCCTCCCAATGTAGGTCATACTCCCCCTGATGTAGGTGGTGGTGCTCCTCCTAGAGCAGGTGGTGCTTCGCCTGGCATTGGTGGCAGTGCTTCTCCTATTTTGATGACATTCAAATCTTCAAGTTGTCATAAGATCAACTCCACCGGGTTCTCTTCTCTTGCTCATTTTACAATAAGATTTTTTTAGGGTTTTTAAAAATTTTCTTTTAAGTCCATGCCATTTGAAATGCTTGTGATTTGTTTATGGATTATTCTTCTATAGATATCATGTACTGATCCAGAATGGAAAAGTAAATCTTAAGTGGATTTTTAAAAGATTTAAGTGGTGGGATTAAAAGAAATTGGAAAATAGAGGTCGTACAAGGATTTATTGCTATGAATTTTGAAATTCTTAAATACCCAATGCCACTTTTCAAGGATTGGATTAAGATGACACATTACATTCCTGTAACTAGGACCAACAATTTAAGAAACTTGACCAACTATATTACAATGTACAATTTATTTAGATGATGCAGATTTGTCATTTGCATTCATGCCCCTTTACATAGTCTCAAGATTGTGCACATTGTTAAGTACATTAAACAAATTAATCATGCTCTTGTCCAAAAAACATGCAACTTTTTTTCCTCTTAAATTTTCCATCTATAAGATGTATTGATTCACATAGTAAAACTCCTCATTGGTGACTTGTTGGTGTTTCTTGTTACATGAACCTTGTTGGAATTATAATAGAAAAGGTAGACTTCTAGGGGGGGTGAATCAGTACTTCAAACTTTTAACCCATAAATTATTCACTGCACATCCATCTCATAGATTCATTAAGTAAACTAAAATACCATGTAAAGAACATACATCTAAAACATGTAAACAAGTAAGAATTCACACATATATGACACCAAATATGATTACCCAAAAACCCTCCAATTAGAAGGTAAAATTGGGGTGGGGATGACACCCACAAATCTTCACTACTACAGTAATAAAGTGTATCTAATGAAGGTTACAATGTTTGATCATGAACCATGATCTACCCTATGAAAGGTTTGTCCTATTAAAGGCTTAAAAAGACTATTAGGTCTTACCCTGTTAAAGGATTTCAACACCCTATTAAAAGTGTGTCTTGTTAAAGGACTTCAACTCATAATTAAGTAAGCACCTTGTTAGAGGATTTTAATATAGGCTATTAGGACTACTCTGTTAAGAGATTTAATTGACTCGCCTATTAGAATTTCTCAGCATTGATCCTATGGTTAGCACTTTGTTTCTTGATGACAAATCACCTCCAAACTAATGTATACTTGATCCTTCTTGATCAAGTGTCTCTATGTTGTTCACTATTTCCTTCATCTATTCTCCTTTAACTGATTATACAATGCAATTTTAGATCATAATACCTTTGTCACCATGAATGTCTTGGTTTGTGCATGCGAAACTCTCCTTGATCATTCATTCATTTCCTTTCATGCTCATAGAAATTTTAGGGTTTGTCCTCCTTAAGAAGACCTACGTGACTTAGGGTTAGCTATGAATCAATGGTTATAATTCATCTATTTTGCTACTTAAACCTTCCCTTTACCTGATTGGATGCATGTCATGCATAGAGATTCCAACTTAAGATTTGTCCTTATCACCAAAATATCGTAATTCAATTTGTAAGTCAGCTCCAAAATGGTTTGCATAGTAGTTTGTGCCAATACAAACAACTATGAAAAAACTGTGTTACTCGGCACCTAAAGTCCCTAATGCTTGGCATATACTAATTTCAATACTATGACATGGCATCTAAATGACTCAGCGTGCACTGCTTTCTTGGCTCCTAAATCACTCAACATATACTACTTGCTTAGCTCCTGAATCACTCAGCATATACTATATGCTCAGCACTTGAGTGATTTGGCACATGAGTGACTTGACACACACTGTTGACTCAGCATGCTCTAACTTATACATGTTTTACTCAGCATATATTACTTATTTGGCATGAACTAAGTAAATGACTTAAGTGTATAAACACTCACTTGTTAAAACCACAACAATCTCCCCCTTTGACGTGAGTGTCAAAAACACTTGGTCATGCATTAATACTTTTATTCTTATGAGTATAACATAACATAACTATTCGACTTTTGTACCAAATTTCAAAATATCAAAATTTTGCAACAACTTATACCTCAAAAATCTAATAGTTCCCCCTGAGTTGTTTTATCTTTTTTGTTATGTATTTTGCAATCAAAGTTTCTCCTATTGAGTAGATTTGCCTCAATTGATACTCTTTGTTGGCTCTTTGTGCTCCCTCTCCCCCTTTTCTCTTGCATTCTTGCTCCCCCATGCTCTTACTCTTCTTATGCTCTTACTCTGCCTTTTTGACACTAATGTTAATGGGTTATACATTGATAGTGTGTTTGTCCAAAAAAGATTTATGGACCTCGAGAATAATCTTAAGAGAAACATCCCAATTGTCACAAGCTACCTCCAAAGACTTAATTTGGATGGAAAGCTCAGTAGCAAGGTGGACGAGGCCATCTAATGTAGAAATATTGGGGTCTTTCTTCACTTTTGCATAGCCTAACTCCTTATGCAAAATCTCCATGTGAGGAGTCAATGTAGTCTAGATGCTTATGAGTTTGGCCCTTATGTTGGCTTCATTTGTAGATAGCGCTACTAACTGACTCTGGGTTTGCAATAGGGTCCTAAAATGTTTCTCAATTTGAGCTGGAGTCATGGGCAATTTGGATCTGAATGACTACATTTTACTTTCTAGGCTTAGGATGTAATTCCTTGTCTTTTGTGTGAAGAATGTAGGATTACATAGTTTGGTGTATAGAGGAAAAATATTCTCAAGCACCTTCTTCACACTATTTATCTTAGTTTCCAATGCAACTTGTGTAAGTTCTATATCACTAGATATCTTCTCATTCACTTTATGTTGAAACTTCTTCTTAGACCATTCTAATAACTTTGCATTAGTATCAAGGTCTACATCACTTGCCTTTTCCATTATGTTAGTCAATTATTTAATAAGTGGGTTTATTTCATCTAGAGTAGGAAAACTAAATGCATCCAAGAAGATTTCTTTAATATCAAGCAAAGCTTGCTTTTGCATATGCTCCCTTCTAAGCATTTCTTGATATTTCTTTCTAGCCAAGGCTTGTTGGAGTATACCCATTTGCTCAATTGTGATTGTTGCAAGATCAAACTTGGGCAATATAATTTCTTCATCTAGGCTAACATCTCCATATGTTATTACCTCTTCTACCTTAGATGAACTTGGACTTGGCATTGAGAATTACAAGGGTGTTTCATCTATGCTTAGCCTTTGAAGAGTGTGACTGGAAGGAGTGCCAGATTCTAGTAGAGTTACTAGGGCTTGAATTGTTGCTTGCTCCTTGGGCTTGGGTGTTAACTCAGTCTCTTCAGGCTTGCTATTCTCTATCTCATTACTTTGAATTACACCATGAACTTGTGTTGGAGGTGCAGACGAATCTATCTAGCCTATTTGAGTCTGTGGTTCATTAGAGACTTGTGTTTCCATTGTATCCTCTCAAATTGTCTCAACCTTTTTTGGTGCAACTTCTGATACATTGTCTGAAGGTTGTGCATTAGTGACTTGAGGAGTGATTATAGATGGTTCTTATGTTTTCACCTCCTCCCTTCTAGTTTTAGTGACTAATTTTTGAATTTCATCTACACTCACTAATATAGGATTATCACATAATTTGGCTTATAGTGTAGATCGATCAAGTATCTTTTTCAAGTCTTCCTTTGTTAGGGGATTGATGTTCTAAATAGTGAGATCAAAAACATCCTTTACTATGACAATTTTAGTAGTTACATTGCTAATCTGTGGAGGGCTGACATTAGGCATATGTGTATCTTGTACACTATGTTCTTGTTTTTGCTCTTTCTTAGTTGTTTCCTGATCATCTACATTCATTTTAGTACCTCTCTCAACTGTGCCTTTATTATTATCATCATCTTCATCATCTTTAACCTCAATAGGCTCTTGTTCTCCTGCTTTGACTGTAGCTAGCTCGTATGTAATTTTCCACATTTGTGTGGTCTTCTTTATAACATCTTATATGTTATTATGTAATATGTTGAATGCTCTATGTTTAGGAACAAATCTAACAGCATATTTCTTTATGGCTTTAGCTATCTATGCCTTACTAAGTTCAGGCATAACTTGAGCTAGGTCAGTTTCTCTTATTTGCCTTTCTATATCTAAATAATAGTGTCACTTTTGCTCAACTCTTTCATATAAACTTTGAGGCATGGAGTTGGAAATCTCTAGAGGAGCTTTCCTAAAAGTAGCCATCATGGCATATATTGCCTCCTCCACTTGATTCTTTTCAACTTTTCCAAGATTTTCAAAATCAATGTGAGAATAACCTTATAAATCTGCATTATTTCTAATATTCTCACATAAGTTATCTAGATCTAAGGATGGATTATGACTCACCACTTGGAATTGGTTGTTGTCATCATATTCAATTCTTTTCTCATCAGTTTTAGTCTAAGAAATAAATTTTCTCCTTGGTCTTTTATGTGCTTCACCTTTTTGCTCTATAGGCTTAGCTTTCTCTTTAGCCTTTTATGCAATGACACAAGTGCTAGATCTTGTGGTAGGTGTTGTGAGTTTTGGTTGTCTTGGTTTAACAACCTTCTTGGGTATTGTTACTGCTTGTGCCTTAGCCTTTCTTTTCTTCTAATCAGTAGGAATAGGTGCTTCCTTAGCTTCTTCTTCCTTGGCACCTTCTACAATCTTTATTTCTTTATCTTGTTGATCCTCACCCTAACCTAGTGTCAATGTAAGTGGTGCTTGAATTTGAGTGTCTTCTTCCTCTTCCTCTTCATCTCCTTGCTTGACACCTTCACCAAATTTAGCTTTTAATTTCTTTACCAATTTCTCCTTCTTTTTGATAATAGAGGCAGTCTTCAATTCCATAGTGATCTTTGACTTGGCCATCTCATAATTACCAAAAGCTTTGGCATCTTTGTCTATTTCTTCTGCAAGTAATGTTTTTATTGCTGCAAAGGCCTCATTAACAGTAATTTCATAACCTAATGGCCTTAGCCATCTTATTCTTGGATTTTTGCTTGAACAAAAATGTAATCAGCATCAACTAGGAAGCAAACATCATCATAATGTTTTTCCACTAGTGACACTAGAATCCTTAATCTCTTCTTCATGGATTGTTTGAAATTGTCAAAATAACTAGTCATTACTGACTCAAAATTTTCACCTAATTGTTCAATGAACTCTCCTATTTGAACTGCAGCAAACCTATTTGTCTTACATGCAATTGTACCAAATGTAGGAAATGTGTTCTAAAAATAAAAGAAGATACATACCAAGATAGATATGAATTTACACTAAGTACTCTTTGTTTTCCTTATTGCTCCTAGATTTTCAATTAATTGTTGTAATTGCAGCTCGGCAAGATCATATGTATGATCCTTCTTTACAACCTTGTAGTCCATATCTACTACAATGTAGGGTATATTGTTCAATATGCTTGATTGATAAAATTTATGTGCAATTATCCTTATTGAAAAATCTATTAGATGATCTGTAATGGTGTCTATGGTCATTCCTCTCTTGTTCCACATAACTCTTGTGTTCTTTTCAATGACTTCTTTGGACTCACTTGTCATGGTCTTTGGCCGATCTAGGGTTGGATACACTATTACCCTATGGATTATTCTCTTTGTTATTTTGAATGGACCATTATCCAACCACACTAAACTATCATGAATTCTACTCAAAAAAATCATAACCCATTCAGTTTTGAAAACATCAGGGAAATCTAGAGCATGAGTTAACCCTTTCATTTCTACTATCTTGAATTCTTCCCTTAACACACCATTTTCACATAGTTTTCCATATGCTTCTCTAATTTCCATGTCACCAATACTACCAATCTTACAATTATAACATTTTTTGACATCCTTAATCATTAAAACTTGCAATGGTATCATAGATAACGCACCAGAGGGATCTTGTGTACTGCCCCGCCTAGAGATCCTTGGAAACAAGGATGAAATACAAGCCAAGAATTTATTTATTTTTTTACAAGTATGAATGCACATGACAACATCATATAGGGATCACAATGATTGCAACGGAAGACATCACCACAATCCCGGCAACCAACGAATCTTCAAACACCACTACCAAACTAACAAAAGCAACCAAAAGCCAACAATGACCACGCACATGATGAGGGCTCAAGAAACAACCACTCATCAACAAAAAAGCAAGCTAGGGTAAAATGCAGAACCCTAAAATTTAGCTAAGCCTGAAATCCTGAAGCCCTGAAAATTGGCTAAGTCTAGATTTCTAAAGCCCTGAAATTTCCTAGAATCTTTATCTTATCTCGGAGAGGTCTGAAACCTGTCTCAAAAGATTCATCGCATATATTAAAATATATCTTAAGTATAAGAAATACTTAAATGATATATTTTGAACCCCTTAGGAAATTTTTTTTGAACTAGGAAGGTGAAAAACCCAAAAGGGTATCCAAAACCAACTTTCAAACTTTTTCCCGACAAGCCTAAATAGCCCCTGTTTTCTACATGAAATTACATAACAATAGAATTTCACATGAAGAAGTGCATAGCCTCATGCGAAGACTTGCACAGCCTTGCACAAAGAATTGCACCCTCACGTGAAGACTTGCACACCCTCGTGCAAAGACTTGCATCCTCATGCAAAGACTTGCACAGCCTTGCACAAAGACTTGCAATCTTGCATGAGAACTCAAATCAGAACGCACACAAAAAAAGGTTACAAAAAGCTAAGGAAACTATGAAACAAAGTTCCTCCACATTGGGGAGTACCGAATCCACATTTCAAGGCGAGAACACTCAAATCAAAGCTAAAAGATAGAAAACTTGGAAGTAAAGTCTAACCATCTAATCAATAGCAAGGGAAGAATAGAAAGGAAACATTGCAGTGAACTGAAAGCAACATCACATTAAGCATAATTAACAACATGATGTACAAAAAAAACCAAACAAGGTATGTGGTTCCTTCCAACCATCAATAGCATCATAAGACCATCATGGATCCTAGCCATCCCCCACGTGTAACATTCCAAGCCACAATCCGATCGTCGGTACTATCGTAATAGGGACATCACTACTAAACATGCTACCAACATAAGCATAAGGAAATCTAACATTCTAGTAGAAAAGCATCATATAATCCTACAAGTAGATAACATCACCTATTACATGTTGAACATCGTAATAAGGAAATCTAATGTGCTAAACCAATAAGCAATAGATAATCTAATATAGCAATTCACAACATCTAGGCATATGCTAACATCATAATATGGGAATGCATCAAATAAACTGATGCAGGAGCATCCAGAGGTATAAGGGCAATCCTGTGTCACCCAAAAAAATGTACTTAGACTTAGTTTTTTTTTCATGTGTTTTCATTTTTGGATACCCATTTGGGTCAAATAAAAGTTCCAACTCTCACAGTTCCACTATCAGTGTTCTAGGATAAAGTATTTGAACACCTTGGGATACGTGTAAATGCCAAAAAAATAGGAGTATGTAATTGAGCCATCATTTTGGTGCACTAGAAGGTGTAAATTGGCTAGATGAATGTAATTGTAATTTAGAGCATTCCATAAAAAGAACTAGGTCAAAAGGCCCCACAATTTGAAAGTTATTGCAGTTTTTCAATTTTTGGAGACCTCCTAAGAATGCTTCAAAGTTAGGTTAGGGGCATTAAATGACCTCGAATAGGGCCAAAAAATGGGGTACGAGCAAAGCTGGTCCATAGGGCTATAAAGCACTTTGAAGCTTTTCGAAAATGTAAACAGTTCATCGATCGGAGCTATGATTCAAAAGTTATGCCTCCCGAAAGTTTAGTTACCATTTTTGAATTTTTCTAATTTTGTGCCGACTTTTAATGCAACTTCTAGAGCCTTCTATTTGGTCGGTAGATACCTACTAGCACTTTCTAGAATGTATTCCTAATCCTTAACCCTTTGGGGTCTATTTAAGAACATTTCTGGCATTGTAAAAGGCAGTTCAGAGTGGAGTTTGAGAGGAGGTACTGAAAGGAGAAATTACCTCCAGATTTATGCTATTGTAAGCCCATAGGGCATGTTTTAAAGTCTATTTTCTCTGTACTGAATGTATTAGCTTATTTACAAAGTTAATAAAATTTCTCTTTCCTGTTGTGTCCATTTTGTGCTTGGGTTGTGTCCCCATCATAAACTAACATCATCTACACATGATATCCATGCATTCCAATGAAAACATAAATCACAAGAAAGCATGCTCCGAAACCTGAAGCATCAAGTGAAAACATCTAGCAATGGTCGCACTAGAATAAGAGACTATCTCTGTACACTAGTCCCTAGTAGTGGTGAAGGTAGCTATGCCTCCCAACCATGTGGCACCCATAGGTCCACACCCACCATGCTGATGGAGATAAAGATCCAACCACAAACACAAAAAAACAACGTCCATGGCTAACACTCATGCCAGACAGTATGATGGTTGTAACCAAGAACCTAAGACAATGCAAGGAGTATAGGTCCTAGTCAGA
The DNA here is from genome assembly GCA_028749045.1 of Cupressus sempervirens. Lineage (NCBI taxonomy): Eukaryota > Viridiplantae > Streptophyta > Pinopsida > Cupressales > Cupressaceae > Cupressus > Cupressus sempervirens. The sequence continues at coordinate 965,780,270 of CM053787.1, forward strand.
CACTCAATAAGCTACTAAGTAGGGGTTGACATCATGGAGAGTTTCTTGGCATCGAAAAGCCCAAGATCAAATTTGTGCAAATTCAACTTCGCTCAACGGAAAGGCTCTAGCACCCCACATTTTTATTATCTTAAGTTTATTACCAATCACACATTTTTATTTAGTTATCACTTATTTAAAACTTCCTCCGCCAACCTGTTGGGCACAATGATCACCAGGCTATGGAATAGAAGCCCCCTCCATATGCTACCCTACCCTACCCATGCTCATCCTATGACAAATGCCTGTGGGCATGCATATTCCCATCCCAACCCCAATGATCATAACTTTTGAAAGTACCACAAAATATTTGGCCTTACAAGTCACCCAACAAATGTATGCACATGTACTCATGTGTGGCGCACCACCATCACGAAGATCAAAACACAAGAACAGGATGAGAACACAATGCAAAACAAAACACCCAACCAAAAGCAACTCAAGAGGACAGATTCTACATGAATCCCAAGCTAGTAAAATCATACATCATAAAATCACTCAACCGGCCTCAATCTGAGAGTATGGATTACACACGAATCCCAATGATGCAACAAGACCAACCATCATGAACTCACTCAATCAGCCTGAATCCAAGAGTATGGATTCTACACGAATCCTAGTGCTCATGAAACAAAAGAAAAGGTCTAAAAGAAGCAATAACACCAAGTATAAAATTACTCAACTGAACACAATGTCAGGAGTACAGGTGCAACATGCATCCCAATGCAACATCAAAGTGCAATAGTGGGCTAACTGATATCCAAATGGATCATCCATGTCCACAACCCACCTTGTGCCAAGAAAACCCAAGAAAATAGGGCGGCACACAAAACAAGTTAAAAAACCCCAAATTTGTAAAAACTTCAAAATTAAAACCCATTTGGCCTTTGGGTAAAAAAAAACCCCCAAAAATCCAAAAAATAATCAAGTTCAGACACTGTATGCAAAAATGGCCAGCATAACAGCATAAAACCCCAAACCCTCATCTCAAAAAATAAGGAAATATGCGTACCCACCCAACTAGGTAGAACTAGCATACACAAACAGAGGAGAACACTATTTCTTAGCCTCCAAACAAATAGCTACCAAAAATAGAAGTAGAAATGGAGTAGAAACAATAAAACAAGAAAGCCCTACCTCATAGCCAAAAGGGCAAAATGGGAATTTGAACCATAAAATAAATATCCCACAGAAGTAGTTGAAAATCGCGACAATCTAAGGTTTCTCTGAGCTGGATCCAATGAGATCAACCTTGCAACAATCCCATGCCTATAGCTCTCACAACAAACAAAACAGTAAATCCTCATGAAGAGGATTTTGGGTTTTACTCTCCAACTTTCTAATTCAAAAGTGAGAAGTGAGGAATTAAATTCCTTTTTGGATATTTATTCACTTTTCAAGTGAATAATCGATTAGGGAAAATAACTAGCCAACCTATTTAAACCCCGAATCGACCCAAACAAAAATAGGCTATTCCTATAAATAGGAATTCATCTATGGCAAACCTGCCAAAAATTAAAATAAATCAATTAAAAAGCCCAAAAACCCAAAAACACATAAATCTTCTTAACAACTTTCGCAACAATGCGAAACTCTAAATACATAGACACGCTCACTATTCTAATCACAAATGCAAATGAGTTCAGATTTAATAATCACCGAAAGGTTTAAATTAAACATTTAATTAAGGATATGTCGACCATACAAGGACAACATTGGTAAAATATGAAAAGTTGAATCACTAACTCCGTGTGCCACTGCCAAGGATATAAATCTTGTACACTAAACAACACGATCAAGTGCAATTGCATATAATAACATAGCCGAAGAAATAAATGCATTAAATCACCTAATTTAACCATTTATTTAATTATATTAAAATAATCTATTTACATCACTCATGTTCACATAAAGCATAACAACACAAGAATGAAGTAAATAATCATAGCATTAAATCCATCACCTAACATAATCAGAGGTATGTCCAAATACCAGATAACCACATATCATCATAAAACACACTGCCATCTCAAAATGGCATCGTCATGCAATATGATCAACTGAATAGCATAGTAGTTTAAAATCTATGATACTAAAATCAAAGTATAACATTTGACCCTCAGGTCCTCTCTAATGTAAAACATCACATAAGTAACAGATATCTCTCAGATCAAAATATAACAAGGTAAATGTCTGCAACACATAACCAAATAATCCAACATGAACAATCCATATCTAATTACTTAAGCATTTAATAATGATTGTTTAAACAACATTAAAAAGGCACTTAAAACACATAAGCGAACACAGTCATAAACATGACTATCCACTGCTATAGGAACCTAGTCCAGTGTAGCATGGTAATAGAACATAGTGAAATCTTTGCACACATCTCAGGGTGATCATGGAACAACCTCATGATACCACATCGATCCTAGTAAGCACTAGCACAAACCTTAGTGAACCATAAATCATCATAATCTCATAGATCAATCAAAAGCATAATCAAAGCAAATGATATAGAAACATACATCAAATCACCTCTATGGTGTAGACCACTCATGGTCACAATCATGATCCCATCTTGAGGAGAGATCAACAAGGTTGCATCCATTAGGATGACTTACAGAAGTCAAATGGGAGAGGCACTACATCTTTTTTGTATGCTATGTCTGGAATGGCCTTGAAAACATGTTATTTTACCTCATTGCTAACCAACTAAACATTTAAAACCTCTTTACCCTCTACACCTTTTTCTTTCAAAGAATCGTATGCCATTAGAAAAAACTAGGGTTTATGAAATTCGAAACAACATAGCTCGGCATAGGATAAATACCTTGTAAATCTAATGAAATGATGTGGAATAGCTACTCAAATCTCATGTAAATGCTTTTGATGAAATTTCCAATTTGCCTCTAGCTCATCATGCTCATTATCAAATTTGAATGATGTTAAATGAGCAAAAATTGATCAAATACCACTTTAAAATGTTGCAATTAATGTTGAGTACTTGCACAGCTGTAAGCTCAGCATCAACTAATTTCTAGCTCACTCAGCATCCACTTGTTTGTCTATTCATTCAAAAACCATTATGAGCTTGGCTACAGCTAACCAGACTATTAGCTCAGCATCCACTAATATTTCATTTAGCAATCATAGGAAACTTTTCATGCTTAGAAGTAACGTGAAAATTTGATGAAACTTAAAGATTTTTCTTTCATTCCTAATAACACCTTGCATCTTTATTCATGCTTATGTAATCTTTCCAAAACTAAATCTTTTTGAACTGATGTATGATATAACTCTTGAATATCATTCCCACATACCTATTGCTTACTTAGTTTGATGAGGTGTGATCACCTAACCCATTGGGTGAAGTGATCCCTTCTCCACTTGGTGTGTTGCAGTCCTCCTTTCTCTTCCATGTCTTGTTCATTTCATTTCTAACATTTCCAATATCTGCCTTTCCTTTTCCTTTATTGAACTCACAACTTGGTGCCTTGGACCTTGTTGGATAATATCTGCTGATGTGACTAGTCTTCAAACAGCTAAAACATATGGTTTGGCTCAACCACCTTTTGTAGTCACTCCTGAAGTGTGTTCTAATGTACAATTCTCAAGAATATGTCCATACTTTTGACAGTAGTGACAACTATACCTTATATTATAATCCCAATTATAAGATTTGCCACTATTCTTTACCTTTGTTTGCTTGTTTGATGACCACATTGGTTTGGATCTACACTCAAAAGCTCTGTGTCCATACTTTTGACAATTATAACAATATCCTTCAAATCTTTGAGTGTGCATGGTCTTGGTTCTACATTCATGTGCCTGATGACCTTGTTTATTGCACTTATGGTAGTGACCCATGCTTTTATGCTTAACATTCTAATTTACAATCTTGCTCCTACAAACATTAGCAGTATGTCCTTTCTTACCACAATTATGACATGTACGTTTGGAATTATTACTTATGTTGCTCCTTTCTTCAGCACTTTTGGCTGGTTCTCCTTTTCAGTACTTGTGTATCCTAGTCTAGATGTACCATTGTCAGATCTAGAGGATCTCATCAATTGTTCAAAGTACTTGACAGCTTCATTATGTTTATTGAAACTTTCAGCAAACTCCTTTTCCCTTTTTAGGTCATTGCTCAACTATTCATTCTGTAACTTCAGCATTGTTATCTCAATATCCTTGGTATTCAGTTCATGGTTGGCATTCATCAGGTGACCCAAAGTTTTTAAGTGCATGTTAGCAACCCTGGTTACCTCTGATGATCTTTCTTCCAATCTCCTAGTCAAAACTCTTTTTTCATCTCCAATCATGGCTTTGTCTTCCATAGATTTCTTTTTCTATTCGGTCACCTCACATAGTAATATGGCTTGTGATTCTTGTTCTAACTTGAGATTTTTAATTTCTTCAACTTGGGCTCTATTTTTTTCCATTAGATCTACAATTGTTGCATTAAATTCATTGGAGTCTCCATTTGTAAATAGCTCAATAGTGTCCATCTCTCTGTATTGTGTGTCATTCTCCTCAATGGCAATTTCCTTCCTTCTCTTTAGTGATTTCTTTAGATCATCTCTTGCTTCATTCAACTGATGTAGAATGAGTTGTATTTCAATTCCTTGATTCTCAATGATCTTTCCCAACTTGTAAACTTCCATTTCTAAGATCTTTCCTCAAAGCTGTAAAGCTTCTCTTTTAGAGAACCAACGCTCTGATACCAATTGTTGAAATTAAAATAGGAAAGGTAGACTTTTGAGAGGGGGTGAATCAGTAGTTCAAACTTTTAACTCATAATATGTTTACCACACATCCATCTCGCTTATTCAATAAGTAAACTGAAATACCATGTAAAGCGTGTACATCTAAAACATGTAAACAAGAAAGCATTCACACATATATGACACCAAATATGGTTACCCAAAAACCCTCCAATGGGAAGGTAAAGCTAGGGTGGGGATGACACCCACAAACCTTCACTACTATAGTAATAAAGTATATCTAATGAAGGTTGAAATGTTTGATCATGAACCATGGATCTACCCTATGAAAGGTCTACCCTGTTAAAGGCTTACAAAGACTGTTAGGTCTTACCTTGTTAAAGGATTTCAACACCCTATTAAAAATGTGCCTTGTTAAAGAACTTTAACTCATAATCAAGTCAGCACCTTGTTAGAGGATTTCAATATAGCCTCTTAGGACTACTATGTTAAGAGATTTAATTGATTCGCCTGTTAGAATGTCCCAACACTGATCCTACAATTAGCACTTTGTTACTTGATGACATATCACCTCTAAACTAATGTATACTTTATCCTTCTTGATCAGATGTCTCTATGTTGCTCACTATTTTGTTCCTATATTCTCCTTTAACTATTTCTGCAACATAATTTCATATCATAATACCTTTGTCACTATGAATGTCCTAGTTTGCACATGCAAAAATCTCCTTGATCATTCATTCATTTCCTTTCATAATCATAGAAAGTTTAGGGTTTTTCCTCCTTAAGAAGACCTAGGTGATTTAGGGTTAGGTATGAATCAATGGTTGTAATTCATCCATTTTGTTGCTTAAACCTTCCCTTTACCTAATTGGATGCATGTCATACATAGGGATTCCAACTTACGATTCGTCCTTATCACCAAAATATCGTAATTCAATCTATAAGCTGTCTCAAAAATGGTTTACATAGTAGTTTATTCTAATACAAACAACTATGACAAAATTGTGCTACTCGGCACCTGAAGTACATAATGCTCAGCATATACTAATTTCAATACTATAACTTGGCATTTGAATGGCTCGACATGCATTGCTTACTCGGCTCCTAAATCACTCGGCATATACTACTTGCTCAGCTTCTAAATCACTCAGCATATACTATCTGCTCAGCACTTGAGTGACTCAGCACATGAGTGACTCGACACACACTGTTGGCTTGGCATGCTCTAACTTATACATGTTGTGCTCGACATATATTACTTGGTCAACATGAACTAAGTAAATGACTTAAGTGTATAGACACTCACTTGTCAAAACCAATCTAAGATAAATAGAACCTCTAACACCTATGGATGCTAGGGAGAAATTAAAAGATTTTGGTTAGTATTTTCCTTTAATGGTTTGCATATATTTTTGTATAACAATATATAGTAGCAATGTAGCAATGTAAAGCGCACACAACTCCTTTCCATGCACTGCAAATAGATAGAACTCAAAATCAAGATGTGTCCAAGGATGAAAGAACTCCTAAAGTAATTTTGATTCAATGTATGACAAAATTTGATGCATGATGCAAGCCACTATAATCCCTAGGTAATGCACAACAACTCCTTTCTGTGCACTACAGTTAGATAGAAGTCAAAATTAAGAGGTATATTTGTATAGAAAATTGAGGAAATATCTTTTTTATTATTATTAAAGAAATATCATTTTTATTATTATTAAATTAATTTCACGCCCATCTCTATGTATTTTAGGATAGGAAAATAACTTAAATTGTTTTACAAACTAGGAAAAACATTAACTTCATCTCTGAAATAGTAAATTGACGAATAAATTATTACAAATTATTCCTTATTGTCGCAACTAGTTTGCAAATAGTGAACTATTTTGGTTTAGTCTGATTACACATATTTCCATAAAAACTAGAGAGCCAACAAGGGAATTGAGTTCACTAGTTTCCCATGCTATTGAACTCAATCATTCCAAAGAGTAAAAGTATTATTCTAGATGTGAGGTCAAGATCTTGGACATAATGCCTCTAGCTTGTAGTGGGCTCTTATATTTCGTGTGCGTGATTTATTCCCAATCAATTACCTCTCTATCTCTTTTAAGGTCTGGATTTAGATTGTGATTTCAATAAATAAAATGTTAGTTAATCAAAATCAAATTTTATAAGAAGATCCATTTCTCATTCTTTAGAAATAGGAGGTACCAAACTATGTATAGGACTGGGATGTATCGTGCTCTATTTCTTTAGAATTTATGATGCATGAAGAAAATAATCAAATAGATTTACACATTCCAAGAGTTGTAGATAGGAACGTCAAGCTTGAAAATAGGACAAAGTTTAGAGTAATGCAATAGCTTCCCTGACACACAAGAGTGATGGAAACCATGAGCACATGGCAAGGTGTAATGACTGCCCCTGCGAAACCAAGGCCACATCATACAATCTCCATAAAATGCGCAAAGTCTACAAGAGTCAAAGTCCAATGTATATTAATTAGTCAACAAAAACTTAACCACCATTTAAGTTTAAATAAATAAATACATACCAGATACCAAAGACCAGAATTTCAGAGATATACTGAATGTCGAGCATTCGATGGATGCCCCAGAACCTATCTAGGAACACAAAAGTGAGAATATTGTAGGAGTGCTTTACCACCCTACCACGAAGCTATTAAGCTTCCCCGAAATCTTTCCTGAAATGAAAGATACCCAGCCCAGCATCGAGGAAGACTAACCAAGTAAAACCAAGAGAAGTAATGGAACAATGTGATTAAATGAAAGTATACTCTACACCCATTCACAATTATCATGAACAACTAAACCAATGAATGCAAGAGAACATCAACATTTGTCATACAACATGTGTATATCTCTTTTCTATAACATTTAAATTTCCTCTATGTACTTCCAACATTATAAAGCATAATCACTTAATTGCTTACATTTAGCCTATGCCCTTAAGCATGATATTTATTCTTTCACTAGTCCAATAAGTTTTAGAACACAATTGATGTTGTTCAAAAGAATACTTCATGTACACAATGCAGAACATCATAGTAATAACATCAAAGTGAACATATTTCTAATATAAACCATCAATTCATATACATGATACAACAGGTCATACATACTAATCTAATTAAATGTGAGAGTTCACATGATCATCATTACCAAAATTATTCGAAAGATTATTTGAGTTCAATGCATAATGACACACTCATTATCTAAGCATACCAATACAAAACATAAAGTAAACATGTTTTCATACATGATTTCAATAGTTTTCAATACATGCAAGTGAAAGGCATTTTCTTCACTAATTAGATAAGAGTAGAGCACACTCAAAAGCTAAACACTATCCTATAGCAACAATAAAAAACACTAATTGTAGCATGATAGAGGCAGTGAGGTTCAAAAAGAGTGAAAGATTTAGTAAGTTTTACAATGCTACATGAACCACTTGTTGTGTCTATTTAGAATTTGAAGGTTCTAACCCTACTATCCTCAAGTAACTAGCTTCAAGAAAATATTAATTATTATTTAAGAAATCAACTCTTTTCATTTACTAAAAGAAATTATCATAGTTTAAATAATGATGTTACTAAGACATAGAGATAGTAATTATACAAACAATGCACTATATGGTACAATTTGTCAATGTGTCTACATTGTCAGCATATATGATTTTCAATTTGGCCAAATGCTGTGACTTCTGATAAATAACCTCAATAATTCACACCAATACAACTCAACATTCACAATTTAGTTAAAGGAAAATAAATACAGAATAGGCTTCCAATCTATGGTTAATAGCAGTGTATAAATGTGTTTATCAATGTGATGGGCTCTTTACCTAGACAAGCTATTTTTTGTGCATACTAATATTAGTTATCAAATATGGATGGTCGATCATTCAGAATTTTGACCAAATATATACTATGAACATAATAGTATGTTAATAAGCAAATAAATTCATTGAGTATTTCCTATCTATTGTTTCCACGCACTAGGGAGGTTAGTTATGCCACTCACACACTTGAATGCATATCAAAACAATTGACAACCCCAGTGTTATGTCATTTACTGAGCACATAAAAAGTAGTCAAGAAAATGCACAGTAAAGTAAACATATTCACATGGAACCTGGAATTTCACACGATGTCACAATTGATGAGCCTATGCCCCATTCTTCCTATCATTGGTGAGAAACGTTCTTCCCCCCCATTTGTTAGTTTCTATCCTCGATTCATGACCTATTCCCAATCTCCATTTTTGTAAACATTGAAACGACCCCAAGGTAAATGGGAAGAACATTTTTCATCTTTATCTGCAAGGAACAGGTGCAGCGACTTCTTTTGTCCAACAACCTCCATGTTCCTTAGCTCTACCACCATTTCAGTGCTTTCAGGCACCTGCTTATAGAGCGCTCTTTTACAAAAATTGTCGCTCAATAATTTTCAAATTTCAAAAGCCTCGTTCACTAATCATTACCATAAAAATTGCCCAGAATACAACATTGCTCATTTCCATCAATTGGGTTGTTGGAGACAGCATAAACTATGCAAGAATTCAACTTTCTCCACAACAAAATGGCAAATAAGGCTCTAACAAAGCTCATTCAAGGTGGAAGAGGAGAGAGAAGATACGACCAAGAATTTGCAAAAACCATGGCATGGGTTCAACGATTCCATCCAAACAGATGACAATTTCAACAATAATGTATGTCAAAAATAGCTGAACTGTCATTGCCTTGCACTAGCGATTTCCCAAAGTCGGGCTTTTTAGCAGGCGGGGTGCATTTTCTGTTAGCCATTTTGAGCCAGCAGCTTCATGGAGAACTAGTACAAGGAGCAATAAAACAATACAATGGGACTTTGAAGGCATCCCTTCCTGGAAGGAGGACAAGAATGGCTGGTTTTCTGAGCTCTGTGAAAGTTTTTCAATGTAGTTCAGTGCTGGCTATATCAATTATAAGAGACAAATCACACCCCAAAAATGTACAACTCTTCTCTCTGCTCTAGGCAATGACCCGGGCAGTCTCGTTTACCCCCCCTACAAAAATGGCAGCACTTCCCCATTTGTATTCATAACTACATTTAATAATAATAATAATTCCCCACAAAAGATGCCCACGTTCATCTGTAACTATCGCTCTTAAATCAGTTCAAGATTAAATTCATATTAATGCATTTAGTTAGTAGTAATAATACTGCCGATTTATATGGATATAGAAAGGTGGTTGTGACACAAGGATATAATGTTCTCATCCTATTCATAGTTGCACTGGCATATTGTAGACTTCCTACACAAGCCAAAGGAAAGTATTTAAATGGAAACAATTCCTAAAGAAGCCAAATAAATTTCCACCCCCATTTGGGAATCCTCGGCTAGTAAATCATGAAAATCAATTCCAATAGTCTCTGTCAAAAGAGAAGAATTATTTGAAGATAGTACTGAATTCCTAAATCTATAATTTAAAAATGTTATTACTTATACTATTTCAATGACTGAATTTTTATACATATTTATGTTGTTCCATTGGTCTTACAGTTTTTAGTAGCGCTATCAATTACTGTATTCCCTACTAAACTTTATGTACAGCAGGAATATAACATTTCTTTAAGAAAAAGTGTTTTTTTTTTAATATTTTATTATTGAGAAAGGACAAGAATTTCCAAAGAAGCCAAATCAATTTCCTCTTCCTTCTGGGACTTCACAGCCTGTAAATCATGTGAAATTTTGAATTAGGGAAATCAATTTTATCATTCTACATGTCTTCAATAATGCATAGATCCTTGTGAGGCTTCATGTCCTGCTAGATGCCACAAAGGCCTTTCCAAAAACTCTTCTGATACAATAGAATAATGTACTTTGGAAAAGAAAAAAAATCATCATTCTGTTTCTGCTTACTGGCATAATTGAATGCAACACTTTAGCAAATATTCTGAAACTCCCATGAGACAATCAAACAAAGATTTTGAGGATCAAAATTTTTTATACCTCCCTCAAGATTGTCTTCCAATCTTGATTTCATTATTTTCCCTGAGATATATGCTGCAAACAATTGTGAGATACCACTGCCTATGAATAAGGCCCTAGAGGACTTCTCTCTACAAAGAAGAATGTGAATAGATAGGAAAACAACTCCATCTAATCAAACTACACATTCAATTATGGCAATGTTTGGGTATGATGTTACAATGCTTAATGCAATCTTTTACAATATTTATAAATTTAATTTTTACTCTAGTAGTTTGGAACATAATTAATACGAGGAAGTAGATGTCTAATTTTCATATGAAGGCTTATATCAAGTGCACCAGGTTAACATGTCCTGCATCTGAACTTAGTTTGGAGTCTAGTAATGGCTAACAGTTTCTAGGAGTATAAATTATTTGTCTTGTTTTCTCCTATAGTTTTTTAATATGTTTGGATAATTCATTGACATCACTTGCTACAACATTCATCAAGTTTCTCATCAGCTTTAGTTGATCAACTTTTCTTCATGCTTTGTTGTATATTTTTTGGAGCTCAGAATGGGCATTTTATGTGCTGTAATATTTTCAACTTAGTGCATTAACCATGCATCAACTAATATTTGTGAGTTCTAAAATAAACGATGTGCAACTGTCGGGTAGATTGTGATGTATTTTGAAATACCTTTTGGAGTTTTTCTTCAGCGGTAATCATGGTGCAAGGTTGCACGGGGATGGGGGTACTTCATATATGAAGCAGTAGAGGCCTATGAACAAGTACACAAAATCTTGCACAATCTAGGAAGCAGTGCATCCTCTAGAATATCCATTATGCAATAAATAACAATAATGAATGGTTGTCATGCAGCTATTGCATGTGGCCATGAGTTTACTGGTTCCCCCTTTCATATGCCCACATCCTGAAGACAGCATATTTGATGCACAAAGCCTTTGATCTTCTATAGGAATAAGTCATGTTATTATGCACATCTTACATGTCTTTATTTTGTATCTGCATTCAAATGCCTATGATATCAATACTTTTGTGGGACCTTTGTTTTGTATCTGTAATAAATAAATTCAATATGTTGTTTTCCTTATAGAAAAATGTGTTCTTTTCTCATTTCATCTTGGACTACTCGGAAGTTTTTATAATATTTTAGGAGAAACATAATTAATGACAAGGATATGTTTCCATGTCAAGGTATTCATTATACTTTCAAATGCATTTCTGGCATCAAGTATGTCATAATTTACCTTGTCTTAGTAAAGTTTCATCCAACACTCACAATATCTAAGATTATACCTGAAAATTACGAGTATGTTAAGAATCCCAATAGCCATCAAATTTCAATAATCTAGAAACTACATGCGTATTGTGTTTCTAGAAATAGAAACAATATATACATACCATATTTGTGAAAATAAACACACTAATCTTGACATGCAATAAAATGTTAGCTTTTCAATTAGTTTGTCAAGATCACAATTTTGATACAACAGTAATGTAACTAGCATGAGTGTAAGTTAGATTTGAAAAAAATTGAAGCTTTTTCTGATCACAAAGAGCTTGATGAGGGAAATAAGAACATATATAAATTGGGATGTGTCCATTAAATAGAATTCAACTCGAATATCCATCAGCTAGCAAAATAAATTTTCTGCTGTAATTAGCTAGGTTTCAGTGTTTATTTGTAGCCAAGAAATCTGTCAACCAAGCATGATAATGTTAATGTCTTCCAATGTGAATGGCTATACAGAAATAGCCAGGCTTTTCACAATGTATGATAGAAATATTCAACTATCTCTATTTGTAATGGATCAGTCACACACTGTAATGGTTCTCCCAATGGTGACACATAAAACACCTTGCGCGTTGTCACTTTGTTTCCATTTCAATGATTTGATACTAGAATTCTATCATTTCATTAAAAGTGGCAAATAACGGAGTTTCTGAAACCCATAATTAATTTTGATATCTTGTCAGTTTGTTACTTAGTCTGAAGTCTGAAATAATATCAGATTTCATCAGCTATTTTTAAGTTCTGTCAATAGATATATTTCTTCATTAAAGTAATGAGGTTAGAATTGTGTTTGGAGTGATTTTGGTACAATTGTATTTGATTTTATCATATTTTTAAATAATACTAAATACAGTCTTTTATTTAATTGTTGAATAGTAAGATACAAAGATAAGAATAGAAAATCCATCAAAAGGTATGGTTGTTGATAAAAGATGCATTCAGTAGAGAGATAGAGTCTTTGCACAATGGAAGAGAGGTGTCGCTGCTATGAGATACAGACCCTAACTTGAATACAATATATTAGACTCAAAAGTTGCCAAACACGGATTTAATTTTATCCCAGAGGTAACTTTCTTTGGAGTTTCAAGCCCATAGGGGAGATATTCAATTGGCTACAAGATCTACATCGAAGGGAACTGAAACTTCTACCAAGCCACAAATGAGATGGACTCAAAAATTTCATGAAGGATTCGTGGAAGTTGTAAAGAATCTTTGTGGTGATGAGGAAGCTATCCCAAAATATGTTTAAAAGGAAGAGAGAGATGATCAACGATTTTTTCCGTACAAAATATTCATCCTTGATTTTATCCACACAATGCAAATAATTCAGTCAGTTTGAAGTCCATCTTCTCTTAAGTTACCGACTGTATATGTTCTACATGTCTCATGTGAATGGTAACTAGCTGTGTTATATATTTGGTCCACTTGCACTTCTCCTTACCAATTGTTCAGTGTGATGGCAGGGATATATTCAATGCCAAAGTGTGCATATATATGCAGTCTACAATACATTGTGGGCTGTCTACTCCCACTCCACTTGAAACGTATGCTTGCTCACCTTCCCACTATTGCTACGTTTTTATATGTTCTTTGTCATGAGCCCTTATAACCATATAACTATGACCATGTTACATTATAATAATAATGCTATTTAAATATTAAGGATAATCTCAATATACATTATTGTTATTTTATATATTTATATATATATATATATATTAGAATATTGCATTCCTCAGGTTCATACACATCAATCGCAGAGGTATGAAATAATAGAACTCACATATCAATTAATTAATCTGGGGCATATGGGCAAATTTGGGAAATCTAATGTTCAAAATGAATAGCTTATTAATAGTGGTGGAGTGAGTGTCATAGTCACAAATTCATCTATGAGAAATATACAATTAAAATGATACTTGAACAAGTGCCACATAGTGGCATGTACTTGCCGTAAAATTGTAATAGAAATAGAAAGTGATTTTAAAATAAATAAATAAAATATAAGATAAAAAATAAATAATGTTAAGAAGAAAATCAAAATATTTAATTAAAGTAATACAATATTTTGAAATGTTCACATTATCAATATCATTAAATTTTAATAATATACACATAACAAATGTACAATGAGCAATATTAATTCTCAATTATCTTTTAAGGCTTTTCTAATTGATAAGTTTATAAGAACTCAATAGCATTGAATTCAACCAGGAACTGATGAAAACAATATTATAATCCAGAAATAATATACTTTAGAAACTAAAAAGGGCAGTGATAAATCTCCTTCTACTTTTGTTCCAATCATTTTCTTAAATAAGTTGAGGCTACCAACTTCTTTTTAATTCTTTTTAATATAGTTATGATTGGCTTTGGCATGTGCTAAAGCCCTAGGCATCTTCTATTTTCCTTCATCTGGAAGAATGAGAGCTTTCCAATCACAAATTGTGTACAAAATTTACACAATTTTAACACCACTAGTTTATTAGTTATTTTGGTTCCAATAAACTATCTTCAGTCTCCAAAATAGCTTCCAATAAATTGATATTGTTTCCTACGAAGATTAAACCACTTCAGAATGACATTCTAAATGTTGTAAAGAATGCAAAATTTATCAACTTTGTACTCAGCCAATTAACACATGCTTTTTATGCATCTGTTAGCCTCACTGAATGCCAAGGTAACTCTAAAACTGGTTATGATATATTCTCTATTCCAAATATTATTGTAAGGCAATTTGTGCTCTATAAGGGTATTATAACAGCATCCATAAAAAGGCCTAGAATGTTAAGTTATATGTATTTGGGCTTGTTTACAATGTATTTTCTGCCAAGAAATTGAGTGACTGGTAAATCTAAATGATTATAAGGTACCATTTATGTTAATAATATATGTATTGTCAATTGATGTGTGGCACAACTAATTTGAAATCTTGGTTAAATATCTGCTACATTTTATGGTTTATTATATGGTTTGATTTTACAGTGTATTATATGGTTTGGTTTCAATTTTGAAGACAACAAAAAAAAAGTTGCAAAACAATTAAGGTGTGTTAGTGCAAAAGAAAATTAATTTAGAAATATTCAAGGACAAAAAAGATTTAACGAGTCTTAAAACCTTGCCGAAATTTATGAATATGGAGCACTCATCTGAAAAAAGGGGTCTTATAAGAGAAAATTGATTGAGCCAATCAGAAGTGAATTTGTTAGAAATGAAAAAAGAAATCTGTAAATAAGCAATACCAGGAAAGAATCTAAGTGAGTAAATGCATGAAAAGATATTACCATAAAATAGGAGAGAGAAAGCTTCAAGCTCCAACACCATGAGACAAGATATTTGGAAAGGGGAAAGCAAAGAAAACCCCTTGTGATATTATGAATGAGGCATCAAAAGCCTAAGAAGGAAGAGAGAGAGAGATAGAGAGCAATGGCTCATACAATATTTGAGAAGAGGAAGAAACCTCATTGTTGTGAAATGAGAGAAGAGGGTCATCTCTTAAATAGAGATGAGAGAGAGGAGTTAGAATGTAACTCCCATGTCTATGAATGCCACCATTCATAAGTGTGTGAGGCCAAGTGTGAGATTCCTCTTAAGGAGGAATAATCTAAAATTAAAAATTACAATACATATTTATCCTCACATATTCCACTAGATGACAAAATAAGATGTAGTGGAAAAAGGACAAAAAAGAAATATATTAGGATACCTTGGCTTATATCCTAATATATTACAACAATAAAGAAAGGAGTTCTAACCTTGGTTTATAAATACACCAAGGAAAGATTACAACTTCTAACACCCCCCTTTAATCTTTACTTGGGGTAATTACATCAAAGGGTATTAAACCCATAATTTACAAAAATCTGCAACTCAAGCTTCAATATGAAGTAATTTGATTGTCTTCAAGCCATATGGAACATTTGTAGATCCAAGAGAAGCACATGAGTCCTTTGAATGTGGAAGCATAGACACATCTTCATATGTGAAAAACCAAGAAGGTTCCTTGATGGATGACTTGAAAAAAGAACAACAAGACAAATATCCACAAGTAGAATGGCATCATATATGAAAATTGTTAGAAATGAAAATTCGAAATCCTTTTGAATAAGGATAATAAAAGTCTCATAGAGAAACAATGAGTAAAACATGTTACCACAAAACAATGGAGATAACCTGATATCAAGATAAATTATATGCTCAAAAAATTGTCAACAAGGACAAATTGAGTAAAAAGCTTAATCAATGCTCTCATGAAAAGTATATTATACTAATGCACAAATGACCACAGACAAGGCCAACTAATGATACTTGCATCAATCTTGCATCAATCACGTGGATATAGACAGTCCACTTAATGAATCATCCCACTGCAAGCTAATGGGTGATCAATCCATAACATGCATGACTCATGATCTAAGCAATAAAGTATGCAGATCATTATCACATTAATATATGAAAATAAAGTAAAAAGAGAGACATGTTGATCAAATTAGAATAATCATGATTTGTTAGGATAATCAAAAGAATGGATTATGAGGATATAACAACATATTGCCTTCAAATTGGATCAAATCATCTGAATTTGGAGGAAAAACTCCAATAATAACATCCTCTTCATTGAGGAACAACATGGAGGGAAACTCCATAAAAATATTATCCTATCAAAATGGAACAGATAGGATCAAATGGAGGGAAACTCCATATAAAATGAGTGCATACCAATATAGGATGGAGGGATACTCCATGGGCCAAATAAGAAAACTATGTATCAGTTATACTGAGGGGACCTACATAGTTATCCTTGAAAAAAATATATATTAAGCTCCCTATGCAACTCAAAATCATATAAATCATGTATATTAATGGTATAAAATCAGAAAGTGCCAACATGGGCATAGAACAATGCTATAAAAGCATAAAACTGCAACCATGTGTAGATAAATCAATAAAATCAAATCATTAAATAATGAAGGCAATAGTGTAAGATTACTCATAATCCAATTAAGTAAAATGATTTAAGGAAGATCAACTAAATATAGATATCAGGTATAAAACTCCATTGAGGGTAAACATGAGTATTAAATTCATTTTGCAAAGGTATATATTAATTTTTGAATCATTATAGTCATAAATTATATATTTATCTGGGCATATATGTGGGCCCCCATATATACTCAAATAAATATACGAAAATAGATTGGTTAAAGAAAATAATCACCTTTCCATACTTAATATTTTGGAAAGTCACAATATTTACCTTGGTTCAAAAATATAACCTCAAAGTAATAAGAACATAAAGTCATGGGGTAAGAAAAGATCTCCCC
Source organism: Cupressus sempervirens (assembly GCA_028749045.1). Classification (NCBI taxonomy): domain Eukaryota; kingdom Viridiplantae; phylum Streptophyta; class Pinopsida; order Cupressales; family Cupressaceae; genus Cupressus; species Cupressus sempervirens. The sequence continues at coordinate 965,797,659 of CM053787.1, forward strand.
ATTTTTCTCATACTATGCCTTCAAGATTGGAAGTGATTCAAAAAGAATTTTTTTTTGAAATAAAACATTAAGAAAAGATATAATTTTAAAAAATTAGTAATTAATGATAGAGATCGGATCTGGCAAATAAGAATATACTAAAAAGAGTTAAGAAACTTTTCTAAAAAAAGTTTGAATAAAAGCTTGTAATGAGTGATTACCTACCAAAAATAGGTTGACAAGAGGCAATAATAAAATTAAATGATACCTCTGTCAAGAGCTAAAAAAAGAAAAGGAATCTTGCATGAAAAGACCAGAAAAGTTACCTCTAGCTGTGGCACAACAGACGGCTTAGATGTCCTTTAATCCCTGAATTTGAAGCCTAATTTCGATTTAAATGGAGATTTATATGCAAATTTTGGAAAGTTCTATGGATTTACCCTAATTCTGGTTGCTTTTTGTGAACCAAATTGAACCAAACTGAAAAACTGAAGGACACGTGTTCGTTCCACGCTCATCGCACCGCTTTCCCGAGCCTCTCTCGACCTCAGCACTTTCCCTACACCCTTGTTGGTGACAACAAAGATGAAGATAGTGAAGCAGAACAAGAGCAGAATAAGAATAAACATGACAGCCAGGTATATCCAGAGAAGCAGAGAGTTCTTGCAGCAGGCGCCCACCAAACCAGCAATGGAGACGAGCAAGATGAAGACGCTGATGGAAATGATGGGCTTGTCGAGAAACTTCTCACAGTCCGTACTGCCTCTGTTAGACAGCCATATTCTGCCTCCGATGATTGGTATCGAGATCAAGAGCGTCAGTATGTTCAGGATGCCAATCAAATTGTTACTGAATCTCACCATTTTTGTTCACCTCGGAAATTTCTGTGAGAGGGAAGACGAAAGAATGAGAAATGCGTGAAGGGCAAAGGTGTTTAAGAAGGGTCAAACAAGAAAGAAGGGCGAAGCTTCATCGCGGAAATGATTGTGGCCAGCTGTAAACTATCCACACCTCCCTTCCAGTGACTCGATCCCCTGATTTCTCTCGTCCGAAAACTCAAAAAATCAAGAAGCAACAACAGTCCTCAACTCCCACCATAAGCAAAAACAGAAAGAGTGGGGATACGGAAATACAGAAGGTGCGAGTGAATAAACAAGAATATAGTCCTATATCTGCTAAAAGATATAGGGAGAAAAGGGAAAACTCGGGGTTGTCGAAAAAAAGGAGGCAGTCGGATTCTGACTCAAATCGTCAGCATTAAGCCAAGATCATTACAGATTAGGACTTCTGAAGGGCGGAATAAACAAGGAAAAAGGCCGCAAAAAAAATGGAAGTTACAAATTTTTTGCAAAACTATCTCTGCAAATCAAGTTAATCAGGTTTGGCGGTAAACCAGCCAAATCAAAAAAAAAAATTCAATTTCTTCCATCTTAAGAAGATTAAAGAAGAAATTAGTGAAATCTCTCTCAAGAGTCTCCTTCGAATTGTACCTTCATGCAAACACTCAAAACAAAGATTAAACTGCTCTGATACCATGTTAGAAATGGAAAAAGAAATCTGTAAATAAGCAATACCAGGAAAGAATCTAAGTAAGTAAATGCATGAAAAGATATTACCATAAAATAGGAGAGAGAAAGCTTCAAGCTCCAACACCATGAGACAAGATATTTGGAAAGGGGAAAGCAAAGAAAACCACTTGTGATATTATGAATGAGGCATCAAAAGCCTAAGAAGGAAGAGAGAGAGAGATAGAGAGCAATGGCTCATACAATATTTGAGAAGAGGAAGAAACCTCACTGTTGTGAAATGAGAGAAGAGGGTCATCTCTTAAATAGAGATGAGAGAGAGGAGTTAGAATGTAACTCCCATGTCTATGAATGCCACCATTCATAAGTGTGTGAGGCCAAGTGTGAGATTCCTCTTAAGGAGGAATAATCTAAAATTAGAAATTACAATACATATTTATCCTCACATATTCCACTAGATGACAAAATAAGATGTAGTGGAAAAAGGACAAAAAAGAAATATATTAGGATACCTTGGCTTATATCCTAATATATTACAACAATAAAGAAAGGAGTTCTAACCTTGGTTTATAAATACACCAAGGAAAGATTACAACTTCTAACAGAATTAAATCAATTATATCAATTTTTAAATTATGAAATATTTATTAAAACTTTAATAATAATCAAACCTCCAAAAAATACAAATATCTAATTGGTTAATGAGTGAGCAACTATTGATTAATTCTGCCAAACTAAATGCAATAGTACATTGCCTACAGCAAGTACAATAATAGAAAATAGAAAATAATAGACCATCCCCTTTACCCAATTGTTGAAAGAGGGAAATACACAGTTCACCAAAACCCTATATCTAGAACAAGAGGTGCATGCGCCAACCTGCTTCATGTTTTTATAGTTGACTGAAGTAGTATTGTATGAAAGGGACATTAAATTAGTTAAAAAAATTAGCAAAAACTTGTTGATGATAAACTTTTTTCAGCTACTTAAATTTTTTTTTTTTTTTTTTAAATTTAAAAATTGTTGATTATTTAAATCAAATACTATGAAAATATGTAGTAAGTTTGAGGGGTAGTATTAAGGATATTAAAAAAATTGAACAAAATTGTAAAATAGTAGCTAGTAAAATAGTGTAAACTTTAAAAAAATAACATTTTACAATTGTCAAAAATAAACATCAATGTAAAACATATATGTGTGTGTGTGTGTGTGTGTGGCTAGTGGCTCACAACCATTGTCTTACCTGGGATAATCTTTGTAAAAGGGGATTTCAGGGCCCCTCTTATTGTGTTTTGTGTGGTAATGGAGAGGAGTCTGTCTCCCATCTATTTTTTCATTGCCCCTATTCTACTCAGATATGGCACCTTTGGTGGAGCACTTGGGGTTGCTCTTGTAGGCATGCTTCCTCTTTGCCTAAATTTTGGGCCCGCTTGGGTAGTGCTCCGTCCAAGTCTTCTTCTCTCCATGCTGCTTGGATTGTTGGCCCATCTTTCATGCTTTGGCATATCTGGTTGGAGAGGAATCGTCGCATATTCCAAGATGTTCGGCTTGGTGTTTTGCATCTTTGGTGGAAGATATCACATTCTCTTCAGGAAACTATTCATGTGAAGTGTGAGCTTGAGGGGGGTATGGATCCGATTGATCTTGCTATCTGTAATCGCCTCAATATTCATCTTCAGGATGGGGCTGCAACTCAAAGGTTTCCTTCTATGTCCAGGCAGCTTCACTATCAGAGGAAGGGTCGGGTTAACCAGGATGGACATTGGACTCCTCTTCCCTATGGAGTTCTAAAAATTAACACTGATGGTTCTTCCCGTGGGAATCCTGGCCCTGCTGGTATTGGGGGAGCGGCTCATTGTAGTTCTGGGGTGTTAAATTTTTCTTCTCAGATCATAAGGGTGATTACACTAACAATCTAATGAAAGCTCAAGCTATTTTATATGTTGTGGAACAGTGTTGCTTGCGGGGATGGAGTAAGATTATCTGTGAGTCTGATTCCTAGGTGGTGGTGAACATGCTTTCTTCACAGAAGCTTGAGGATGTTAGTTGGCAGCTGGCCACTGTTGTTAAGAAGATTATTCTCTTCTCTACCTCTTTTCAGTTCATTAGGTTCACGTATATTCCTCGTGAATGGAACAGAGCTGCTGATTGTTTAGCCAAATGGGCTTCTAGTCATGATCTGGGTTTGAATATTAGGGATAGGAGGCAACTGTCCTTTGAGATGATGCAAGAATTTGATGATCTTGTTGCTCAGGATCGAGCTCCTTGTTGAGCTCTCCTTGTTGTATTCCTTTCTGTCTTAATAAATTTTTACCCCTTTTTTCCAATATATATATATATATAAGAAAAAAAAAACATTTAAGTCTATACTTGAACTTGATAAGATAGTAAAATATAGTGTAAACTTAAAAAAATAACATTTTACAAATTGCAAAAATAAACATCAATATAAAATTAATAATACATATATTTAAAATAAGAAATATAAAACATTTAATTCTATATTTGATTATAATATCTAAATTATACAAATTAAAAAATATCTAACTCTATAAATTCATATGACTTATTCTTCATAAACTATCTTAACTAGTAAATGTATTTAAAATAAGAAATATAAAATATTTAAAAAAATTACAAAAATAAACATCATTGTAAAACTAATAATAAATATATTTAAAATAAGAAATATAAAACATTTAACTCTATGTTTGAACTTGATAAGGAAAATAGATAGGGATAATTAATATTGATTAGACATTTATTTGTGAGGTGGAAGATAAAATGGATTGTTTTTTTTTAAAGTTAATCCACTTGTCACAAATGTGGAAAAGATAAAGTTGTAATTAATGCATTCATTAGGAGTTGTTAGAAAATATTTGTATTTTTGTTGAAGAAAATTGATTTTTTTTTATTGTAAAAAAAATTCAAATTAATATAACTTTTGCAAACATTAGTATGTCTTCAAATTTTTAGATTTATGTAACTAATACTAAATATTATGAACTAATAATCCCTCTACTAGAGGAGTGCAAATTATAAGAAGAGAATATTATGGATCAAATAGGCTCATCTCTAAGAAAATATATCTTTTTATATTGACAAAGCCCACAAATTATCTGAAACAATATCCGAGAAATGCACGTGCGAGGTAGAGAACAAATCTTGGGCACAAACATCATAAATGAAGAAGATATTCTCCATTTTCAACTAAACTCAAAATCATACACGTACTATACAGAAAAAATTGATGATTACTAATATAAGGAACGAACAAGGAAACTCAAATAGAGCATAGTCCGTCATATGAAATGAAGATGACAAAACCTAACTATAAAAAAGGTTAAATAATATGCAACAATTAAGAAAAACTATGCGGAAGGAAGCATCCATCGAATAGGTAGTAGATAATAAAATCATATTATGTCACTCCACCAATACCTTGAAAGGATGACATCATTCCCAAAAAAAGGCTTGGACATAAATTATAAAAAAAAAATTAATCATGGAAATTTCATGGCATGTTTTGAGGGAAGTCCATTCACGTGGAAAGGGCCACATGGAGAATAAACACTCAAAGGATGGGCTCCAAGTTAATGACATGACCCCCTTCCATTGCAATCTAACCATGGTTTATCATTCTAACCTTTTGATGGAGTGAACAAAGGCACTTTACACCATTGCAACCTAGACCTAGAGTTGGATATTTAACCTTTGAGAACATGCGAAAAAAGGTATTCATAGTATCACACCATTAACCCCAGTTTCAACTTGAGTCCTCGTGACCATGCAAAATTGGCTGGGCATGTTGACCATCGCAACTTAAAACACTGAAGCATTATCAATTGAAAGTCATTAATTGAACACTTTCTACTTCATCAAATGAAGTCATTTTACCTTGCACCAATGCAAAACTAAAACTAGAAAGTACTAGCCCACCTGGACACATGGTAGCTAGGCATATTCCCACATGATCTAAAGATCTTGCAGCTTAATAAAGTGGGATTATGCGGATTGTTGATCTGCCCTCATGGGATGGTTAGGGAAGTTGACTGAAGATATGTTGATCCATCACAACCTCGTGACCTATGGTCAAATGCGAACATAAAATGTTGTGAAGCTGCGCCAACTGCAGAACTAACCATGTTGCACCCTCATGGCTAAAAAAGATGGATGAGCCTTAATTGCGTGCAACTGAGTGTTGAAAGGCTATCTCACAATCACAACTTGAAGTCATTGAATGAATATAACATGAAAGGCTTAGAAACTTAGGAATAAAAGAATAAGCCAAGATTTTATGTATCCTTATATCATTTGAATTATTTGAATATTTGAATATTGTGACTATTGGGCATGTTGATAGGAAAAACTCAAATTTTTGGTGGGAGGGCAAAAATGGATAACAAGTATAGTGTTGACAAAGTAACTCAGTCATTAAAGAATCTCAGCGATGCTTATGGTAGTAACTCGATCATCAAAGAAGCTCAGTAGTGCTTATGGGAACTCGACAGTTGAAGGAGCTTGGCAATGCTTGGCATGCTCGACTTATACTGGGTTGCTTGGCTTGTACTAGGTTGCTCAACTTGTATTGTGGTGTCGTTTCTTAACATTTCTTGGGGGATTTGCTAATGCTTGGCAGTGTGGTTTGTCGACTAGAGTTCTTGCAGATTAGATTGGCTGACTTGGTGTATTTAATGTGTGCAGCATATGATTGTGATGTGGAGCAATTGTGGGAGTTTGTGTGGATCTATTTGGGTCTTGGTTATTTGTCCTAGATATATTTAATGAATGTTGTAAGCCTTTTAAGGCATTTGATATTTAATATTATTGTAGACCGACTTGTGGCTCAACATGTATTTAATGTAAGGGTTTATTTAATTTGTAACTTGCTAGGTCGACTTGTGGCTTAGTTGGGTATAAGTAAGGGTTCTTTTGAATTCTTGGATCATAATCATCCATCTTGGAGAAGAGGATGTGGAAGAGGAGCGAAGTTTGAGAAGAGCTAGTAGCTATGGCTTGGGAAACAAGGAGATTGCTTACTGGCTTGAGAGCACAAGTTTAGATCTTGCTTGAAGGTTTCTACTAGAGTGTTGTGGTACTATAGATTTGGACTAGCTAGGGTTTGGATTGGATCTTGAGGGATCTTGCAGAACTATTACTTGCTTTGTATTTGGTTGTAACTGGGAAGGCCTTACAACCAACACATTGCATGTAATTTGTTGTTTTATAATTAAAGAGTTGTGTTTGGTATTAGATCTTATATCTTGTGTTGTGTTTCCACTATGTGGTTATTGTTAGGGGCTAGGACATATCCTTTGGGGATTCTCCTACCTTGTATTGCATCATGACCCAACCAGTTTCATAATTTTCAATGAATCCCTTATTTAGGGCATTGCCAATATTATAATTATATTTTGGAAGTTCACCCTTGAAATTATCTTTAGAGAGGATCTCGAATGCATTTGTTGTTTTCATTGTGTGCTTTGTTTTATGAAATTCTTTTGCAGCCCTAATTTCCTTGTCATGCAATCTATATATCAATCCTTTCTGTCTTTCATGTGACGTCTATACTTTTGTTTTAATAATTATGTCATAAGTTATTTATTAGCATTGAGGAAGAAGTCAAATTAATGAGATATGTAATTTAAAATCTTTCATTCATTAATTCATTCAGACTAAACACATTTATCCACTATCTATTTTATTTTTCTAAAATAACATTTATTCTAAAATTACATATATCAAAAATAAAATTAACTCTAATGTAATGTTATATTTCTAAAATCACATATATATAAAATAAGAGCTTTATTCAAGCAGGAGTCCCTATCTATTGTGGAAAGCATGAGGAAGGAAATAATTAGAATGTGCACAAACTATTTGCATCAATAGGATAACAAATACTTAGACATATTTAGAGAACCATAACACTTAGAAGTAATACTTCTATATTCTATTGAATAATTAATTTTAGCCAGTGAAATTTAAAAGATATAAGAAAAATTTAACTTACTTTTATCTATAACCATGAATGAAATAGATTATAAAACAAATCAAACCTTTTGTTTCTACTTTTGAATAAAATAGATTTAAAACAAATCAAACCACCCAAACCAAAAGCCAAATCTTGACAAACCAAAAGTACTTGATGAAATAATGGCTATTTCAAAAAATAATTTTAGTGCAGATAACCTCAATATTTATACGAAAGAGCATTAATGGATATAATCTTTCTTAAAAACATTGTTAGTTATACTATTTACTCTTCCTAGTAAGAAATCATCATTCCTCCAATCTTCAGCTGAAGATTGCCCATTTTTGTACAGAATTACACAACATTATATAGTGTGGAAATAGAAAATCCATCTAATGGTTAGCAGTGGGAAAATTCCCTTGTTTGCGAGAAAGTGTAGAGGAATAGGCAGAGAGTACAGGCTTCTTGAGTCGATTCAATTAAGGACTGGCATTTTTCCCATCAAGATACACCCTTTTTGTCTCCCGCCATCCCCCTTCATGTTAACAAAATATGGGTCTCTAGGAACATGGCCATTTCTTGCACACTCTGCAAATAGAGAGCTCTCTTCTGGAATGATTTTGTACTCAAGATATATCAATCCCAACTTTGTGGTAGGTTCTCCATAATAAGTGGGAGCAAAAGCCTAGTTATTATGCTTGCGTACACATATTACATTTAGGAAAATCAATATGTATTTTTTTATAAAAATAATTAATAACACTCAAAAATCTAATAGCTTATAAGAATCCAAAAAACAATTATAAATAGAATAATAACTTTTGCATGATAGTAAATGTTAAATTCTAAATATTATGTTGTTTTTTGAGTTCAATTGTATGTTTATTTGTATCAATGTTTCATATCACAACTTTGTAATTTACTTTTCTATTCTTATTATTTTCCTACTCTTGAAGATAAATCACAAAATGTGATAGAAAATTTGATGCAAATAAATACATAATTGAATCTAAAAACAACACAAAGCTATATTATAAATTGTTAAAACTTGTGGCTATCTATAAATATAATTAAGATTATAATCTCAAAAAATATAAATGCATTTAACTTCTAGACTATATGCTATAAGATGTACCAATTGTGAATCTTAATCTGTGATGACTTAAGTACAATAAATCTCATTACATATTTTTTACACAATACTTCTTGTTCTTATTCTTATACCATTTTTCACACTGCTTCCCCTATTTTGTACTTTTAATAATAATTAAACAAACATAAAAGAAAGAAAAAATTGATGTGCAACACTAGTATTTACCACAAAATGATTCCATTTTCTACAAATTTGAGTGTACTTACCCTTATTATGCAAAAAAGAGAACGAAATCACATTGTAAGAGTTTCCTACCAATCTGTGTGATATTTACGATATTAGTGAATAAATAACTAAGCTTCATCTGATTACCTACCAACATTTTACATCAAATTTTAGTCATAAAAGAACTCTTGTCAAGTGTACAAGTATAGATCACCTCCTATTAAAATTATGTACTCATTTTAAATTTTAAAATTGGAAAGATCAACTAAATGATAGAAAGATATAAGTCATTTAGACATCTATCCTTGGTAAACATCCTAACAATATAAACCAATTTTAAAAGAAATTCAATAAATTGAAAAACATTAAATATTTATTTATATACTTCAATTTTATTAACTAAATTAAGCCAACTTTTTATAATTTTAGTTTTAATCAATATTGTAATTCTATCTCAATACATATATTTTACAAAATATTTATTTTAAGTCTTTTTTATCACACCCTTCATCTATAAATAGAATAAACATCTAAGAAGATACCTTACGTATAATTTATATAAATTTTTACATAAAGATAAATATGCACTCATAAATGGAAGCCAGATTATTATATGAACTAAATATACTTCGTACTATTGCAAATTTATAATCTATATATAAACAAAAAAAGGGTGTGGAGTGGTTGGGCAGGGAGAGTTTTTTTCGCTCTGCTAGGGTTTTCTTGCTTCATGCAAACTTTCAATTTTTTTGCGTACGGCCCTTCGCTTGCACCCCCCGTCTATCGGCACTTGTCGTACCGCATTTACTATGGGAGCTTTAGGTTAGGATATAATGGCTCTAGCCAGCGGTGAACCAGTTGTTTCTGGTGTTCACGCTGCTGCTTTGGACTGCCATGGCGCCGCCACCGAACAAATGCCTGCGCAAGTTTGTCCCAAAGGTTTTCCACGAGGTAATCCTGATATTGTCCTTCCTTTGCAAGAATTTGATGCTACATGTGACTGGTTAGAACAACATACCTTGATAGGGTATTTTGTTGGTAGGACTCCCCCTGAAGCTATGCTCAGAGAATGGGTCAACAAAAGTTGGACTCCTCATGGAATCCGCCTTGACGCTGTGCAAAACTTTACCAAAGGTTTTTTTTATTTTGCTTTGCTAACCCGTCGCAAGCAGATGAGATTTTTACCAACGGCCCTTGGTCTGTGCGTTCCTCTCTGCTTGTTTTTCAGAAATGGTCCCGAGACTTCTCTGTCTCGAATGATAAAAAGCTTAGGTTTCCTGTTTGGGTCGAATTCCCAGGTTTACCCTTGTCCTGCTAGCCTTTCATTGAATCTATTGCCCAAGCCCTTGGAAAATTTATTACCAAGGAGCCAGAGAAATTTTTTAATGCTCGCCCTCAGCGGCGTGTTTGCATTGAAGTTGATATTTCTAAAGATCTCAAGGATTCTGTGGAAATCCAGATTGGCGCCCAAACCTTTGCACAAAAGGTGCTTTACTTGAACCTACCTAACACCTGTTATAGGTGCCAGTTTGCGGAACACAAGATCAGGGATTGCCCTTTGGCTACGCCTAGGGTCAAACCCCCGCCTAAAGTGATGCCTATCAAACAGGTCGAAGGAAAAAAAGAAGAATGGGTTATTGTTGGGTGCAAAGGCAAGCTTGCCTTGAATCCTTTGGCCCCCAAGCCATCCTATGCAGCAATTACTGTGATTTCTCCTGCTTCCACTGAAGTGTCAGCGCCTGCTAGCGTGGAGACGCCAGCGGTTTCTATTGCACTTGTTTCGATTTTGCAGGTTTCAAACCCTGTTGGTTCGCAGGGGATTAAGGCGGCCACTAGGGCCTCGTCCTTGGTTGGGGCTCATTCTCCTCTTGTAGTCTCTTCCATAGTACCACCAACAACAAGGTGTTCTCACAGTCCTCCTGGACGTGCGAAGATATCAGGGGTCAAACGGCAAGCTGTAAGTCCAAAGGATTTCCTGTCTCACTTCCACCTGGTTTCTACCTTTTTGCAGAATAGTTACTCCTCTCTAGAGGACGAGGATGATATGGAAGAGTTTACATGAACTTCCTCTCTTGGAATGTTCGAGGTCTTACAGACCTCCCCAAAAAATTCTATGTCCGGGATACCCGTCATAGACTTGGGAATTTAGATTTTCTTTGCCTGCAAGGAGTTAAGATTTCCGGTTTCATGCTTTCTGTTGCATACCGCATCATTTAGCAGGATAGCGTCATGTTTTCTTCTCAGCATGAAGCTGGCCAAGGTGGTGTAGTTACTCTCCTATCACCTCGCCTTCATTCTACTATTATTTCGCACGGTTCTAACCCCACACACCGTATTATTTGGCTTTTGCTTTCCATTAACAATCATTCTTTTGGAGTCATTAATGTTTATGCCTCCAATGATGATGTGGAAAGGGCACAAATGTGGGTTTGGCTTGCTAACAACCTGCCACCAGCTACTTGGGTCCTCTGTGGGGACTTCAATATGGTTGAAGTGGCCTCTGACAAAGATGGCATTCTGCCTTTCCGTTGGACAGATGGGGAAAGAGAAGCCTGGTATTACATGCATCATAAATTGGGCCTTTTTTATCCCAATACTAGCCGCCGTCATGATAGTGGGGCCTGGCACACTTGGTCCAATTTTTGAGCCAGTCCTGACCGCATATTGAAACATCTTGATTGTGCTATGATCTCGGCGCAATCTTTTTTTTCCTTTTCTGAAGATCGTGATCTACCTGTCATGCCCCTGATAGATGTGACGTTGTCAGACCACTATCCCATTTATTTTGGCATTGTTTGGCAAACAGTTATCCCCAAAGTGGCCAAGTCTCAATTCTTCCTCAACACATCTATGCTGTTGCATGCTTCCACCATCTCTCACATACAACATGTCTGGAATTTGAAACCATGTCCACATTCCCATCGAGGTTGGATTCAATGGTGGAATGACGCCATTACCAGAACAGCTCATTTTTTGCGCATCTACGGGTGTCAGCTGGCAATTTTCAAAAAAAGGTCTTATGAAGCCAACACCCTTGCCCTCAAAAAAGCCTCTGAAGTGCTCACCTTCAACCCCTTTGATGTGGATCTTCAAATTCAGCTTGCCAAGCTTCGCCATGAAAAGCAAATTGCTGATAACTATGTTGCCCGAGGAGCTCAAATCAAAGCCCGTCTCCACTGGTTGGAGGTTGGCAACAAAGCCTCAAAGGAGTTCTTCCAGGCTCTCTGAGCCCATCATACCAATGTTGGGATTAAAAAGATATAACAGGGAACTGATGTTCTTTCTAGTCTGCCTGACATTCTGCAAGCTTTTGTTCTTCACTATGAGAACGTTTTTGCTTTGCAAGGCCATTTGGTTGCTCAGGAGGAGGCTTTTAGAAAGTGTATTACTATTACTCCAAACCGCCTCGCGGTTGATCAATGCGCTTTCTGTGAGCAACTTCTTTCCCTCCGAGACCTTAAAGAGGCAGTTTACTCCATGGCAGATGAAAAATCCCCTGAGTGTGATGGATTTCTCTGTGAATTTTACAAACATCTTTGGGAGCAAATTGGTCCTGATCTGCACAAAGTCTATCTTGAAGCATACCATTCTAAAAGCTTAGGAGCGATCATAAATAAAGGCAATATTAAATTCATACCTAAAGCTGGTGATCCTGAGGACATCTGCAACTGGAGGCCTATCACCCTCCTGAATGTGTCTTATAAGATCATTGCTAAGGCGCTCTCTCTCAAAATCCGCCATATGCTTCCTTTAATTGTGTGGCCTGAACAAACTGGCTTCATCAAATCCAAGTATATTCTTGACAACATCATTGTTGTCTGGGAAGGTATGGAATGGGCCCGTAAGTCCAAGCAGTAGGCTATCTTTTTAAAGATAGATTTTGCTAAAGCCTATGATCACATTGAATGGCCTTTCATTTTGGCTATGCTTCAGGCTCTAGGTTTTGGTCCCAATTTCCTTCAGTCCGTGGAGATGCTCTTTGGTGATGCTAATGCTTGCATCACCATCAATAATTCGCAATCTGAAGCTTTTGGACTTTTTCGTTCCATTAGACAAGGTTGTCCGTTAGCTCCAGCGCTTTATGTCCTTGTTGCTGAAGGTTTTGGTTATTTACTTGCTCACTCTATGTCTTCAGGACTGGTTCATGGCATTTCCTTGCCTGATTCTTCCTCCCAATTAGTCAATGGTCATTTTGCTGATGATTCTTTTCTTACTCTTCTTGAAGATGAAGAGAACATCAAAAATGCTTTAAATTGTCTTGACACTTTTTGTCAAGCCTCTGGCTCTACCATTCAATGGCATAAAACGCTCTGCTATCGACAGTCTTTTTTGCCAACTCCACCTTGGCTCAGCCAATTCCAATGGAAATGGGTTACTCATGGAGAAATTTTCCGCTTTCTTGGCATTCCCTTTGCTTTCCAGGCTTCCCCTGTGGAACTTTGGAATGTTGTGCTTACAAAGATTAGCAAAAAGCTTGATTATTGGATCACTAAGCCGCTTCCTCTTGCTGGTAAATTCCAAATTTTTTCTAAGATTTTGGCTACCACTCATGTGTATTATTCTTTATGTTGGGCTCCCTCCAAAGCTTCCTATCTCAAATTAGAACGTTTGCTCAGAGATTTTCTTTGGGCCTCTGGTTCTAACCATCATGGCTTTCATAGAGTTGCTTGGGATTTCTGTTGTCTCCCAAGGGAATCTAGGGGTCTCGGCCTGCTTTCCACTCGAAAGCAGGGCCTTGCCCTCTGTGCTAAATGGATTACCAGAGCTATTTCTAGAGATGAAGACTAGAAAATTCTTGTCAGACATTGCATCTCTTCAGGCTTCCCTGCTAACAGACTGGTGTAGAAGGGGATTGGTTTTTAGACCCTTCTCACTATGCGTGAACCAGTGGTCATACAGGGCTCTTTTGTTATAAAGAGCATATGAAAAGCCTGGGAAGCTATTAAACCTTGGCTTCGTTGGGTTGGTGATGAGTTTCGCAATGGGCTATCCTTAAATCAACATAACATTTGGTGGTCTCCCTTGTTTTCCTTCCAAGGTATTCCTCTTGCCAAGACCCAAGGTGCCAGTGCTCTGGGTTTCTTTAAACGTGGCATCCGCACTATCAAGGACATTTTTTCAAGAGTCACCATGAATTTTAGGTCATGGGAGGATATGCAAGTTCAATACCGCCTTGTTCATTCCGATCGCCAAACTTATGACCTTCTATTGTCTTCCATCCCTATGCACTTACTTCATAAAGTGGGAATTTAGTCTGTTCGTCCTTGGTGGTATGATTGGAAGTGGTTTCCTGCCACTCCATTTACCAATTATAAGCCCAATATGGGATACAGATGGCTTTCGCCCCACCTTCTGATGGTGGACACGCTTAATCAACGGTGGCATTTGCATTCTTCGCTTTCTCAATGGAGAAAATGGTTCGACACCATTTGGAGTGCCATTACTGAACCTAAGATTGCTCACTTTGCTTGGTGTCTTGCCTTCCAAGGTCTTCCCCTGGGGCCTCGGCTCAAGCACGTTGGGGTTCCTGATCCCAGATGCCCTTTCTGTGGCCAACCTGAGTCCTTTTTGCATTTTTTTGGTTTTGCAAGCGTGCTCAAAATTATTGGCACTGGATTCATGATTTTTTCAAGCCTTTCAGGCCCGAACCTTTTTCATGGCACATGATCCTACTGGGTGATTCCCCCAAATTTCCTCAAAAGTTTTCCCAGATTTGGCATACTTTCAGGATGGAAATTTTGTTTTCTCTATGGAAAGATAGAAATGCAATTTTATTCACTCACATTTTTTTGGATGTTAACATTGCAATGTACACTAAGGCATGCATTTGTAACAATGTCATTATGCAAATACAGGTGCAAGCTAATAAAGTTGCCCTGGAGGTTGCCCACTTACAGGAATTGTTAAATCACTAGGGTAATGCTCCGTGTACCATTGCTAGAGTGCCTCTGGATGCCTCAGCTGATGCCTCCTCATCTCACAGTCATCGTTCCAAACACCAGTCCTCTGACCGCCATTCACACACGTCACGCTCCCAAGGTCCCCGCCACCGCTCTCCCAGCGGTGGTCATGGAAGGTGGCGGTGCCGCTCCGCTTCCCCACCACGTGGTGGTTCTGGCTGGTCCCCGGCTCCCCCCCTGGGCGAGCTTCTGGCCTGTCTCCAGCTCCTCCCCCTAGGCGGGCGCACTCTGGCAAGTTTCCCTAGCTGGCCTTGGCAATCTCTCCTCCGCCGCCAGACAAGAAGAATACGAAGATTGCAACTACCCCAGATCTTGCAGATGCTGCTGACGGCTAGACTGTTCCTAGTCCGCCTCATAATCCCACTGATGCGTGGGGATTTCCTGATAAAGATGATCCTCCTCCCTCTGCCGGTACTACCTTGGCAGCTTGAGGTTGTTTAAAATGTTTTTTTTTGATGAATAGTTTTTAGTTTCTGGCTATGGCCATGTTGTTTATTCTGGCTTCAGCCGATTGAACTCATTCGCGGGGTGATCCTGTATCCCCTGGCCCTTTTTTGTGAATTGTAATCTTAGTAAATTTATTAATTGAAAAGGACTATTCATCTTTAAAAAAAAAAAAAGGGTGTGAAGGATTGTGTGTTGAGGTGGATTACAGATTCATTTCACTTCATCAGCATTATGGTAAAACTGTAAACTACTACATACGACTCAATTCTTTTTCCAAGATTGACGAGTTAATTAATTTACCCCATAAAGAATGCCAACTAATTTTTTAATTTCAACCTTTTTTTAACCAATAATCCAAAATATGATCAATAAATCAGTGAAAAAAAAATACCAATTCTATTCCAAATAACAGAGCTTTTGATTCAGTGCTACTGCAATGTAAAAAGAAGTTGACTTGCCTGCCATGCTTTTGAAGAAATGTTGCACAATCATTAATGAGTTTTTTGTATTTGGACAAATTGGATTTTATTTCAACCCCAAATTTTAGTCTACTAGTATATATGTTCCACGTTGATTCCTCCTTGAGTATTAGCTTGGGTATTTTATTTGTGCACTGGCTATTCAACATTTATCTTAGGGATAGTGAAAATAGTGACTAATTGAACTCACTTCAACTGTGTAGGGTTTGGTTCCAACCTCATAGATTAGTTAGATTTTTCCAGTGTCTTCTATTTTTGAGATTATTTTATTGGATTTAGTTTAAATTGTATGTTAAATCTTTACATAGTCTTCATGAAAGATTTGATGAGAACAAATCCACTAACACTTGCATGCAAGAACCTGTCACATACAAAAAAAAAAAAAAAAAGACAATAGAGACAAGGGTTTGGCTCTGAAAATATGGAAGAATATATTATTAGACTGAAAGAATGAATGAAAATACAATAGATCAATCCTAATAAAAGAGGTCATAAAACTCTAATAAGAAATGAACATTTAATAATTAATTATTTAATTATTAAATAGAAATGCATGTGCATATTTAAGTGAAATAAATGAAATAAAATTAATTCTTTACTCTAACACTACATTAGTAGTCATATACAACACTCTATCATAGGTATACAACACCCCAAGGTGTCTAAAATAGGAACATTAGTAGTCATTGTGTTTCAAATTTCAAATACTGACTTGAATCGCGTCCCCTATTTTAGATCTGAGTAGGGATAATGACTTTTACATTCTTCAATGGAGGAGAATAACTAATAAACACTAATCAAATATATTAATGAGAGCAAACCCTTTTAATACAGTAGTGGGAGTAAAAAAAATTCTTCTAAGAATAGAAGATTAATTGTTAGTTTAGTTTCTCCCCCTTATTAGAGATGAGGCTTGAACCTTATAAATTCTGATTATTTATCCTCAAGCCCATTGATTCTAATGATCAATTGTTTATTTAAGCTGATATTAACTTGGTTGTGACTAAAGAATGATATGAAACTTTATTTAAACTTTTTTTTTTGTGCCCAGCTGATCCATCGTTTAACACAGTGATTTGAAGGGAAATAGTGTGCTTCTCTCCAAGGGTTAGACAATTAAGTCTCAACTATGTTATATTAGTTATATATTTGAATTTTTTTATTACTATGTGAGAATTAATGAGAAATAGAGTATTTCTTTTTATAATTGGTTATTGATTTGCAGGATAATAAAAATCATCGTATGAATAAGGATGAGAATTTTCCAAATAAACTCATTTTCTACAAAACAAAAACACTAGAGTCTAGAGCCACTAAAGCTGGAAACATTTCGTTCTAATGTTTGTAAGAAAAGATGCACATACAAAAACCAAGAATGGCTACCAGAAGCATCACACCAGCTACCGTAATTAAGGCATCTCAACTGCCATATAAAACTCAAACATCTTAGCTTCCAAATAATCATATCGATGGGAAAACTCAATAAATAAAATGAGAAAAAATCTTACAAAGTGTCAAGGGCCTTTTGTATTTTATCTTCATTGTCTGTTGTTTTTCCTTCAAGTTTATCTACTGCAAGATGCCCTGTTCTATTTTACACTGACATATGTTGCACTCATTGCTTTTGCTATCCATATTCATGTTGCTTGTACTCCTTCCCATCATATGTTAGTCCAAAATGTGGAACCCTAAACAAAGTTTAATACTACTGGATAAATCGCTTCAAAGAGGTATCATCTGGCGGGATGCTCACCAATTGATTTTCTAAGAAAAAATTTAAAATAATTGATTTCCTACACAACCTCAAGCTCTCTATGCAATGCAAGAAGGAAAAATGAAATAAATGTAGAAAAATAAGACATTGAGTTTAGACTATATTGCAAAGTAAAATTCGTTAATACTCTTGAAAATTAAAAGTGAATTAAGATTATACCTACATTTAGCTTGTACATATATAAATTGTATAAATATGATTGTATCAAAATTTTAAAAAATCAAATTATGAAAAAGAAATTGACAATTGTTTACCTTCATATTGCACTACGCTAATAGGAATGCTTCCAGTAGTATCTTTAGAACCCTCCATCTTGAATTCAATTTTAGCTTATACCATCTATCACAAGCCAAATAGATGAGTCAAAATGCCAAATAGATGAGTTAAAACACTAAAATGAGGAATTCTAAATTCAAATTAAGTTCAATAATTGATCTTTAAGGAAAACAAATAATCGATCTTTAAGTAAAACAAATAAAGCAAACCAAATTTAGTTTTTCTAGCAATTTCTTTTGAGAACAAGAATGTTCCCTATTTGAGAATGAAGTTTTGATTTTAATTGTTGTAAGAGAAGCACCTTTCTTTTTTAAGTATAAAATAAATTTTTTTCAAAAATCATACAGGGTTTTTATATCCTTTCCAAACCTATAGATTAGAATTTGAAAAAATAATTATCAATAGTTTCTATCTAAATTTTTGCCTACACATAATTCCCATGACTAGACACTATTACCAAAGCTATTGGTGCAAACTCCTCTCGAAGAATGTTGCAAATCCAAGTAAAGGAATTTCATAATCATCATGTTTAAAACAAAATAATTCTCACATATGACATTGAGTGGTAGAACTTGTAACTAAACTAATCAACCATAAAGCACAAAACTATTAAACCTAGAGTGCAAAATCCCAAATATTACCAAAACCACAAGAAAATGTCAAGAAGATACACAAAACTAAAAATATAATGAATTCAACATGCCAACAACTCTAAATTTTTTAATTGTTCTCCAAACAAGAGCTCTCAAGCGTAGAATTTCACCCAAAATATAAAGTAAGTGAGACTAGAAAGAATTCGTACATGAGGAGTCCAATAAAAAATCACCCATAAAATAGAAATTGGTGGCTTCCACTCCAAGCACTAGATGTACAATGTGATCCTCAAAAAAATCAACTCTGTATCAAATAATTGGTAGTTATCATCTATCTTACCATTAGATATCCTACCAGCGATCATAGCATTCCAACTAAAATGAAATGAAGCTATTATCTTCCACCTATCACTACATGCAAGCCAAATGTAGAAGCATAGATTATGCACATAATCCATTTTGTAATTGTCATTTGCACAATACATGCAAATTTTCATTGATTTTGTTAAATTATTAAAAAAAGACTACCTAAAAAAATAGTTTCAGCCATGTATTTGTCATAAATGTTGTAAGCTATAATAGTTTAATTAGATACAATAGAAAAATTAAAAATTTAACAATGTTTAATATAATTTAATTAATATTTTGATATTTGATTATTATTTAACATTTTTAGATGAAACTTTACAAATTACATATATATTTATTTATGTGAAAAGTAATATTTTTAATATAAAAATATTAATAATTTTTAAAAATAAGATATAAATGTAATGCTACTATTATAACTTAGTTTTATCTTAGTGTATTTTGGTATTTTATTTAAATTGATATACTATTCAATATTTTTTATCTATTGCATATTTTAATTGTTATTATTAGCATTTCCTTAAATAACCTCTTAAACAACCCAAAACTAATAGACAATCTTAAGTTTATTAAATTAAATTAGGTTTTTGCATAGTTATGAGAAGGTAAAAAAATTAAGTACACATGCAATTTGTACTACAAAGTACAAAGCACGCTTAAAAATTTTGATTATGAAAAACAAGTTTAAACATCCCAACAATTATTATACCTCTTGTGGCTTTTTTCTAAAAGTATTGGGTCATTGTCTAAACAACTTAAGATGTATGTCATAAGCCATTTTGACTATAAGTTTATAGTAAAAAGTATTTTATAAATATAAATAATATTGTAGTGCCTGCCTCTAGTTTACATTTTTGCTATTATTACCAAACTCTTTTAGGCTAGTTTTATGTTTGATGATTAGGAGCATTGTTTAGAGATTATCAGATATTATTTCAGATTCAATTGATATATGATGAGATTACTTGGTACTCTATACTTCATGTATGCATGATGATTATTACAATGTTTTCAGTTATGGATGATGATTAGTTAGATGGATTATCATATGTTTTTTCTTATAGATATTTACCCCATACTACATGTGTATGGTGTGCGTGTATGTTTTCTTTATGTATGGCATTTCTATTTCTGATGTGGTTAAGGAAGGGAGTCGTAGTCACTTGCTAGTCAGGATCTACATGATGCACCACTTCCTACCATTGTTTGTTTAGCTTAAAATATTGTGTTTGTACATGTGTGGATTTTATGCAAGTTGTAGGTACTGGGTATCGATCTTAATGGTAAGAGAGGGGAGATAAATTCTTAAGTGCAAATCCTAAACCTTTAAGCCTTTTGTCCTAGAAAATTAGGACAAGTATCTGAGCTAATTTCCTTCCAGATGTGTCAAATGACGTTAATTCATGATTATAACCCTTTAGTTTGATCTTGTATGTGTTTTCCTATGATGGGTTTTCATATTTTATTTTATGAGTCCTTGCTCATTTTTCTATTAATTAAGTTAAATTAAATTATTAAATTAATGATTTAATTTAATAGAGAATTATTATGATATTTTAAATATTTAATTATATTTAATTAATTGGAAAATTAATTAAATAAAAAGAATTAAATTTAAAGGTAAAAGTTACAAGTTTGATTTTAGAACGTGATAATATTTATTTTATTTAATAATAATATATTTAGAGTTCATTTTTTAAATAAATGCTAAATACTATTATTATTTTTTAAGTTAATAAATACTTTATCAATTAAGCATTCAAAAATAAATTAAAAAGTGAAAAGATATTAATTTATTAAAAGTTTCAAAATTGCATAATGCATGCATGAGATTAAAATTTAATAAATTAATTAAAAAGAGAAGTCAAGTAAAAATTAAATAAAGTTATTTTATAATTCAATAAATGTGCATGGAAAAGATAAAGAAGAGATTAAAAAAAGGTAAAAAAAACTAATAGGAGTTAAAATTTGGTGAGCAAGGAGTCCTCTCGAGTGAATGCACAATTAGTGCCCCGATTTTATGAGAGAACTTCTTATCACCAATCGAGGGTTCATTTTCGAAGGACCGCGAATTTGGAAGAGAAAAGAATTTTAAAAAAGAGAAGGCTTTGAGAGGAGGAATTTCTCTACAAGCGTCTTGAGCATAGCGATTAGCATCAGAGTCCAAGTAGATGCTTGTGATTATTCGCTCAATCTAATATGCTCTTTCTTTCCTATTTTCATGATGTCTGTTGAATGTTTATCTAAAGAATTTTTGTGATAAATGATTTAGTATTATGTATTTCTAGTATGAATATTAAATCTTCTATTTACGGGAAAGTCAAAAGATCTATACAACCCTCTTTCAATAGATTTTAAGAAAGGAAATTAATCAGGGAAGGGTTTGAGTTTAAATAGAAAATTTTCTTATAAATTTTTTTAAAAAATTAATTAAAAAAATTAAATTGATGGGTTTGTCATATTTTCCCTATCAGATTAATGCTAGAACCTATTATAAAAAATATATGTATTAAACTATTGATAGAGGGTGGGGTTTCATTATTTGTTTGGTAACAAAATATTTTTTTAAAATTATATTAAAAAAAAAAAATTAAATTAATTGGGCAAGGGGTGGGAAACCCCACACCCCCCACCGTTGTATGCCTTTCAGTGGCCATGTACTGTTGCTGCAGTACTGTGACAGTAGTGGTACGGGATACTACTACTGGCGCAGGCCTGCGGTAGCAGGGTCCTGCATTTGTAAGGCTAGCGAGCCTTGTAAAAATAAATATCGATGATATTAAATTGTGTTTTGATTTTAAATTGTGTTTTGATTTTAAATTTATTTTTATTAAAAAAATTAATTATTAATTTTTATTACTATTTAATAAATAAATTTTATTAACTATTTTTAAATTTTTAGTAATTAATTAAAATATAATTATTTTATTTATATTTATAATAATTAATTAATCCAATCAAATTTAAGTTAATTTATTTATTTAATAATGAAAGTTATTTAATTAGAAATGGAGATTTATCTAATTATTAATAATCCTAATTTTTTATAAAATTTCAAATTGTTTTATTTTAAATCAATGGAATTATTTTCATAATTTAAATAAATCAATAATTATCCTCTGGATATTTTTAGGAAATTTATTTAAAATATAATGAGGTAATTCTATATTTTAATTGAATAAATGAATGGGTTGACTTGTAGGGTAAACTAAAAAAAATTTACTTGAAACGTACTTGAAATGAAAACTGAAACCTTACATTTAACTCATCATTATGTTTCAAAACCAAACCAAACTATGAAACCTACACTTTGTTTATTTGTATGTTGCCTATGTTTTGGGTTTAGGTTTACAAGAGTGTTGACCAGTTCTAGGATGTCAACCAGAGGCTTGGGAGTTCTGTGATTGTGGTATTATGCTGACTCGATCTTGATTATTTTAACTCAACTATGGTAATGTGTTGGTATGCTCTATGATAAGTGTGTGATTATATTATCGGTTATTGTTTTCATTGTCTATGTGGGATAGCAAAACATATGCTATGAGATACTTGACTTAACCTTTTTGAGTCTTCGATCAGTATTATTGGGATACTTTTTGGTTGCTCATTTAGAACTGATGGGTATTGTGATTTGCCTTTTGATGCTTTCTAGTCACTTGTATAGTGCTAAGGTGATTTTACTATAATTCTTTGATTTGTGATTTCATGAGCCTAGGGTAGGTTATCTATATGTAATGTCAGGAAGTGGCTTGCAATGGAGGCTGGGGCCCTAAGTGGCTACCAGGGTAACCCATTGTAAGTTGTTTAATAAGTGAAAACATTACACTAAATGAGAGTAAAATGAACCTAATAAGAGTCTTTGTATGTTCTCACCCATGCCTTGAGTGCTAGTATAGACTAGGATGGGAGTAGAGAGAACGTTTAGTTGTGACCTTGCATCCATAGTATGCCTTATCAATACGAGAGGATACTAGTGGCTTCATAGGGATCACTAGGGGGCTGGGGTTCTGATAGATTGCCATGGTAACTCTATTGTGATTCATGTGATGACACTTGCCCACTTACATAGTAGGTTTCTTACGTGTCTTTGTGTGCCTCTAGGTTGAGATGTCGATTTATCTTGGTACCTTTGAGTTAGATTACCTATGTAACACTACTATTAACAATACCAATAAAAATGAATCCAATAACAAGTACAAAGAACGCAATAAATTTTTTTACTAAACTCCACTTAATACAAGTACAAGTACACAGATTGAACCATTCTCAATCTGAAAACCTCAAAATACAAGTTAACATCATCCAAATACGATTCCATAAATGTTCTAAAACATATTGAGTTCAGTACAATAATGAACTACAATCTCATCCTTAAATGCCTATGTCCAAAATATGGACCCTACAAGCAAATGAATAATGATTTAGGAAGAACTTCAATAAGCATCTTTAGCTACTTGTAAACTCGAAGCACTTGGAAAAACATACAATAATGCAAAACAACACAGCAAGGGGGCTTAGTACACACTGATATAAAAAGTGTAATCCATCTGCATGCATGTTAGTATAAACATATACATAAATATAATGCAAATATCTGATTACTTCAACATAGCGCAGTTTCATAATATGCAAGAAGTAATCATTTACTCATCATTGCAAAATTAAACTCGCACTAAGAATAACACGTAAATGAAACATATATATACTGAGGTGTCATCGTTATGGCACTAAGATACTGCATCCATGTATGGTATGCTCATAGTCAACACATAACGGGTTTCTCTATTATACTTGTCAACGACAGAATAGAGATATGCCTTGTTCTCCGTACTTGACCATATAGGTTTAAGTTATAGGTAAGGCCAATTATCTTTTATATGTAGTTAACCCACCCAATTTATTTTAAAGTTATCACTGAATTAATTAACTGAATAGGATAAACCAAATTCAGCCACCTCGATATACATTCATCACAGCTATTCTTAAAATACACCTCAATCAGATATACAAAGAATGTACATGCAATAGATATAAAATCAATATACAACATGATACTACATTCTTTAACCTGTTTGTAACACATCGTATTCTGCCAAGTTCAAAGATAAGTATAGATAGTTTATTCATCAGAAATAAAACCTATAATATCAAGATCACGCAAATACAATTGAACTAGCCTCAGCTCAACAATACTCACAGAATCTTCATACTATACATCAATTTCCAGCTAACCAAACCATCTACATTTATCCTCGAATTGACCAAGATACAGATTAAAATGCCTATGATATTCTTGTTTTAAAGGACATACCATCAATACAAATCATAATCTGTCTCATGCTTGAAATAACTTCATTACAATAATGAATTGAAACTCCTCTTTATAATAAAAGATTACTAATTCATAAAATTTAATTTTCTAAGCATCATATAAATGTTCATCAAAATGCTTCAAAACATATTCAAACTAATTTAATCATGCCTGGCATACTTCTCCAAGTAAAATTTTATATATATATATATATATATATATATATATATATATATATATATATATATATATATATATATATATATATATATATATATATATATATATATATATATATATATATATATATAGCATCAATAGCGATACCATGTATTCCACATAAATTCCAATATCCAAATGCAAATTCTACTTATGGTCAATTCACAAGCTAACACCAATTTTTGAATTGCACCAACTAATTAACAATATGTTACCACCCATAACTAGAATCTTAATAACATACGAAACTGTGAATCTGAATCAAATTAAATGCACAATTCAATAAGCAACAGTTACTTTAACTCTATACTTTTCTACATTCTTTCTTAACTTACAGAGAAATTATGTTGTCGCAATGATATATATATATATCGACTTATTCTCCAATGTCCTTTTTACTATTTCAACAAGATATCTTGACTGGTGTTGATAACAACAATATTACCAAGTTCCCAATTATCATAAGGAACCTATTGCTGATGATAAGTAAGTCAACACAACAATTCTCCACGGCATTGACTGCCAACAGCACACAAAACAATATGCTGACAAATGCTACTACAGCACTTTTATAAATTTTGAGCTAACCATTTGACTAAATGCCCTCCCACCGTTTAATGAAAATGCTCGAAGGTTTATCTATGTTTTAGTTTCTTACAACTCGCATATCACAAAAGACTTTAAAATACTGATGTTTAATTACAATCACTATGGGTTGGACTGAGTTTCTTACTCGTATGTATTTATATAATTCATAAGATAGGCTTGGATTTAAAACCCCAATCTTTACCATGAAAATAGAGAAACATTCACTCTAATTCTCATAAAGCTGACAAAGTATAGCGAATACAAAAAAAAACATTCCAAATTAAACTTATACCTTAACTTCCTGCGAACTGTATGACAAAATGCCTTAGCTAAAACTATACATTGCTACATTATTCAGTTTCAGCTAATAGTCGAGAGTATGAAAATCAAACACAATATGAATTGATGGAAGATATAAGTAGATTAATATCTATACTACTATTTTTCTCAGTACCGATGCCAACTAAAACCCTAAACAAAACAAAAAAACACTTGCTCGGAATTCTATAATTAATTTCGCCACGAGCATATGTAAATTGTTTACAAAATACCAAATAATGATATGCATCAAAACTTGAAACACACAGAGCTTGCCTCAATGGAACCCGTAATCATCAAATTATTACTCATATCCATAACATATAGCAATAATGCTACAACATGCTATGTTACCATGGAAATTTTTTTGTCATACCCACATCCAAATCTGGAAATACACAAAGTTCAACAAGATTATTGCCAACCCTGCATACTCCCACCCTTGGGTGTTGATATGCAAAACTATAAATATATCACCTTTTAAACAATCTTGTTTGCAATTACAAATGAAACACACACGACAAAAGAGTATAGGGTTTAAGAAAAGCCCCCTACCTCCAAAATTTGAGAAGGTGAACAAACGCTCAACCCACAGCTCTGAGATTCAGCTCGCCTCCAAAGCCCTAAAAATCGAATCGATAGCCTTGAGAGCAACCTCAAAAGGAATAATTGTAGCTGAGAGCAAAACAACAAACTAAGTCTCATAAAATAGAGCTCCATTCCAACCATGTTGCCTATTCAACAACAACACCACACAGGTGGTTTACTTCACAAAGCAAGCGGCCCAAATCTCGGCCAAAACCCTGCAATCTTCAACACCAAGATGAAATGGCTGACTCATTCCTAAGTGCCATTACTTCCCACCTTCATGCATTAATTCAACTGCAGGAGTGGGTACAATGACAACCCATATTCATCGCCACATATTGGCTTTCGAAAAACAATATCATATGCCCCTTTCATAATATTAGAAACCCCCCCAGGGTTTTATGACAATTAAAATCCCTATATCCAATATAAAAAAAAGGGATAAAACAATAACTTCCATGTTATAGTTGCGGTGATCAAACATAGCAACTTTAATATAATGACTTCACATTTTAAATTTGTGTGAATTTTAAAAGATATAAACTTATTATATATAAGTATTTACATGAACTAACATTCACTCTTAAGTTTATAGATTTCACCAGTAAAATACATATATATATATATATATATATATATAGGTGAGAAAACATCAATATACATGAGAGTTTCCCAATCTGAGTAACACCAGAATGAATTTGCCATATTCATAACAATGTGTTTAATTTTCTAAAATTATGTAAAACATCCATGCTTATCTTAAAAGAATATAGTTAATTCTTAACATGAATCAAATTAGAAATGAAATGCCTAACATATTACTTCAATGCTAAAGTCATGCAATCTATTATTTAATTAAATTCACTACCATCCAACTCAAAATTAGTATCTATTCTGAGTTCAAACATGCATTAAGAATCAACGTTATCAGTCAATTTGAAACAGCTGAATCCCTTTCACAATTAAACTGACATAAATAGATAATGATCACTATAACTGTATCAACATAGACCAAATTTAACTAATTAAATTTAACAAATTAACAGACAGAGTCTAATAATATCAAAGCAATGAACTTGAATCATAGCAACAACTGAGGCAAACGAAGAGAAACAGGAAAGAGTAAGGTCAGGCATGACAACCTATAGGATTTACTAGACTTAGGGAGTACTTTTGATATCTGGATTGATATCCTATTTGGGACTTGAGACTATCTCCTCAGCATGGTGGGAGTGGGTTATTTAGGTTCCATGCGGTTGGGTGGTAGTGCTTTTTACTCTTACCATTGAGATCCATCTATAGTCACCATGGCTGGAGCTTCCTTGTCTACATTTCCTTTTTATTCTATCTTTGTATCATTATGATAGATGGTTATATCTTATGATGGATGTTTATATCTTTTAAGATGAATGGTATCTTTTATTGTATTGTACTTTGTATCATGGATCTGAGAAGGATAATGTAATTTTATTTTTACAAATGTATATTCTTTTAGCCTTTCATACCCTGTGACATGTATAGTGGATGATTGAGCATTCCAAATTTTAATGCCAAGTGGCATTTCGAACAAATATATATTATTTAAATGGACTTTGGACTTTTAATTATTCTTTTATATGGATGTGGTATTTGATGGACTTAGTATTGATTAAATTTAAATGTGATTCAATGTCATGGGATCCTTAAGGAATGTAATCTGTTATGTAAGCTTATAGATGATTGTATGTTGTTGCTTCCGCTACTTTATGTTTGATGTGTATGTTATTCTTCTTGTTCAAAAAAATAAAGTTTGGCAAACTTAGTAAAACTTTAGGTTATTTCTTTTGGATCCCTTGGCAAGGCGTTACAAATATTAATAACAATATGTTTATCATTAGTATATTTATTGAGAAGATATTTGTATTTGTATAAAACAATTATTACTTATTATAAAAATTATTATTGTATTAAATGGTAAAAATATTAGACAATTAAAATTAAATTTTTATTTTTATTTGCACTTATTTATTTGTATAGTTTACTTTTGATATTTCATAATGATAGATAAATAATTTTATATGAATATAATTTTATTTATAATTTGTATGGAACAATTCCTTTTTATTATTGAAATTATTAATGTATTTAATGATTTCAAAACCTATATGAAAAATTATATGTATTATAAAATTACATTTACTTTATATTACAATTAAATATTTACTTCTATCTACACTTTACTTTCAATATTTATAATTATAAATAATTATAAAGAAATAATTTTATATAAATATAATTTTATTCAGAATTTGTATGTAAAAATTAATTTTTATTATAAAAATAATTAGAGTATTTAATTATTTAAAACCTATATGAAAAATTATATATATTATAAAATTATATTTACTTTAAATTAAAATTAAATATAGAAAAGAGGTACCACTGTAAAATATTTAAAATGATTAAATATTAATATATTTAAGAAAAACTAATTTAAAGTTAAAATTCATAATTTAAATAAACTCATCAAATATTTTTTTACTTCAATAGGGACTTCCACAGTCAAAAAATATATATCATTGGGCCACCACAATTATATTATTCCAATTCAAACATATTTGTAATAGTTAAACTTTATTCTTAAATATAGTATAGTGGACATTTTCTAGAAATCCATCTTATTGCTCTATTCTTTTAAAACTTGAGAAATAATTTTGTGAATTAACAAGGACAAGTGTCAAAGTTCCTGCCTAAGTATAGTTTTTGCATATGACAAGTAGCAATTTAGATAGTGTTTTATACATATTGTTCATTGTATTTCAATAATAGTTTACATTAGCAAAGCATCTACTTAATCATGATATACAACTTGATAGAGCAAAAGTATGTCTCATAGCATATCAATGCATATACATTATTTCATTATACATATAAGACACAGAGAGTGTACTTAGATATGAGACTCATGCATATACATTATTTGATTACATATCTTACTTTATATTGACTGGTATCTTTTGTAACTACCATTAATTATAGCTTGATATGTCATTATAGCTATCCATGATACCTGCAAATTCTATTTTGTGCATATTAATATATTGTAATTATGTCTCATAATAACTTGCTTTTCATATTTTAAATAAATGCTAATTTGTGATTAGTCGTATTTACCTTTTGTTGTGAGCAATTGTTCAATCTCCATTTGTCACAACATGATTGATGGCATTGTTTTGGTTCAATGTGAATTGACCTTTCACAGTGAAATCTCAAACGATAAAGATGAACTTTGATTTGTCCTATGTGTAGTCCTCAACTTTTGTGTCTTTCAGGCTTGGTAGTAATTGTTCAACAATGGACTTGTCTATTGAACACTGGATGATTTGTTTGTTTTCAGTTGTGATTATAGTCTTTAGGTATAATGAATATACATATGCAACCTCTTGATAGCATCTATTGCAATAAGTTGTTTTTTCTTCTAGCATTCCATAATCTTCAAATTTTAAGTTGCATTGGGAACAAAATGCATGAAGTGGATTTGTGAATGAGTTGGCTACTTTGAGAATCTCATCAACATGTAAGATATGTTTTGATATTAATGTAGCTTGTGTATGAATTAATTAGTAGTTGAAGCGTTGAATTATCTGAGTTTGCTTACCTGTAGTGTTGTTTGTAGCAATGCATTCAAGGCATACAATGTTCTCTTGTCTTTTAGTGTACAGATGTATGTAGCAACCCCTGTGAGGAATATTTTGTCCATGTAATTTTGTCTTACAATTTTTTTAAACAACATTGCAGGAGTCTCACCTCTTTGCAATTAGATTGCTATTTACATGGATTCTTCTTGGAAGGCAGAGTTGATTTGGAGCTAGTCATTGACAAAAGATTTTTATTTTCTACTTTTAGAACTCTATACTCAATAGAAACATGACTAATGTACACATTGCATAGAAAGAAGGTGTGTTTAGTGTGCTTTTTACCTGTACTTTGTCATCATCATTGTTTCTGTCTTTTATGTCAACAACATATTGGGAGCTTGTCTGTCATCTTGCAACTACTAGTGCACCTATTGTACCAATGGCATAGGTACTTGTGCTCGTGAGCAGCTATTTGATTGTGGTGCTTGGTATGAATTTGTATTCTTGGCAAAGTCACGGTATAGTTTCAATTGTGCTTGAATCTTGGAGCTTCAAGATGCAATTAGAATCTTCGCAGTCATAGGTTATTATGTGTCCTATTTGAAATCCTGAGACTATAATGGATGTTCCTAGAACTATCTTATTTTTGTACTCTTGTACGAAGTTTCCTATCACATTTAAAGTTATTTTCATTTCTCCTTTAAAGTATGTCAAGTCTGTACGTATCACCTCTCATGTTTTGTTGTCTCTATCCAATATTTCTATATATACGACAAGTATGTCTCCTTCAAAAGTGTTTCTTTCTTTTCTTGCATTAAATTCCTTAATTGATATTGCATTGGGATTTCCTAGTTTAGACCTACACAAAGTATTATGGTGTTAGTTTAGTATTGTAGTGGTTTGATATTTAACATTTCTTCAAATACTAGAAATTCATGTATTGATTGATCATTTTTCATGTGGGAATTCACGTTATTGGAGATGAGAAAAGTTTAGTACCTTTTTGTTGTTTGCTCTTGGTTGAAATGTGTTCCCTTTCCTATTCTTTTGCTTCCTTCCATTATTGTGCTGCACAAAAATGTAGAACATTGAAATATATGCTGTTAAATTAGAGTTATTATTTTTGATACATAAAACTCCTAGGTGTAAGACATATTTGCATTATTGTATGTGTTCCTCTATTTAATTTTGTGTTTGGTTGTCTATGTATTAGAAATCTAGAGCGGAGTATGGAACCTCACGAATGTAGCAAGGTGGTCAGTCCAATATGCTTCTGCTTTGTAAAAACACATATATTGCTTGAGTTTGTCCAAATGTGATCAATTGATGGGTTGTATACATTCTGTGTTTTTTCTATGATGTAATTCATGTTGTTTTCTTGCATATACTTTTCAAGATTTTCTTTCGTAGCATTTCTTGTTGACATATCAATATTGAAATCACCTACAATGTATAGATTAGTCATTGGTTTGATATATGCGGTGACTTGTTGAACAATAGTGGCATACTCTTCAATGGGTGTGTTACGTCTTCCATAAAGATTAAATATATTTAGTTCATTACTTTTGATCAAATTTTTTAGTGTAATAGATTTTATATTTGTTGTGTTATATTGCTTTATCTTTAAAATGAATAGGGTTTTGTTGGTTAGTGTCATTATACCATGTATGTGGTAGGCATTGAAGTTGTTGAAATGTTGGAATTGGTCATTTATTTTAAGGATTTGCATGTGTACTTCTTGAATGCAAATGATATCAGATGACATTATATCATAGTCATTAGTTATGTCATTTATGTGAAGCTTTAAACTACGTGTGTTTAGTGTGCATAATAGCATGGATGTTGTGTTATGAGAACAAGTATCGTCATTCTTGAATTGCCATTTTGCACTTGATTGTAGGAAGGGATGTATTCTCTCTTTGATTTTAAATTTTTTTGATGTTAGAGGTTTTAACAAGAATAATGAGTCAATTTTTTTAGTTCATGATAGTGTTGTTTATGTTAATCCATGTTGTCTCATGCCTGTGGGGTCAAAAGCCATTGCCTCCATTGTAAACCCTTGTGACCTATGTATTGTTCTTGCACATGCTGTCTATATAGGGAATTGTTTTCCTACAATAATTTTATTTTTGATCGATGCCTTTTGGATAGGTTGAATAATGCATAGTATCGATACCTAATCATTTTGATTTTTTTCTATATAGCATTGTATGAGTTTCTTGTGTTGTTTCTATTCAATTGTATTGTCATTAAATCTTATCCAAACTATGTCAAAATCATTATATTTTGTGTATGCTTTGAATATGCCATTTGATCCATTTAGTAGACCATCTTTTGTGTTGTAGTTTCCTACATATAGTTCTACCAGAATATTTGGTTGGAGATGTATTTGATGTGGGAGTGAAATTGTTCATGTGTGTAGGCGTAATGCACTATTATTTTCATCATGTTTGTCAATAACATTGAGAACAGTCATTTCACTAGGAATTATTGCAAGAATTTTTGTATTATGAGCATCGACATCGATTCTTCTATAAAAAAGGAATGGCAATGTTGGGTCCAATGGTGGTTTCCTCATGTATTGTTCATTGATATAGTGCAGATCTTCATTTGTTTCAATGCCTATTCATATTTTGTTGAGAACATTAATGAATTTTTCATCCTTTTTCCTTACCATACGTGTTAACAAATAACTTTTAACATTGTCTATCTAGAAATTGTAAGGCATCAATTCTGACATAGTTTATTTATTTTCAAATACGATTGTGTCAAGTACTAGTTGTGCTTGGTACAAGTCTTCGCAAAAAATTATATCGACATTTCCAAAGTATAAAGTGGGCATTTACATTATCTCATGAAATCGTTTGTCAATGTAACGTAGGAATGTGGCACCAAATAATCATATCTCATCAATGAGAAGTACACATAACTGATGATAGTGCTTTGACATTGCATCTAGTATGTCGCTATTGAGTGGCAAGAAGTCAAATGTGATAAAAGGTATGTGGAATGTTGAATGTAATGTGAATCCACCTATGTTTTGTGTTGCTTTTCCTGTGTATGCAATTTTTAGGCCCTTTGGTTTGTTGGGATCACTATCAATGTACTTATTGTAGATCTGAAGGAGAGCTTATTATATAACTTTTGCAGTGAAAGTATTTCCAATTCTAGCTCTACCTGTCAAGAACAGATGCAATGGGTTCTTGTTTTTTTTTTTAACAATATCTTTGATAATTGCTTGTTGTTCTCTATTTAGCATTTGCCTCAATTTGTAGTACTCATTGTTGTCCATAATTTGTGGGTGGTGACTGATTTCAAATGTGTTATAATGTATGTCACTTTGTATCTTGTGTACCTTGTATTGGATGTCTTTTTGTATGTCATATTGCTCAATTTGCTTGTGTTTGTTGACTATGAGGGTTTCGCCATCCATGCCATCATTTTTAGTATCTAGATCCTTGACTACTTTTTCCATATCACTCCATACTTCGTTATGATTATTCACTTATAGTATAAATGTGCTTGTTTCCATGATGCAAAATATTGTTTCAATGTGCTCTAATTGACTGTAAATGGCACATAGAGTATTAGTTGTTCTCTACAATAGTTTTCTAGGTCCTTGTGTTTGTTGAAGTTGATAAATCGTATTATACTCAATTTTTCTTTTTGTGTGTATTTTGTGCCCTTTTTTTTGTACTCAAAGAAAAATTCTACAAGGTATATGTTGTGAAGGATTGGAGGTCAAGTTAAATAGTAGTCCATTGAGGATTTAGAGAGGACATTTTCTGACTCATCAAGTTCTTTAAGTAATTATTTATTGTGTTTGAGTATAAATGTACAATTGTGATCATCTCTTGTGTCTATCAATATGCACTTTCTTGAGCTATGATTTAGTGGCAATGATAGAACTATGTGTGTTGCTTATTGTGATGACATTTGTTGTAAATTTAGTAGTGCATTTCCTAACTTTATTATCATTCGTATTGCATCAATACTATCTTTTTGGTGGTCATTGTGTATTCTTTTAAATGTATAATTTGTCATTTTTTTGTCCACTTTTGTCATGTATGAGCTACAATACATTGTTGCAACATATGCATATAGTACAAATTGTGCATCAGTATTAGCTTTCCATAGTTGTGGAATTTTCTTCACAAAGTTATTGTTTCAAATTTTTGATGACAAGAAGAGCATTGACCATTGTAGAGTTGATCTTAGAGCCAAGATATACTCTTCTTCACTAGTTCCAACTTCATCTAAGAACATTTGAAATGTGTATGATAGGTCATAGTTTGCCTTTCCTAATTTTGCAAAGATACTTGTTGGTTTTGAACTTACTACTTCATTCTTCTCTGAAAATGGTTCAAGTATTACTGTCCTTTGGAGAGATGGAAAAGGAAAATTGTATCTGCATGAAATCTTTCTTAGTCTTCTACATCACTTTGTGTGACGATGCTTGTGAATTATGCTAAGACTAGGCTCTATATGTTTAGTTGTACAAGTAATGTACTTGTCGATAAAGTCTGTGATGGATGTATTGCTATTTGTTCCATCTATTGGTGCATTTTTTGCCCAGAGTAGGAAATGATCCTGTTCATTTCCTTGATTCTGGAATTCACTTACTGAGAAGTAATCTACAACATTTGCAAAGAACAATTCATCAGTTAAAATTAATTTCTTCATTACATATATTTTGTGCCTATAGTATCGTGCACAAGTCATTGGGTCTTCCTTCATTAAATTGAGTTTGTCACCTTTTGTTTCATACTCTTGTTGTTGTTGAATTTTTGATTGATGCACATTGAACAATTGTTTGAGTGCACTTAATAGTGGATCCCAATTTTGTTCTGCACTAGTAAAAGTAACAAAAAAAATTGGAGGCCCTAGTTGGCAAATCATTGTGAAAATGTTCTTCTTAAGTTGGTGTACTTAGTCTAGAGATATTCTTATTCTTTTGAAGTCAACATATCCAATGTCTGATTTGAGAATTCTT
Source organism: Cupressus sempervirens (assembly GCA_028749045.1). Lineage (NCBI taxonomy): Eukaryota > Viridiplantae > Streptophyta > Pinopsida > Cupressales > Cupressaceae > Cupressus > Cupressus sempervirens. The sequence continues at coordinate 965,831,988 of CM053787.1, forward strand.
TCCAAGTTGGGTTTTTGCTTAACATCTTTCACTTGCAATTTGCATCCTTTCAATTGTCCCTTTTGTATTCTTATCTACATTGTAGAAAGTACCTATTGTACCAATATCTTGATAGTCTTGAAGAAGATATTTGTTGTGTGGTATGCAAAGTACCTTTTTGATTGTAGGAGTTCCCATCATGCAATCTTTTGGTAAGAAAATCTTTGAATAATGTCTTCATCGTGTGGTTTTCCAAAGAACAATGTGGTAAAATTCATTTCGTCATCATATTTTTCTTTGAATATTCCAATTGGGTGGTGCTCTTGTGCAGGTGCGACATCAATTATCTTATCTTGCATTTTATGTATGGATCTAGATTTGGTGAATCCATGTACCAAATTTTTTGAAGGCTCATTATGTTCTTCGTCATCATCTAAATGTGTTGCATTTTCACTGACTGAAGAGGATGTTTCATCTTCAAAACTTTCATATTTCATTTCATTATCAACATTAATCTCAAGAGCTTCTTTCCAATCATCTTTTATTTTAACATTTTCCATTATGTATAGTGGTGTACTTGTGAGTTTTGAGAGCGCTTCAATCACTACATTTGGCTACACCATTTTTATTTGAAATGCATTTTTGTATTCCAAGCACCTTTTGAGAGAAACAACAATAGTTGTTGTGCTATTGATTGCTTGTGGTAGTGTATTTTGTATGATGTTCATGTTCACAGGAACATTGGTAATAGAACCTGTCAGTCCCACTTGTGATCTTTTGTATCCCAGTTCCCATATTTGAGCAAATGCAATTCTCACTACACTAGTTGTTCTTCCAATTGTGTCAGGATTTGTACATCTTGTATTGGTTCATTAATTCTAATTTTTTTGGTGTACTATATGTTGGGAGCTTGAATTGTTTCAATGCAAACAAGCATATTCGACAAATGATTCAGCGCTTCATATTTTATTTGCATCAGAGTATAATAGTTTTTCTTTTCCTTTTGTTTCATTGGTCTAATGTCTTTCATGAAACACAATAGTTGACAAATTGAGCATGTTTGTTTTGGTGTATCCTAGATTATTGTTTCAAGTATCTCTATTGGTGACAATCTAGTTTTTTGTTTTTTTAGTAGATGAGATTGTCCTGCCTCTTTTTTTTGCTCTTTGGATTCTACATGTGCATGTTGACTTATTTTGAGTGTTCTTGCTCTGATTTGCATCATTTGTTGTACTATTTGTGTATCTCTAATCAATTTCTTAAGATGACATAGTCGAACTGTACATGTTGTATTTTTTATAGTATTACTTGGAGAATCTCTAATAAATCTCTTGAGGTGACATAGTCGAAGTACATGCTTTCTATTAGGGTTTTCTAGTTTAATATTTTTAATGTGCACCTTGTCATGTCCTATATTATTTTTTTTTGCAACTTCTACAATGTGTTGTGTGTTATGCTCTTTTATAAATCTCTTCAGTTTGTTGTATCGCATATGTGCTCGATGAATGAATTTTTCTGACTGTAATCACAGTAGTGGTTCAAAGTGACCAACAATAGGATTTGTATCTGAAAGAGGATTGAGTGTGCCTCTTCTTGTATTGATTCATTGAAGTGCAGATACTTTCTTCATGTTGTCATTGACCAAATGCATATTTGTATTTTTCACCACTTGGATAACCAATGAATGTAGAATATATATCTCCATAGTCTGACTTCTCTATTGTGTATCTTTTGCTTTGCAAAAAGTCACATTCTACGCAAATATGTTTTTGAATCATGTACTTGGTGTAATTCATATAGAGTTTGTGGATGAAGTTTTGTACTATACGAATGCAATGCTTTTGATTCAGCTTCTTGTTTGCATTGTAAGAAGTAATCAATGGTCTCATTTCTTAGCTCAAGTGATGTATATATATAATTTAGTAGGAATTACAAGGAGTCAAATAAGTAGTCTCCTATGTTGTACTTGAATGTTGGTACTCTGCATAGTCCTTTATTCTCTAATACAATGTCAATATTGCAAGTTCTATCTTGACCTGTTGGCTTGTAATGCTCTAGGTCTATAATTTCTATTTCATTTTGTATCATTTTATATTTCAAGAAGGACTAGTACCACCTTGGTTTTCTTGTCACTTGTATACTTGGATAATGTTTCTTTTCTACATGTAGGTATTTCTTTCCTGCATGAGAAGATGCATCTTTTTAATATACTATTTTTAGTTATCTTGGATTATTTACTTTGATTTTTCTATTCTTTAAAATTACACTTGCCATAAGAAACTATACTATACATTGCAATATTTAGTCCCATTTATTCACAAGTATCTAGTATGGCACAATTCAATTTTGATAGAATGATTTAGATTTGGACTATGGTTGTCATGACAAGAAAAGTGTACTTCCACAATGTTATTTTAATAGAGGAATAATTGCATACACTACTTCACAATGATAAATGTTAACCTGAAGACATGTAGGAAATATAAAAACATATACTTCTTATCTCTTCTACTATCACATATTAGAAAAAAGATATATTATGATACTAGACTAAAAAACACATAACATTTTGCATCATTAGAATTCATTGATGAAATATTCAAAAAATAAAATTCTAATAGAAAACACAAATAGCAAATACAAAAATTGATACTCCTTTTGTTCTTTGGTTATGTCTCCATGTTATCTTTATGCTTTTTTCACCTTTCCTCTTCACATCACCACCATAATATTAAATAGTCATCGATGAAATATTCAAAAAATAAAAATGCTAATACAAAACACAAGTAGCAAATTAAAAAATTGCTACTATTCTTTTCTCTTATCATGTATCCATGTTATCTTTATATTTTTTTCACCTTCTCTTCACATCTCCACATCAAATATGATATGTTGACTATGTCATCAAGCAATAGAAATAATGTTGAGATTGCTCTATGTCTATACCATTTGAATCATAAATTCAATGGTGAAGCTCAATGACATTATTATCACTTAGACCATGACATTCAGGACCTGTATATTCTAATGTCACATGGAAATTGGAGAAGTCAAATATATCATGGTTAACACAATGCATGTCTATATTGTTAGGATTGGTAGCAAGATTGTTTACAAATGAAGGAACATTTTCATTGGAAATATTACTAGCATATTTTTCTTTAGTTGAATCCATTTTGAGAATTGAAAAATTCTATTTTTCATGAGACAGGTGCATGGGGGAAACATCTTGTTGCGATAATTGCAATGCACATGAGTTTATCAAATTTGAGGGATGTATATTTTGATAACTCATTTCAAAATTGGGTAGTCCAATTGCACTAGGATAAGTTGATTTAGATAATGGAAAGTGAATTTTTGTTTTACTTTCTGAAGAATACATGTCATCTATGCTAGCAGCATATATGGAATTGATATGTTCTTTCCATGAAAGACCTTGTACTAGATTTCTATGAAAACTTTCAAGTATCTTAGGTTTCATGTGCATCATAGTTAGAGAGTATTGGTTCTCAGTTATAGGTATTGTATGACCAAAATGATCATTTGTATAGACCAATGACAATGGACCATTTCTTTATGTTTCTATTAGGTATCATTCAACTTGAAGGGTCAATCCAAGTTGATCTTTCTCTAAGTGAGATACTTTTTGTTTCATGTATCTTTGTATCTAAATGCACAATATTTGTAATGGCTTTGTATCCTTTGAAGGAAATTACAACCATATCATATGTGATAGCCGCTTCCTCTTTGGTATCAAATGTTCCTAGCCTTTTTTTCTTTTTTTGTATAAGATTCCACACTTGTGCAACATAATGACCACTTGAACATTTCCAAACACCTCGATATGACTTTTCTTTCAGACAAATTTTAGATCCATTGGAAAATGACATATATCCTTTACTTTCTTCAACTTTTTCATTATGTTCTTGCAATTTAGACAACTTCATGAATTTGGTTTTCTTCCTATTTGATCTCATTCCAATTGAGATTTGAGTGCTCTGCACATTGCAAGGTTGATTATAAGGTGTACAGTTGACATGGAAAAAGTTGGTGTATGCATTACTACCTCTCATTAACATGTTGGCCATATCATATGCAAAGGCTACTTGTTCTACTGTGTCAAATGTTCCTAGACATTTTTATCTTTGTAGCTTGGACAATGTTATCTCTACTGAAAATCTACTAGATGCTTTCTTCCTAACACCCCTATATCTCTTCTCCATTTTTTATTTTGTGTTTCTATATCACAATTAAACTTTTGTTAAGACATGTTTCAATACACACATATTTACATTACATTACAAATGACCAATTCTCTCAAACAACAATTTCAATTATAAAGAAACAAAAACGATATGCAATTCAAAAAATATTAGCTAAAAAATGATTGTTGTATATTCTTCATTATCATCTTTTTTCAATAGTTACTTGTAGCTTATCTCCATTATAAACATTATTTCCATACTATGATCAATCACAACACTACTAGCCGATAAATACTAAATATCATGACTAGTGACATTACTATTATTGTACATTGCTCGATTACATACAAAATGCATACAATATGACTACTGTACTCACAAAAATTAAAGTTACAAACCACAGAGTATTCTCCATTGTGAAAAATAGTGTAAAATCTACCAATATTATTGATGAGACCAAAATATGGTCTATTTTATCATTTCATTTTTAGTTGAATTTGCAAACTATCTAAAAACTTTGATGTTTAAGAACATGATGTTTATGATAATTTCAGAAAAATGTGTGCATAATTACTTTCCAGGACTAAAATGAATATGCTATGAAATGATATGTCATTTGATTACAAAATAGTGAGAATGATATTTTTCTTCCTTAGCTAGGTTGGGTAGTTCTCCTGCAACAATGTGACATAGGGGAAACTAATTTAGATGACATATTTTGAATTAGTCTTGATGTATGTTATTACTTTGGAGGCACTAATATTACTTTGGAGGCACTAATATTTTGTAGATTCAAAAGTGAAGTCAACTCAGCTAAGCAGAGTTAGCAACCCAAGAAAATGGTGGTAAATCTCATTAATGACCTTCCACATCACCAAGTGTTTTGTCCATAATAGCCAGTAACTATTTTCAAGAAAGTAGGAGTCAAAGCAAGAAATTCAGGGGCTGTGAGCTCCTAAATTCATGTTCCATTTGGCACCAAAGTTAATACATCTCTTGTAATATTCAATTTCATCCATTATTTCAGTAGTTGATGGAGTCTAAAATCTAGGAATTATGTTCCTAGTTTGTGCTTAAATAACTAGAAGTCTATGTTCCAAAGATAACAATTAATTAGTGGTTTTTAGTAGAAGGAAGAAGTTTTTTGAGTTTTTGAGTACTAAATGTAATCATGTTGTTTATTAGTATGTACATTTACTATTACTATGAATAAAAATATCATTTTAGGTTTCCATCTTTGAGTAGTTCTACTTCACTTCTCTATGGGGGCCCACACAAGAAGTGAATTAATTAATTAGGATAGGATTTACCTTCAGTTCATAGAACTAGAGTAGACTCTATTGTTCCTACAGCCATTAATAGCAGAATCAGTGGACTATTCCTGCAGCATAGGTAGTTGAAGTAGTTCTCAACTGTATTTTCATGCTTTGTTAAAATAGATTTGATTCTCAACTTTAGTGTAGATTTCTTGTAACATAATCATTTGAATTTCCGTAGAATAATCCTTAAGTTGAGAGAAGTTTGAAGCATATACTTTGCAGACACCATTTCAAGTTTACGTCCCTGGTTGATAAATTAAATGAGTCCAAATGAGTCAAGTTAGAAACACTCGAGATGTCCAATCCTAGATTAAGCAATCTATTGTTGTAGTATTTTGATCCCTTTCTTTGGCCAAGCATTTTTTGGCGCTATTGCTGAGGATGGTGCTAATTCAAACCAATCTTTGTAGTTGCACTTTTATTCCCTGTAGAATAAAGTTTAGTGTTAAAGAAGCATGTTATGCATAAAAGAAGAGACCACCTTGGGAGATTCCTTCCTTATGATAATTAGGAAGAACCATCCAATGATGTTCATCCTAAACTAGATGAACCCCAAATAGAGAACGACGAAGACAGACCTTTTGAAAATTTATTTGCCAATATTCAAGCTGAAATACCTTCTTCATCTTCAAAAAAATCACTCCACTTGAATGAACTTTTTACTGAGCCTGCATATCAAGATAATCCACTAGTCATTGTTATATATCAAGCACCACCTCTTCCTCCAAGAATGGTTATGCCTACCTTTCCTTTTCCTATTCTACCTTAGCAAGGGAATCAAAATTTGAAGAACATACCTATTGTTGCCTTTCCAAAATTCTATGGCCTTATTACAGAAGACCCTAAAACCTTTCTCTTTGAGTTTGACATTCTCTATAGGAGCTATGACTACACAACTAATGCCCATAAGTTGAAGTTGTTTCCCTCTAATCTAAAAGAGGTTTCTCTAAGATGGTTCATGGGGTTGGGTACAAATGTTGTAGCAACCTAGACTGAAATGAGTAATTTATTTCTTCAAAAATATAAAGAATATTATAGAGGTCAAGATATGAAGGGGGATGAAATTTTTAAAATGTCACAGGAGGAGGGTGAAACCTTGGAAGACTATGTTTCCAAATTCTTGTTCAATGTGTAGAAAAATACACAGCATAACTTAAATGAAGAATTGAAGAAGTATCTTTTTCTGAGAGGTGTACAAGAAGAAATCATGGAAGTCTTGGACCTAATGGTTGGAGGAGATGTTACACAAAGGACTTGGAAAAAAATCAAGGAGATATGTTAGAACTATTCAAGAGCTACTATGAAGAACGATAGAGGACTAAGGAGCCTACCACATAAGACCAATAATGGGTTAGGAGTATCTAAGATGGAGTTATCTAACCTACTGTCTAAGTTCAAGCAAGATATCATTAATGATGTCGCTACTCAGTTGGATATCATGCAAGCCCAAAGGAAAAAGGAAGAAGTTGATGCTATGCTAACTAAATTTTGCCCTCATATCAGAGAAAGGAAGAAGAACTGCACATGCAAGACCATTGCAGTTGTGAATGCACATCCAATGCCCACTAATTTCAAAGCAATTGATGAGGATACATGAGAAGTGATTTATGTTTCTCAAAGATGACCATGGGCTCAAAGACAAGGTATGCCTCAAGACCCTCTAAATAATTTTGGTTATAATAATAATCAATGGCAAGGCACTAGTCCTCGAAATTCTACCCCTCAAGGACAAAATTGAAACAATAATTGGCCCAACTAGTAGCCACAATATAACTAAACCTACCAACAACCACCTCAGTATCCCCAGCAAAATAATCAATGGACTCAACAAAATAACTAGTATCCTCAGTGGGGCCCTAACCAGCAACCTATCTACCAAGGGAATTGGTAGCAACCACCTCAGCAAGGGCCTAACCAACCATCTTAGTAGCAAGTCCTGATGCCTCTGCCTCCTACAGCCAATGCTAGCCCATTGAAGCAACCACAACTTCCTACTTAGCCAATACCAAATCCCAACAATAAACAACATACTTATTCTTTACAGATAAATGATATTCATCTAAGGTCTGAAACCAAGTTGTCTCCACCTAAAGGACCTATAATAACTGAGGTCATTGATACTGAAAATGTTCCAACAAATCAACTAGTTGATGCCTCAGTTCCTCCACCTATACAAGCATCTACTCCTCTATATCCACAAATCTTAGTTCTTGTAGCTCCATCCAAGCCAAATCCTATAGCAACTGATCTCCTAGACCAACTTAAGCAAATGACTATCCAGATTCCCTTATTGGATGCACTTAAGGAGATTCCCCTTTACAATAAAGCTTTAAAAGAAGCATGTGTCAAGTAGTCTGATAGAAAGAAAAAGGATCCTCCTACTATCTATTTTTTGGGACAACTTTTTGATTTAATGTTGAGTAAAGCCCTGATGCCTAAGTATTTTGACCCAAGAAGTCTTGTGGTTAGCATACACATAAATGGCATCCAAATTTAGAATTTTTTGATTAATTTTGGAGCATCAATTAATATCATAACTAGAGAAGTCTTGTTAAGATAGCATTATTGGATTGAGGGACACTCCTACAGTACTTTAGTTAGCAGACAACTCAACTATCAAGTCTGATGGTATGATAGAAGATATCATTGTAACTTTGGATTCCCTAGATTTTCCTTCAGACTTTGTTATGCTATCACCTAGAGGCACCCTTGGAGGATATCCATTAATCTTAGGAAGACCTTGGTTGACCATTGAAAATGCATGCATTGCATGTCAAACAAGAAAAATGACAATATCAAATGGTGCCAAGACTAAAAAGTTAACTCTGCACTCTCCTCCACAACCACAACTAAATCTTGACCAAGTTTCTTGGCCAAACCTTGGTGATGATCCTTTAGAAGTTAATTCTATTCAATAGCTCATGATTCTTGAGAGAAACTCATTTATTGAATCCCAGGAAGAAGATGATATACTGGCTGCAATCCTTACTAATTAGTATGATTCTAAGGAGTCCATTCTGAAAATCCTATTGGATCCTTACAAATTGTATTGCCTAAATGCAATGCACCTCAATCTCTTGTAGCACCTGATTGCCTTTATACATTATTACCCCATGAAATCAAATCTCCATCAATAGTAGAGGTTTTAATGATGTATAAAGTAAAGAGAGTTGAGATTGTTGTGGGAAAAGAGCTGAATATCAATAATGACCTTACTACATCTTAGATGACAAGTCTCATTAAACTATTACAAGATAGTCAGCAAACCTTTGCATGGGACTATACTGACATGAAGGGTTTAGATCCTAGTCTTTGTACACATAGGATATTTATTAACTCAAAATGTAAGCCAGTGAGACAACCCTAGAGGAGAGTAAACCCAACATTAAAAGATATAGTCAAAGTAGAGTTACAAAAACTTCCTAGTGCTAGATTTATCTATCCTATTTCTAATAGCCAGTGGGTGTCACCTCTAGTTATTATTCCAAATAAGAGAGGAAAATGGAGAGTATGTGTAGAATATAGGGAGCTTAATAAAGCCACTAGAAAGGATCACTTTCATCTACCATTTATTGATCAAGTACTGGATAACCTAGCAGGAAGGAGATATTTTTCATTTTTAGATGGTTTAAGTGGATATAATCAAATCCAAATCTCTCCAAAAGATTAGGATAAGACAATGTTCACCTATCCATGGGGAACATTTGCTTACTCTGTCTTACCATTTGGATTATGAAATGCACAAGCAACTTTTCAACAAGCGGTACCTAGCATATTTTTTGACAGTCACTAATTGTGACACATTTGAACAAGCTCATGCCAACTTGGAGAAGGTGCTAAAAAGGTGTCAATAATACAACCTTTCTCTTAATAGTGAGAAGTGTTATTTCATGATGGAAGAAGGAGTTGTTTTTGGCCACTACCTTTCCTCTTTTGGAATTCAATTGGACCCTACAAAGATTGTTGCAATTACTAATTACCAATGCCAACCAAGAAAATAGATGTTAGAAGCTTTCTTGGAGATGTCGATTACTATAGGAGGTTCATCAAAGACTTCAGTAAGCTTGATGCCCACTCAACTTACTCAAGAAGACAAATAAATTTGAGTGGATGGAAGACTATGAAGCAGCATTCTAGCAATTGAAGTATGTTTTGACTACAACACCTATTCTTAGAGGACCTGATTGGAAGCTACCTTTTCACATTCGTACTGATGCATCTGATACTACTTTAGGAGCAGTTTTGGGACAAAAAGAAGGTACTATTGAGCATGCCATTTACTATATTAGTAAGAATTTGCAGGGTGCTAAGCTAAATTATACTCTCACTAAAAAAGAATTGCTTCTTGTTGTGTATGCACTTATAAAATTTTGACATTATATCACAAGTTATGAGGTTTTTGTCTATACTAATCACTCTGCTATAAAATATTTGATGAAAAAACCTGTTATTTCTGGTACATTAGCACAATGGCTACTCTTCGTGCAGGAGTTTAATGTAAAGATAATAGATAAACCAGGCTGAGCCAATATAGTAGTAGATTTTCTGTCACAACTTCAAGTACTTGATGATCATGTAGCCATAGATGACAGCTTCCCTGATGAGCATCTATTTTCAATAGAAAGTTATAACCCATGGTTCATAGATATAGCAAATTACCTTGCTAAAAGAAGAACACCACCACACCTTTCACCCAAGCAACGTCATCTCTTGGTGGAAAAGAGTTTCAACTTCTCATGGATAAATGGGTTGATGTTCTACACTGGGCTAAATCAAGTAACTCACCAGTGTGTGAGGGAAGATGAAACCTATGACATCCTGTGGAAATGTCATGATGAACCATGTGGGGGTCATTTTGTAGCAAAGAGAATAGCCTACAAGATTTTGACAATTGGATGATACTAGCCTACTCTCCACAAAGATGTAGAAAAGTATACAAGGCGATGTGATCGATGCCAATGCATGGGAAGGCCCACTAAATCTAATGAAATGCCTCTACAACCATAGGTGGTGGTCACACCTTTTGACAAGTGAGGTATTGACTTTGTCAGTCTAATAGAACCCTGTTCTCATCAAAAATCATACATCTTAGTTAGTATTGATTATGTAACTAAATGGGTTGAAGCACAAGCTATGACACATGCTAGAGATCACAAAGAAGCATATTTTCTATATGAATGCATATTTACCAGATTTGGAGTACCTAGGGAAATTTTCACAAATCAAGGAGCTTAATTCACATCCAACCTTATTGCAGAACTCATGAAGAAGTACATGATCCATCATGGCACATCTTCCCCATACCATCCTCAAGCTAATGGTTAAGTAGAAATCACAAACAAAGAGATAGAAGCAATCCTCACCAAGACAGTTGCTATTCACAAATGGGATTGGGTTACCCAGCTTCCTGAAGCATGATCAACATTTCTATTTACTGCCTCCTCATCTTCATCATTTTGAGTTGCAAACTCTGTTTCACTCTTCTCTTTCCCAAGATTTCTATTATTTCCATCGCCATTTACTTTCTTCTTCATCTTGACATTGCTATTGTTGACAAATCTAGCAATGACCTACTCACTCCCACTCACAAATCCCTTTCTAACTTTCTTGAAATCTGAATCTTCACCATTCTCACTATTAGATGCATTTTTCAATGTTCTAAGATCTGTATTTTCATCATTTTTATCAATTACGTGAGTTGGAGCATCACTTGCCACCTCCCCTTTGACCACGTGAGAAGATACTTTCTTCTTCAGCTACCTCCATTATTAAATTCTCTTTTAAATTGCTCAAAAATACGCAAGGAAAGAAAAGGAGATCTTCATCTACCTGGTGATATATGATGAATTTTTGCATAGAAAGTGATGTTGGAAATCTCTATTATGTTTGAAACATAGAGAAGTACCAATCAAGTCTAAATTTGATAAAGTTCAGTGCTAATTTGAATTAGCCTCCCTCAAGGTGCATGTCTATGTAAGGAAGATACCATCGTGGGAATGAGTACAAGACATTTTAAAATAAACATCCTTATTAATTTTTAGAAAATTACTTGTCCTCATGCCACCATCATCTATATTGCCATTGGAATGTGATTTTTCAACAAGATAGAAACCCTTTGTTATCCATTTCTAGTGTCTCAAAAATCTCATGATACTCAGAACATGGATGTTTTGTATTTCCTTTTGGATTATATGAACTTTCCTCTTATTTAATTGTGCATAAATTTTCACTTTTAAAACATCCTTTATTCACCTCTAAACCTGTCAATCCTGACGAAGTTAGTCGAGCCCCAAAGTGGGTCCGACTATAATATTAAAAAAAAAAATCGAACAACTAAACCTTCAAACTAGCCCATTGATTATCTGCCACTGATTTGAATCAAAATCCATCACTAAAACATCATTAAAACTCATTTTACCACTTATATGTAAACTGTGACTTTCTGCTAACAGGGCCTATCGGCTAGCTTTAAAAACTAACCCAAACATCTGATCGGGCTCTAAAATCAAACACATTGATTCTCTGTTCTGCATACTCTTACCCTATCAAATCTCATCTCATAAAAAATTCTTAGTCAAAATATATTGACTGTCAAATTTTCCCTCTCAGAATTGCCTACAAGAAAACATGTGAAAAACAATAAATTGTGTTCGGAATTGGCTTTGAAAACTGGGTAAATTGACAATTGGGAAGATGAAAATTGGGGCATTAATTCTTTGGCATGAGAACAATATAAATCTAAGATTTAGGCTCATGAAAAATAACAAAACACATTTGGCGAGCAGTCAAAGTGGGCTACTCAAAATTTGCAGATTGAAACCATGGCAGAAAAGCATTTTTTTGCAAATGGAATTGACCTGGGAAAGTGTGCAGATGGATTTGTCAAGACTTGAAAATTGGCATACTCAAAGTATTTTTAGAGTAAAAAATAGTGGTACAATCCATTTAATCTCACCTATCATGAATTCAGAGTTATGATATCAGGAACAGGGGTAATGACAAATCTGCACTTCTTGACACCAGTCAAAAGTCAAAAATTATATTTGGAATCACATTTGAAAACTAATCAAATAGATTCGTCAAAAGCTCAAAATTAAAACATAGAAATTCTCTAACCTCCAAAATGTAACGCAAAAGGAATTTTATCATTTCACTCAACTGGGTCAAAATTATGACAAGTCAAACAGGGCTTCCCAGAATTCAAAACAAATTGCATGAGCATGACATCAATAAATGGCCAACTTTGAGGGATTCAAAACCTAGTCAAATGGATTCAAAACGACCCAAAATCTGAAACATAGGTTTTTGGGTATGGACACTAAACATTCCCAAAGTGGTGAGTCATGAAACATTACTAGGTGCGAGATATTCAATTACAAACATAACCTCATGTCACTGTTTGACATTTAGGCAAAAATGTAGAAAAAGAAATTGCTCAAAACAGGACTTCACGAAATGGCTTGGAATGGCAATTTATCATCATGGGACGAGTAGACATACTGAATGCAAGGTGCTAGAAACATTGAACACCTCTTAGGCCTCAAATGGATAGTCGGGTACACATGCATCAAAAAGCATTTAAAAGGGCTTGATTTCTCAATGGTACTCAAAATTGGGGCTTCAATTTCAAGGTCCAACAATGGCTCTATCTGGGGATGCATGTCCCTTGTGGGCATGGCAAGGATTCAAATCTCTATAAGAAGCAGACCATTCCCAAAAATTTCTCTAGAACAGCTTTATTGAAAGCAAGGAAACAACTCCTCCTATTATGTACAAACGATGGCCCTGGGCCACCGAACATCAACAAAAACCTTTACCTCTATCATAAATCTGATTTTCATTGACATTTTCTTGAGGTAAACTGAAAATTTCACTTTCACTTGTTTTTCCATTTTCAACAACACCTTCACTTAACTCATGAGGCAAAACAAAATAACTGCCATCATTTTCATAGTGCATATAAAACTCAAAGATTGTTTCATCATCATGCTCACCATGAGAAAAAACATCAGCATGCTCATGATTACACAAACTGAACTGAGAATCAAAATCCAACAATGATTCATGCATGTTGATCAAAAACACAAAAACTTCATATTCTACACTATTCACCAAGTTGTATGTACCAAAAACTTGCAACTCACCTTGTGTCTTTGGCTACAAAGAGTATGTGAAATTTGATTGTTGCCTACTTGCAGTCATGTCATTCACTAAATTAGATTTACCTTTCATTGAAACCTCTTCACATTCTTCAAACAATTTATTAGTTACCAAGCATGAAAACTTATTCTAAAAGTGTTGATCTAAATTATGCTGATCACAATCATTTTCTTCATCTAACTAAATGTCAAAATAAACATTGAACTTATATTTACAAGACTTATCAGCATATAAAGAAAATATATAATCTGATTGACAATTTTTATTGTTTTCCTCTTCATCACATGAAACATCAAAACAAATTTCAGCAAGATCAGCATGAAAAGAATTTGAAACAATATCAAACTTCCCTTTACTAACATCCCCCACATCCAACAAGTCGTCATGTGCAAAGACATTTGAGGCACTGTCATCTACACCTCCAAGATCTAATAAAGATTTTTCGGATTCTATATCTCTTTCTACGTCAAACATTAGGGAACCGAATTAACTGAATGAGAAAGTATTATGAGGGAAAATATGAAGATCCTTAGAAACACTTACATGCTTTTCAAAATCACGAGCCAACAAAACTAAAATTTCATCAGGGCTCAAGAAAAGTACCTCACAAATCTTCTCCTTGCTGTGATTATCATTTGGATAACATGAAGAACTTACAATAGCAAGATCATTGGTATAACAATCTGGAAAATCAACATCATTATAACATTCATTCTTATCATGGCAATCACTACCTCTACTGATGTTACATAATTCCTCAACTTCATGTTTACTGTAACCAAGTTTATTTTCACTTTCATATCCATCTTACTTATGCTAATTGCAATTACCTAATTCATTTGCATTTGAATCCTTCTCTTCAAATTTGGAAGACAATTTATCTTTGTCTATGGATTCATTACTTTCATTACTACTTTGACTTTCAACACACTCATTATTATCATTAGGAGATATATCATGAATTCTATAATTATCATTTTCCATCTCCTTAATGAATCTTTCAATTTGCAAATTCTTTGTAATCTTATAGGTGTTGGCCAATTGACTGAATCAAGCACTAGAACATCAAGGAAAACACTAGGCATGGAAGATTCCTCGGGTCTACAATGAAAAGGCATCTTGTTGATTATTGATTTAATCTTTAATTAACATTGTCTAGCATTTAAACCTTAAGTACTTCCTACTTCAATTGTTATAATATTGACAATTCTTTGTAGATTAGTTTATTTAAAATAGCAATATTGTTACTTACAGTCTCTAAACTTTCAAAATTTGGCAAACTAATCTCAACTTTGAGATCTGACTCTATCATAAAGTAAAACTTCTACCTCTTCCTTCTAGTGTTGAAAATCATTGAATAGAGGCAACCATGTTTTTAACATTTGACTTTCATGAAATAGAAACATGAAAACCAAAATACCTGAAGTGTTGATGCAAGACTTTGATCTGTTGATTTTTCTCAGGTGCAAGACTAAAATTCCTTCACACCACTAGTCAAAACTTTGTAGAGCCGCCATCTCCTTGAGGAGAACAAAATGAAATCACTGTTGTGATTCACTTTAACATTTAAAATCTCTTGTGACAATAGATCAAACAACACTTTAAAACTCATCAGTCAAGAACTTACATATCTCTCTTCTTGCTTAAAACTTAACATAACTTTCAAATCTGCACAATTCAGTTGAAATGTCATAAAAACAATTATATGTAACCGATCTACACTTGTTTAGAGATCTCTTAGAGAGTAAAACTCGCAATTGTGAGAAAGATTTAAAACATAATTCATAACATGACAAATCTGAACAGGATTTTCAAATTGTAGAATTTGCAAAACTTTAAACACTTAGAAGAGAGAAACCATCTTTAAACAATTCTGACTCTCAATTTACAGTAGTACTTTGAAAACCACAACTAGCAAAATTGACTTGACATAAAACTTACTAACAACACAATCTGCATTCAATCCTTCAAAGCATTTGTTGTCTTGAACAAAGCATTACTACAGTGTATGACATTTTGAACAAGAAAACTAGAAAAACACATCAGAGAACTTACTCCTGCAACTTTTTCATGCACTTTTCATGTTGTATTGAATCCCCTTTTCAAATTCTCAAGGTTTTTTTTATCATTCAGATTCAATGCAAGTCCTCAATAGAGTTGCCATTTTTTTGGTGACTCGGATGGGCAAACCATATTGAAAATAGGACTAAAATATTCAATAAACACTAGAAATGCTTGTCCTTTTAACAAAATGTATTGTCATCTTATCTCCCCAGCAGAGTCACCATTTTGATGGTGTTTTGAAACATTACAGGTTTCAAATTACCTTGATGAGAATATGGTACATCTAGGGGCAGCTAACTCCCATCTTTAATATATCATTTTAGACATCGGGCCAACTATAAGGCTTGACCCTTATTCTACTTCAAGCTCTGCAAAACCTAGGTGGGTGGACCTCAGATTCACTTATATGGTACCAGTGCAAAAACATATTCCTAAATCTAACAAAGCAAATTTAACCCTTATTTCTCCTAATAACTCATGCAAGAACATAGATCTGTAGTAGCAAATTGCAATTCTATGAAATCCACAAGCTAAGTGAGGGAAATACTTTTTAGCTCTTCAACATAAAAGGGAAAAGCAATTGATTAACGATGTTGATCCTAGAAAAACATGACATGAACAACATAACTCTATGATCCTATCAAAATGATCAGTGTCTTATCTATTGGGCAGTCACACAAATCCCTAACATACATCCCTGAAAGTCATTGACATATGCCATACATCAAGACTTCATGATCTATCTATCCACTTCATGAATTAGACATCTGAATCTCATACTCAACCTATCCCTTCATGAGATCTGCAATCCTATGATGATGAATCAAGCATTTACATAACTCTTTAAGTCATAAGCAAAATAAATCAACATATACAACCAATAGATTACAACTGAGTTTCATACTCTTTGTTTACAAAACACAAAAGATCACAAACAGCATGAATGGGAGACAAGATACCAAAATGAAGACTAACTTGCTGTTGAATTTTATTTATTTCTTTGAAATAAATACAAGGGATGCATGAAATTGAAATGCAAAACTACTTAACAAATTAGAACTATTTGCATAAAACTTAATGCTACTCAATACAAGAGAAATTGCTAAAAGAATGGTGTCTCAGTAGTGAGTATTTTTTCTCCTAAAAAATTGGAACCTGTACAATGATGAAGAAAGAGAATGATATAGAGGAAGGAATTCCCATATTTGATCTGAGAGGGACATGTGTCCACTTGAAATTCCCTCTCCTAGCAGTGAAAAGAATCTCTCTAATCTCTCTCTACAACTGCATATCAAATCTTCAATCATTTTGGCCTCCAAAAGAAAGATATATCTGAGATATTTGATTGAAAATCATAACTAATTTTGATGCCAAATTTGAACTCAAGGCAAAAGTGAAAATTAGTTAAAAGATGAACTCTAGAAGCACAAAAACTATTTAGAATCAATTTTCTCCACATTTAGGCTTCAACAAACTTTCATATCTGCCTCCTATCCAATTTTGATGCTCCATGATGAAATCTGCCCATTCTACTGAGAATGCCTCAAAAAACATAAATTTTCTTATAACTCAAACTGGTGAGCACCTGTGCAAAAACAAACTCCACAATCAGAAAGTTTGTCTTCTCCTAATTTTGGCAATATATAATAAGCCTATATCTACTTATCGAGAACTCCCAGAATCTCATTTTGAAAATTGGGCTCCTACTAGGCGTCAAGATGGAATTTGCACAAATATTTGATTTTTTCAATAGTTAAAACTATAGAATAAAATCCACATTTATTTAAAAATATCTGACTTGCACATGATTCAGGGAAGATATAATAAAAAATTAATTTTTGACTTTGAAATTTCCCTCATTTTTCTATCTGGGTCAAACTAGGTTTGACCATGCTTGCCACATGTCATCTTCTAATTGGCTCATTCCTATGCTTGGCCATTCATCCCTACCTCCTAGATGCCACGTGGCATCATTTTATTCTTCCTCTATTTTACCATGTCAACATGCCATGTCATCACACCACGTCATGGTCACTATGTCACTATCCTAGTCAGCATTCTACCATGTCATCAGTGACATAGCAACTTTGCGACACATGTTATCCTTGCCATGTTAGCACTCGTTCATTGGTCCACCTCATCATGCCACATCATTACCACCTCGCCGCCATCTCACTACCACATCAATGCCATGTGTCAATCTTTGATTGGGTCACCATGTCGCTATACTAACCAGTGTGCATCTTTGCTTTGGCGACATGGTGACAACTGTTGAATGCGCCATGTGTCACCATCTGGAGCACCATGAGATCTCGATCTACCATGTCACCTTTGATCATAGTTTTCTTGCCACATGCTACCACGTGTCAGATTCTAATTTGTGCTAACACCACCACATCATCATTGAGTCACTGCACACATTGCCTTCATCGGCTTTCCAAGTCTCCAGGCGGGTCACTTGTCAAAATTTTAACTTTCTAGCAAGTCACCATGTCACATACCAGAAAGCCTCACTATTTTCTGGTGGCAACATGGTGCCTTCTCGAATTCTTAACTTTTTTGACAAACTCCTTCCAACAATGCATTTGATCAAAATTTTCTTAGTTTTCATGCTAGATAGCTCCTCACGGGCTCCACCACATCTCTCTGCCTTTCAAAAAGCTCGTGTCTTGAACACACTTACCATATGGGCGCCTTTGTATTTAAACACAAAGAAAGACTCCCACTTTGGCAATGTGAGATAAAACTCAAGAGCTTTCATTTCCAAAATATAAGTTAAATACAGGAATCAAATCAAACCTGCTACCAGATCTAGTCCTATTTTCATCGGTTTGGATTTTAATTATTTCCAATGCCTTTGTACCTATTCTGACAGTGCCAGAGCCAGATCTACAACTCATTTTTTGGGCATGGATCGATTCTTGGCTTCAAAGAAGTCGTCGATGGTTCCCACTATGGGAGAGCATTGCATGGGTTTTTGCCAAATACATCCAGTTGACCACCAACCTTGAGAATCATTCTTTGGACTAAAACCCACAACACAATTTCACACATCATTGGGATTACACAATCCATAGGATCTGTAGATATCATAGTCATTGCATTGACTTTTGTATGTTTGCCATTACTGACTCCACATTCCATCATCCATCCCAAATTAAACTCTCAATTGCACCATTCTCATCTAGCCGAACCAACCGTACTCTTTGAAATGCAAATCCATTAATGTGGGGCTCCATGCCTTCTCTTTCCATGGGCTTTGTTTCTCATATGGACCCCTGCTCTTATAGCTATGGACTGATGCAGCTTCCTCCTTTTACAAACCACCTTGGGCTCTCTTGTCGCGAGCTTTCATCTTTTTGTGGGCTTCCCTTTTATGTGGTTTTCTCTCTGTATCTTGCCACCTTCCAAATGGATTCAATGCATGGGTCTTCTCCAATTTGGCTCCTCCCAATGCATGGTCTCAAAGGTCAACATGTTGCTTTGACAAAAGAAAATACTATATTTCTAAGAACCTGTGGATTCCTCTCTTACCATGGCGGCTCCTCTGGTTAGCATGATCAACATTACTATTTACTACCTCCTCATTTTCATCATTTTGAGTTGCAATCTCTATTTCACTCTTCTCTTTCCCAAGATTTCTATTATTTCCATCACCATTTACTTGCTTCGTCATCTTGACATTGTTGTTGTTGAAAAATCTAGCAATGACCTACTCACTCCCACTCATAACTCCCTTTCTTACTTTCTTGATATCTAAATCTTCTCCATTCTCACTATTAGATGCATTATTCAATGTTTTGAGATCCATATTTTCATCCTTTTTATCAATGATGTGAGTTGGAGCATCACTTGCCACCTCCCCTTTGACCACGTGAGAAGATACTTTCTTCTTCAGCTGCCTCCATTATTAAATTCTCTTTTAAATTGCTCAAAAATACACAAGGAAGGAAAAGAAGATCTTTATCTGCCTGGTGATATATGATGAATGTTTGCATAGAAAGTGATGTTGGAAATCTCTATAATTTTTGAAACATAGAGAAGTGCCAATCAAGTCTAAATTTGATAAAGTTCAGTACTAACTTGAAATAGCCTCCCTCAAGGTGCATGTCTATGTAAGGAAGATACCATCATGGGAATGAGTACAAGCCATTTTAAAATAGACATCCTTATTAATTTTTAGAAAATTACTTGTCCTCATGCCACCTTTTGGGACTCAAAATTGAAGCCCCGATTTTGAGTACCATTGAGAAAATTAGGCCCTATAAATGCTTTTTAATGCATATGTACCCGACTGTCCATTTGAGGCCTAAGAGGTGTTTAATGTTTCTAACACCTTCCATTTAGTATGTTTATGTGTTCCATGATGATAAATTGTCATTCTGAATCATTTCATGAAGTCTTGTTTTGAGCAAATTCTAAATCTGCATTTTTGCTTAAGTGTCAAATAGTGACAAAAGGCCATGTTCACAATTGAATATCTCGCACCCAGTAAAATTTCATGACTCACTACTTTGGGAGTGTTTAGTGTCCATATCAAAGAGCTTATGTTTCATATTTTGAGTCATTTTGAATTCGTTTGACTAGGTTTTGGATCCCTCAAAGTTGGTCATTTGTTGATGTCATGCTGATACAATTTATTTTGAATTCTGGGAAGCCCTGTTTGACTTGTCATAATTTTGACCTAATTGATCAAAATGATGAAATTCCTTTTGCATTTCATTTTAGAGATCAGAGACTTGCTAGGTTTCAATTTTGAGCTTATGATGAATCTATTTCATTAGTTTTCAAACGCGATTCCAAATGCAATTTGTAACTTTTTACTAGTGTCAAGAAGTGCAAATTTGTTAGTACCCTTGTTCGAGATGTCATAGCGTTAAATCCATGATAGGTGAGATTGAATGGATTATACCACTATGTTCTCCTTTGAAAATACTTCAAGTCTGCCAATTTTGAAGTCTTGACGGATTTGTCCGCACACTTTCCCAGGTCAATTCCATTTGCAAAAAATACTTTTATGTCAGTGTTTCCAGTCTGCAAATTTGAGTAGCCCACTTTGACCATTCACCAAATGCATTATGTTACTCTTCATGAGCCCTAATCATAGGTTTATACTCTCCTCGTGATAGTGAAACAATGCCCCAATTTTCATACCTCCAAGTGTTTGTTTACCTAGTTTTCAAAGCCAAATCCAAACGTGATTTATTGTTTTCTAACATGTTTTCTTGTAGGTAGTTCTGAGAGGGCAACTTCAATAGTCAATATCTTTTGATTTAGGATTTTTCATTAGACAAGATTTGATAGGGTAGGAGTGTGCGGAACAAAGAATCAACGTGTCTGATTTCAGAGCCTGGTCAGGTGTTTTGTTTAGTTTTTAAGGCCAGTCAAAGGACCTCCAAATGCAAAATTGATAGTTTGCAAAAAGATGTAGAGTAGTGCTTGAATTTTTTTAAGTGGTTGATCTTGTTTCAAGTCAGTGTCAAATGTTCTATGGAATAGTTTTGCACTTTAGGTGCTCGAAAATGAAAAAAAATAAAAAAATAGCCAGACATACTTTCGGGCCTGGCTAAATTCATCAGACTTATGACATTTGTGAGGATTAAGGATGTTTTAAAACAAATGATTATAATGACATCGACTTTATAAGGTCTTGATTAATGCATATTGTCATGCGGAGTCAAATGGATATGTGGGGGATCTACATGTTGAAATATAACATAGGCCAAGCTAGAGGTTTAATCAATAACCGGAAGCCCGCATAACAAAAAGATGTTGAATGCTAAATATCTCCAAGTATTTCCTCATCTGAATGTGATGAATGAAGATAGTATTGAGAAGGACAAACATTTAAGCAAGCACTCAAAGGGAAGCTTTTCTGGACCCACTTCTTCTTAAGCACTATGTTATCATTGTAGACAAGGCACATGAGAGAAAAATGCACACAAATGTATTATTAAGCCTATTGAAAGATGTGCAAAAGAGAAGGTCTCTTTCAATTGCTAGGGAAAATAATCATAATGAAAAAGAAAGTGAAGAACTTAAACAATCAAGTGTAGAACTGGCCATTGAAAGATGCTTGGATGTAGTTGGATAGAAGTTCATTAAGTGGCACATTCTTTTTCTATAAGGAGGAGAGATACACAAGACTATGTTGGTGCTACTTATGGTCAGTGGCAAAATGATTTTTCTTTTTGAACAAGGTAGACAAAGTGGTTATTCTGCTCAGTCAACCTATATGGGTGCATGTAATGCTAGTGGTAGGGGTCCATACTAATCACACATGAGGCATCCACATTCACATAAGGAAGCATGGCATAGGTAAGGAGCAACTGAAGGAGATGCAAAGGGATGGCTGGTCAATAGAGGGGCACACAACGACTAAGACACATAGCAAACCATTGTAGGGAAAACAATGATATCCTGACTATGCAACCTTTTTTTGGTCTACTCCTAAGGGTTTCAGCTTGTTGTGGGTGGACTCTAATTTGTCACTTTTAATCCACCTCTAATATGCTAAAGGAATATTAAATCTATCTTTCTACTAGCTCCAAATTAAGTGGGGGAATCTTGAAGAAGATCAGCGAATGAGAAACCCCATGTAAGGAAAGAAGAGTTGCTAGTCTGGAAGTCGCAAGTACAAAATGGAAGGTGACATCAAGCAAGGTGATTTTTAGCACAGAGAGGGAGTTGTTGTTTTAAAAAAGGGCGGGTTGTGAATGGGAAGTTGGACATGGAAATGATGAGGTAAGAGGCAGCATTTGAAGATAAAACCATAGACCCAAGAG
Organism: Cupressus sempervirens; assembly: GCA_028749045.1. NCBI lineage: Eukaryota > Viridiplantae > Streptophyta > Pinopsida > Cupressales > Cupressaceae > Cupressus > Cupressus sempervirens. The sequence continues at coordinate 965,854,500 of CM053787.1, forward strand.
GAGAAGAAGCCACTGAATAAAGGCAAGGCAGCATATAAAAAAGAAAAGCTCAAGGTACATTGCAAGACAAGGAGTCATACGCTAAAGAAAGGACAAAGCTACAGTCTAAAGCCGCCCATGTAAGGAAGAGCAACAACAGGGGATTAGGATGTGTAGGCAAGGCAACCGGGCCACATTTTGACATAAAGGGAATGGTCCACGCATGACAACAGGGGTGAATTTTAAAGGCATATATAACAAGATAAGATAACAGCACTCACAATAGTAACAAACAAGCTAGACATTCTGGGATGCCCTCGTGTAATGATTGGAAGTCCAAATGCTGCAAAGTTTGTGCTAATGAAAAATGCTCGCTTTTTCAAGCCCACATTTCCTTCGAGAAAGGAGCGCTTACTAGGTCAAAATGCTTTATTTTTCCAGCAAGGGGAATTTCATGCATGCCTAAGGAAAGTTGTGCAGTCTTTTTTGCTTCTTGAGACCATTCGTAGCTTGGTTGCAGACATAGATGAAACCACACAAGCTATTTCCAAGATGTGGGAGAGCCGCACTGTGATTACATTCCAAGAGATGAAAATGTATGCTTTTGATCTGGGAGTTTATGTCATTTTTGGTCCCTTGAATCCTACCTACAAAGATTTGAAAAAACATTACCACATTCTTGAAGAGGGCTACAATTTGTTGCCTATCAATCTTCCTGGAACTCGATTTAATAAATCCATTAAGGCAAGGAAGCAGCAGGGGTAGAAAGCAAGCGAAGGGGATTTATCCCACATTTGTTATGTGGTGAAGATTTTTATATCTCTAAATACCAAAGAACACAATATGAAGAATGTCTTAAAGACATGTGGCTTTTTGAAGCCCAGACTTGCATGTGTGGGTCCCAATCAGCCAGAAACAAGGTGATAAATTTTGAATGAGCACACGCATTGAGGAAATGACATGGAATCTTCGGTGCCCAGATGATGCCACATGGATGATCCTATGGTAGGCGTTTTGTCACCAAGTGAAGATGCACACTAGATAACCATGGTGACATAGCGACCAAGATAGGTACAGCTGGCGTGGTGATGAGCGAGTGCAAACATGGCACTAAGGTGGCATGAGTGATCAGAGGTAATGTTGCCAAAAAATGACTGAAATCCAATGGTCACCATGTTGCCAACAGAAAATAGAGGATTTTCTAGCAAGCAACATGGTGACTTGCCAAAAAAAAAAGAAATCTGGTAGAATGAGATGTGGGACCCATAGCAGTTAGAGGACCAATAACGTGATGACAAATGGCATTATTTAATTGGTTGGAGGATATAAGGATTTTTTTTTTTTAATTAATAATATGCTCTACTCTTTTAGCATTCATGAAAAGATTTGAAGATTTGGTTTTAAAAAATTGAATATTCTATAGTTTACATTATAGATTTTTTTTTAATTTTTTCAAATTTTTGCATGTTAATGTGGAACACTAAGACAGGAGCCTAAACTTCAAATGGCCACCACAAGCACATTTTTTGCTCAAAATATACACTCCAATATACCATTAGAACCAAGAAGAGATGAGCTATCCATTTGTGAGATCAATTTTTGAATAGGTGCTCACTAGTTCAAGTTATAAGTGAGTTTGTGATTCTCATGGCATTCTTAGCAGAATGGGCAGTTTTCATCATGAAGCATTAAAATCAGCTGGGGGCAAACATTGAAGTTGGTTGAAGCCTAAATGAATTTTGAAAAAGTTTTTGTGCTTCTAGAGTTCATTTTTTAACTAATTTCACTTTTTCCTTGAGTTCAAATTTGGCATCAAAATCAATTATGATTTTCAATCAAATATCTTAGATATTCCTTGCCTTTGGAGGCCAAAATGATTAAAGATTTGATATGCAGTTGCAGAGAGAGATTAGAGAGATTGTTTTCACTATAAGGAGAGGGAATTTCAAGTGGACACATGCCATCTTCAAATCAGATCTAGGAATTCACTCTCCTCTATATCATTCTCTTTCTTTCTCATTATATAGGTTCCAATTTTTGAGGAGAAAAATTACTCACTACTGAGACACCATTTTTTTAGCAATTTCTCTTATATTGAGTAGCATTAAGTTTTATGCAGATAGTTCTGATCTGTTAGGTAGTTTTACATTTCAATTTCATGCATCTCTTGTATTTGTTCCAAAGAAATAAATAAAATTTAGCAGCAAGTTGTGAAGAACCTCCTTATAGCAATATCGTGAGAATGCTCGAAATAACAGAATACAAAGTGATAGCAGAACTCAGAATGAATCTACTGATCGCAGGCCACTTCGAGGGGGTAACCTCCTTTGAGCAAGCTCAATACAATAAATTCGTCCGTGCCCATCAAGGGCCTCAACCTATTCTTATATACTGAGTACGATCTAGAAAAGTAATACTACCTATGCATGTGGGATAATAAAATATACTCACGGGACGACTTACAAAGCATATGCGTCCAACAACACTACTCTAACAAAATAAACAGAAGGAACACACAGGTTCCTAACATCCCCTCTCCCTTAGAAAAAAGCTTTGTCCTCAAAGCTTAAGGTGTGGAAATTGTTGTTGAATCTGAAGAAGGGGTTCCCAGGTAGCATCCTCTGGTTGCATGCCATGCCACTGAATCAAGACCTCAGAGATGGAGCGAGAGCGAAGCTGGCGAGTGCGCTGGTCAATGATTGCCACTGGCTCCAGGATAATGGATCCTTCTGTATCCATTTCAGGGAGAGTAGTTTGTGCTCTGACAGTGGTACCCAGAACTTTCTTTAGACAAGAAACATGAAAGACTGGATGAATGCGGGAAGAAGGAGGAAGTTCCAGTTTATAAGCAACTGAACCAATCTTCTGCAGAACCTTATAAGGCCCATAAAATTTTGGGGCCAGCTTATGACGCCCTTTCAGCTTTAGGGAGGATTGTTTGTATGGCTGTAGACGAAGAAAAACCATATCCCCAACTTGAAATGAGCGCTCAGAACGGTGTTGATCTGCTTGCTGTTTCATCCGATTACGGGCCATGTGAAGATTATCCTGTAAGGTACGAAGAATCTGATCCCTGCTGCGGAGAACTATGTCAACTGCCTGGACTGGTGAGCTGTTGGGAGTGTAGGGAAGGAGCACTGGAGGTGCCTGACCATAGATTGCTTCATATGGAGTCATTTTAGAGGTAGTGTGGTAAGAGGTATTGTACCACCATTCAGCTAAAGGGAGCCACTTGGCCCACTGATGTTGCTGTTCAGAAGTGAAGCAACGAAGATAAGTTTCCAAGCATTTATTGACAATTTCAGTTTGACCATCAGTTTGTGGGTGATAGCCCGAACTCATCTTCAGTTTGGTGCCAGTTTTCTAAAACAGTTCAGTCCAAAAATGACTGGTAAAAGTTGCATCACGATCAGAGACAATGGAAGAAGGGAGTCCATGAAGACGAAATATCTGGTCCATGAAGATTTGTGCAACAGAGGAGGCAGTATAGGGGTGGCTGAGGGCACAAAAATGACTATATTTCGAGAGACGATCAACCACAACCAAGATCACTGTCTTGCCACCGGATTTAGGAAGCCCTTCAATGAAATCCATAGAAATATCAGTCCAAATCCGTGTAGGGATGGGCAATGGTTCGAGCAAGCCAGGAAGGAGGGTCGTTTCACCCTTGTGGCGTTGGCAAGTATCACATTCAGCCACCATCTGTTGAATCGTCTGTTTCATCCCTTTCCAAAAGAAGTTTCTCCTTGCTCGCTCATAAGTTTTGAGGAAGCCTGAGTGCCCTGCTGAAGGAGAAGCATGGAGTTCATAAAAAATAGCCTGATGTAGAGCTGGGTTCTGAGGAAGCACTAGCCGACCCTTGTATCGAAGAGAAGCACCATCCCAAGAGTAATGTGGTATAGCAGAAGGATTATTGGCTAGCTGGTGAATGATTTGAGATAAAGAAGAGTCACTGTCATAGCCCTGCTGAACAGACGCTAACCAATTGGGAATGGGCATAGAAATAGCGGAAAGGGAAGCTTGATTATCAAATGTGCGAGAAAGAGCATCTGCCACAATATTCTCCTTACCCTTCTTGTAGGTGATCTCATACTCATACCCCATGAGTTTGCTGACCCATTTCTGTTGTGTAGGAGAGGATACCCGTTGTTCCAGGAAGTATTTCAGACTTTGGTGATCGGTTCTGATGCAAAAATGACTCCCTAAGAGGTATGGCCGCCACTTCTGTACAGCATGCAAAATAGCCATCATTTCTTTTTCATAAGTAGAGAGGGCTAGATTCTTACCAGAGAGGGCTTTGCTAGTGAACGCAATAGGATGGTCATCTTGCAGGAGAACAGCACCCAATCCATTGCCGCAAGCATCACTCTCAATAGTGAAGGGTTTGGAAAAATCTGGCATCGCGAGAACAGGTGTACTGCACATAGCCTGTTTCAGTTGTTCAAATGCAGTCTCAGCAACAGGGGTCCAGGAGAAGGCATCCTTTTTTAATAGAGCTGTCAATGGTGCTGCAATTTTCCCGTAATCTTTGACAAACTTGCGGTAGTAGCCAGTCAACCCCAAAAAACTCCGAAAGCTCTTGAGAGTTTTAGGATGCGGCCAAGTTTTCATGGCATCTATTTTTGTAGGATCCACCCGCACTCCATGGTGTGCAACAATATGCCTGAGATACTCCACTTCCTCCTGGCCAAACACACATTTAGATAGTTTTGCACAGAGTTGATGATCAGAGAGAAGTTGCAAGACAAGCTCCAGATGATGGAGATGCTCAGCCCAAGTTTTGCTATATATGAGGATATCATCAAAGAAGACCAGAATGAATTTCCGGAGGTATGGTCGAAATATGTTATTCATCACTGCCTGAAATGTTGAAGGAGCATTCGTGAGGCCAAAGGGCATGACTAAAAATTCATAGTGACCATCATGTGTGCGGAAGGCAGTTTTAGGTATATCCGCCTCATTAACCCGAATTTGATGATACCCAGAACGAAGATCTAACTTGGAGAAAAAATGAGCCCCATGAAGTTCATCAAGAAGTTCATCAACTGGAATGGGAAACTTGTCCTTTATAGTGAGATGATTAAGTGCTCGGAAATCAATGCAGAGTCGCCATGACCCATCTTTTTTGCGAACAAGCAGAACTGGAGAAGAAAAGGAACTGGTACTAGGGCGAATAATACCTTGCTTCAGTAAGTCACGGACAAGTATCTCGATTTCGGTCTTCTGATGAAATGGGTAGCGGTAGGGCCTGATGTTGGGCGGAACACTGCCAGGAAGGAGCTGAATACGGTGGTCCTCTGGACGAGAAGGAGGTAATCCCACAGGTTCAGCAAATACACCAGAATACTTGTCCAAAATGTGTTGGAGATCGGCAGGAGTGCTAGAGACTGCTGATGGCTGCATCTGAATGGAATGGAGCTGAGCGATGACACCATGTGAATTCTTCTTAAGAAGTTTTTCCATACGGTGTGAACTGATGATGCTGAGAGACCCTGGTTGTAAGCCTTTCAAAGTGTGTTGGTGCCCCTCGGCTGAAAACTGCATCCAAAGTTCAGCAAAATCCCAGAGAATGGGGCCAAGAGTGCGTAACCATTGGGCACCCAAAACCACATCACAGCCACCTAAGGGTAAGGCAAACATGTCAGAGCGCATGTTATAATCTCCAATAGAGAGACGCACATTGCGACATTTCCCTTTACAAGGTAAAGTGCCCCCATTGGCAATCATGACTTCAAAGCTAGAGCAGGGATGGATAAAGCAATCAGCCTGTTTGGCTATTCGTGGATCAATGAAGTTATGAGTGCTACCAGAATCAATGAGTATAGTAAGAGGGATCTTCTTGAAGAAACCCTGGACCCGCATGGTTTGTGGAGTAGTGACTCCTGCCAAAGCATGGACAGATATCTCTGGTGGAGCTTCTGGTGAAGGAGGTTCAGGCTGGTGAGGCTCAACCTCATCATCCACTGTTTCCTGAGCATCTACATATTCTTCCAGTTCCGGTGGAGAATCCACATCCAAGAGATAGAGCTTTTGCTGAACACATCTATGGCCCCGAGACCATTTCTCATCACAATTATAACAAAGCCCTTTGTCTCGCCTGACTCGCATCTCTGTTTCAGACAAGTGCTTGATCGGAGTAGTTCTGGGAGCTGGTATGACTGGAGGGTTGTGAGAACCTGTATTTCTGAATGGAACAAAATTAGATCTGGAGCGTTGTAGAGCACTAATCTTGTCTTTCGCTAACTTAGCCAACCCAAGGGCTTCCATCATTGTAGTAGGTCGAAACATTTTGACTTCTGAGCGAAGTGCATCCTTCAGACCACTGACAAAACAACTACGGAAGAATTCATCAGACAAGCCCTCTGTGTAATTAGCTAATTTTTCAAACTCTGTCTGGTATTCTCTTACAGTGCCTGTTTGACGCAGTTTAGTGAGTGCTCCTGTGAAATCATCAAAGGAACTAGGGCCAAAGCGCTCCAAAATGAGGGTGCACAATTCTCTCCACGTTGGGCCTACATTAGCCTTGATGTACCAACGGAACCATTGAAGAGCTTCATGTTCCAAATGAAAAGATGCAAGGGGGACTTTGTGGTTATCCAAAGTATTATGCAAGCTGAAATACTGCTCTGCCCTATAGATCCATCCAGTCGGATCAGAACCATCGAAGCGTGGAAAATCAAGCTTTGGTCCACGGAAATTGCCAGAAGAGGACCCAGTATCTCCTGAATGGTTTCGGCTCATGGCTGACTGCTGAAAGTTAAGACCCAGAATTTTGTCATCCAGATCTTAAAGTTTGGTTTTGAGGGATGCAATTTCCTCTTCCATGATTTTTGCTCCTGTACGCGTAACAACCATAAAGCAAGGTTTTTTTTTTTTTTTTTTTTTTTTTTTTGGAATGGGTAGAAGATGAGAAATAAAAACTTTTTTAGTTACGGCAAACTTGGATTTGGGTAAAACTCATATAGGAAATGGGTGTTCGACGGGTGGTGGGAGACTATCTGGGGACAAGGGAAAAAGAAAAATGAGGGTTTCGAGGGTAGGGAGGCGAAATGAGGCGAACAGTCCAAGAGGGATAAGGGAGCAAAATGAGGAATTGAATCTTGTGGCTCAGTTTGGTGGCGATTGGATGAGAGGTGAAAAAGATAGGGCAAACCCTAAAATTAGATAAATGAGAGATTTAGGGCTTTGATATGTAAAATTTGGGGTTGGGTCGCCAAGGAAGGAAGTATGCGAAATGATATTGCAGACGTTCTACGGAAGTATGAGCAGAAACAGAAAGCAAACAAGGAAGCTACGACTAAAAAATAGAAAACTTCACTCAGACGGAACAACTGAAAAGAGTTATTGCAATAACAAGAGATATTAGAAGTGAGAGGAACCTGAAGGCCACGACAGAAAAAAAATTTGATGTAATTTCCACCCAGCGAGCCCAAGAGAGTGCTCTGATACCAGATGTGAAGAACCTCCTTATAGCAATATCGTGAGAATGCTCGAAATAACAGAATACAAAGTGATAGCAGAACTCAGAATGAATCTACTGATCGCAGGCCACTTCGAGGGGGTAACCTCCTTTGAGCAAGCTCAATACAATAAATTCGTCCGTGCCCATCAAGGGCCTCAACCTATTCTTATATACTGAGTACGATCTAGAAAAGTAATACTACCTATGCATGTGGGATAATAAAATATACTCACGGGACGACTTACAAAGCATATGCGTCCAACAACACTACTCTAACAAAATAAATAGAAGGAACACACAGGTTCCTAACACAAGTTAGTCTTCATTCTGGTATCTTGTCTCCCATTCATGTTGTTTTTGATCTTTTGTGTTTTGTAAACAAAGAGTATGAAACTCAGTTGCAATCTATTGGTTGTATATGTTGATTTATTTTGCTTATGACTCAAAGAGTTATGTAAATGCTTGATTCATCATCATAGGATTGTAGATCTCATGAAGGGATAGATCGAGTATGAGATTTAGAAAGATGCAGATGTTTAATTCACAAAGTGGATAGATAGATCAGGAAGTCCTAATGTATAGCATATGTCAATGACTTTTAGGGATGTATGTTAGGGATTTGTATGACTGCCCAATAGATAAGGCACTGATCATTTTGATAGGATCATAGGATAATGTTGTTCATGTCATATTTTGTTGAGATCAACATCGTTAATCAATTGTTTTTCCCCTTTTGTGTTGAAGAGCTAAAAAGTATTGCCCTCACTCAGCTTGTGGATTTCATAGAATTGCAATTTTCTACTGCAAATCTATGTTCTTGCATGAGTTATTAGGAAAAATAAGGGTTAAATATGCTTTGTTAGATTTAGGAATATGTTTTTGCACTGGTACGATATAAGTGAATCTGAGGTCCACCCACCTAGGTTTTGCAGAGCTTGAAGTAGAAGAAGGGTCAAGCCTTATAGTTGGCTCAGTGTCTGAAATGATATGTTAAAGATGGGAGTTAGTTGCCCCTAGATGTACCATATCCTCATTGGGGTAATTTGAAAGTTGTAACATTTCAAAACACCAACACCACCATCATCTATATTGCCATTGGAATGTGATTTTCCAACATGACAGAACCCCTTTGTTATCCATGTCTAGCATCTGAAAAATCTCATGATATCAGAACATGGATGTTTTGTATTGCCTTTTTTATTATATGAACTTTCCTCTTATTTAATTGTGCATAACTTTTCACTTTTAAAACATCCTTTATTCACCTCTAAACATGTCAATCCTGATAGAGTTAGTCGAGCCCCAAAGTGGGTCCAACTAAATATATATATATATATATATATATATATATATATGAACAAGTGAACCTTCAAACTAGCCCATTGATTATCTGGCACTAATTTGAATTAAAATCCATCACTGAAACATCATTAAAACTCATTTTACCACTTATCTACAAACTGCAACTTTCTACTAATAGGGCCTATCGGTTGGCTTCAAAAACTGACCCAAACATTTGGCCAGGCTTTGAAATTAGATACATTGATTCTCTGCTCTACATACTCTTACCCTATCAAATCTCATCTCATGAATTCTCAGTCAAAAGATATTGACTTTCAAAGTTGCCCTCTTAGAATTGCCTGCAAGAAAACATGTCGGAATACAATAAATTGTGTTCAGAATTGGCTTTGAAAACTAGGTAAATTGACACTTGGGAAGATAAAAACTGGGGCATTGATCCTATAGCATGAGAAAAATATAAATCTAGGATTCAAGCTCATGATGAGTAACAAGACACATTTGGCGAACAGTCAAAGTGGGCTACTCAAAATTTGCAAATTGAAACCATGGCAGAAAAGCATTTTTTGCAAAATAGATTCGTCAAGACTTGAAAATTGGCACACTCAAAGTATTTTTAGAGTAAAAAATAGTGATACAATCCATTTAATCTCACCTATAATGGATTCAGAGTTATGACATCACGAACAGGGGTATTGACAAATCTGCACTTCTTGACACCAGTAAAAAGTCAAAAATTGCATTTGGAATCACCTTTGAAAACTAATCAAACGGATTCGTCAAAAGCTCAAAATTGAAACATAGAAAGGCTCTAACCTCCAAAATGTAACACAAAAGGAATTTCATCATTTTGGTCAAGTGGGTCAAAATTATAACAAGTCAAACAAGGCTTCCCAGAATTCAGAACAAATTGCATCAACATGACATCAATAAATGACCAACTTTGAGGGATTCAAAACCTAGTCAAACGAATTTGAAATGACTCAAAATATGAAACATAATTTTTTGGGTATGGACACTAAACATTCCTAGAGTGGTGAGTCATGAAACATTACTGGGTGCGAGATATTCAATAGCAAACATGACCTCCTGTTGTTGTTTGACACTTATACAAAAATGTAGAAATGGAAACTGCTCAAAACAGAACTTCATGAAATGGGTCAGAATGGAAATTTATCATCATGGGACGAGTAGAAATACTAAATGCAAGGTGCTGGAAACATTGAACACCTCTTAGGCCTCAAATGGATAGTCAGGTACACATGCATCAAAAAGCATTTAAAAGGGCTTAATTTCTCAATGGTACTCAAAATTGAGGCTTCAATTTTGAGTCCCAATAGGGGGGAGGGGTATTATATTTCATTCAATTTATTTATGTGATCATTAAATGTTCATGTTATTCTTTATATATCACCGCACGATAAAAAGAATGATGTGATGTGACAGTTACCTTTATGTCACACATTTTTGCAAACTGGTAAGTATGAGTTCTAGCTAAGGTACTTAATGCAAAATTAAGTGATCTTAAATGCTAAAATGTTAGTTACTTAAAAAAAGTACTATCACTTATCTTCTCATCTTTTTCCAAGCTTTTCCATTTTTGAAATTACTTCTATAATCACTCCAGAGGAACAATGGGGGGTGATTTGAAAAGAAGAGAACCAGTTGACTATACAACATTATTGGGAGACCCAGTTTGCCTACCTATATTTCAAGCCAAGGGTTGGAAAAATTACATGTTCAAACTATTTGCATGGGATGAGTAGCTTACCTTAGAATTTTTGCAGATGCTAAGGGATGCTTTTGCCAAAATAAGAGGAATAAGGGCTCCATTTTCACCCAAAATTATAACTGAGATAATGGAATTGCCTCTGGAAGGAGAGAAGTTTTCAAAGACATTGAACCTAGTGTTAGCTAGAACCCAATTTACGGTGCACATAGACCCACAGCTTCAGATAGGCTAGAAATAAGGTACAATCCACACATCTTTACCAGAAGCATTTAACCAATGTGTTATTTATATTGTGAGATATTTTACTTGTGAGGGGAGACATTCATATTTGCAGGCCATGCATTTCAAATTTTTGAGCTACCTAAGACATGATGACTACCCTCTAAATGTTCCTCATTTTATGTATCACATTTTGTTAAAAAGAGTTGTTGTAGTGCAAAAAAGAACCCTGAAAGATGTTTCACACCACTTTTTTATTAAGCTCGTCATAGGAAAAGCCCTCAGGGAACAACTTAGGATATCTTGGGATGGTTTTATTTCAAACAATGTGCAAAACCTTGTTAGGCAACTTGTAGAGCAAACTGAAGAGGAAAGAGAACCTCAAGAAAATCTTGTAAACCCAACACCAAGCTCTTCCTTGTCCAGATCTAGGAGGTCATAGAGAACCCCAATTTCCACTCCTATAGCTTCTACCTCTAGGTCTGGTCCAGCATCTGATAAGGGTAAAAGGAAAATTAATTTTTTCCCAAAAACTGGCTCTCTTGCAATTCCTAGGGTTTATAAGAAGAAGAAAGGGAATGTACAAGAAACATCTCCAAAACTTCCTATAGCTTCAAAGGTAGCAGAAATACCCCTCAGGCATAGAATTTGAAGGAGCCAATCATCTATAAAACTTGATGAGGGTGTATCTTTTCAATCCCTTGTGTTTGAAAATGTAACTATTGAAAAAGAGAAATCCTCTTCTTCTAACAAGGATAAGATCATCATTGAAGATGGTTCAAATAAAGAAAGTGTAAAACATGTTCCTGTAGCAGTAGGAACATCCTCTATCCAGCTACTCATCATTTCCATAGATTCAAACAATGACAACATTGTATCTGTCAGAGTTGCATACGCTCCTCCTGTTCTTCAAAGGAGAGAATTTCATGAAAAATATATTGGAATAAATTTGGAAATAGTTATTACTATTGCTGAATAGATTCTTTCGCAAGGACTTGATGCTTTAGCCTTTGCAGCCTAGCAAGCTACTCCTCTTGGTTCTTCACTTGCGTCACATATTACTTACCATCCTAGTTCCACTATTTAATTGTTAAGAATTATTTCACAATTATCTAATCAATTAATTTAGGAGAGGGAAGAATGGAAAATAGAGAGAGAGAGAGAGAGAGAGAGAGAGAGTCGACAAAACCATCTTCAATCAAACTCAAGATTTGATTGAAAAGGATGCGAAGATTGAACAATTAAGTGGTAAACTTTCACTACCATGATTCCTGAATTGATGTCTTGTCACTCTCCTCCTATTTATGCTCTCTTTTTGAAGGAACAATTTTTCAATTATTAGATGACTTGTGTAATACAAGGTAAAAATTTAACATTGAATACTCCTCAAGAATTCTTCCAAGCTTTTCATATTGCCCTGTAGCCATCAAAAATTTACTCTATGAACTCTTTTAACATAATTTAGTAGTCTCTAACAATAGAGATCGGAACCCTCTACTTTATGTGGGTGATATTCAACTCAAGGCATTGATGTCTTGGATCCAAAATGAAGTTAGTAGAGAAAATTAGGCTTGCCAGTACAAAGAATTAGAGTATGAGATTCCACTTTTTCTTAGGCCTGAAGCCAAGGATTCTAGAACAATGTACAATGATTGGTTGAAAGTTTCTCAATCAAAATCCAAAAATCAAATTATTTCTTTTTTAAGGGAGGCAACCTATCAAGAATATAAAACTATGGCAGAAACAGATCTTCTTGTAGCAAAGCAGGGAAATCAATGGTGCTAGATAGGATTAAGTGAAGACCTATAGAAGAAAGAACCTCATTCTCCATTGAATCTTATCATGGCTACTTGGCAAGCACCCTAGTACATTAAGCTATGGGAAGAAAGGAAAAGTTATTGGATCCCTTTAACTTTTCAGCCTTCATTGCTATTGTCCCCATTGCTTGCTAATAAGCAAGATTTAGAGAAATTTGATATGACAGAAGAGTTTTGCAGATGGAAAGGGTATAGGAAGAGTAAAGAATTTTATTGGAACTACGCTACAGAAGGTTAAGGACAAAGCGTTCCCTCAGATTTTAGGATGGTTGCAGGGGTCAAAAAAATTATGTTTCCTTGAGGACAAGTCAAAGTTTCAGTTGGGGGGAATGATGAGACCAAAAGATGGTCTATTTTACCATTTCATTTTCAGTTGAATTTGCAAACTTTCTAAAAACTTTGATGTTTAAGAACATGATGTTTATGATAATTTCAAAAAAATGTGTGCATAATTACTTTTCATGACTAAAGTGAATATGCTATGAAATGATATTTCATTTGATTACAAAATAGTGAGAATGATGTTTTTCTTCCTTAGCTAGGTTGGGTAGTTCTCCTGCAGCAATGTGACATAGGGTAAACTAATTTAGATGACATATTTTGAATTAGTTTTGATGTATGGTATTACTTTGGAGGCACTAATATTTTTCAAATTCAAAGGTGAAGTCAACTCAGCTAAGTGGAGTTAGTAGCTCGAGCAAATGGTGGTAAATCTCATTAATGACCTTCCACATCACCAACTGTTTCGTCCATAACAACCATTACCTATTTTCGAGAAAGTGGGAGTCAAAATGGGAAATCCAAGGGTCATGAGCTCCTAAATTCATGTTCCATTTGGTTCCAAAGTTAATACATCTCTTATAATATTCAATGTCGTCCACTATTTCGATAGTTGATGGAATCTAAAATCTAGGAATTTTGTTCCTGGTTTGTGCTTAAATAACTAGAAGTTTGTGTTCCAGAGATAATAATTAATTAGTGGTTTTTAGTAGAAGGAATAAGTTTTCTGAGTTTTTGAGTACCGAATGTAGTCTTACTATTTATTAGTATGTACATTTACTATTATTATGAATAAAAAGATCATTTCAGGTTTCCATCTTTGAGTAGTTCTACTCCACTTCTCTATGGGGGTCCACACAGGAAGTGAACTAATTAATTAGCATATGATTTACCTTCAATTAATAGAACTAGAGTAGACTTTGTTGTTCCTACAGCCATTGATAGTAGAATTAGTGGACTATTCCTGCAGCACAGGCAGTTGAAGTAGTTCTCAGTTGTATTTTCATGCTTTGTTAAAATAGATTTGATTCTCAGCTTTAGCATAGATTTCCTGTAGCATAATCATTTGAATTTTCATAGAATAATTCTTGACAGGAGTTTGAAGCATATACTTTGAAAACACCATTTCAAGTTTGTGTCCCTAGTTGATAATTAAATGAGTCCAAATGAGTTGGGTTAGAAACACTCGGGATGTCCAATCCTAGATTAAGCAGTCCATGGTTGTAGTATTTTGATCCCTTTCTTTGGCCAAGCAATTATCAAGATTAGTGCCATCCATGCTTTTTTTACAAGTTCATCATAGGTAGGCACATGCTCAATTTTGATCTCAACCAACTTAGTCATCATGTTCTGTGGATATGCTCCATTTACTACAAGGAAGTCACCAATCTAAAGGCAGTTAAAAAAGTGGAAAACAAATTCTTAGATTACAGGTGATCTTCACCTACAAATGTATATATGCATTCTAATCTATTCTATGAGGTTATAATTATAGATTTTGTAAGCTTGTCAAGAAGACAATACAATTAGTAAGTTTGCATCTCTGAGATCTATTCAAGCACATCATTTCTTTGGCTTTTTTGTTAGTAATCATTACTTTGAACATAGAAAATTATGCTCGTAGAGATCTTATGAAATTCTAACATGGATCTTAAGAAAATGATACATATTGTAGTACATTTGTTAGCAATCATTACTTTGAACACAAAAACATATGCTAATAGAGATCTTATGAAATGCTAACATGGATCTTAAGGAAATAATACAGAAGGAAACAAGTAGATTTTGGAAACTTGTAACTTTGAAATTTATGGATTCTAATCAAATGTATAACTTTACTTACTATTTTGTTCTTCACTCAATTGCCAAGCTTGTGTATTTGATCCTTGTTGATTTTCTTGATTTGCAATCAAAGTATCGTATTAAGAATAGCATAATAAAACCTTCACAACATTAATTAGGTCACTAGTTCTTATTCTACATATGCAAAAATAATCTATTGTGTAGCATAATCATTGTGCATACATTAAACATAGTAGATCAAACTATTACTAGTTCTTAGCAAACTTTGCAAAAACATGGTTAGTTAAACAAAGCTATCTACATGTTTGCAACAATCAAAGTTCAAAACAACTTCTAATATATTATAAAGTGAGATGGAGATTACTAGATACATATTGTAGTACATTTTTTGAAGCCTAAAGGGATATTTCACTAAGAAACAAATGACATAGAAATGACGAGATACATAATTTACTATGTCATTGTGGAAAATATTATAGCTTTTACATGTAAGTTGTGAACTTTCATTCATAGTAAGCATAAGCTTATACAACATCACTATATTCTTGTGGTGGTTGTCATCTTGTAATCATTAGTTCATCAACAAAGAAAGCACCATCTCCCAATATCTGCTACAAGATGAATGCCAAGTGGCGCAAAATTATTCTCAAATACAAACAAAAAATGACATGAGTAATGGTGCTTTATGGTCTTAGCTACGAAGGCTCCTATATCACTATCATACCATTGCCCAAGAATCTCTATGTTCTCATGTCTTATAATCCATTCGAGTGAAAAGGTTGGATATGTTACCACAAGGTTTATTATGGATAAAAGTGTTTCATCTTCAAAAGCCATGTTAAATGGTGATAGTTCACAGAATAATGTCTTGCATGTTGGATTGAAAATGGCTATCAATTCTTCTATAATGTGATTTCAAGGAGGGAAATGTCTTATGATATCTTGATAATGAACTATGATATGAGCTTCCCTATATTCCCACACCAGATGTTTTAGGTAAATGAATTCACCATTAGTCATGAATGGGGATAGAGCACGAATTTGATTGGTGTTTGGTATTAATTGAATGTCTCCCCATCCATCATATCTGAACATGACAACATGCTTATCATAAAAATGTTTTTCTTTGGCATTCGTCTAGAAGTTCTAGAAGTTTTTCAAGAATACTAGATTCTAGACTTTCATAAAGGTGATCTATATTGTGATCTAACGAAACAAATGCATCAAGAAAATCCATACTTGTGTAATGTGGAGATTAAAAACCTATTTGCAACAAGGAACATTTCTTAGAATTTATTGAGCATCAGTTAGTTCTAAGATATATCTTCAACTTAGTGTGATTCTTTCGTCAATATACTTTTTATGGCAATAATCATACAAATCATTAATATAAATGTGCAATGGATGACTATCATTTACAATGTTTAATTTTGCATCAATTCATTTCTTAAATGATAATGCATTCCACTGTTCATTGAATGTTAATAGTATAATTAGTAGTCAAGTTCTAAAGTTCTCTATAGTAATTATAGTATCCTAAGCTTACAACCAAGTAAATTCATAACAAAGCTAGAAAAGACATTACTTTCATAATCTTTTTATTCATATATTGATACAATACTCATATTACTTGTACATACTTGATCATTGATAGCATAAAGTGCCCGGATAGAGCACCTAGTCTCCATAGTATTCTCCATACTTTTTAGATACATGTAACAATAGGCAAAGGACAATAGTATTTGTGCTATTTTTCACACTTCATACATACATGTAACCATAGGAAAAGGATGATGTGATAATTAAACTAGGACATTAGTACTTTCAATTTATGAGTAGAAGTCAATTTATAGTACTACTAGACAATCAAATAGTTCATGAAGAGCTTGCAGCTGAAGGAGTTGGAGCAGTCAAATCTATAGTTGGAGTAGTCAGATCTACTTCACTTGGGAGTTGTTTCTCACTTGGATGCTTCTGTTCACGTGGAACACTAGTTCCCTTGGGTAGATCTATGTACAAAGACATGAATGCATTGTACACATTTATCACTCTTGTCACAAGATGTTCACCCAAGTGAGTAGTGTGTGCATTTAATGCATGAACTAGAACAAGATCACATTCATTAGTAATAACTAGATGCACAACACTATAAACACATGATATAACCTCACACTCTTCACATGCTTTATGGGAAAAGAGACCACCAGCAATAGATGCACATTGAGTTCCTCGATATGCACAAATTGCTTCATGGTATCTTATCGGTGGCACAAAGTACTCTAGTACATAAGCATTTGCTAGTTTCTCAATGACAGTTGCTTCTTATACCAAGTCCATACAATTCAACAAGAATCGTGAAATAATATCACCATAGAAGATTGTTCCTAAAGCATTTTTCAGAAAGTCTTCACCTATCAATGTCCTTAGAGATTGCTTAACGCATGAACAGTCACATATGAAGAAATGTCACATTGTACTTGATTCAGTTAGTCCTATAATGGGACAGTCCCACTGCAGCCTTGGAATACATACTTGCTTATTCATTTTCAAGTTGTAAAGTCTGTTATCAACTTTCCAATTGTTAGATTCTACAGTCTCTGAAATTTCTAAAGCTAGTTATATTAGTCACTAGTATAATTCTCTTAGTAGAGGAAGTAATTGCTCAAGATTTTGAAAAACATGTCGCAATTATTGTCTATAGCACAAGTTTTCATGACTGAAAAGAATCAAGAAGATGCACAATAATACTCTTTAGTTTTGTGTTGTTTTGCTATGTTTTCTTTATTATAGCAATAAATTAATAAATTAATCAATAATTTTTTTTACCAATGAGATATTCTAATGATGGAAAATATAAAAAGAAAGTTCTTAAGTGGGAAATGTTCTTTTATTGATAGATTGGTAGAAATGATTCTTACTAAAAATCATTGGACATCAATGAATATCACTTTACATGGGGCTATGAATGAAAATTTGCAAGAGTATCTAAGGAAAATATTGTAAGTGACATGAAATATGATTATGATCAATGTCTTTATTTCAATTATACCCTATGAATATATTGGTCTCACTCCCTATTACCCTATCTTCTTCAACATTAATACTTCTTTCTAAGTGAAATATATGATGACTCAATTTTAAGTTAATCAATATCAAAATTGGTAATATTGTAGCTATGATATGCACATTAGATCTAGGGGTTGGTAACTTTTTTAAAAATTAAAATTAAATAGAAGAAAGTGAGTTAATTTTGTTGGATCTTTGTGTAACATTTCTAAACGTGAATTAGGAACATACAAACTAATTATAACATTTCAAAAAATTTGATATAAAAATCTATAAAATAATATCTTAAATAGGTATCATAATGAATAAGAAACAAATTGAAATTAGAATCTTTTCTAAAGTTTTCTCTTGAATCATAACACTAGATGATTCAACTAAAAGGAATAAATATGACTATTAGCGTTTGATTATGCATCATATGAGGGCCTCTATGTTTTGGCTATAAATTCATAAAATACAACTATAAAGTTTTCAATTGTGTAAACCTCTCTTTTAGAAGTGAACCTCATTATTATAAAATTAAAATATCTCCAATTTTGATGGGCATATTGTGCTTGGTAGAAAAATAGAGCAAAGCGCTTAGTGATAGTATTTTTTGTCACACTCCATAAAATGATCAAGTAGACACAAGGGGACATCCAGCTAAGGAAAGCTTTGACAACATATGGAGTGGGGGAGAGGAAAAGGAATAGTTTAAAATATCTCTCTGATACGAGATTACTATGCAAATTCATGCACTTCCAAGCACATCATGCTATCCACAAATCCACTCCATAAAGTAACCCATTTTCCAACATATCATGACATCCTAATTTGATGGCCCTCTCATCTTTTACAAGAATGTGATATAATAAATGCATCAAAAGTTGTAGAAAATTTAATTGACATCTAAGCTTCTCAAATCAACACACTAACACTTTCTTCTAAACCAACTTAAATCTCTACAAATATATTTTCCAAATGCCTTTTACAACACTTTTTCCACAAAAAGTCTAAGATTTTTGAATTGTCTTATCACACTTCTTCCACAAAATGCATGAATATCCCTTCCAATTGCTATGGTTTGAGCTAAGTCAGCTCCCTAATTTGAGTTGGTTGCAATGGGGCTCGGCTGGGAGGAGAGGGGGCAAGTCAACCTCAAGGCACAGTACTCTTCTATTCATTATGTATTAACAACCATTGATTTTGATCATGTTTGTTTTACCGAGTAGTGGAATATCAAATCCAACTATTTTCAAGTTAGCATATTATTCTTATTTCCTATTGTCATAGCTTGGTTCTTGACCAATCGTATTCAATTGATTCAACTACACTAATTGTGATGGGTCATCGTTATTCCTATGAATCATTTAATGGAACAAATATTATGCCCTATCCAAAAATATGTATGTGTATGCTACACATGTATAAGTATGTAATATTAGAAAAAATCCCAGTTAATCATTTTGCACTATAGAAAGCTTCATTGCAAAAAATAATTGGTGGTATGAGGAAAGGCACTAACAAGTTTCAATGAGCCTTATATCCAAAAGTATAATATATTCTTAATACCATCTTGGCTACCTATAGACTTGATAGAAATACATTAGTAAATCTTCATTAAAATCAGAAATCAAAATAGACAATGCTGCCCTCTATCTAAAATGCCTTGAGGCTTCAACTCTGAATATGCTCAACACAACTGAGAAGACTTTTATTAAGCATATATCAAATGCAAATATGATTGGTTATGCATACATCACTTTGATTAAGCATATATCAAATGTAAATATGAACAAAGATGCATTTTTGTGAGTTTAATTTGAAAATTAGTTGGAATCCAAATTGAAATGGATTTATACATATATCAATGGTCCCTATTCATCTAAAGACATGGACGACCATTGGAACACACAAAAGCGTAGATTTTTAAAAACTCAAGTTACAGGAAAGGAATGAGAAACAATGCAGAGTAGCTTATGTAGAGAGTCTAAAGATCATCCAACATAACCATATATTTTTCCTCTAAAGATCTCTTGTGCTAACCAAAAATTTGTGCTCTTTATTAGTTGACTGGCCAAGATTATACAAGCATCTCATGAAATGAGATGTTTTTTTGTTGTGCTTAACTATTAGATCTATTAGAAAGGTCATGTATTGGGCTGGTTTTTGAAACAAATGATTCTATTTTGGGGGAAAACTGAGGAGGAGACCATTCTATCTAAAGGTTGTTTGCTATAGAAAGGCTCAAGAGCTTTCACTTTCAAAGAATCAAAGCCAAACATAATGTAGATTCTCTTTATTTGAGAGAGCTATAAAGTTTAGAGAATCATATATTACGTGCACCACTTCCACTTTGTTTGCTCCATTGAGTGAGTACTGTGAAAGTAGCACTTGTTAGCACCAATCTAAATTGGGTGGAATTTAATGTATCACCTTAGCATTCTACATAAGTTATGCTGCTTCTGAAAGACAATCAAAATGAGTTAATAGCTTCATGAAACCATCTAAATTCAAAGCCATTGATGCTTTTAGTAGTCACTTGGTGGATGAATTATGCAATTAAGATTGGAATGTACATCTTAAAAAAAAAAAATTTGTTCAAACTAATCTAATAGGTTGCATGTTATCTTATTATAGTGTTCACTTTTGACTAGCTATTGGTGGTAGTCTCTAGGCTTCTTGCCCTTGCAAACAAAATATGCTAAGATCGAAGTACAGTATCTTATAAATGGGTGGGTTATTGATTGGTTAATAAGGGTGGTTGTCAGGTGGTCTACACCGTATAAATAAAAATGAATAAGAATAAATTGTCAATAGTACGATATTGTAAACATTCACAATATTCTCCCAAAAAATTTACAGATAGAATAAAAAATCTTATGTTACTGGCTACAGGCCTATTACTGTATAACCTTTGTATCCTCTAGAAAATGATCTACTCTTTCATTCATACCTTATCTCCATAAAACTTTGAGATCTTTCTAACGGAAAATAGTTGTGAGCCATAATGTTCTAGTGGCAACAATCGCAAACATACTGGAATCACAATAAGTTACCAACGATGTCATGTTAGTTCATTGAGTTTGGCTTTACACCCTCTTTTAGGGGAGTTTCCTCAACAATTTGACAAGATCCATGTTTGATTGTATTTTGGTAAACTCTTGAACCATTTTATGGATTAAATTATAGAAATCATTAGGAATATGCATCTGAAGGTTATCGAGGTTCATTCTACAGCAGCCAAGCTCATATATTTAAAAAGCTTTAAGGCATTTTCTAACAAGATCCTCCATATCACCTAATTTGGAACTACTTTTGTACAACACATCATTCTTCAACAATTTGGATGGCTGGGACAATTGGGATGGAGATGATAATTCAAGTTTGGGAGGATGGTGACATAGCCTTTCAAATGGTCAAGAAAATGATGAGTTTAAATCTGTCCCCCAAGCAGCACAAAGACAACACATTTACACAAATAACACTAAACATCAAAAACCCTAATCACAAACCATACTCAAATTCCCAATATAGTTTTCCACAATAATCTGAATCCATATATCAAGCACATTATATTGTTCTACATTTTATCCATGCACAAAATTATTGTGATCTAAAAGATAGGCACAGATCTTCACAAAAAAAAAAAACTCAATTCTTTTACAACAAACTTGATTCTACACAATAGATCATAGATCTCAAATTTTGAAAAATGGATCTCAAATTTTGAAACAAAAAACTCAATTCTTTTACAACAAAATTGATTCTAAATAATAGATTTGAACAAGCTTCCATAGATAGATTTCATGTAAATATGATGATCACAAAAAATAATACAAATACAACACAATATGTTCTAACAATAGATTTGGACAAGCTTCCATAAACAGATTCTATGTAAATATGATGATCACCAAAAAAAATACAACTAGAACACAATATAATCTCAAATAAAAAGAATAGAAAAATCTCAGATATACCTTGTACTCCAGTAGGAAGAGACGAAAGCCTTTAGAAATGTGAATTAAAAACAATCAACCAATGCTATAAATAAGGAAACAACAATTCTAAAGGATTCCATAATCAATGCTCACATATTACAAATTTTGACCTCAAAATAATTTATAAGCCACAACTATAAAGAAAAATTCCCCCTAGCATCCTTTCCAAGAAAACTTATGCAACACAACAATAATAAACAACAAGAAATGTCATCTCTCTAATTGCTTATCATATTGTCTTTGCTTAGTTTGTTTGTGTTAATTTTTTTAGAAATGGAATAAAATTGAAACCACAACAATAATAAATGACAAGAAATGTCATCTTTCTAATTGCTTATCATGTTGTCTTGTTTTGTTTGTTTGTGTTGATTTTTTAGAAATGGAATACAACTGTAACCACAATCTATAAATGTTTTACAATATGTTTCATTCTTATTATTCTTATTATTATTCTTAGTATTGATATCTAAAGTTTGGAAAAAGAGAAAAAAATTTATTATTATTTTGTGTACAAAAAAAAATTGAAAAACTTTCAAACTCATGACTATAGCACACATAGGCCAATCAAATTGCATAAAAATAAGTTTCACTAAATTTGCAAAAATGTCAAAAAAAAAGATATGTCTATAGTGGAAAATAGATAAAAATAAATAAAAGCCCCTGATTGGACAAACTAATAAGACCGTTCGCTTTTAAGGAATGCATAAGTTTTCTGTCATGGCAAGAACTAATAAAGTTAACTATTTTGCATGTAACTTTATTAAATACTATTGATAAAATCCAAAGGAATTTTCTCTAGTCAAGCACTGAGGAAAGGAAGAGAATGGCTTTGATAGATTGGGCTCAAATTTGTAAGCCTATTAGGGAAGGTGGTTTGGGAATCAGGTCAATGCAAAGTATGAATAGAGCTCTTCTAGCCAAATGGGGATGGAGAGTGTATCATGATGATAAGGAATGGAGCACTATATGGAAACATAAGTATCTTTTTAATTCTCCTTCTTTATCTATTTTTTTGTCATCTCCTGACATTCTTTTCCCTTCTTCTATTTGGGGGGTTGTGCAGGGAACTAAGAACATCTTAAGTAAAGGATGTTCATGGAAAGTTGGAAATGGGCAGAAGGTCAGATTCTGGGAATATGTTTGGATCCTGGATCATCCTCTGATTGAGGAATTTGAGGATAGGACCAAGATTGATAAATGTAAGCAATTGTATGGGACTCTTGTGGGACATTACTGGTATAATAATAGGTGGGATAGCCTTGTTGATGTTAATCAGGATTTTCAT
Source organism: Cupressus sempervirens (assembly GCA_028749045.1). Classification (NCBI taxonomy): domain Eukaryota; kingdom Viridiplantae; phylum Streptophyta; class Pinopsida; order Cupressales; family Cupressaceae; genus Cupressus; species Cupressus sempervirens. The sequence continues at coordinate 965,877,424 of CM053787.1, forward strand.
AATATCCAGATTATGTTGAATGTTTTTTCTTTGTATCTCCTTAAGGAAGATAAGATGATATGGAGTGTTGATGTGAGTGGCCATTTCAAAGTTTCCTATGTATTCAAATCTAAGGAGAAAGGTAATTTCCCTTTATGGACTAGAGCTTGGATAAAAGGTCTTACTCCAAAATTAAATATTTTTTATTGGATCTTGCTCTAGAATAAAATTCTTACTTAGGACAATTTTCAAAAGAGAGGCATTAATGTGGTTAATAGATGCGGTCTATGTAAAGAAGGTTATGAAGATAGAGATCACTTGTTCTTAAAATGTACTTATAGTCAAAAAGTAAGGAGTTTTATTCTCAACTTCTGGAATATCACTTGGGTCCACCAAAATAATATAGAACATTATTTTAAGAGCTGGACTTGCCCATCTAAGGATAATGATGTTGGTTTCCTATGGAAAACTACTCTTTCCCATCTCTGGTGGGGTATCTAGAAAGAAAGAAATAATAGAATCTTTAGAAACAAAGAAATGCCAGAATGGGTGCTTGGCCAAAACATTGTCAGAGAAATAAAGGAAAACTTCAATTCCCAGAGAAAGTGTAATGAAGATTTCCAAATTAACAATCCAATATAAAGAAAGAAGATCAAAGATTGAATACTAAGTGGAAGGCTCCTCTTGTGGGATGGATTGAAGGGAATTTTGATGGTGCTGCTAAAGGAAACCCTAGCAAAGTGGGATGTGGAGGGGTTTTGAGGGATCACACAGGTAATATTACAGATGTTATTTCTATGCCAATAGGTATTTCTAATAGCTATAAAGTTGAGGCCACTACAGCTCTGTATACAATGAGGATAGTAGTGGAAACTAGTTTCTGGTACCTCTAGATGGAAGGAGATTCCTTGAACATTATAAATATGCTTAATGGAAAAAGTTTTATCACATGGTCTATTGAATCTAGTGTAATGAAAATTAAATCCTTAATGGATAGATTTGATAAAGTCTTTATATCTCATTCATTCCATGAAGGAAATGTTGTGGATGATTGGATTACTAACCAAGCTGTCCAATAGGAATGTAAGATGACATGGCATGATGACCTAAGTAGAAGCATGATTTGAAAGCTCTAATTAATTATGACAAAACTCACATGACATAGGGAAATATTGCTAAGATTAGCAATTTAATGATAAATGGAAGTGGGGTTACGGAGGCCAGTGTTATTTTCCCGAGAAAGTAATAAAATGTGATTATTATCCTGGCTTGGCACATAAGTGTTTTAATGAGTGCCTTGGTTGTTTTAATGAACACCTTGGCTTTTCTTAATTCTTTACGTCTACTTGTTTGCTCGACTTTGGCCTTTCACAGAGAAATGCAATTTTCAGAAATGGGCAGGGAACCAAGAAAATCAGAACCAAAGAACTGTAAAGCATGGAAGGCCAAAGCCTCTATTTGGTAGATTCTGGAGAAGGGTAATGTCACTACTTACCTGGAGTGCCTTCATGGCTACAAACCACATGTTATAGAGGCATTCTTCAAAAATTGGATTGAGGATAGGGTTTCCATGCATGGGGTAACGGTTCATTTGTCTGAAGATTTCATTGTCGAGGTTATAGGGCTACCTAAGGAGGGCATAAAATTCAGTAAGGAAACTAGTATCTCCAATGCTACATTTAAGAAATTTCCAAAGACTAAAGAGGAGGAAAAGAATCTAGAGAAGAATGTTGACTTTTATGAGCTAGGTCAAATAAAAGTTATTTGCCAGGACGTTCTCTCTTGCATCTATGAGTACTTCATTTTAGATGGTAGGGAAAACCGTGTTCATAAATTTCATTTTGTGTTCCTGAATCATTTTTGATATACGAATAAGATCTCATTTCCTTTTTATCTAAGATTCTCTTTGCTTCAAAGTCTTCAAGCCCATAGGAAAAAAGATTCCCATCCGATTTTACATGAAGGACTAATACTGTTAATTGAGAATTACTGCAAGAATAAGGCTATTGTATCTTCCCCTCCCTCTGAGAAAAAGAGGGGCTTTATCAGTGAAACCTACTCTAGGAAGAGCAAGGGAGAGGAAGGGGTTAGTGTGAGAAAGAGGAGTCTAAAGCAAGAAATGCCTTAGAAAAATGTAGAAGAAATTACTAAGTCTGAGAATTCAGACAATAATGATAATAAGAATATGGATAATGAGGAGAATACAGATGTGGGAGACTTTAGTTCAAATACGGAGAGTTATCCTGGCAACAAAGGTGAGACTAGTAAGAATGAGGCTAAAGAAAGTAATGATAAAAATATAGGGTCAAAAAATGTTGGAGAAGAGGATAAAAATGAGAGTGAGCAAACCCAGAAAGTGAGGGAGGAAATTTTGGAGGAAGAAATGGTGAAGGATAAGGAGGACCTCATTGGTAAGGATGCTATGAATGTAGAGGAAGAAATGGGGAAGGAGAAGGATGAATCTATTGGTAAGGAAACAATGCTTTCTTTCCTTCACACAGCTAAGCTCAAGGTTGACTCCTCTCTCCAAGGTGACTCCTAGATGTACAATGACTTAAAGAATTTGAAAAGAAGAATGAGAAAGATATAGCAGAATTAGGAAGTTGACCGAGCTAAGATCATTCAGTTGGATGTTCAGGTTGGCAATATCCTAGAGAAGCTAAAGGAATATGAACATAAATTTTGTCTTTTGATTAAAGAGAGTGGCAACAAGATGGAGCAGGTCACTTCAAGCATTTTTGCAATTGTTGCTAGCTTATGGAAGAGAAATAATGAGGAAATCATGTCTCCTAGCAGACCAAGCAAAAGAACAAGACAGAGCTCAAGAAGGAAGGTGGCTAAGGTAACTGGGGGATCTCCTGCTGACACCATCCTAAACACTATGGAGATGGGCAAGGAGGTGGTGAAAATGATTAAAGAGTTGCAATAGCTGCTAGTGGTGATTCTAGTTACTAGTCTCTATTCTGGTGGTGGTTCTAGTAATTGGTCTCTGGTCTAAGTTTTTTTAACCGATTTTTGATTCTTTTGTATAAACACTAGGTTACAAGTCCTTGTAAAACTTGGTTTCATTATTTGGTCTTATTTTGTGGTTCCAAGTCCCTATAAAACCTAATTTTGTAACTATTATACTACAAGTTTCAGGTCCTTGTAAAACCTGGTTATGCTTCCTTGAATATCTTTTACTTTCTTGTTAAGGGCTTCAGGTCCCTTCAAAACCTATTTTTACCTTAATCTAAAAGTTTATTAAATACTTAAACATAATATTTTTCAAAGTATTGATGAAGTTTGTTTGGTTTAGACTCTAAATTTTAATCACTAGTTAGATTTGTGTTGTTGCCTATAGTTCTATAGCCTACAAGAGAAATTAAAAAATAGTATACGAGTTCTAAAAATTTGATTAAGATGATTAAATTAAATTTGACTTATTAAGGAACACATGCTAAAATATCACCTAATAGTAGGGGTAGTGATTAGGACATTCGCTCCTATAAACCCCATATACGTGAGCCAATTAAATTGAAAAATATATTAGAATTTTTTTTTTTTTTTTTGATATATATATATATATATATATATATATATATAGTTTTTTACAAATACATTGATTCTAACATAAGGAGCTCCCAAAGAAAAGAACTAGGAAGAAAAAGTTTGTTTATAACCTCATCAATAAGAAAAAGCATAGAAGAAGTGAAGGGTTGTCAACCCAGGTTATAATATCCCAGGAATGATACCTCAAATCTACAATAGATAGAATAGAGAAGATAAAAGACCTAACACTACCATCTAAATATTATATTAAAAAATTCCAAGAATCAATTATGCACATACTTTAACACTTGAAACATAATATTTCTAGAGATGAAACCATAAAGTCGTACAAATGAGAAATGGTGCAAAAATACTTGTTCTTTGTCCTTAACTAGATCCAGCTGCTAAAGAAAATCCATGCTGCAACCTGTGCAACTAACAAGAGACAAAACCCTCATAGACAAAATATACAACATAAAACTCACCTTATTCCTCCATAGCTCCTAGTGAAGGATCTGAGTGTCCAAGCTTAAGGGTAAGATCAGGAATGGGATTGGAAGGACAGATCAGTGGGGACATGGGTGCTTGAGAAGAATCATACTCCAAAAGATCCAATATGGCAAAAAAAACTTGATGCACACTATGTAGACAATTGGTCACCATATTGTTGCAAAGCAATCATAATCAGTCCAAAAGACTACCTCTCTAGAGCCTTTTTAATATTCTCAACAACCACATAAACAACATGATTACTGAGAAGTGCATGATCATGAAATAAACTACCTATGAGAGTGGCGCCATTCTAGAGATCATATTTTTGGCAAGCGTTAGCAAGCTTGCCTCTCTACAAAAAACCAGGCTTGATAAATCTAGAAACTATCAACTCCAGATGAAACGAAGACTACAACAAGTCTAGGGCATTTGAGAAAAAATTTGATAGAATCTAAGAGGGATAAATTAATCTTTTTCTTGGAGGGAAAAGAATGTCATGCCCAATAACTCTTTTTATTCCTCTTCAAATATGTGGATGATCACAGAAGAATATAGTTACCAACACTCCATCTTTAATACCCAAAAATGGCATTTCCCATTCTTCAATTTCCAAGAAAATTCTATAGTTTCTAGGATAATAATTCATGTGTAATGCTAAGCAAGTTGAGCATATCTCAACTGGATAACTAACTCCTACCAAAGAGCTAGGATGACTTGACATAGTGTTGACCACAAAAAACTAGAACACAGAACAAGAGATAGCACCTACAATAATATAGAAACAAAAAACATCAAGCCCAAAAAACCAAAACAACTCCTTTTCATGACACAATAAAAACTTGAGTTTGCAATGATAACCTTCATCACATAAAGATATGAAATCCATTGCATAGTAAGAAAAAAGTAATGCACAGTACTTTATCCTAAAAGAATATTAAAGTTATCATAATTTCACACAAGCGACTCCATTAAAAAACTAGCCAATGCCACTCTAGAATAAGAGAATATAAGGTACAGGAAAAAAATTATAAAACCAACCATCATATGGAACTGATAAATGCCTCTATAACATAATGCCAAATAAATGGTAAGCCAACTGTCGACTATTGATAAGTATACACGAGCCTAGAATATAGGAAAAGAACCAAGATCCAAACCTCAGATGTCACCACATAAGCATGCCACTGCATAGGCATGCCAAGTACCAATGGTGGGCCCACTCTTAATTCAAATTAACTCCACTACCCTCAAATCCCATGAACGAATCATCTTATACTACCCACTAACTGTCAACTACTAACTCTATATTACCATGCTTAATACTCTCATAATAACATCATACATGACTACTTATACCCATATCTACTTACACATGTAAAACTATAAATTCAAATATGAATAAATAAATCACACATGATGGCATCAAACATCTTGACATAAAATTAGCAGCTCATAACGAGAAAAATAAAGATGACTCATACTCAATGATCGAGACAATGGAAGGGAACTTTTCTAGCAAGGAAATTGAAGAGCGAGAGTCCAAAGTAATTCCATCACAGCCAACATTTGCTAAGCAATTTGCCAAATCATTTTCTTCCCTATAAACATGAGATAAAAGATATCTATCCAAAGAGTCAATGAGACCCCAAATTCACTAGAAGACATAGAAAAGATGCCAATTATTGCTCTTCCTATGAATGCAATCATTAATAACAATAGAAGAATCACTCTCAATATGCAAAGAAGAAAAAGACATTCTCTTTGCCAAAATTAAATCTTCTAACAAAGCAATTGATTTTGCCATGTTATTAGTACTAGGACTAATAGGCATTACATTAAAAGCCAACGCTTTACCAAGATGATTTCTTATTGAAACCCCAATACCCGACTCACTTGGATTCCCTCTAGATGAACCATTAAAATTTAGCTTGACAAAGGAAGAATCAAGAGACTTCCATTTAATTGACTCTCTGTTGGAATTACAATAGGAAAGGTAAACTTCTAGCGGGGGGGGGGGGGGGGGGGGGGGTGAATTAGTAGTTTAAACTTAGACCCATAAAACTTTCACCACACATCCATCTCATACATTCAATAAGTAAACTCAAATAACATGTAAAGCATGTACATCTAAATCATGTAAACATATAAGCATTCACACACATATAACATCAGATATTATTACCCAGAAACCCTCCAATGAGAAGGTAAAATTGGGGTGGGGATGACACCCACAAATCATCACTACTGTAGCAATAAAGTGTATCTAATGAAGGTTACAATGTTTTGACCATGAAACATGATCTACCTTGTTAAAGGCTTACAAAGACTATTAGGTCTCACCTTGTTAGAGGATTTCAACACCCTGTTAAAAGTGTGCTTGGTTAAAGGGCTTTAACTTACAATTAAGTAAGCAACTTGTTAAAGGATTGCATACAGCCTATTAGGACTACTATGTTAAGATATTTTAACTGCAATTACCTATTATAATGTCTCAACTTTGATCTTGCGGTTAGCACTTAATTGCTTGATAATAGATCACCTCTAAACTGATGTCTTCTTGATCCTCCTTGATCAGATGTCTCATTGTTGTATCCTTTTCCTTTCCTCTATTATACTCTAACTGATTCTGCAATGTAATCTCACTTTGTAACTCCTTAGCCACCATGAATTCTTTATTTGTGCATGCAAACTTCTTTCTTAGCTCCTTCAATACCTTACTTGCTAGAGAGTTTAGGGTTTGTCCTCCTTAAGAAGACTTAGATGACTTAGAGTTAGGTATGAATCTATGACTGAGATTCATCCATTTTTCCACTTAATCATTCTCATTTTTTGATTGGCTGCATGTAATTGCATAGGGAATCCAACTCGAGATTTTTCCTTATCTCCAAAATATCAAAATTCAATATTAAGTTGGCTCAAAAATTGTTTACATAGTTGTTTGTGTCTTTACAAATAAATATGTCAAAACTATTCCACTCAGCATCTAAAGTCTTTGATGCTCAACATATATTGTTCTCTATGTTGTGACTCAGCATTTGTGTTACTCAGCATGCATTGCTTACTTGGCATCTGTGTTACTCAACATGCACTGCTTACTTGGCCCCTGTGTCACTCGACATACATTGTCTACTCAACACTTGAGCGACTTGGCACATGAGTGACTCGACACTCACTATGACTTGGCATGCTCTATAATATACATGTTGTGCTCAGCATCTACTACTTGTTCTTCATGAACTAAGTAAATAACTTAAGTGTGTTGACACTCACTTGTCAAAACCAATCTAAGATCAACAATCTCCCCCTTTGACATCAATGTCAAAAACACTTGAGTATACATTAATATCCTTAATCTCATGAGCATAACATATCTCTAACTTGGCTTATATACATAACTTCAAAATTTCAAAATTTTGGAACAACTTAGATACCTCATAATCTAATATCTCCCCCTGAGTTGATATGTTTGTCTGTATCCAAAATTTTGTACTCCTCTTGAGTAAATGTGTCTTATTTGATACTCTTTGACTTTATGCTTCTCCTTCTTTACTTACTCTCCTTACATCTTCACCAAAATTTTGCATCTCCCCAAAAATGTTGGACTCCCCCTTTTATATCAGTTCTTTTAGTTTTTGCTCTCCTCTCACAATATTTCATCTCTTTTGCTCTATCTCTCCCCCAAAAATATGTCTCCCCCTTTTTGACACTTATGTCAATGGGCTATACACTTAGTGTGTATTTGTCCAAAAAGGATTTATGGACATCTAATATTATCTTGAGAGTTGCATCCCAGTTCTCACATGTCACATCTAAAGATTTTATTTGGATAGCTAGCTTAGCAGCAAGGTGAACTAGACCATCTAAGGTTGAAAGATTTGGGTCTTTCTTCATTAGGGTTTCAGCATAGCCTAGCTCCTTGTCCAAAATTTCCACATGAGGGGTTAGAGTGGCCTGGATGCTAGTCAATTTAGCCCTTATGTTGGACTCATCTACTGACAAAGTAGCTAACTAACTCTAGATTTGAAGCAATGTTCTAAAATGCTTCTCACTCTAAGCTAGATTCATAGGTAGTTTAGCCTCACTCTCAGCTAGATTCATAGGCAGTTTGGCACCTGATGAACTTATCTAACTTTCCAAGCTCAAGATGTGACTTCTAGTTTCTTGGGTGAAGAGTGTTGGATTACACAATTTAGTGTACAATGAGAAAATATTCTCAAGTACCTTCTTCACATCCTCAACCTTAGTTGCCAATGCAACTTGTGTCAGTGCTGTGTCACATTATATTTTCTCATTGACTTTGCTTTGAAACTTCTTTTCTAACCATTCTAATAATTTGGCATTTGTGTCTAGGTTAGCATCACTCACTTTCTCCACTATATTTGTCAGTTGTTCTATTAGTGGCTTGGTTTCATCTAGAGGCAGCAAACTAAATGCATCTAAAAAGATGTCTTTGATGTCCTGCAGTACCTGCTTCTACTCATGCTCCCTTCTAAGCATTTCTTGATGATTTTTCCTTGCTGGGGCTTGTTGCAATATGCCCATTTGTTCTATAGTTATTGTATCATAGTCATACTTAAGTAGAAAAATTTCTTCATCAATGCTCACATCTCCATATTGGATCAATTATTTTGCCTTTTATGAACTCAGGCTTGGCACTGAGATCTGTAAAGGGGTTGTATCTATGCTTAGCTTTTGAAGAGTTTGAGTGGAAGGAGTGTTAGATGCTAGTAAGGTTACCAATTCTTGGATGGTTGTTTGCTCCTTCAATTGAGGTGTTATCTCACTCTCTTCAGGCTTGCCCTATTCTACTGCAATGACTTGAATTGCACCTTGATCTTGTGTTGTAGGTGTAAATGAGGTTACCTATCCTATTCCACTCTATTCTTCTGTAGTGGCTTGTGTTTCCACTGTACTCCTCTCAACTGTATCAACCTTATTTGATGTAGCTTTAGGTTCTTTGACCAAAGGTTGTATGGTAGTGACTTGATGGATGATAGAAGGTGGTTCTTATGGATTCACCTTTTCCCTTTTAGTATTAGTCACTGATTTTTGCAATTCATCTAAACTGACCAAAATGAGATTCTCAAAAAGTTTAGCCTGCAATGTTGACTAATATAATATCTTCTTCAAGTCACCTTGTGTAAGGGGATTGATGTTATGAGTTGATAGGTCATAAACATCCTTAACAATTACTATTTTAGCGGTCTCACTTGTGACATGTTAAGGACTAACACTCTGCAATTGTGTGTCTTGTACACTTTGTTCTTCATGCTACTTTGGCTCAATTGTTGCCTTGTCATCTATTTGCATTGGTGTTCCTTCCTCAACAGTGTTATGTTTGTCATGATCCTTTACTTCAATGGGTTCTAGTTCTCCTTCTTTTACTGTAGTCAATCCATAAGTAACTTTCCACATCTATGTGGACTTTTTCACTACATCCTCAATGTTGTTTTGCACTATGCTAAAGGCTCTATATTTAGGTGTAAACCTAACTACATTTTTCTTCATAGCCTTAGCAATTTGTGCCTTAGTTAGTTTAGGCATCACTTGTGCCAGTGAGGTCTCCCTAATTTGTGTCTATGGGTTTAGACAATAGTGCCATTTTTGCTCAACTTGGTCATATAAACTTTTGGGCATATAGTTGGCAATCTCTAATGGAATAGTCTTGAATTTTTCCATCATGGCATATATGGCCTCCTCCACTTGATTCTTCTCTACTTTACCAAGATTATCAAAATCTATATGTGTAAATCCTAATAAATCTGCATTATTCTTAACATTTTCACATAAATTTTCTAGGTTTGAAAGAGGATTGTGACTTGCCACCTTAAATTGGTTGATGTCATCTGACTCAATTTTCTCTTCATCAGACTCAGCTTGTGCTATATACTTCCTCCTTGGCCTTTTCTACAACTGACCTTCTTGCTCTGCTTGTTTGGTCTTTTCTTTAGCCTTTTGTGTAGTTGCACATGTACTAGCTCTTGTAGTAGGTGTAGTAGGATTGACTTGGCTTGGTTTTATAGTTTTATTAGCCCTTGCCACTAGTTGTGCCTTGGCCTTCCTCTTCTTTGTATCAGTGGGTGTAGGTACTTCCTCAACTTCTTCTTCCTCAGCACCTTCAACTACTTCAGTCTCCTCCTCTTCTGGCTAATCTTGACCGATACCTTGAGTTAATGCAAGAGGTGCTTATGCTTGAATGTCTTCTTCCTCTTCATCCTCTTCGTCCTCTTCTTCCTCCTTCTCGACATCTTCTCCAAACTTAGCTTTCAATTTCTTCACTATCTTCTCCTTTTTCTTCATGGCAGAGGCAGTCTTGAGTTCCATTGTGATTTTGGATTTAGATATTTCATAATTTTCAAATATCTTTGCACTTTTATCTACCTCTTCTACAAGTAATGCAGTAATAGTTGTAGAGGCTTCATCCAAATTGATTTCATAACCTAAGGGTCTTAACCATCTCACCCTTGGTGTAGTAGCTTGTACAAAAGTGTAGTCGACATCCACTAGAAAACATACACCATCATAGTGTTTCTCTACTAGTGACACTGGCATTCTCAACCTTTTCTTCGTTGACTGTTTGAAATCCTCAAAGTAGATAGTTATCACAGATTTGAAGTTCTCTCCTAACTACTCAATGTATTCACCAATCTAAACTGCTATTGACCTATTGGCTTTCCAAGATACTATTCCAAATGTTGGAAAGGTGTTTTGCACATAAGAGAATATGCATATCAATATAGAAACAAATTTGCATTGTGCACTCTTTGTCTTTCTGATGACTCCAAGGTTCTCAACTAGCTATTGTAGTTGAAGTTTGCTAGATCATATGTATGATCTTTCTTGACAATTTTGTATCCCACATCCATAGCTATGCAGGGCACATTATTTAATCTACTAGATTGGTAAAACTTGTGTGAAATCACCCTGACAACAAACTCAATCAATGGATCATTAATTCTATCAATTGTAATGCCTCTTTTGTTCTAGATAGCTCTAGTGTTCTTCTCAATCACTTCTTTAGCATCACTTTTCAGTGTCTTAGGCTGATCTACAGTTAGGTAACCAGTAACCCTATGGATTATCCTCTTAGTAATTTTGATAGGTCCATTGTCTAGCCATAATGAATTATCATGTATTTGGCTAAGCACTATCCTTATCAATTCTATCTTAAACACATTTGGGAAATCTAAGGCTCATGTCAATCCCTTTTTCTCTACAATTTTGAATTCTTCCTTCAATTCATCATTATTACAGAGTATGTTGTATACTTCTCTAATCTCCATATCCCTAATGCTACCAATTTTATAGTTATAGCATTTCCTTATATCTTGCACCATTAACACGTTTGGTGGAATCATTGACAATGCACCAGAAGGGTCTTGCTTGTACGCAATGTCAAAAATAGCTTTGAAAATGGGTGGCTTAACTTCATTACTCACCAATTTAACATTCAAAAATTCCTTTCTCTCTACATTCTTCAAACTAGATGCCATTTTATGAAACTAGGGTTTAAAAAAATGTAAACTGCGTAGCTCGGCTCTTGATAACTACTTTATGAAGTCTAATGAACTGGTGATGAATCACTGCTTAAACCTTCTGTAATCACTTTGGATGGTTTTCCAAATTGCCTTCTACTTTGCTCACTCTTTCTCGATTTCAAAATGAGTCAAAAATTGATCAAATACCCTTTGAAACCTTGTAATTAATGTTGAGTACTTACATAGATGTAAGCTTTGCATAAACTAGTTTTAGGCTCACTCGACATCCATTATCATTTCAATCACTAGATAACCACTAAGAGCTCAGCATCAACTAGCTAGTATGTTAGCTCGACATCTTATAGCATTCCACTTGGCACATATAGGAAACTTTTCATACTCGATAGAGACATGAAAAACTTAAAGATTTATCTTGGATTTCTACCAACATCTTGCATCTTTTTTCATGCCAATGTAATATTTTCAGTAGTAAAACCTCTTGGAACTGATGTATGATGTAACTTTTAAATATCAGTCCCTCATACCTCTTGATTGCCTAGTTTGATGAGGTGTGATCACCTGACCCATTGGGTGAAGTGATCCCTTCTCCATTCGATGTGCTGCAATCATCCTTTTTATTCCATGTCTTGTTCATTTCATCTCTGATGTGTTCAACATCTACCTTACCTTTGCCTATATTAAACTCACAACTTGGTGCCTTTGACCTTGTTGGACAATATCTATTGATGTGACCAATCTTCAAGCAGCTAAAACATGTGGTTTGACTCAACCATCTTTTTTAGTTACCTCTGAAGTGTGTCCTAATACAATTTTCAAGAACATGTCCATATTCTTGACAGTAATGACAACTATATCTTGTATTCTAATCCCAATTATAAGAGTTGCCATTGTTCCTTACCTTTGTTTGCCTATTTGATGACCACATGGGTTTGGGTTTGCAATCAAAAGCTCTATATCCATACTTCTGACAGCTGTAGCAATAACCTTCAAATCTTTGTTCATGGTCTTGGTTCTGCATTCATGTGCTTGATGACCTTGCTTTTTGCACTTATGATACTGAACCATGTGCTTAGGCTTGATATTCTGATTTTTAGTCATGTTGTTGCACACATTAGCAATATGTCCTTTCTTACCACAATTACGAAAAGTAGGTTTGGAGTTCTTACCTTTGTTGTTCCTTTCTTCAACACTTTTGAATGACTCTCCTTCTTCAATGCTTGTGTATCCTAGTCCAAATGTATCATTATTGGATCTAAGGGATCTCAATAATTGCTCAAAGTATTTGATGGCCTCATTTGGCTTGATGAAGGTCTCAGCAAATTCCTTTTCCCTCTTTAGATCATTCTGCAATTGCTCATTTTGTAATTTCAATGTGGTTATCTCAATGTCCTTGACATTTAATTCATAATTGGCATTCATCATTTGACTTAGAGTGTCCAATAACATTGAAAATATTGGTTAGATCTATTGACTTCTCTTCTAGTATGTTGCTTAAAATTCTTTTGTCTTCTTCAATCATGGCTTTGTATTCCATAACTTTCTTCTTTTGTTCAGTCACCTCACATAGTAGTATAGCTTGTGATTCCTGCTCTATCTTGATATTTCTAATTTCCTTAGCTTGGGCTTTATTCTTTTCCATTAGATCTGAAATTGCTACATCAAATTTGTTAGAGTCTCCACTTGCAAATAGTTTAGTAGTATCCATCTCTTTGTATTGTGTGTCATTCTCCACAATAGCAATTTCTTTGCTTCTCTTCAAAGACTTCTTTAGTTCTTTTCTTGCTTCCCCAATTGATATAGAATGAGTTGTATTTCAATTCTCTAGTGCTCAATAATCTTTCCCAACTTGTAGACTTCCATTTCAAGATCTTTCCTCAAAGTTGCAAACCTTCTCTTTTAGAGGACAAGGCCCTGATACCAATTGTTGGAATTACAATAGGAAAGGTAAACTTCTAGGGGGGTGAATCAATAGTTTAAACCTGGACCCATAAAACTTTTACCACACATCTATCTCATACATTCAATGAGTAAACTGAAATAACATGTAAAACATGTACATCTAAATCATGTAAACATATAAACATTCACACACATATAACACCAGATATGATTACCCAGAAACCCTCCAATGAGAAGGTAAAAATAGGTTGGGGATGACACCCACAAATCTTCACTACTACAACAATAAAGTGCATCCAATGAAGGTTACAATGTTTTGACCATGAAACATGATCTACCCTGTGAAACATTTGCCTTGTTAAAGGCTTACAAAGAATGTTAGGTCTCACCTTTTTAGAGGATTTCAACACTCTATTAAAAGTGTGCTTGGTTAAAGAACTTTAACTTACAATCAAGTAAGCACCTTGTTAAAGGATTTCATAAGCTTGTTAGGACTACTCTGTTAAGAGATTTTGACTAAAATCACCTATTAGAATGTCTGAGCTTTGATCTTGCGATTAACATTCAATTGCTTGATAATAGATCACCTCTAAACTAATGTCTTCTTGATCCTCCTCGATCAAATGTCTCTTTGTTGTATCCTTTTCCTTTCCTCTATTATGCTCTAACTGATTATGTAATGTAATCTCACTTCATAACTCCTTAGCCATCATGAATGCTTTGTTTGCACATGCAAACTTCTTTCTTAGCTTCTTCAATACCTTACTCGCTAGAGAGTTTAGGGTTTGTCCTCATTAAGAAGACTTACGTGACTTAGGGTTAGGCATGAATCTATGAAAGAGATTCATCCATTTTGTCACTTAATCCTTCCCATTTTCTGATTGGCTGCATGTAATTGCATAGGGAATCCAACTCAAGATTCATCCTTATCTTTACAATATCAAAATTCAATCTTAAGTTGGCTCAAAAATAGTTTATATAGTTGTTTGTGCCTTTACAAACAAATATGTCAAAACTATTTCACTATGCATTTGAAGCCTTTGATGCTCGGCATATATTGTTCTCTATGTTGTGACTTGACATTTGTGTTACTCAGCATGCACTGCTTACTCAGCTCCTATGTCACTCGACATACACTATCTACTTGGCACTTGAGTGACTCGGCACATGAATGACTCAGCACTCATTGTGACTCGGCATGCTCTATAGTATACATGTTGTGCTTGGCATGTACTACTTGTTCAACATGAACTAAGTAAATAACTTAATGTGTTGACACTCACTTGTCAAAACCAATCTGAGATCAACACTCTCTACATATAGGAATATTTTTGACACGTGGAAACATAGGAGAAGATGGGAGTGAGATAAGCTTCCAAGACTGGACTAATAAACTATCCCAAGATGAGAAAATGTCATTACTATTAAAATGACCAAAAGCACAATTATTCACTAGTTCAGAGATAAGCCGCTCAATTGTGGCAATTACTATTTTCATGCCTACCACCTCTTTTCTAAAGATTCTCTTATTACACTCCCACCAAATAGACCATATAATTGATGATGAAACAATAATCCATAAACATGCAAAGATTGAGTTAGTAAACAATATAAGTCATGTCTGAAACAACTCCCATAAGGATCTGGGAAAAGGGAAAGAGATAGATAATTTCCCCATGATATAATGCTAGCATTGTAGAGAGAATTAACAATGGACAAAGAGATGTTCAATTGATTCCTCATGTAGTCCACACAAAACACATTTAAATGGATCGACTATATGAAGTTTTCCTAGTCTGTCACTTGTAAGGATTTTGCTTTGGATAGCCAGCCAGGAAAAAACTCCAGCTTTTGGTAGAACACATTTATCCCAATAGAAAATAAAGGCTTGATGGGTGACATGTTGCTCAGACATATGCAAAAGGGCCTCATATCTAGATTTAGTGGAGTACAAACCACTTTTGGCAGGACACTACATTATTTAATCACATCCTCTAGACTAGAAAACCAATCTATTTTCTAGAATATCAGCTAGGTTCCTAGCCAAGTATAGGAATATTTATAACACGTGGAATATAGGAGAAGATGGGAGTGAGATAAGGTTACAAAACTAGACTAATAAACTATCCCAAGATGAGAAAATTCCATTACTATTAAATTTACCAGAAGCACAATTATTCACTAGTTCAGAGATAAGCCGCTCAATTGTGGCAATTACTATTTTCACATCTACCACCTCTTTTCTAAAGACTCTCTTATTACACTCCCACCAAATAGACCATATAACTAATGATGCAACAATAATCCATAAACATGCAAAGATTGAATTAGTAAACAATATAGGCCACGCCTGAAACAACTCCCATAAGGATTTGGGAAAAGGAAAATAGATAGATAATTTCCCCATGATATAATGCTAGCATTGTAGAGAGAATTAAAAATGCACAAAGAGATGTTCA
Organism: Cupressus sempervirens; assembly: GCA_028749045.1. Classification (NCBI taxonomy): domain Eukaryota; kingdom Viridiplantae; phylum Streptophyta; class Pinopsida; order Cupressales; family Cupressaceae; genus Cupressus; species Cupressus sempervirens. Next base: position 965,893,283 of record CM053787.1, read on the forward strand.
ACTGATTCCTCATGTAGTCGACGCAAAACACATTTAAATGGATTGACTATATGAAGTTTTCCTAGTCTATCACTTGTAAGGATTCTGCTTTGGATTGCCAGCCAGGAAAAAACTCCAGCTTTTGGTAGGACACATTTATCCCAATAGAAAATAAAGTCTTGATGGGTGACATGTTGCTCAGTCATAGTAGAAGGGCCTCATATCTAGATTTAGTAGAGTACAAACCACTTTTGGTAGGACACTACATTAGTTTATCACATCCTCTAGACAAAAAAACCAATATGTTTTCTAGAATATCAGCTAGGTTCCTAGCCAAGTATAAGAATATTTTTGACACATGGAAACATTAGAGAAGATGGGAATGAGATAAGCTTCCAAGATTGGACTAATAAACTATCCCAAGATGAGAAAATGCCATTACTATTAAAATCACCAGAGGCACAATTATTCACTAGTTTAGAGATAAGCCGCTCAATTGTGGCAATTACTATTTTCATGTCTACCACCTCTTTTCTAAAGATTCTCTTATTAGACTCCCACCAAATAGACCATATAACTGATGATGCAACAATAATCCATAAACATGCAAAGATTGAATTAGTAAACAATATAGGCCATGTCTGAAACTACTCCCATAAGGATCTGGGAAAAGGGAAATAGATAGACAATTTCCCCATGATATAATGCTAGCATTGTAGAGAGAATTAACGATGCACAAAGAGATGTTCAACCGATTCCTCATGTAGTCCACACAAAACACATTTAAATGGATCGACTATATGAAGTTTTCCTAGTCTATCACTTGTAAGGATTCTGCTTTGGATAGCCAACCAGGAAAAAACTCCAACTTTTGGTAGGACACATTTATCCCAATAGAAAATAAAGGCTTGATGGGTGACATGTTGCTTAGACATACACAAAAGGGCCTCATATCTAGATTTAGCAGAGTACAAACCACTTTTGCCAGGACACTACATTAGTTTATCACATCCTCTGGACAAAAAAACCAATCTATTTTGTGACCCTGAGTGGTCTACACCGTCGAGGTGTTTGGATTTATGTTTCTATATAAGTTGCTTTGTTTATGCTTTTGACTGATCTATGAGATTATGATGTGATTTATGGTTCACTAAGGTTTGTGCCAATGCTTACCGGGATTGATGTGGTACCATGAGGTTGTTCTGTGATTACCCTGAGATGTGTGCATAGATTGCACTGTGTACTATTACCATGCTACACTGGACTAGGTTCCTGTAGCAGTGGTTAGTCATGTTTATGACTGTGGTTTCTTATGTGTTTTAAGTGCCTTTTTAATGTTGTTTAAACAATCATTATTAAATGCTTAAATAATTAGAAATGGATTGTTCATGTTGGATTATTTGGTTATGTGTTGCGGACATTTACCTTGTTATATTTATGATTAGAGAGATATTTGTTACTCATGTTATGTTTACATTTGAAATGACCTGAGGGTCAGGTGTTATTGATTTCAGTATCATAGATTTTAGACTACTATGTTGTTCAGTTGATCATATTGCATGACGATGCCATTTTGAGATGACAGTGTGTTTTATGATGATATCTGGTTATCTGGTATTTGGACATACCTCTGATTATGTTATGTGATGGATTTAATGCTATGGTTATTTACTTCATTCCTACGTTGTATGCGTTATGTGAACGTGAGTGATGTAAATAGATTATTTTAATATAAATCAATAAATGGTTAAATTAGGTGATTTAATGCATTTATTGCTTTAGCTATGTTATTATATGCAATTGCACTTGATCGTGTTGTTTAGTGTATGTTATTATATCCCTGGCAATGGCACATGGAGTTAGTAATTTAACCATTCATATTTTACCAATATCATCCTTGTATGGTTGACGTATCCTTAATTAAATGTTTAAATTAAACCTTTCGGTGATTATTAAATCTGAACTCATTTGCATTATTTGATTTAGACCAATAAGTGTGTCTGTGCATTTAGAGGTTCACATTGTTGCAAAAGTTGTTAAGGAGATTTTTGTGAGTTTTTAGGCTTTTAATTAATTTATTTTAATTTCTGGCAGCTTTGCCATAGATGAATTCCTATTTATAGGAATAGCCTATTTTCGTTTGGGTCGATTCGAGGTTTAACTAGGTTGGCTAGTTATTTGCCCTAATCGATTATTCACTCGAAAAGTGAATAAATATCCAAAGAAGAATTTAATTCCTCACTTCTCACTTTGGAATTAGAAAGTTGTAGAATAAAACCCAAAATCCTCTTTATGAGGATTTATTGTTTTGTTCATTGTGGGAGCTACGGGCGTGAGATCGTCGCGAGGTTGGGCTCGTTGGATCCAACTCAGGGAAACCTTGGATTAATGTGATTTTAGCTACTTCTACAGGATATTTATTTTATGGTTCAAATTCCTATTTTGCCCTTTTGGCTGTGAGGTAGGGCTTTCCTATTTTATTGTTTCTACTCCATTTCTGCTTCTGTTTTTGGTAGCCATTTGTTTGGAGGCTGAGAACTAGTGTTCCCCTCCGTTTTTGTATGTTGGTTCTACCCAGTTGGGCGGGTACGAACATTTTCCTATTTTTCGGGATGAGGGTTTGGGTTTTTGGGTCATTATGCTGGTCGTTTTTGCATACAGTGTCCGATTCTTTTTATTTTTGGATTTTTGGGGTTTTTGAACCCAAAGGCCAAATGGGTTTTAATTTTGAAGTTTTCCAAATTTTGGGGTTTTTACCTCGTTTTGCGTGTTGCCATATTTTCTCGGGTTTTCTCGACACAATGTGGGTCGTGGACTTGGATGATTCATTTGGATATCAGTCAGACCACTTCTGCACTTTTATATTGCATTGGGATGCATGTTGCATCTATACTCCTGACGTTGTGTTCAGTTGAGTGATTTTATACCTATGTTATTGTTTCTTTTAGACCTTTGCTTTTGTTTTGTGAATGCTAGGATTTGTGTAGAATCCATACTCTCGGATTGAGGCCGGTGGAGTGAGTTCATGACTTTTGGTCTTGTTGCCTCATTGGGATTCGTGTAGAATCCATACTCTCACATTGAGGCTGGTTGAGTGGTTTTATGGTGTATGGTTTTATTGGCTTTGGGATTCGTGTAGAATCCATCCTCTTGAGTTGCTTTCGGTTGGGTGTTTTGTTTTGCATTATGTTCTCATCCTATCCTTGTGTTATGATCTTCGTGATGGTGGTGTGCCACACACAAGTACGTGCATGTACGTTTGTTGGAGGACTTGTGGGTCTCGACCTTCCATGTCTTTTCTAGAAGTTTTGATCATTGGGGTTGGGATGGGAGTATGCATGCCCACAGACACTTGTCGTAGGATGAGCATGGGTAGGGTAGGGTAGCATATGGAGGGGGCTTCTATCTCACAGCCCGACGATCATGATGCCACGGGTATGGCTGAGAGGAGCTTGATTAAGTGATAACTAAAGAAAATGTGTGAATGGTAATAAAACTTAAGATAATAAAACTTTGTGTGATGGTTCCAAGGGAGTACCTCGAGAGGGAAGTACCTTGCGAGAGTTTCCACATGTGATCCGAGCTTAGGCTTGTTGATGCCAAGCGACTCTCCATGATGTCAGCCCCTACTTAGTAGCCTTTTGAGTGTCTAACCAGGACCTGTACTCCTTGCATTGTCTTAGGTTCTTGGTTACAACCATCATATTGTCTGGCATGAGTGTTAGCCATGGATGTTGTTTTTGTGTGTTTGTGGTTGAATCATTATCTCCATCAGCACGACGGGTGTGGACCTAGGGGTGCCACATGGTTGGGAGGCATAGCTACCTTCACCACTGCTAGGGATAAATGTACAAACACAATCTTTTGTCCTAATACGACCGTTGCTGGATGTTTTCACTTGGTACTTCGAGTTCTAGAGTATGCTTTCTTATGATTTATGCTTTCATTGGGATGCTCGTATATCATATTTAGATGATGTTATTTTATTCAACGCATTCCCTTATTATGATGTTTAGCATATGATTAGATGCTGTGAATTGTTGCATTAGCATATCTGTTGCTTATTGTTGTTTAGCATGTGATAGGTGATGTTATCTACTATAGGATTATCTTATGCTTTACTACTAGCATGTTAGATTTCGTTATGCTTATATTGTTTCATGTTGTAGTAGTGACGTCCCTATTACGATAGTACCAACAATCTAGTCAGTGGCTTGGGATGTTACACACAGGGGATGGCTAGGATCCATGATGGTCTTATGATGCTATTGACGGTTGGGAAGAACCACATACTTAGTTTGGTTGTTTTGTCACTGCGATGTTTCTTTTGTTCTCTGTGATGTTAATTTCAGTATGTTCATTACTGTTATGGTTGAGATGGATAGATGTTCCTCTTTCCTTGCTGTTGTTGCTCTTGAGTGTTCATTCCTCGATTTACGTGGATCCAATACTCCCCGGTGTGGAGGTTTCTTTGTTTTTTAGCTTTTCGTTTGTATTTTGTTGTTGTGCTGATTTGTTTTCTCGCGTGGAAAGGTAGTTCCTCGCGCGATAATGTATTTCCTTGCATGAGAGAATACACTTCCTCGTGCGAGAATGCAAGTCCTCGCGTGATGCGTAGGGAATCCTCACGTGAGAGTGAAAGCCCTCACGCAATGCTCAGGAGTCCTTATGTGAAGCCATGCACTTTCTCGCATGCAATGGTGCAAGATCTCGCATGAAACTTGAGACTAGTGTACTTTCTTGCACGAGAAACAAGGGTTATTTAGGCTTGTCGGATGAAAGTTCAGAAGTTGGTTTTGGATACCCTTTTGGTTTTTACACTATCCTAGTTCAAAACAGATTTCCTAAGAGGTTTAAAATATATCATTTAAGTTAATTCCTTATACTTAAGATATATTTTAATATATGTGACGAATCTTTTGAGATAGGTTTCGGACCTCTCCGAGATCAAATAAAAATTCTAGGAAATTTCAGGGCTTCAGAAATCCAAACTTAGCCAATTTTCAGAGCTTCAGGATTTTAGGCTTGGCCAAATTTTAGGTTTCTGCATTTTAACCCAGCTTTGTGTTTTGTTGATGAGTGGTCATTTCTTGAGCCCTCATCTTGTGCGTTGTCATTGTTGGCTTGTTTGGTAGTGGCGTTTGGAGATTCGTTGGTTGTCAGGATTGTGGTGAAGTCTTCCGTTGTGATCTTTGTGATCCATGTATGATGTTGTCATGTGCATTCATACTAGTTAAAAAATAAATAAATAAATCCTGGCTTGTATTTCATCCTTGTTTCCAAGGATCTCCGGGCAGGGCATTACATGTTTTCCAGAATATCAGTTAGGTTCCTAGCCAAGTTTCTTCCAATAGGAAAAGAGAAAGGATATTTCCAACATACCTTATGGGACATAATGTCAACATAATCTAAATAATTCACTAAAAGATCACCCTAGACTAAAGATGACACCCCCATAACCTCCTTCAATGTAGAAATGTGACACAATGGAGGACACCCATTCCAAGATTCCTAAAAAGATACATTGAAGCTAGAGTGAACCTGCTAAGATAAGAAATTGGTGACTACTTCTCTAGAAGACATCATAAAGTTCCAAGTTGACAACCCATATGGGGGATTAGAAATAGTAAAGATTCTATGAGAACAAGATGAATCTAAATAGTTGGCTTGCATAATTTGGCACCATAGTGACTGAGGTTTGGAATACATATTCTAGACTAACTTCCCACCGAAAAGTTTTATTCCAAAGAGATGAGTTTTGCACACTAGCCCCTCCAGTAATTTGACTGGAGGAGAGCTTCTGTAAGGACACTAGGGGAATCTTTCTAGTACACATCATATTAGAAGGCCAAAGGAAAGTGCAAATGATTTTTTCAATCTAAGTAATAACATATGATGGATCTTGGAGAACTGAAATATAATAATTAGGGATAACCAATAGAACCATTTTAATCAATAAAATTCTACCAAAAAGAGAGAGCCACCTTGCCTTCTAGGTTGAGATTCTACTCTTTAATCTATTGATAACATTATCCCAAAATGAAGGTTTCACTTGTCCCATGAAGAATGGGATCCCCATGTATGTGGATGGCAACTCATCCACTGAAAAGCCAAGAATATTAATTATTATTTGCTTAACTGAGTCAGGCACAAAGAGCATAAAGACTTTTGAGTTATTCAAATTAATGACCTAACTAGACCCAAAAGTATATGTATCTAGAATCTCCTTAATACATCTAGCCTCACTAATAGAGGATCTACCAAATATGAGCATATCATTAGCAAAAAAAATTTGGGTCACAGATACCTCTGACTTTAGTATATTTATATCTTTCTAGTTGGCTAGCAAATTTTGTCTAAGTATAGATCTACTGAGAGTTTCAGCCATGATAATAAACAAGAAAGGAGAAAGTGAACCCCCTTGTCAAACTCTCTGGGTAGCTTGGAAAAAGGGAGAAGGTATGTCATTGATAATGACTACAACAGTGGCTCTAGAGAGGCACTTCTTAATCCATTTACACTAGGAAGTCGAGAAGCTAAACTTGGAAAGGACTTCCAATAGAAAAGCCCAATCCACTTTATCATAGGCTTTCATCATATCTAACTTAGCCACAAAAGAAGACATTTGATAGGTTTCAATAGTATGTATCCAAAGAAACAAGAACCCCATCAAATGTATCCCTACTTGGAACAAAAATTGCCTTGCTAAGGGGAAACTAGTCTAGGGATTAGGGATTTGAGCCTAAGATTGATAGCTTTAGTCATGATCTTATATATGGAATTGCATAATGAAATGGGCCTAAAATCTGCAAACATTTGAGGTGATTTTGACTTAGGGATCAAAGTGAAGTTTGTTTTGTTAAAGCTTTTAAGAATATATCCTTTCTTACGAGATTCCTCTACAACCATTAGGAGATCAAAACTAACCACATCCCAACACTTCTGATAGAATAGCATGGTGAAACCATCAAGACTAGGGGCTTTCTCTGGGGTTGTAGAGAAAACAATAGAATAGATTTCATCAACACTAAAAGGCTTCATAAGATTATCATTGTCTTCACTTCTAACTAAAGATGGGATGGACTGTAGTAACAAATTCCTATCACACCTATTATTTCTCAGGGGCACATTAGGTGCAAGTAAGTTTTTGTAAAAAACTACTCCCTCATTACTAATGTCTTGTTGCGATACCAATCTATCCCCCTATTGAAACACTTTTAATGACCAAGATAGATGAAGAAGCTTTCCTAATTTTAGTAGAGGCATGAAAAAACTTCGTGTTCCTATCACCCTCCTTTAACCACAACTCACAAGATCTCTGCCTCCAATAAATCTCCTCCCTTGCACATAGTGTTTCCCAATAGCAGTGGAGAGATTGTTGTTTCTCTGCTACTTCTGCATCTATCCCAAAATTCATAACATGATCTGAAATAAGACTAAGATCATTTTCAACCCTAGCCTTTTCATGGAACACATTCTTAGATGCTTTTTTATTCCAAATTCTAATTTTGGATTTCATGAATCTAAGCTTGTTGGAAAATTGAAACATTTTGGTACCTTTACAAAAGGGCACACTAATCCACCATTGTTGAAGTAGTTGAAGAAAATGGGGATGAGTGAACCACATTATTTCAAATGTAAAGGAGGAAAACTGCTTCAACAAAGTTGGGTTGGTCAACTCAAGAGAGATAGGAAAGTGATCAGATTCTGAAGAGGACATAATTTCAGCAGAAAGATTAAAATTCAGAAGTTTTAGGTCCTAAGAAATAAAAAATCTATCCAATCTATAAGAGATAGGAGCAACAAACCTATGATTAGTCCAAGTAAAAATTCCATTCGAAAAAGGAACATCACATAAGGCATTATCCTGAATAAAAAACCTGAATTCATCTATGATCCTCTAAGTAGTATCATTACCCTCAATCTTTTCAATCGATGATGAAATGGTGTTAAAATCACCACCGATAACAACTGGAAGGTCATCAATTTTACTAATATGGTTAGTAAGTGATTCCCATAGTTTGAGTTTATCCTAGGGTGAAGAAGGCCATAGACATTAAAAACAAAAAACTTAACATCAAACCAATTGAATTCAATGAGCTGCCAGTTGGATTTTGACACCAGAATATGCCTTGTAATACACTTACTTTTCCCCATGATAATAAGACCTCTAGATGCTCTAGAATATGGGACACAACCTGACTCCCAAGAAGGCCAGTTCCTACAAATTTTTTCAAAAGACTCTTGAGAAAGTTTGGACTTAAAGAAGAACAATGTCAACTCAAGAGGATAAGATAAACTTTTTAATCTTACCACTCTTGTCAGGGGCATTTAAACCCCTGACATTCCAAGACATAATCCTCATTGTGAAGTAGAAGAACGCGCCACTCTCCTAGTTCGAATAATAGGTGAAAAAGACTCCAAAAGAGTCAATTGAATACCAACTTTAATTTCCTCTTTAACCTTGGAAGTAAGAGGTTTATGACCCCTCTTTTTGGGGGTTTTAATGAATGACACATGAGACACAGGAGTAAGATAGCTCTCCAATTGAGCAATGGATAGTTCTTGAGAAAAATTGAAGCAATTGGCAACAAACAAACAATTTTTCTCAATGTCTTCATTCACAAACACACCCTCTTCCAAAGAAATATCACCAAGGATTTGAGCTGCTACCGAAATAATGACACTACTAGACCTCAAACAAGTTTCTTGGCCGGTTAGCAGGGAAACAGTAGAAGACAAAGCATGGACAAAAGGTTGACTACAAAATATCAAGTTTTGGTTGATACCCTGCTCTTCAAGAGGATGAATAGCTTGACACACTAGAGGGCGATCAACCCATTCAGAGGAAGAAATAAGCAAGTAGGATACAGTGGATGCCAAAAGTTCACTAGAAGTCAAACCACAAGCACCAGAAAAGGAAAAAGAGCAAGAAAGAGACAACGAAAATAACAAAGGATGTAGAGATGAAAATACAAGAATAACCTCCTAAATAACTGACACTACTTGCACCCTAGATCTCTTCTCCATATCAAGGCAGGGGAAGGAAACATACAACTCTTCCACCGCACAAGCATCACGAAAAGAACATTGATTAATTGGAATCAACTGCAAAGGGTGTGATACTGAAGTCAAATGATGACAAGAAAACAAACACAATTTTAGATTAGAAATAAAATTTTGATAGGTCTCATGCGACATCGGAAGAGAATGCTAACATTGATATGAAAAATGGCCCAAAGAGTTGGTATTTCTATCAATAGTAGCTACCTCTAAATACTGAATCCGTTGAACCCAAGTCCCAAATTTTGAGAAAATTGAAATCTCAGTAGGAAAAGGCTCCCTCTTCTACATGAGGATATAAACACTTATAAGCATATGCGACTAGGAGAGCGGAACCAAATCATGCGTAACAAATATTCCCAACTTATTTGCAATAATCTCAACTAGAGAGGGATCTCTGTATTCCAACGAAAGACTTAGGAACACAACCCATTGAGGGTAAAACTGCGACAAATCTTTAGATACATCAAAATGGGGTGTCCAATCCATAGTAGTAATGCCAATCCCCTTGCAGAAACAACTCGTAAACTTGTGCACATCTGTTTTGTGAGTGTAGGAGTCAAAAATTGCAACAAAGGCTTAAGAATCATTCTTAAACAAAAATAACTTTGTTAGACTCACCCAATAACAGCTAGCCCAAGAGAGCAGACTCAAATTCCATCGAAGACTAAAGCATACCAATAAGAGTAGGAATGCAAGAGATCCACCCTATAACTAATCAAATCGAAGGGAAATACAACCCTAGGTTTGGATGGCAGACGAGACGCACTACCCTGATTCAGAACTTGTTGTTCTTGATTTTGGAAGGGCATCAAAGGAGAATTAGGGCAAGGACACCCCATTTTTGGAGTGAAGAGAGCTCAATGCGATTGAGAAGAGGGTTTCAGAACCGAATTCCAGTTAGGAGAAGATATAAACTATGGAACATGACTTCCTTGCGACCCAAAAATAAGTGACATGGGCTGAGAATATTGACATATATCAAATGGGGGTTGATGCATAAAGGGTTTCTTATGCTTGAATTTATAAACAACAGGACGAGCGAGAAAATGATGAGGGTCAAGAACACCAACAAACGACTTACCAGGATGGGCACCAGAAGAAGGGTGAGGAACCAAAATACCTCTAAACACAACAACCCTAGGGGGAAATGTAGACTAAACCCTCAGCTGATTCGCCTGGACTTGCGAAGCACAAAACTTCACTAGCTTCACACAGTCCCTCCATACTCCTTGCTGGAGAACCCGTTGCGACGTATGACCATAAATTTTCAAACACGCCAAATCTTCCTCATCAACAGGGAAATCACCCCAACACAAATTAGTAGTACGTGTGTCCACCTTAGCCTCTAAAGAAACTACATGTAAAATATCTTGTTGTCGAGCAGCGAACCCATCACTTTGCCATCTATTTGCCAAACCAACACTTTACCGCTGTGCTGCCAGTCCACCTAGATCTTCACAGGAATCTCTTGCATACTCATCGAACTCGTCAATCGCAATCACCATCGTAGTTTTTCCTCCAAAAGTTATTCTTCATGAGCTAACTAATTTCATTCCCGATATATTAGAAAAATAAAAAATAAAAATAAAAAATAAAAATAAAAAGATCTAATTGGTTGAAATTAAAAAGATTAATCAATAATTAAGTGGAAGCGATTGCAACATATTAGCCCATACAAAGACTACTATTAGATTAATTAGAAAAGAGGCACACCAAAACTCTAGTCTCCTCCACTAATAAAATTTATTCTAATGTATGTTATATCTAGATTTTTTATTCCATAGTTTTTCAATTAGCCGACGGAGATATAACCTGAACACCCCTATATTATCTATCTTCCACGCGTCGGTTAGATTCAGTGCAAGGAAAAATTATATAACGGTTTCGGGTGCTCATAACTACATGTAGGGTTTCAAGCCCAGGGTTTTAGATACAACACTATTCTGCAAATTCGTGCAGAAATTATCTTCATTTTCGGCCCCGTCTGAGATATTCCCCACGGTATTATAATCTTCTGTCGGTTCTGTATCGGTGGATTACTCCGCGAGAGTGCTTTGATAAAGGTAAAAGATCAGATGCAAAACATTTCCCTGTTTCTGTTTCCAACAATAGGTATCATAATCTATTTCTTACTAAGACTATGTCATAGTAAATCGCGTTATTTTAGTGGAATTATTTGATATACCATTATATCATTGAGAACTATGACTCGCTATTTTGAATTTGTTGTGTTGCTAGGACTGGCTAGGGTTTTAGTGCGTGCCCCCTTTTTTGTCTGTTGTCGAAATCGTAGTTGCAGAAGGTTTAGATGGAAAGGTACCATGTATCATAAATGAACATAGGTTCTTGTACTGGTTAAGTTTAGGGTTTAGAACCTATACAATATTTATCATAAATGAAATACATTTTTCTGTAAATTATTAAGGTGAGACAATGCCTATCATCATTAAGGAGGCCCTTTTTATCAATATAATTATAATCAATTTGTTAAATGATATTTTAATTATTTATTACTTTAATAAAAGGTAAATTTCGTGGTGTCTTAGAATGTTCAGTCAGTAAACGCAATCATACATTCTTAAGAAAGGATGCAGCAATTCTTTTATTAAAAGAAAACAAACTATCTCTTACACTTAAATGTTGATGGATAAAAGTTTATTCCCTGCTCCCATTGACTATTCAGTCTTGTGATTTTCAGTAAAATCAATCATTCATTTTTGAGGAAGGATGCACTGTATTGGGTCTCCAACGATATTTACAAAATAAAAAAATCTCTTGCCTTTACATGGGGATGAAGGTCTTAAATTATACAATTTAAACAACATCAATCACAAGGAATTTTAAGGTTATTCGTTGTAATCTTTCAAAAGGGAGGTCTTATAGTGACTGTCATTAATAATAGTTTGAAACCTTAAAGGTATCTTTAAATAAAATTCTAAGTATTTTTCTGGACACTCCTAAGATTTGTAAACTGGCCATACTCAACTGTATTTATCCTCATAATCTTCACACTACAATATTCACTGCAGTGACAGGGCTGCTCTATATCTGTGAGGAGGTTCACACACCTATATTGCTGAAGACAGATTTTAACATGGGTCATGAGTGTCATCCATTATGGGCAGTCCATGATTGCAGAAAGCCGTTATAAAATATAACTTTTTATTGCTGAAAGAGGTTCACACACCTATATTGCTGAAGACAGATTTTAACATGGGTCATGAGTGTCATCCATTCTGGGCAGTCCATGATTGCAGAAAGCCATTATAAAATATAAGTTTTTATTGCCGAAATTTTTTGGCCTTTTGCAATTGACTGTTTCGGGCTAAAAAACTTTGATTCTTTTTTCTATAAGTTTTCACACTTAGCACAGATTTTTGTCTCATAAATCTCAGTTCATTGAGTTTTTCTCTTTGGTTTGTTATGTGTAGATTTTTTTTTTGCAACTATTACATCACAAGCTTGGACTTGCATGGCATATAGATTTATATTTTAAATAAGTGATCGGTAAACTTTTTAATGTGAATGATGCTGGCACAATGCACCCTTTGGGTCCACATGAAATGCTTTTGACACGGAGCTAGAAACCAATGAGGCCACAAATTGGGGAGCTCATCCCCTTACTTCAAAGCTGAGGTGTAAAGCTGCGAGCACATTGGATCAGCAAAAGTACAAACCTACAATCATAATGGCCCAATGGGGGTTTGAACTTGAGTGGGGACAACAACACCATCACACTTAACCAACACACTTAAGTGGTGAACTCCTTGGATGAAATATAAAATTAGGTTGTATTGATTTTTGTGCTTATTTGAGTGTTTAGGTCTAGGAAAACTTTTTCCCCTCTTTGTTATGCTTTTGACTATAAAACTGGCAACCACATAGGGACCACTAGCTTACATAGGCTAATAATATTAGTTAACTAGATGTGCGCAAACTTAAAATTAAATCTCTTATGATTAAACAAAATTGAACATAGGGATTGAGTCATGATAGGCTAGGCTAAGTTACTCCATACTAAGCCCAAGAGTGGACCTTTGCCCCCCTTGGCCTTGCTTGCCTTATATCCTATACTTGTTTCATCTACAATAGTTAATTACCTTGTTATGGTCGTAATGATATGGGGTTCTCAACTTGTCCAATCTAAGCCCAAGAGTGTGGGACTTTGACTCTTGTGCCTCTACTGGTAGGGATTTTGACATCCACTAGGGTGGCCTACTTAGGCAATAATCATATACCCTTTGTACTTGGGTGGCAATCAGACATCCTTTGTTCCACATTGCATATAGTTTATTAGCTTATCATAGTGGGATTAGTAGGAAGATCATAGTCGGGTTAGTTTGTCTAATCTAAGCCCAAGAGTGGGACTTTGACCCTCTTGGCATTGATGGCAGGACCTTGGCATCCACCAAGGTGGCCAACTTAGATGGTAGCCTTATACCCTCTTACCTACACCTACCATCTATAATGTGTCTTATAATTAGCTTACATATGATAGATACATTGGTCCTACTAATTCAAATATATTTAGATCATTTGGTTAGACAATCTAGATAAATATACCTATATCTATATAGAATAATTTAAATATGTATTTTTTTTAAATTCTGATTTCATTTCTCATTAGCTCAGGCTAGAGTAGCACTGGGATGGCTGACCTACCGAGAAGTTTTGGTGTTTCACCCTTGTGAACATCACCTAGATCCAATGAGTGCTAAGTGTTCCATTTATTCTCATGAGAGATGGATTCATGTTGAATTGCTACTCATGAAATATGGGTCAATGAGTTCGACTCAAAATCACATAGTTAAACCTTGATAGCAATATCACAATTTGATTTGTTGTGAAAATTATCTCCTACTTATCAATATAAGAATAATTCTAATTTAACTTCTAATAGCTTATATATAATTCTAGTTTCTCTTCTAATATCATTCATATATATATATATAAAATTTTGATTTCACTTATGCTATCATATGTTTATATATTGTTGGTGTAATTAAATATTTATAATTATACTTTACTTAAGCTTACTTAAGCTAATGCATTACATAGTAGTTAGCATATTAGACTCTTCAGAGTTTGCATCTTTCTTGTACATGGTGTAGGAGAAACTCTATTTTAATCAGTGGTCTAGTTGTTATCACATTCCACTTTATGTGTGAGACCCACCTTTAGTGCACTTATCCATATTATCATCCTCACATTATTGCACACGCTTAATTCCACCCAGTGTGGGCGCTAGGTTATCTCTTGCTTATCTCTTTGATATTATGCCTCGCCTTTATAAGAAGACACTTCTACATTGAATATCAATACATTATTGATTCAACTTAGTTCATTCCTCTAAGTATTTTTATATTTATTGTAGTTCAATAGGATTTTTTTTTTTCTCTTGTGCTATTTATTGAGTTTTTAGATCTTGGCAAATTACTTCATTGCACAATTCTTACATGGTATCAGAGCTAGGTGCAAATTCTCACATGGCATCAAAGCGAGATGCAAATTCTTTCATGGTACCCCAAAGCTATAGGAGCATTGTTGAGTAGCCTTTTTGGAGAGAATTCTGGTGCAATCTTGTGTTTTGTATCTTGTGGCTTTCTATTATAGGTCAATATTGGAGCTTGTTGGTGCAAATTAGAGGTTGGCATCATATTGAGGAGGTTTAGACGCGACTAAATTGATTGATTTGTCATCTAAATTGGACATTGAAGGCCAAATTTTGAGGTATTTAAACTTTGGAGGTGTGATAGGGATGATTCAAAAAATAAAATTGTGAAGATAATTTTCGAATAACGATATCTCAATCATTTGTGGTTCCTGATCCTTTTTTTGAAAATCACCAACTCCATTTTTTGCAACTTGGCAAGCCTCGTTTGGGCTCATAGAAACTCCTTTTTAGGTGCACTTTTTTTGAAAATGCATGTTTTATTTGTATTTTATAGTAGCTATATATGTTCTTGATTGGTTTGTGACATCTTCATCATCCAAGGGCATGACGACACATGAGCAAATTTCAAAGACATCATTGTAGTACATTTGGGTTTCACTTCCTAGTTCTTATCCATAATGAGAAGCATTCCTACATTTATGCTTGGTTCATCTTCTTCCAAAGGGGAGAAACATTGTTTTTAGACATTGGACCATGTTTTGTTTTCAAACACACCATTTTTGGTGGAGATTGTTCATTATGGGGGGCCTAGTTGTCAGCTTTCCTTCTTATAAGGGGATACTTGATTGTATAGACATGATGTATGTAGTTTTGTGGGGTCTCGAGTCCTCCATCCATCTATGCATTGTGTGTTTTCATCTTTGTTTTGGCAGATGTGTTGTCCCATGAGGTTTTCTCCCTTTCTTTGCTTTATGAGAGATTGCATTGCATTTGCACTTACATGTTGTACATGGGAACATAAAATAGTTGAACAACCAAGACCCATCTTGCACTATCATTTGACATGGCGAGTTTAAGTGCATTCCCCTAAATTGCACTTAAGGGGGGTGTTGATGTGATTAGACATTCGTAATTACATTTTACCCTAAGCTTATAGGACAATGCATTGCATAACAGGCACCTAGGAGTCTGCATCTTGTTCTTGCAGGTGGTGTAGGAGAAATTCCATGTTAGGTGGTGTCCTAGTTGTTATCACATTCCATTTTAAGTGCGAGACCCACCTTTAGTGCACTTCCACATCATCATCCTCATGATATTGTACATGTTTGTTCATATTTCATTGTACAATGGAGGGTGATCCACCTTTGGTTGGACATGCAATTCCACCTAGTGTGGGTGATAGGTTATCTTTTGCTCATCTCCTCATTATCATACCTTCCCTTTATAAGCAAACACATCTACATTGTATTCGTTGTTTATTGACTCATTATTGGTTATCATTCATTATTGATTGAGTTTAGTTAATTCAAGTATACATCTAACTAATGTTCAATAGAATATTGTCTCTCTTATGCTATTTATTGGGTCTCTAGAGCATAGCAGCTTTTTGATTGCATGAAGCAATTCTTACATGGTTTCAGAGTTAGACTCAAATTCTTATATATACAAACATATCCATATTCTTAATCCTACCATAAAGAATCGAGTGATTGGCATTTGGGTAGGGGAATTATAGTAGGCCCTGTTGATCCCTAACGTTGAATTGTGGGGCCAAACATCTCACATACATATACTGATGGGGACACAACCCAACAACCAGAATAGACACAATAGAAAGGGGAAATTATATTAACTGAGAAAATAAGCTGGTACAAACAGTGCAGAGAAAATAAACTCAAAACATGCCCTGCGGGCTTACAATAGCATAAATCTGGAGAATATTTCTCCTTTTAGCACCTCCTCTCAAGCTCCAATCCGAACTGCCTTTTACAATGCCAGAAATCTCCTTAAATAGGCCCCAGAGGGTTAAGGACTAGGAGTACATTCTAGAAAGTGCTAGTAGGCATCCACCGACAAAATAGAAGGTTCCGGAAGCTGCGTTAGAAGTCGGTGCAATTCTAGAAGAATCCAGAAACGGTAGCCGAACTTCCGGGAGGCATAACTTTTGAACCGTAACTCCGATTGACGAACCGTTTACATTTTCGGAAAGCTCTCGAAGCGCTCTATAGCCCTATGGACAAGCTTCGCTCGTCCCCCATTTTTCGACCCTTTTCGAGGTCATTTAATGCCCCAAACCTGACTTTGAAGCATTCTTAGGGGGTCTCCAAAACTCGAAAAACTGCAATAACTTTCAAACCGTGGGGCCTTTTGACCTGATTCTTTTTCTAGAATGCTCTAAATCTCGATTACATTCATTTGGCCAAGTCACACCTTCTAGGTCACCAAAATGATGGTCAAATTGCATGCTCCTATTTTTTCGGGATTTTTAAATGCACTGATAGTTGAACTATGAGAGTTGGAACCTTTATTTGAGCCAAATGGGTATCCAAAAATGCAAAAACATAAAATAGAAACTAAGTCTAAGTACATTTTTTTGGGTGACACAGGATTGCCCTTATACCTCTGGATGCTCCTGCATCAGACACCCAGGGTAGATTGAAAAGTGACCCTGTCACTTTATGGATGGTAGAGGAAATCCCAAATGGGAAACCTCAGCTGCTGAAATCCAAGTCGAGTCCTCAATTGGCTGTCCTTTCCATTTGACCAAATACTCTTCATACTGCCTGTTTCTGGTACTCCTACCCACACGATGATCTAGAATGTCTTCTATCTCCTCCTTCTTAGAAGCAGGAATTGGACACGGCTCTAAAACCAGCTCCTCATCTGCACCATCATCATGATACTCTGTCAAATCTGCAATGTTGAAAATGGGAGAAATGTGAATACCATCTGGCAGCTCCACCTCATATGCATTTTCTGAGTTATGTTTCTTCAAAATTTTGCAGGGGCCAAATTTCTTCATTTTCAGCTTGTTGTAAGTACCAACTGGAAATCTTTCTTTTCGTAAATGCACCATGACAAGATCCCCTACTTGGAATTCCTTATGTCTCCTCCTTGCATCAGCCCTAGCTTTATACTCTTGATTCATCTTGATAATGTGTGCTTGAACCTCCTCATGTAGACGCTTGATGTGTTCAGCAAATTCCTCAGCTTCAGCACTTGTTCTCTCCCCTTGTTCTATCTTCCTCAATTCTGGTGCCGTCCTTGGGCTATTCCCATATACAATTTGAAATGGTGATTTTCCAGTACTCCTATTTACAGAGTTATTATAAGCAAACTCTGCCTGTGGTAGAATCAAATCCCATCCCTTGGGCTTATCTCCAACTAAACATCTCAGCAAATTGCCCAGACTTCTATTTACCACTTCTGTTTGGCCATCAGTCTGTGGGTGATGCGTGGAACTAAATTTCAAGTCTGTTCTCAACTTCTTCCACAATGTCCTCCAGAAATACCCCACAAATTTAGTATCTCGGTCAGAAACTATACTTCTTGGAAGACCATGTAGTCTTACCACCTCTTTGAAAAACAAGTCTGCAATATGGACAGCATCATGAGTTTTATGGCATGGAATGAAATGTGCCATTTTGGAGAACCTATCAACCACTACGAATACTGAGTCATTACCCCTTTGTGTCCTTGGCAATCCAAGAACAAAATCCATACTTATGTCCTCCCATGGCCTTGATGGAACAGGCAATGGCTGATATAGGCCAGTATTTTGACTAAACCCCTTGGCAACTTGACAAACCTGGCAACTCTGTACAAACTTCTTCACATCCTGTGTAATTTGAGGCCAAAAATAATGTTCTCTAAGAATGGCAATGGTCTTATCCCGACCAAAATATCCTGCCATCCCTCCACTGTGTTTCTCCTTAATCAGATTTTCCCTCATGGAACTCCTTGGAATGCACAATTGACTACCTTTGAACAACATGCCATCCTGAATCAAATAGTCTAACCACTTGGTTCTATCTACAGCAACAGGTTCTTTACAAGCTTTCCATGCTTCGGCAAAATCAGGATCCTCAGGGTACAAATTCTTGAGTTCATCAAACCCAACTACTTCAACCTGCATTGTTGTAAGCAACAGCTGTCTCCTACTTAATGCATCTGCAACCCTGTTAGATTTTCCACTTCTATGCTTCAACACAAATGTATAACTCTGCAAGAATTCTACCCACTTCATATGTCTCTGATTCAACTTACCTTGGCTATTTAGGTACTGTAATGCCTGATGATCAGTATACAAAACAAATTCCTTTGGCAATAAATAATGCCTCCATTTCTTTAAGGCCTGAACTATTGCATAGAACTCTTGATCATAAACAGAATACTTCTTCTTTGCATCATTCAATTTTTCACTAAAATATGCAATAGGCTTACCTTCTTGGCTTAATACAGCCCCAATAGCACTGCCACTAGCATCACAATCCACCTGGAACACTTTTCTAAAATCTGGAAGTGCCAACACAGGCTGTTCAGTCACCTTCTTCTTCAGCAATTCAAAACTTCTTGCAGCTGCTGCAGTCCATTTGAACTCTTTTCTATCCCCTCTTATTGTATCAATTAGAGGTGCACATATGCCACTGAAATTCTTAATAAACTTCCTGTAAAAACTAACCAGACCATGAAATGATCTTACCTCAGTAGCAGACCTTGGAGTAGGCCATTCCAAGATGGCTTTTACCTTCTCTGGATCCATTTTGAGACCTTCAGGTGATATAACAAATCCCAAATAGACTAACTCCCTTTTTGCAAAGACACACTTCTTTAGATTAATTAACAGTTTATCTTCCCTTAGGCTTTCAAGGACACTACGAATATGCAGTAAATGTTCTTCCAAAGTCTTGCTGAAAATTAAAATATCATCCAAATAGACAATAACAAATTTTCCCAAAAACTTCTTAAGTACCTCATTCATGAGCCGCATGAAGGTGCTTGGGGCGTTCGTCAATCCAAAGGGCATGACTAACCACTCATAAAGACCCTCCTTGGTCTTGAAGGCTGTTTTCCACTCATCTCCTTCTCGAATCCGTATCTGATGATAGCCACTCTTCAGATCTATCTTTGTGAAGTACTGAGCTCCGCTCAAGCAGTCCATAAGATCATCCATCCTTGGTAAAGGAAACCGGTACTTGATGGTTATCCTATTTATAGCTCGAGAATCTGTACACATCCTCCACTCTCCATCCTTCTTTGGTGCGAGTACTGCAGGTACTGCACATGGACTCAGGCTCTCTTGAATCAAGCCCTTCCTCAACAACTCCTGAACCTGTCTATTTAACTCCTCTGTTTCAGTAGGAGTCATCCTGTGAGCAGCCTTGTTAGGCAAACTAGCTCCTGGAATCAGATCTATTTGATGACTGATTTGCCTTACTGGTGGCAATCCATCTGGAACATTATCAGAGATAATATCTCCAAATTCTCCTAGTAAATCTGAAACTTCAAATGGTATTTCACTACTACCTTCTTTATCTTTTCTAGGAATCAAAGCATAGCACATGCGCTGATGTTTCATGCCATCTAAAAACTTCCTTCCATCAACAAGACAAATCCTAGCACTGCTACATACCTTTTCACCTTCCTTTTTCATGGGCTTCAATTTGTGTCGAACTCCATCCTTTGTTAGAGAGTATGTGTTTGCATGTCCATCATGTATTGCATGTCTATCAAACTGCCATGGTCTACCCAACAATAGATGGCAAACAACCATCGAAATAACATCACAGAGAACTTCATCATGGTAACTCCCAATTTTGAATTTTACTAAACATTGTTCACTTACCAGGACCTTATGATCATCTTTTACCCAAGAAATCCGATAGGGCTGGGGATGTTTCTCCCTCTTGAGCTTCAGCTTAGAGACCATCTCTTCTGATACCAGGTTATCAGTGCTACCACCATCAATGATCACATCACAACATTTATCCTCACACTTGCATCTGGTACGGAACAAACTCCTCCGTTGCCCTGGTTCATTTTCACCACTTAGTAGGACTCTTTCATTTACTAAGGTCTCTCCTCTTTCTGCATCCTCTGAATGTGATGATTGTGCATCTTCATCCACATGAGCAACCCTAGCTTGGCCCTCAGCTCTCCTATCTGTCCTTCCTTGTCGTTGAGGGCATTCAAAGGCACGATGACCTTCTTCATTGCAATGGAAACAGGTACCACGGAAGCCTCCTCTTCCTTGCCCACGTCCTCTACCTCTTCCTCTTTGATTTCCAAAGTCTTGATCACGGGAGCGGTTGAAACCCTCATTCCTCTGGTTCCTGCTAGTACCCTCATCTTCATTTTTCTTTTGAGTTTCATTGCGGCCTCCAGATGATCTACCGCTTCCCCTTCCTCCTTGACCGCGCCCTCTTTGTCTTCCTTCAAACCTTTTACTCAGCTTCTCTTCAACTCGTAGGGCAAACTGGTATGCTTCTTCAACGCTGGTCATTCTTACCAGACTTAGTTCTTCCTGGATGCTAGGTCGTAACCCACTGATATAACGAGCAACCTTCTCCTTATTTGCTTCTGCATGCCCTGCTCTAATCAGGAGTCGGTAAAACTCCTCTGTATATTCTTGGACTGATCTTCCTGCTTGCTTTAACCCATGCATCTTCTTAAATAGATCAAGCTCGTAGTCCACAGGAATGAACTGCTTCTTCAATTTGTCCACCATGCGATCCCATCTTGTGATCTTCTCCTTTCCTCTTCTAAGTCTTTCCAGTTGAACCTCTTGCCACCAGATTTTGGCATGGCCTTTTAGTTTGGCCTTTGCAAACTTAACCCTATCTGGGTCCCTTATATCCTCATACTCAAAGTATTCGTCCAGTTCATTGATCCAATCGATCAACTCATCAGGTTTCAAATTTCCCGAAAATATACCCACTTCAATTGTAGGTCTTTTCCCAAACCTAGAAATGGCCCTAAAAAGCCTTTCCTCTACAGGATTCAGAACTTCCCCGTCAACTTCCATTACTTCCTCTTCATTGTCATCCTCACTATTATCATTTGCGGCAATATTTGCTCCTCTACGAAGCTCCTCTTGCAATGCTTGTACCTGTCTCTGGAGGGCTCTAACCTCCTCAGGATCAATAGCTCTGGCTCTTCCACCACGCTCTCTTCGTGGAGGCATCTTCTAACTCAAACCCACAACCACACAGTCCTGGTGCAAACTGCCTCACAGTCGGCGCTCTGTCTACACACTCAGGAAAATCCGCTCTGATACCACTTGATGGGGACACAACCCAACAACCAGAATAGACACAATAGAAAGGGGAAATTATATTAACTGAGAAAATAAGCTGGTACAAACAGTGCAGAGAAAATAAACTCAAAACATGCCCTGCGGGCTTACAATAGCATAAATCTGGAGAATATTTCTCCTTTTAGCACCTCCTCTCAAGCTCCAATCCGAACTGCCTTTTACAATGCCAGAAATCTCCTTAAATAGGCCCCGGAGGGTTAAGGACTAGGAGTACATTCTAGAAAGTGCTAGTAGGCATCCACCGACAAAATAGAAGGTTCCGGAAGCTGCGTTAGAAGTCGGTGCAATTCTAGAAGAATTCAGAAACGGTAGCCGAACTTCCGGGAGGCATAACTTTTGAACCGTAACTCCGATTGACGAACCGTTTACATTTTCGGAAAGCTCTCGAAGCGCTCTATAGCCCTATGGACAAGCTTCGCTCGTCCCCCATTTTTCGACCCTTTTCGAGGTCATTTAATGCCCCAAACCTGACTTTGAAGCATTCTTAGGGGGTCTCCAAAACCCGAAAAACTGCAATAACTTTCAAACCGTGGGGCCTTTTGACCTGATTCTTTTTCTAGAATGCTCTAAATCTCGATTACATTCATTTGGCCAAGTCACACCTTCTAGGTCACCAAAATGATGGTCAAATTGCATGCCCCTATTTTTTCGGGATTTTTAAATGCACTGATAGTTGAACTATGAGAGTTGGAACCTTTATTTGAGCCAAATGGGTATCCAAAAATGCAAAGACATAAAATAGAAACTAAGTCTAAGTACATTTTTTTGGGTGACACAGGATTGCCCTTATACCTCTGGATGCTCCTGCATCATATACATATGCATATGCATATTATATTGATATTTATTAGTATGCAAAGATTGATTATTACAGTTGTTCATGTGCTCAAAATTAATACGAAGATGATTGTAATGCCCCCTGTTTGCGATCACGCCATGAAAATTTAATACATCCAGTAAACATATATAATACCTACTCAACTATTGATATTCAATACAATTAGCAACAATATGTGGTAATAAGGAAAATTTATGTCTAGAGTCAAAGGACCAAATGATAACATCCAACGATATATATAACAATTTGGCTGTTTTAGAATAGAGGTTTGCCAAGATAGAGAATTGTGGTTCAATATCAAAGACATTGAACAAGTTTTATTCTTGATAACAATATCACACATGCAATATCCATGTGTAAATATCCATGTGTAGAGTTATGTATTGGAGAATCTGAAAACTAAGACTCTAAGCAAAATCCTCATAGCAGGTGACTAGGTGTTTGGTAATATAAAGAGGAGAATCTGAACAACATTAGAGGATTGTCATTGTATTTACAAAATCACAGAATAACAACAATGGAGATGTCCATATGAACCACGTCGACAACCTTAGAAGTTGTATGCCTATGGTGAGGGTCTATTGTCTAACTATTGAGAGGAGCTTGCGATTTGGATTTCAAATGGAGTCGACACAAAGGAGTCATTGAAGGAAATAAGGAAGTGTCTCAACCTTAGTTGTCTATTCATGACAAGAATCCGATTCGGGCACGGAATTGGATTTGTGGATTCGGGGATTTTTTATTTTCCCAATTATCATTCATGGAGGATTTGTGCATATATATATATATATATATATATATACAAAAAAAAAATTAAAAAAAAAAAAAAAAAAAAAAAAAAAATATATATATATATATATATATATATATATATATATATATATGCTAAAAAATAAGAGAAATATACATAATTCTAAAACTAAATCATTTCATAGTATGCATCTATGAATCTACTATACTTGATCAATGACATTGATAATTAATCTATTTTCATGATTATAAAGAAAATCAACACATTCACATTGAATTACTGAAAGTGAAAGTTTGTAACATTCAAAATATAGATCATTAAACTTAAAATTTGTAACATGATTTACTCATAAAAGAGTCAAGAGTCAAGACTAAAAGTTTTTGATTTAATCATCAAATGGATTTTCAGGAAAATCCGCATTAGAAGGGTACTAATGAGTTGCAAGTACTGCATCTGTATTAGTAGAGGAACCCAAACCACCAATAGTACTAGTAGAGGGGATTGTTAACTCATAATCCTCCTCATCATCCACATCAATCAAAGTGGATCTAGCAAGATCCCGGATGGTCATATCTAAATCAGGAGTCTCGGGTGCTACATCACAAAGCTTTTCAGGCCCCTTCTTGTACTTAGGATCCTTCCGTGACAACAAGCGCAAATTGTTGTGACAGAACACAAGGTCTTCTAATTTTGTTGGAGCCAACCGGTTGCGTTTGACTGAGTGGATAAAGGAGTAAGTACTCCAATTCCGCTCAGCTGCAGAAGAGCTAGCAACCTAAAGAGAAATTAAAAATTATCAATACAACAATCAAGATAAATAAATTAAATAATAAATTCAAGGAATTGAGAGTGTTAACCTTAAGCTTAATTTTACAACACAAGGTCTTCTAATTTTGTTGGAGCCAACCGGTTGCGTTTGACTGAGTGGATAAAGGAGTAAGTACTCCAATTCCGCTCAGCTGCAGAAGAGCTAGCAACCTAAAGAGAAATTAAAAATTATCAATACAACAATCAAGATAAATAAATTAAATAATAAATTCAAGGAATTGAGAGTGTTAACCTTAAGCTTAATTTTACAAACTTACTTGGGATAGGACCTTTATGGCAAGAGGTTGGAGGTACATGAAGGCTTGCCCATGAAGGTACCACTATTTGATGGCACCCATCCTACTTCGGTCTGCTATGGCAATAGGGAGGAAATCCTCACCCGAGTTGAAGGCAGCAAATTCACTCCTCACAATTGCCCCAATCTCTAGATCTTGGAATATCTTAGCTAGTGCCTTCTTATACGCATTTGCAACCACTGCATCTCTAAATGGTGGCACTCTACCTGGAAGGTTAAGTACCTCTGCACTATAGTACCTAGGGATAACAAAAGACAATTGAACACTATCAAATATCAATAGCACAAACATTGGATAAAATAAGCACAAGCATTTGATAAGAACTACAATACCTAGGGGATAGCGCATATGCAAGGAGGTGCAAAGGTGTGGTCATCTTGTTCCATTGATGATGAACAATTTTTTCCACCTTCTTGTAAAGGTTGTCCTCAGGATCATTCTCCCTCCTTTGTATGGCCTAGGATATGAAATATGAATAATAATTATAATTAGTGAATATGTCAATTTAAACTTTAGAATTTAGATATCTCTCAAATAAAAAATTCAAATTGTTGTAAAGGAGTGTAAAACTTACCATTTTAATTTTTTCCAGCATACTATCCATGGAATCATAAATGTCCCCAAGGCATGGCTCATCATTGTCTGCGAAGCAAAGCATTGCCATTATTGGATCGGTGATTTCCAACACATAACTCACAAGACCCCACCAATCCTCATCTAGTATCATTCTTCTCACATTTATGGCCCTTGCTGTATTGGAATTCTTCCAAATGCCCCATTGGGCGCTAATGACCATCTATTTCAATGCTTCGTTTACTTTCATAAGTCGTCTCAAGACAATTGTGTGAGAGGCGAAGCGGGTTTCAGCAACCTAAGAACATATTAAACTCAAGTTAGTAATACATTTAAAAATTAAAACATGTTAATGTAAACAACAACAAAAATTAATAATTATGGAATCCAATAATATTCAATTATATAATAAATATACAAATTTACCTTCAATAACTCCAAGTCCGAGAAACTCCTAAAAATTGCTTGTGACATGTGGTGATTTGTCACAAACATTTGAATCTCTTCACCTTCCTCATATATCCTTTTCACCTAATCTATTTTGGTGCCAATTGCTTTCATCACTAAATTGAGAGAGTGGACGGTGCATGGTGTCCAAAAGATATGATCATATCTAGACTCTACAATTATCCCTGCAGCCTTGCAAACTTTTGCATTGTCCGTGACCACTTGGACAACATTATCAGGACCCACTGACTCTATAGCATCAATGAGAATGCGTGAAATAAATTTTGCATCTTTCACTTGCCCTTCACAATCAACTGCCTTCAAGAACATTGCCCCCTTAGGGCATACAACAATAACATTGATCAATGGACGGTTTCTACAATCTTTCCACCCATCCGAAATAATAGACACACCTGATTGAACCCAAATCTTTTATTAGTTGAAGTTGAGCCTCTACATATTTCCTCTCATCATGTAATATGGTAGTGCGCAACTTCTCATAACTAGGCAGTTTGTAACCATGGGGTGCATCATTTACTGCTTCCACCATCTCCCTAAAATAAGGTGAACTCACAAAATTAAATGAAACACCATTTGTAATTAAACAACATCCAATTTTGTGATCAGCAATGTCTCTCTTTTCATTTTGGAATGCCCTATCTAGTGGGCCTCTCTTGCGGGTGAGTGGAGATGGTTCTTCATCTTCATCATTTGTAGTTGGCATAGGCAAAAAAGGATGTGTTCTTGTGTTTGTTTGATCGGATGATGGTGTTGGCAAATTTGTTCTTTTGGAAGCACCACGTTTTGCTTTTGCAACTGCTTTATTAACATCCTCTTGCTCTTTTGCTAATGCTGCTATTTGTGCAGCTGGTAATCCCTTCTTATCACTACCCAAACACATGTTAATTCCTTCACTTGCAAGGCCCAACAAATGTAGCTTCACTCGGGAATAGGAGCTTCTATGTTGTATGTTGCAATAATTACATTTCCATATGTATGCCCCACCCCCAGGACATTGTGCATTTCTTGTTGTGTGTCTCCATAAAGGAGACCCCTTATCAATTTTGAAGCTTGGTGATATAGTCCCACTCCCACCCATTGAGCCTTGACTACTCATTGTTCTATTCTTCCAATCTAGAAAAAAAAATGAAAGAAAACCATGTTTCACACTTACACAACCTTGAAAATTTGAAAAACTAAAAATAAATCAATAATCTATGAAAGAACTCAAGAATATGGTTGAAATGCATACCTTAAGCACTTCTGGCAAGGTATTTGGAGCTCCACAACCGATCTCCTTCGAATCCAAGCTCTTTACTTCAAACTAGCAAGTATGAGAGAGCAAAATAGATAGTAAATGAACTTGCATTGTGATTTAGAGGGTCCTTTTTAGGGTTTAGGGCCTTTAGAAGAAAAAAAAATTAAAAAATAAGGTTGGGCCCACTTTTTTGCAATTTTTTTGGACCTTGCCGCGGATTCACGTGGATTTGCGCGTGGATCCTCGAGGATCCGGGCAGGATCCGTAATCCTGCTCGGATACGTGGATTCAGATTCGAATTGGACCCGAATCTGGATCTGAGGCTAAACAGACAAATTTGGTAACTAGGCGCGCGGATCCTTACGGATCCACAGGTAGGATTACGGATCCTCGAGGATCCATACGTGGATTCAGATCCGAATCAGACTTGAATCCGGATCCGAGGCTAAACAGACGAATCCGGTAACGAAGGTCTCAACCCTAAATCGTTCATTATTGTATCCAAATAACCTTGGCAACTTCTAATACCAAGGTTCAATCATCACTACTTCTGACTAAGATGCAAGGTCAAGAGTAAGAAGTTTATTAGTTGCTTAGCTCTATGAGTTAATATAAATTTGTAACATCTTTATGATCAATATTTTATATTTATAGGGATAGATTGTTTGATTGGGAGCTATTGATTTGTTGTTTTAAAGATCTTTCAATAAATTGAGGAAATATCAATTTGAAGGAGCTATATAGGAAAGGGGGCATTATAAGCGGTGTCATAGCATGCTCTTGCTAGCTTGAGGGACATAATGATGAATTGATTACTCCAAGAGATGAATATGGTATTGGTTGGATGTTCTTGCCTCTTGTGGGGTAAGTGGTGAATATTACCCCAAAAGAAGAATTTGGTCCTGAATAAATATTCTTGCCTCTTCTGGGGCAAGTGAACTATGTCTACACATATTCATGTATATGTCTAGTGTGTCAAATTCATTCCATTGTTTGATCTGAAGTACAAGAACAAAAAGAAATATGAAATAGATGTATGGGGAGATGTAGGCAAAAGGGTTATTGTCGCCATCTAAGTAGATCACCTTGATGGATGCCAAAGTTTTGCCATCAAGCTCAATAGGGTCAAAGTCCTACTCTTGGACTTGGATTGGACAAGATGAGAATCTCACTACATACCCCATAACATTCTTACCCTAAGGGATGTAGATATGAGGATTAAGGTTGCCATCTGAGGATTAAGGGATTTAGGTAAGAGGATTAAGGTTGCCATCAAGCCTAAGAGGGTCAAAGTTCCACTCTTGGGATTTTAGATTGGACAAGCCAAGAATCCCACTGCATGCCCCATACTATCTTGCAATGAGGGATGTAGGTAAGAGGATTGAGGTTGTCCTTCGAGTAGATCACCTCCTGAAGTTTTGCCATCAAGGCCAAGTTGGTCAAAGTACCACTCTTGGGCTTAGATTGGACAAGCTGAGAATCCCATTACATACCCCATACCATTTGATGCCATTTGAGTAGGCCACCTTGATGAGTGCCAAAGTTCTACCATCAAGGGGTCAAAGTCTCTCCCTTGGGCTTAGATTGGACAAGCTAAGAATCCCACTACATACACCATACCATTTTTAAAATGAGGGATGTGGCTAAGATGGTCAAGGTTGTCATCTAAGTAGGCCACTTTGATGGATGCCAAAGTTCTGCCATTGAGGCCAAGAAGGTCAAAGTTCAATCACTCTTGGGTGTAGATTGGACAAGTTAAGAATCCACTGCAATCTAAGGATAAGAAGTAGATAAGAGGGAAAATACGAGAGCCATCTAAGTAGGCCACCTTGCTGGATGCCAATGTCGTTGATTTCGTTTGGAATCCGAGGCTGCATTCGTCCTTTCTCGCACAAGCAATGGCTCTTCTGATCGAATGGCCACGGGGAGCTTCCGATAACAAAGGCTCCCTTGTCACTTGTGATGCGCAGCCCAACTGCTAGATGACGGCTCGCCCTTCAGATCGCTGCCCAGGCAACCACCACAACGACACCATTGGAACGACAACCGCTGGCCGAACCATTCCGAAAATTTTGTGCCAAAGAAGTTGTTGCAAAGAGAACGACTCTGGGGAGAGAGACCTCACCTTGCTGGATGCCAAAGTTTTAACACCAAGGCTAAGGGGGCCAAAGCTATCCTCTTGGGCTTAGACTAGTCAAGTTGAGGACTCCATTACGATTCCCTATCATTCCTACCATATTGAGCTAATTAACCATGAGAGATGAGGCATGGATAAGGAAGCAATATGAGCATCCTACTAGGTAGACCACCTTGCACACATGTCTAAGTCCCGCCTTCAAGGCCAAGCCAACCAAAGTTCTACTCTTGGGATCAGCATGGGATTCGCTTGAACAACTTTATCATAACTTGATCTCTATGAATCAATTTGTTTAAGAATGATAGTTACACTCACATTTTAGAATCTATATTATAGTTACACCACCCTAGGGGATAAAGGGACGCGAAAAGGGGGGACAAGTTTCCAAGATGGGGTATGATGGAATGAGGGGATAAGTTTCCTGGACTGGGGGATAGAGTGGCCTTAATTTAGGGGCGGTGAGGGGGTGGTTGAGGGGGATATGTTGGTTGTATGTACTGTACATATGGTACGTAAAATGCTAGTTATGGAAAAATGTATTGCCTTATAAGATATAAAGATGTAAAAGAGTAAATACTTAAACATTGCATTGAATTGGAACATCGAACACTGGACATATATACTTGAATCAGCAAATACTCAACATTGCAAAGTCCCCCCATCCTCAGCGGATGTGGCGGAATCTGGTGTAGCTGTTGTGGATAGGGAGAGAGAGTCCCCAAGTCCCCGATGCATCCATGTCTTCGAGAGGTGGGACAAAAAGAGGGGGGGCACATCTCTGTGTTACTATGATTTATATATATGCTGACTTGTGTTCCCTTTGTTGTAGGATTTTTAGTCAAGACTTGAGAGCATAATGATGAAATAAACTTTCCTAAGTTTGGGTTATTGAATTGCATGGTTTGGTCTATAAGAACTTATGTTTCAAATTCGTACTCCATGTGTGGTTCTATTTTTTGAATAAATATAATCGAACAAAACATATACTACATTAAAGGCACCCACTATCATGACACCTGGTGATGAGTTAAGTTACATCCTAGAAATAGAAAGGTGGACTATTAATAAGAATGTTCATTGCTTGAGGACAAGCAATTTTTGGGCGGACGACTTAAACATCACACACTAAGGCTTGATTCCTTGGCTAAAAGTGTTGAATGGTCAAAGTTGACTTTATTTTTTCAAGCTTAATTTCTTCATTAGTGTGTGATGTTCAAGGGTGGCCATTTTTGGGAGGGGAGGATGTACCTTGCTTGAAACCCTATTGACGACATCCTCATCCTTTTCATACCAATCCAACAAAGGTGGCTAACAAACAAAGAAAGTATCTGTTTAAGCTTTAGCTAATAAGTAATATTCAAATAAATAAATAATAGTGAATGTAAATCATATATTAACATTAGAATATAAAATAATTATAAATAAATAAAAGATATAATATGAGTCAATATAAAATATTAAAGGATAATTACTATAATACAATATAATACATATAAAATACAATGTACAAATCAAATACAAAATATGAAATACATCTCGATATAATATATCAAATGATTAGTAATATATCAATAATACAATGATAAAGAGACATGATTAATTAATCAAACAAATGCAAGGGGGCTTGACCGTTTTAGAGAGGGGGTCTACTTGTTGAGATGCCTCCACACTAGTATAAGTAGAGGTTTTGTGATCAAGGGAATGGGCTGTTGGTCTAATTGCCAACATTCCTCTTCGGGATTCGTGACATGGCTTAACTGCCTCTTATGTTCTATAAGTCTAGTGGTTGTATCAGACATTGAGAGGTCGATCCTTTGGTTCAATGACAACCCTAGCTTGTAACAAGCGGTATTGGAGATTGGTCACAGGTTTGAATCTCCTCCGGTAACGCTGAGGGTGGGTTGTTGGAATCACCAACATTCCCCTTCGAGATTCGTGACATGGCTTAACTGCCTCCTTTGTTCTATCTAGTGGTTGTATCGAACATTGACAGGTTGATCTTGTGGTGCAACAACCACCCTGGCTTGTATCAAGGACATCCAATACACCCCACGAGTATTCATTATATCCGATCAACATATTTTATACCTACTTAGTCACTGATTTTCAATACTGTCATCCGCAACATATGGTAACAAGGAGAATTTACGTCTACAGACAAAGGACCGAATCATAACATCTAGGGATGTATATAACAATTTGAGTCTATTTGAATTGAGTTTTGCTAAGATAGGGGCTATGGTTTGACATTGAAGACCCTGGACATGGTGTATTCCTGATAAAAATATCACACGTGATATCTGTGTATAGAGTTGTCTATTGGGGAATCTGCAAACTAAGACTAATCAAAATCCTCAAAGATCGGATGATTCCGTGTTCCGAAATATAAATAGGAGAATCCAAATGGCAACAGAGAATTGTCACTGTATTCACAGAATCACAATTAGATATCACCATTGGAGGTGCCCATAGGAACTAAGTTGACAACCTTAGAAGTTGTATGCCTGTGGTGAGGGTCTACCATCTGACTGTCAATCGGAGCTATTGATTTAAATTGTAACTAGAGCCAACATAAAGAAATCATTGAAGGAAATAACAGAGCCCGTCAAGACTGTATTGATCATCATTGTATCCATGATTCCATATAGCCTTGGCGACTTCCAACGCCAAGGCTAGATCATCACTACTTGTGACTAAGATGCAGGGTCAAGAGTAAGAGGTTTATCACTCGCTTAGTTTTGTGAGTTTACATAAATCTGTAACATCTTTATGATCCGTATTTCATGTCTGCAATTCTATATTCTTTTGTTGTGAGATATTGATTTGTTGTTTTAAAGACTGTCCAATAGATTGAGGAAATATCAATTTGAAAGGGTTTTATAGGAAAGGGAACATTACAATGATGTATAGGAATAATTAGATTCCTAACTCAGTCATATTTCTTTTCTGCTGTTCTTACTATTTTAAAGTGTCCAGATTAGTAACAGTAAAATACGTACCAGGTCACTCTGATATAATATGTTCCTCTTAATATCTTCCTGTCTTGTTCTCACTCCTTATTGTTCCCCTTTACCTCCTAATTCATGCCTTAGAAGAATTGGACGAGGGATTCTTTTATAGATGATGACATGTCATGTTTCAAGTGATGTGTCTTTTTGTACATATATTATCTTCTAAATTTTGTGCCAAACGATTAGTTTTGCTAATGGTTGATTCTTCAGTGATGACTAAAAGTTTATATCAGTGATTAATTATGTGAAATTTATTGTTATTTCCATTTTCATTCTATTGCCTCCAGCTATAGAGAATAGTTGGAGGGTAGACATAATATGTAGGTCATATTATTGTTTAAAAATTAAATATTAGGTTTTAGTAATAACTTAGATATTATCGTTGTTAGTTTATATTATATTAAAAATCTTTATTTTAAAATATCATAAATTACACGGTGACCTAGATGTGTATATGAATTATATGTATTAACAATGTGAAAATGTATTTATATTATAAACAGTTTAATTTAATTAAGTTATATATATGTTAAAATATATGTATATTGCACATATTTCTGGTATGGCTTATGAAAATTAAAAAAATTAATCAAATATATATATGTTAATATAGATCTATGGATCAAGATCAGCTTATGACATGAAATGCCCGCCGGGTCATCGTGAAACTTTTTTGACATAGAGCTATGAACTATTGAGGCCACAATTGCGGGAATTTCATCCCCTTATTACAAAGTTGAGGCCCCAACCTGCGAGCACATTAGATCAGTGGAGGCACATGCCCACAACCATAATGGCCCAGTGGGGGTTCCAACCTGGGCAGGAGACCACCACCACCACCACCTAATCAACAAACTAAATGGCGAACCTCCCCTAGATGACTTAAGAAATTTATGTTGTATTGATTTTTGTGATCGATTGGGTTTTCTGATTTCTAGAAATGGTAAATTTTATTTTTAGTAAATGTGATTTGATTTTTTTGGAATAATAAATTTGTACTAGGTTAAATGCAATTATGAAGAATTTAATATGAAAGTATGTTCATCAGGAATTTGATGAATAATGGATAACCTGAGATAAATTTTGCAACATCTATTTGGAGAAGCATTTTAAATTCTTCTTTCTTTTGATGGTTAGTGATCCAATTTCTAGGTCCAGCAACAGGGAAATTGAATTGGATCCATCCATAGATTCCTCCAGTACAATGGGTTTGATTTGGTCTAGGCCATTTTTCAGGATAATTGATTGGACTGACTATCATTGAGAATGCATTTCACAAGAATTAGATCTTATTTGATATATATGTTTATGCTCGTGATGTAATTTGGAGTCTGTAATAAATGACTTTATATTGTTAGTTTGTAGTCATGGTTATGTCTTGAGTAAGGATTGCTAGATTGCCTGACATTTTCATTTTTCCACCGATTTATCATTTATGATTTGTTAGTCACCTTTTCTTGATATTTTTTCAGCTATGTCTCGTGTTTATGTTGGCAATTTGGATCCTCGAACAACTGAGCGGGACTTAGAGGATGAATTCCGAGTTTTTGGTGTACTTCGCAGGTATGAAAACTTAGTTCAATGTGTCATTTTTTTCTTCAAAAATGAACTGGTCATGTTTATCTGGGTTTGTGTATTGATCTAGAATAAGGATGGGTGTACACAATTGGTACATCATGAACTTAGTTATAGTCATGCATTTTTGTTCCTCTACAAGGTTAAAATTTAATGGTCTGTGTCTGTTTGAGCTTGTATGCACATCAATGGCTAGGAGTATGTGCTAGTTATGAGTAGATAAATCATAAAGCCATTAGCTGAATATTTTAATTTCACCTTTATAGGATGGGCGTACACAATCAGTAGGTACATCTTGAACTTAATTTTAATCATGCTTTCTGTATTCGTGCTTTACAAGGTTAAAATTCTATGGTCTGTGTCTGTCTGGTCTTGTATGCACATCTATGGTTAGGAGTGTGTGCTAGCTATGAGTATATAAATGATAAATTCATTTGTGAATATTCAGTGTCACCTTGATAGGATATTGGCCACAATACTTCATCATTTTTCTTTTGCCTTATTAAAACCATGGCTAGGTCTTCCCTAAATATACTGTGTGCGCTTTTCTGAGTAAATTGGGAGTATATGTACCAAATAGTCTGCGGGATCTCTAATTGCCATGAGTTCTAGCAAGTTTCATGTGAAATTTACTGTCATATATATAAATTTTGTTAGAAAATTACTAGAAAATTCAGGCCAAACATTGGAAACCACTATGAAATCCTTTAAGTGTGTGCTGTAATATTTCAGCCCTCCAGAACCAGCACTTGTTTCCCTTCAAAACAGTAGCCACTTAGTGTTTTCTGAAAGGGTTTGATTTTGGTGCTCATAAAGTAGTTATGTTTTCATAGACTAAGAAGCAGGAACTGTTTTGGGGTAGAAGCACTATGATCCATGCTCTCTGATTATGCTTTAAGTATTTATATTTCCCCTTTCTAATGCTGCATTGTTATGATAACTTTTTTTATAGTACAAACTCTTTTGTTAAGTGCAAAAGTTGTTCAATTTTCATTACTTATTAGAATTATGTGGGTTTTCTCTAGCATATGGTTCTCAATTTTGTCTTGCAAAAACCAAGTAGTTCTCTCAATATAACTACCACCTCTCAGCCTATTGATTGAGTTCACTAACCTCCTCTCTTGAGACGCACTCCCCCAAAATATTTCCCCGTATTATATTTCCCCTTTCTAATGCTGCATTGTATGATATTTTGTAGTACAAAATCTGATGGTAAGTGCAGAAGTTGTTCAATTTTCAATACTTACTAGAATTGTGTGGGTTTTCTCTACCATATGGTTCTCAATTTTGTCTTGCAAAAACCGAGTAGTTCTCTCAATATAACTATCACCTCTCAGCCTATTGATTGAGTTCACTAGCCTCTCTTGAGACCCACTCCCTCAAAATTTTTCTCCATTAAGGAGAAGTGGGAGATGGCTGGGAGAACTACACCTTATTTATTGCTTCAAAAATCTGTCATAGTCTGAATTGTGTTAAGATTAGGTGTACCGTGTAATACACCTTGCAAACTATAAGAACAATGTATTATCTAATTAAGTATTACGTGTTTAATTGTGACCAGTCATAAAAGGGGAGGACCACCTGTGTAGGAGGTCTATGAAATTCTCTAGAGGGTGCTATTTTAGAGAGCAGCAAGAGCAAAATATAGCTTGATTATGGTGCATAATGGTTTATATCTTTTGACTAATGATGAAACCATTATGACTATCAGATCAAAAGATTATACCCCATTCAAATTATGGGTTCGAAGATTAAAACAAGGATCAAAGGTCAAAGGTCAAAAGTCAAAGATAAAAATATAATTATGATGGCTTGCTTATATTTGCAAAGTTAAAAGATAGGACTAGCTAAGATGATGACTAGTGTCTTAATCCTACAACATGCAACAACTATAAGATAAGATACACCTGTCTACTAGAGACTTTAGAGAGATTCCAACTTGCCAAGTAAACAGGTGAACATGCACCAAAATGACCCAACTAGAAACTAGTCAGATAATGTGTTCTTTTCACACTACAAAAGGGTAAACTGACTAGGAAATACACCTGTTTGCATGTTCACACTACACCACTAGGCAGTTGTATTAGGATTCAGTGTAAGAGCATTGAAATTTGGGTTACCTAGTGGACTAGGAAAGGATTGTCTATTATAGGCAGTGAGCATCGTGGAAGATAGGCAGTGAGCATCGTGGAAGATGAGTTAAAATTGAGCATCTATTTTGATTAGTTTGATGATTCAGTGGTGGGAGTTGCATGCATGAAAGGTGTTGCTTGCATTCAAGTGGTCACCTTCACCGTGACTTGTGAAGCCCCCTTGAAAGCTAACAGTTCAGTTTAAACTGCAGGTGGTTTGTTGGATGGTTCATCTCCTACAAACACAAGCCTTGGGATAGAGGTTTTAAGATCACAACAGATGATGGTATTGTAGGGTCAGAGTGAAAGATTGGCTATCAACATGCCATCAGAGTGTTGACACTGGTGTAACACCAACTGTGGAGTCATGTTGTTATTTTGTAAGACTTGTTCAGAGTTGTAATATAAATAGACAAGCATTTGCACGCGCGTGCACACACACA
Source organism: Cupressus sempervirens (assembly GCA_028749045.1). Classification (NCBI taxonomy): domain Eukaryota; kingdom Viridiplantae; phylum Streptophyta; class Pinopsida; order Cupressales; family Cupressaceae; genus Cupressus; species Cupressus sempervirens. The sequence continues at coordinate 965,929,327 of CM053787.1, forward strand.
ACACACGTAGTGATATATACATATGTAGCTTAGTAACTGGGTTCTGCTATTTAGGCCTGGGTTTTGGTAGTGGTTCTTCCTAGGTGCTTGGGTTCTCTGTGAGTTCTTCTATGATGAACCCATATAAAACCCAGGCACCTAGGGAGTACTGAAGGGCAGTACCCAAGCAAATATACCAAAATATGTGCATGCATATGAAGCAGAAATGCAATACTTCTAAATTCTCATCGAATTTCTTTATGAATATACCAAGTGAATCTGGCCTTTAAATATTTAGAAGCAAAATTTGAAGTACCCAAGACTCTGTATTATGCTTTTGATGAAGAAAATATGGAGATAAAATGCCAATTTTAATTGGAATTTTCAGTGTAATGACATTTTGAGAGCTGAGCATTTTCATTATTGCAAATACGAATATGATATATGAGGTCTTTTATCCATAATTTTTATCGTCAATTATGGATTTACGAGTATCTCACATTTTTTTATTTACAATTTAGATGTTTAAACAATTATGTGTGCATGTATATGTATCTATGTATGTATATACGAGTGAACCTGAACCTGTACCCAAGTATTTGTTTTTGCCATAGATGTGTATCCAAACCCTGTAGCCATATACTAAAACCGGAACCCTGTACCCATATCCAAATATTGTAAGAAGATTTTCTGTAGGGATCAATAACTTCCAATGAGTTTTCAATTTTGTTGAACTTCAATTTGACTTGGAGGTCCGCCTTAACGGATCATTTTTGTATTTTCTGTTATATTGCTTGTTTTTTAATTGACAATGTTTCCTACCTCTATCACTTCTCTAATTTCTTCATATGTTTCTGATTCTATTTTTTTAAAATATGTTGTCTAGAAGTGTTAAGCTTTTTATAAGTTTTTGATAAACCAATGCAGTGTCTGGGTTGCGAGGAAGCCTCCGGGCTATGCATTTATAGAGTTTGATGACCGCCGAGATGCTGTTGATGCAATTCATGCTCTAAATGGTATGCTTTTTCTTATAATGGAGCTGCAATTATAGCTTACTGTTGTTTTATTCAAATATTTTTTGGTCTCTATTTCTGATGTTTTGTCAATAATTGTTCTACACTGTTGTAACATTTGTTAACTTGTACAGGAAAGAGTGGTTGGCGAGTTGAGATGTCTCGGAGTTCAAGAGGGGGAGGTAGTCGTGGTCGTGGTGGCGGGGATGATCTTAAGTGCTATGAGTGTGGTGAGCCTGGCCACTTTGCACGGGAATGCCGTTTGCGTATAGGTGCTGGAGGTTTAGGCAGTGGCCGACGTCGATCCCCCAGTCCTCGCTACAGGCATAGCCCAAGCTATGGGCGCAGGTAAATTACGCTGTCTGACTTCAAAATCTGTTTTGATTTTGCACTATAGAAGCAAACCAAAATTATGGGTGCAGTAAATTGTGATGTTAAGATAATGCCAGGCCAGCTATATATGACAGTAAGGTTGACTCGTGTCCTGGATTACTAGGCATTTAAAGTTTAAATCATTTTATTCTTCTAAGAAGTGCTGCTGGTTGTTTGTTCGTTTGGTTGTATTTTATTTGTGGCTTTTGCATATTGCAATGTCGTATGCATTGTTGGTTGGGTTCTGTACTTGATGGATGCTGGTTTGATGGTACATCTAGACTTGGGCAAACAGGCATGGGTTATCTATTGGCAAAGGTAAATAATGTAAAGTATCAAAGCCTAATCATCATTATTATTCTAGTGTGAGAAGCCCTAGGTATAGTCCTGATGTTTATGATACATTGGGATCTGGGAGGAGACGCCTAAGCTACAGCCCAATTTATGACAATCGAGGCTACAGTGCCAGCCCAGGCTATGGAGGTAGCAGCTACAGAAGAAGAATTCGAAGCCCATCATATAGCCCCTATTGGGGAGGCTATGGGGATGGTTATAGATATGGGAGGTATGGTTGGAACAGCCCAGTTTCAAGCTGCAGGGAATCACTGATATGTGCAGGAGTCATAGGAGCTACATGAGATTGAAATGCATTTTGTCATACTATGTTTCTACATTTGTTGTAGGTAGTTAATCTCTAAGCTTTATTGTCACTCATGTATATAATTCCTTTGTGCACAGGAGTCGAAGTCCTCGTCGAAGTTATTCTCCAAGACGTCGTAGCTACTCACCACGACGGGGGCGAAGTTACAGCAGGTCACCTCCACTTCGTCGTGATCATCGGGTCTCTCCATATGCTAATGGGTATGAGATAATTGTTCACTTAGTACAATAGTTTAGGTTGATTCTGTGCTATACAACTTTATTGCTTCTGTGTGCTATTTTTTCCTTACTAATGTTTTAAACCAGTGAAGTTGGTGAATGCAGGAGTCCTGTTCTGAGAGATCGGTACCGTAGTCGTAGCTGAAGTAGTTGGAGGATTTTACCAATGTGGAGACAAATGTAGTTTTACTCAATGATGTATACAGTATGTTTCTGTCCTTATGGATTGGATCTTTGGGAGATCAAAATCTGGCACAGTAATCAGTCTGGATGCTGCTACTCTGTTGATAAATGGCAGTTATTTTAGCTCAATCGCACACTGTTTTTAATTACCATCTGGTTGGAAAGTATTGGCTCAACAGAGGGATAGGCTGCTTGGTATAGTGTTGGACTATTGTTTCAGCCTATTTCTTCGGTCTTCACACTAGATGATCTCATCGGCTGCCTGCCACGGGATAAGTTTCTTTCCTGTTTTTGCCCTTCTGTTTTTTCTTTTAAACATAATCTTTTACAATGAGAAAAATGTTTTTCTGGTTAATGTATTAAACAAATTGAAGTAAAATGGCTATAACATGTTGGCATAATGAACTGTTGAGAGAAATCTCACTAAGGCCTTTTAACTTGTTTCTGTGTTCTGAGGTGTGGTCTTGCTAAAAAACGGCATGGGATGGAACTGCTCTGCATCTTCTCCTTGCCTGGGTAGTCTGACTCTCTGCCCCATGTCATCTGTGGATAGTGTGCCTCTTCGGTCCTTCTGGTTTCCTCATTTGCATCACCACTGCAATTTGAAGTTCACAAGATCTTGGAAGTTTGGTTATCATCTTGACTAGCCTCTTCAATGAAAAATTATTGCCTAGTGCGATACAATGAGGAGGTAGGTGTATAATGTATTCAAAAGGAAAATGAACTTGTTTACCATTCATGCTTTCCTTGAATGTAAGATCCCTTTTTGATTCTTGTCACTACCCCTTGAGCCTATTAATCATGAGAATCAGGCAATTCTAGGCTGTCGGTAAAAAGAATGGATAAAAAATAGATTTCTTGTGCACATAAACTAGAAACTGAAATATGTCCCTAACGAGTAGTAAGTCTGTGAAAACCCCCTTCAGGAAAGAGGTAAACAACTGTGATTAGCTTCAGTTGAAGCTTTTAGTAACATCTATTACAACAATTTTGCTAAGTTAACTTCTGATGAATGCCTGATTGTTGATTTGGTCACTTTATTGATGTATTGAGTCTTATGTGTTCTAACCTGCTATCTTGGGTAGTTGCAACATAGGTGTCAGCATTCAGTTTCAGCATTTGAATAATACCCCTGTCGTAGTTTCGTTACAATGAGATTGTCCCTGGAGTTCTCATATTGTAGAGTTGAAGGTTATGCAAATGCTGCTTGCTGTTTTTCTTGAATACCGTATTCTTTCTTTAAAGTGAGTGTTTTGTAGATTTCATATGCTGGGTGTCATACTGTATCTATTTTTTTGAGGTCATAAGTGAGACAGTTAACTCATGCATGCCAATTTGAATGTGTTCTAAATGACAGACTAGAAAGAGATCAAACAACTGTAAGAATATTTTGGAGAGATTAATGATGTGATTTGTACTATTTATACTGTACTGGATATATATTTTCTTTTTGAGGTTTTATAGGGATATCTAACTCATGTAGGCCAATTTGAAAATGTCTGCTAAATGACAGAGCAAAAAGAGATCAAACAACTGTAAGTAAGAATACTTTGGAGAGATTTTGAAATGAGTTCTACCGATTGTAACATGTATGTTAATTAATATTTGTAATATTTGGAGCCAATGAGTGAACACAATGCCTGGTTTTTATTTGCTGTGAAGAACAAAAAAGAGATCAAACAACTGTAAGTAAGAATAGTTTGGAGAGATTTTGAAATGAGTACTACCGATTGTAACATGTATGTTGATTAATAATGTAATATTTGGAGCCAACGAGTGGACACAATGCCTGGTTTTTATTTGCTGTGAGGAACAAATCTTGTTATTTTGTTTGATAGGTTGATTTTAATAAGTGAATGGGGGAATGTCAAAGCTGTCGCATAGAATGAGGCCTTGCTGTCAAGGGTAACACGATGGAAGGCTGGCCAATTTTTGTGTTCTAACCTGTGAATCAAACCATCTCAGATGACAGAAATATTGATCCTATCATAGAGCGTGTTTCAGCAATAGCTCATGAATCAGTGAAATTTCAAAAGTGCCTTCACCTTATAGTGGATTCTGTTCCTCTTTCAGGATTAGTGGGTGAGATTAATTGTTGAATGTGATTTCTTGACTGCAGATTATATGGACATGATTAAGTAAACTAGTAACTTATAAAATTTGGCTATCTTGAATGCAATGACTAGTAGGCATTGTGATAGGCTGAATTGGTCAGATAAAAATTTTAGTTAAAATTGATTAGATTTTGTGATCATCTTTTGGCCTGATGCAAACCTCCTCCAGTTCATTATATCCTCTTATTTAAAAGGATTGTTGAGGTTTTGCATGCGTGGGGGGTGTTTGTGGTTTTTAGTATAGCAGATTGGTAGTTTATTCCTCATAGAAAGAGTTGTGTGTGTCTGAAGTCATTTGAAAATACTGAACCCAATTGGGCCATTACCGAGACTTGGGCAAAGCAGGATTATGGATTGAACGAGTGTACCAGTGGATGATGGATTTGCAAGACTAGCACCAGTAAATTCATTTGAATTCCTTGATTAGCACTACAAGGTCATTTGGATTGTCCATTTCAGACCAGTCAATAGAAAACAACTGTAAGGGGTGTTCATGGCCTGCATCTGTAATGTTTTGATTAAGGAAGACGGGTTTTGAAGGGAGCCTGGAACCCTTTTACAAATCGAAAAATATTTCTATGTAGCCCAAATCAGAGAAAACTACAGCTTCATAGTTGGAACAGGTTGGCAAAGAACTAGGTGACCATGGTGGCAATCATAGAAAACACGGTATACCTCAGCCACAAAAACAGGTTTTGACTGGGCACCTAAAACCCCATGGTATAAAAAAAAACTTGACAATAAGACCCTAACCATGTAAAACTACAAAATACAGTAGGTCAAAAAAGCCAAAAGAGCCAAAACGGGACAGAGACTAAAGATTTCCCTTTCGGTCCTTTCTTTTGAGAACGTAAGGTCATATCAAAAGCAGGATTGGACGACTTGATCTTTTGCTCTTTACTGTTGTCCAACCATCCTCCACCAAACCAGCAGCCTTTTGCCACGCGAAGTCATCAACACCACAGCCAGCCCTCAAAACCCTTGTGGATAGGGGAGAGACTTGGGCCACATCAGAAGAAATTACAGCAGCACCATCCAGAGACAGATCCACAAGAGGGGCAACAGTTGAAACACCAGTGACAATAATGTAATGTTATTTTGGATGTCCTTTTAAGATTTGGGCTGAATATGCCATTTTTCTCGTCAGGTATTGTAAAGAGGCTAACTTATTGTATTACAGGTACGTAAATAATATTGTTGGGTTATTTTTGAAGGTAAAATGTTTTTCTCTTTTACAGAAATAAGGTAATGGGGAAGCTTTTTTTAAATTGGTAGAATATTGTCAAATTTTAAATTTATTGGAAGACTATTCCTTTAGGCATAACTTAATATATAATACCCTTGGGACTTCATTGAAAACAATTAAACAAAATGTACTTGAGCTAGTGGAATATGTTTTCTATCCAATAACTTAATTGATTAGCTTTTGATTGGTCTGGATAACCAAACAAATTCTAGCGTGTCAAACAAGGTGGAATGTGGGTTAGAGAGGTCACTACCTTCCATGGTGGAGGAAAAATATTTTACCTAAAGATATTGCGTGTAAGTTTTTAGTAGTTTAGCAAAACTATCCTCATGAATGTAAATTGAACAAAGTTTTAATTAGATGATCTAAGTGGAGGTTTTATAGGAACCTCCATCATGAAACAAACTTTTACCTGAAGGGATACGTGGATTATTTCTATCAAATAATTTTCCATTACTTTTTAATGTTCTAGCCCTTTCTTTTGTTCACAGCTATTTTATATCTAATTTGATTTAATAGATAAATATGAATTTGGGTGAACACTGGTCAGAGACATTATCTCCTCTCATAGTGGTGTTTGCTCTTTCTTCTTTGCTCCACTTATAGTTTGTTTTAATTAATGCACCCTTAACAAATTCTTGCCATCGAATTCTTGTTTGGCAGAAGACATCATGAGTTGATAATTTGCTATAATGCCATATCATTTAACCCCCTCTTTCTTGTGGGTTGTCTTGAGATAAACACCACAAGCAAATGACTACCTAAAAAATATAGATATGGTCCTCTAGGAAAGACTAGATATAAAGGAATAGGCATTTGCTTGGGATATTAATATTGCTTGTTGGTTGTCTTGGATCACGTGATAATTTTGTTGCTAGTTCACATTGATTGAAGAGATATATATATTGATTTGGTGGAGAGTTGATGTTTCTTCATTTAGGTCCTAGTAGGCTTCACAGTGTAACATGTTGTGAACATGGTGCTACTTTGGTTACAACTTTGTGGTTAGTAACCTTGGTCCTCTCTAAGTCTTGCTTGATTTGGATTCCATTGCTGATTGAGTATAATATTTGCATCTTTTATTGTAATAGGTCTATTATACACAACAAATACAATGGCAGTGCTTTGTACATTTGTAGTAATCTCGGTATATCGACATGGTATTAGAGCTAGGTTCGAATGTAAGAAAAGATATGACACAATAGTTGAATGATATTTAGATTAGAAATGTCTATTTTTCAGAGTAGAGAATAGTATTAGTTCTATACATGACACAAGAAAAACAATATAAGTATATGGAAGTTGTTGGATTGTTACAAGAACTACTAGAGACAATACGGCCAAATCTCATAGCTGATATAGGCAGGACTAACCACATCATAACATTGTATATCTAGGGGTCCACACAAGTCGCAAATGATAAAACATGACTTATTAGAAGAGATAAACAACTTGCTTGGATGGAAGAAGATGCTCAATTGGATTGAATCACAGTGCAGTAAGGATGTGGTACAAAAGACTTATGTGATAAGAAGATATTGTGGCAAACAAATTGTAAAGATCGAGCAAGGGGGAAAATAAATTGTGGCACATTCCATGATCTCTGTATGCGCCCACATATAAATGTAGTGGCAGATGATTTCAATGGAACAACTTGACATAAATCATGATGATTTGCTTGAAAAGGGATGGCGACTTATTCCTTTGGCCAAAATCTTTCGACTCAAACTCTTACCAAGTTCAATTAGTCCATGAAAATTAAATGCGGAGAGCCCACTAATAGAGAGATTATATGTATTAGAAATCTTGCAAAGGTAAAAGAAAAATTGGCATATGTAAACAGAGTAGCTATAAGTAATATTCTCTGCGTGATAGAGAAGTGGGGCAAGCCCTCTATGAAGGTTATGAAGCAGAAGGTAGAAGTGAAGAGAGAATAAGTTGTACATTTCAGTAAACTCAAATCCATGAAGCATTATTACGATAAGTATGCAACATATTTACATGAATTAGTGTTTGTGAGGGATATGTCGATTAAGTTGCAAATGGTGAATGTGAAGTAATGTATTTGGGATGTAAAGACCACACTTCTATGCAACAAATTCCATATATATATAGAAGGCCGCATGTGTTATAATTTGAAGGATTCAAACTTGATTTAATTAAAATTGATAGCAAGTGACGAGTCTAGCAAATAAGACTGGGTGAACAATCACCATTGTGTCATCGCTATTGATACTAACTTGTGCTTTAATTTAATTGAGTTGAATTTAAGTCACCAAATTTGGGTGTGAACCAACGTGATTTGATTTGTGACTTGTCGACTTGTATGCTCAATAATGTGATTCCTAAAACAACACGGCGTAATGGCCAATCATTACAAAATCATTGATCTAGACGAATAAAGAAAAGTAAAAAGGGTAAGGTGCTAACAATAATATTAGAATAAGCACACATAACAAAGTGATGCATTGTTTCAAACACAACCTGCCAAGTAAATTGTGTGGATTGAAAAGAGGCTATAAAGTTATCAAGGGCCCCATCATGGTAAGAAAAGCATTGTGTATCCACTTGCCAACTTGATCCAAAGTGTTTCCTCACATATGCATGTTAGTATATATGAATGTTTTGAATTGAGTGAACATAGCAAGCGTGCACGTGCACACACATATATATGGGATAATAATAATATAGTTGAGATCTTTTCAAGTTGAGTTTAAATGGAATTCAAAGTAAAGTGAGAGATATAATAATTGTGTGCAAAATATGAAAGAAAGTTAGACAATTATGGGACTTTTACAAGATAAATGAAGGTATAATATGTTATTTCAATTGTATTAGGAGTGCGATCTTGATTATAAATTGTTTACAATTCTATCTCAATTTCTTCATATGGAGAATTATTCTTAATTGTATTATAAGAGTTATTTTTCTTAATCTTTTCCTTCAAGAATGTTCTTGTAGGAAAAAGAGGGATGGCACTTTCAAAGATAAAGGAGCTCAAAAGATTGAGATTTAGAGGGAGCCTAACATTTCATTAGAGGCAACCTTGAAACAAAGGGAGCAAATAGAGGATATGATTAAGTCAACCTTTGGTGACCTCAATCATATTGATTTAGAGGGAGTAAACCATGTTGTGGTGGATTCTTCAATGATTAATAAATTGTAGCAATCATTAGAACCTTTAAAGAAATATCAATGTCTTTCTCGTGGATTGTCTCTTAAATCAATGTGAACTAGCAATATCTATTCTTTTGCTGTTTGTTTTTTCAAAGATGAATCTTTGTAAGTTTTGGGTGACTTATTTTTCAACGAGGCATTTCAAGTAGTGTCTTTAGAGAAAAAGATGTAGTGGTGACTTTTTTTTTGTTAGGCACTTCAAGGAGTACCTTGAGAGAAAGATGTCATTCATTTGATTTATCTCAAGTTCGACATCTTCAAATTTTTGGTTTTCTTATTACAAAGCATTGATCATCTCTCTCTCTCTCTCTCTCTCTCTCTCTCTCTAAATAAGTTATTGCCTAGAAACATTAGCATCTAAACTTTGTTCCAATGAAGGATTTGACTCTCATAATTTTAGGCTTGGATTCTTTTTGTTGCGTTGTGCTTGGTTTTGGGGAAGGCAGCTTGTCTAGGCATTTCGAAGGTGAACCTCTTAGTCTAGTGCATTATTATGATATATCATTTGTTTGGATTGATATATAGGGGACATCACCTCTAGGGAAGCAACTTTGTTTGGTTCGATTCTGAAGACTTTCATTGAACCTTTTTGGATGAGTTTAGAGCTTTGATGTCTTTGGTCCTCTCTTTTGATGTTAAAGGAGGAGAGGTGTGTGAAAAGTAATGCATTCAAAGAGATTGGGGACAGATTCAAGTGGTATATTATGATCATGTATTGACTATGTTTTTTTAGGATTAATGTCTAAGGGGTAAATTATTGGAGATTTGGTTGAGCATGTCAGAGATTGTTGATGCATGTTGATATTAGTGTTTAGTCATTGATGTCAACATTTGTAGACAATGAATGATATTTGGTTAGTTTAGATGACTACATGATATGTTGATGATTTATTACTACAATTCTTATTGTAGTTTCATATATGTCTATAATTGATTTTAGTCAACTTATAGAGGTTTACATGATTGTTGAGTGAGCTAGGATTGATTTATTGGTTGCTGGTGTTATAGTGTTCTTATGCTCATTGTTTGAGTATTTGCTCTGGTATGAATCAAATTGATGTTCAAGAGGTTGTGACTTTTGTGTTTGTATTGGAACTTCATTGTTTCCTTAACTAGTGTTGCTCATGATTCAAAGTATGCCAAGGTATCTTTTGTTTTGGTTGAGTTTGGTATTTTTGTGTTCTCGTTCATCAATGTTAAAAATGAGTTTGGATTTCGAGTTAGAGATAAGATAATTTTATTAATGTCGAACAAAAGACCACAACATGGGTCTATGAAACTGGATGCTTACAATCAAGAAGATAGTGAACAAATGAAGCACCAAACAGTGTCCACAAAAGAACAAGCAAAATAAATGAAGAGAGTAGGAGACATCACAGAAAGGATTAGGTATTTGTTCGCAAAGGGAAAAAATCCATCAGTGATTGATATGGCCAATAGCTACCAAGGGCCCTATGGTGTCGCTGAGTGCTATGAGAGGAGTGTCACTGGCAAAGAGGTCCATTGTGGGCTCTCATTGATCTGGAATGGCCAGTGTTAGGGAAATTGCATGGTCACTTCACACCCCGAGCTAGAACTAAGGGTGAGAAGGAGGTTGTGATAAGTTGAGCATGGGTTTGGTTAGTGGGGAATGATAGTTGTAAAGTGTGGTCGCAAAGCTATAAAGACTCATGGAGAGAGAGCGCAATACAATGCTGATCTGTGTACCTGAAAAAATTTGAGAGGGATTTGCATTCTTTAAACAGACAATAAAATCTCCATCTAATCTCATAGTATATGGGGCATCTGAAAAGGAAATGGGTCTCAAATTTTGCCTCTGCTAAGGTACAAAGTACAAACCCGATCCTCTTTATCAATATGGTGATCGACCTGGATCCAGAGTCGGTGTGAGCCTATCCTGAAGGAACCAAGGGAGATATGCAAGGCATGTGTCTAGTGTCTGTGTAAGTAGTCAGGGCATACAATAATCCCATTTCGAATATCTAAGAAGTGCTCAACATAGAATGCCATCCTTAGATGTAGACCCCCAGGAGGATCAACCCAGGTCTGGATAATATATTGCCTGTAGATGTCAAGTCTGACATACTCGTTCAATTCTTGCCGAGAGGGGAGGAGATGAGCAAGAGCATCCAATGAGAACTGGTAGGGAGGGAGATGGTTGATGTCAATCCCAACTGATCTCAGCAAGATAGTAGCTTGAGCATACCAACAACAGGCTCCAGTGGTTGGATCAAAGTCTGCAATAGCAATTGAAGAGGAATAGGCTAAGTGAGGGTATCTATGTTGGCCTTCAATCGAGTCTATAAAGCCTCGAAGATGGTGGAGAAACCAAGGATGTAAAGGTTCTAATGATATTGATATTGCTTGTTGGTGGTCTTGGATCATATGATAATCGTGTTGGTAGTTCACATTGATTGAAGAGATCATATATGTTGATTTGGTGGAGTGTTGATGTTTCTTCATTTAGGTCCTAGTAAGCTTGATGGAGTAACATATTGTGATCATGGTGTCACTTTGGTTACATGTTTGTGGTTGTTAACCTTGGTCCTATTTAAGTCTTGGTTGACTTAATTTGGATTGCATTACTGATTGAGTATAATGTTTGTATCTTTTATTGTAATAAGTCTTATTAAACTAGTTGATCTTTAATCTTTGCAAGGTGGATAAATGAGAGCATTTTTGTAATTGTGTGCGAAGTATGTGAGCAATGTGGGAAGGAGGACATTGCATGTGTTTTGCATTGACATTGGAAATTCTATTTGTCATATTGGTTATGATGGACAATATGCCCATTGTGTTGTAATAAAAAAATGAGTATGTGAATCTTGACCAAGGGCTAGATTTGTGATTGTATGGTGAGCAATGTGCTTTGGGAAGTGAGCCTGCATATTGGACTATAAGCTTGCAAATGCAAGTGTATTCTTTTTGTTCTATATTTTACTCTTAAATGTATCGTGATTTTAAGCTTGTTCTTGGCATATGTGCGATTGATAATAACATTATTCATTGATGATTATTTGAAGGGTATTATTTTTGGTAGGTTCTCAATCATCTTGGTTGTGTACATACTTTCCAAAAAACTTTGATGACTCTTCATTCTCTCAAGCTCACTAAGAACATGGGTTTCACAAAGGTTTGGTTGACAACATTGTTAGATGTAATGGCTACATATCCTGCGGTTATGGAGAAGTAAATGTTGTGTCCAACTTGCTAATGTGGCAGTTAATTCAAATATTTAGAAGACCTGGCATGGTGACATGGATTTGTCAATTGAAGTTAAAGCCTACTTAAATTATGATAGAATACATGTTAAAGTGGGGGGTTTGGGTTGATGATTACAATGTTATTTCTCATGGCACCAGAAATAATTAGGAGTAAAGGTTGTCATCCTTTTGACAACAAGCTCAGTAATTGTGACAAAACTACACTTTTTGCAGGTTTTTTCCTCTTTCATGCAGTTTCTTAGCTCCATTTATGGCAAAGTTAACCACAATTCCTTCTTGCTGCTGGTTATTTGCTTCTAGATTTTGTTGGGGGTGTGCTTTTTTGTGAACATGGGGGGTCAAATGAAAAGAAGAGACCCCTTATCCTATATGAGATTTGGAAGAAAAAGAATGGGGTTTGGGAGATTTTGGAGATAAGTGAACTAATTCCTTTTATGGATTGCTTGCATGGTAATAACCCTTTCGATTGCTAAGCTTTTCAAGGAGGATTTGAAACAATGTTAGGATGCTTATAGTAAGGAGAAAAATGAAAATCAATGAGGGAGTTATCCTAGAGGTTAGCAAAATGTCATGTAATAGTTAAAAGCTATACAATGACAAGAAGCTATTAGACCAAGTGTTGAAGAAATTTTTGAAAGAGAAGGAAGAAAGGGAGGTTCTTGTCAAGATTGACAAGATCTATTATTTGTGAATGACTATAAAGAAAATATGGAGAATGATCTTGAGAGTAATAATGTAGAATGTGATGCTCGACAACAGATATTCGAGACCTTGCAACTACCACTTTGTTCTTCTCAATCACTTTTTCCTTAACCAAAAGGTCTCTCTTCCTTACTAGATTTTTTCTTCTATGATTGCTAAGACTACAAATTTCTAAGGGCTAAAGTGGATAGCAACCTTGCCCTTCATGAAGGGCTTATGACCTTGATTGTTGAGTACTTCAAAACTAATGTTATAGAACAAACTATTTTTGAGCACTCTGCTTTGAAGGAGGACAATGAGATGTTTGAAAATTCTAATGAGGAAGCTTATTTTGATATAGACATTGGGGAGAACTTTGATTCTCATTTGTTGAGGAAAGCTTTTGGTAAAGAAGAAGAGTAAAAATCTTGTCTTTAGCTCTGCAAAGAAGAAATCTCTGAAGACTTTGAAGGAGGGTAAAAAGAAAAAGAAGAAGGAAGAAGATGTGTTAGATGAGGAGTATGATGAGGGCGAGGGTGATATGGAGATTAACCTTGAGGATTATTGTTCCCCACTGAAGAAGGCTAGAACTTCTGAGAAAGCTAAAGGCCTTGTGGAGGATATTCATATTCTACCCTTTTCATTGCCTCTTGGTGTTGAAGATGATCAAATTGTTAATGGAAATGATGGTGCCTTTATGAAGAGTGATACCCTTCCTCCTATAGGGGAGACTAACTTGTTAAAAGAGTCCACCATCCCTTTCAACCCTAAGGTGCTTAGGCAAAAATTTGTTCTTTAGGATCTTCTCATAGTGCTTAGATTATTGGGGTTAATGTAAACTCAATAATGGATCTTGCTATTTTCGTACTTTGTGACTTTAGCCTTGAGTAAGGGATTAGTGTCTTGCAGTTTGTTACAAAGGGTGTAGTGGACTTCTACAAAATCATTAAGTGGTCTTTCCACATCAAGCTCAAACAATGCAGCTTGATTGGAAGCTGCTACTGTGGGAAAGGACACTATTGCCTCTATTGGTTTGGGTGCTCATGGGAATGACAATGTAGACAACAAGGAGACTTGGGTTTACAAATTCAAGGTGATGGATGAGATGATATGTAGAGTGGAGAAAAGGATTGGGCTTGGAAGAGACCCTCAAGTGCATTGGGGAGCAAAGCTATAAGATCTTGAAGACCTCTACTAAGCATTTAAGGATTCTTGTTTCTAAGTTGGAAAATACTAGTAATGAGGAAGCCATCATCCAACTTATTGACGATAAGGACAACACTAAGGAAAATGCTTTTGGTCCTAGCAAGAGAACTCAGGCTAATACTTGTAGGGATCAGAGTGCAACTAAAGAGACCCTTGATCTCAAGAAGGTTGCTAAGACCATGAAGCAACTTGAGCTGGAAGATGCTAAGCTACTTAAGAACTTTGTCTAGTGTCTGCTAAGGGCTTGTGTGCTTGTTTCTTTGTTGTTTGCTAGTTTTTGGTTAGTGATTGTGCATATGCTGGCTTTTATCTTTTTGCTAGCATCTCTCCTTTTTGTTGTTATTCCTTTGTTGGTCTTCACTGCTAAATCTATTGTAATCATATTGTAAAGAGTTTTAAGGCCCTTTCAAAACCTACTTTCATTGAATCAAAAATATATTATTGATAATTGCCTTATGCAACCTCTTGGCTTGTCATATTCGATTTATTTTTAGTAGCTTACTCTTGGAACAAAATCAAGTGGGATCATATGGATCAACAATTATTTTGAAGTAGAATAAAAAAAGAGTTTTTTTAAAACTATTCACTTGAACTTCACAATTTATGTAACAAAGGATAACTGTAAGAATTTCAAAGAGGTATAAATAGGAGAGTAATTTAATTATTGTTTTTATTTAAGCAAATACAGAGGAAAAATGACAAAAGATTAAAGAATAATAATTTAAGAAAAGAAATATATGGAAGCATCTGGCTCTTGACCATTCAAGAACATTTAAGAGATGGTGAAAATCAAAACGTGAATAAGAAGAAAATGTGACAATAGAATTAAATCCATGCATGACTTCAAATTGATGCACGACTTCAAATCAATATTTCAGTGATATGTACGGCAATTCTTTAAATCTGTCTTTTAACGATATGGAAAATGTGAATTTAGATAAACATGTTTAGATAGAATTTCAAGTTCATCTATCAATGATATTGATATTTCTTGTTGATGTTTTGTAGCTTTACTTGGATAAATTACATCAAGATATGTTCCATGTCCCATGAAGGGACATTTCCACACTCTCTCTTTCTCGCACACACACAAATATAAGAGGTATCTACAATTGGGAATGACAATAAATAGAATGACAGTGCTTAGTACATTTGTAGCGATTTTGAAAAATCAACATGATATTAGTGCCAGGTTCAAATGTAAGAATAGATATGGAAGAATAGTTGATGAATGATATTTAGATGAGAAATGTTTATTATGCAGAGCAGAGAATAGTATCAGTTCCATACATGCCACACGAAATATAGTAGAAGTATTTGGCAGTTGCTGGATTGCTACAAGAAAAGATAGAGACGATATGGCAAAATCTCATAGCAGAAAGAAAGGACGAGCCGCATCATCACAATGTATATCGCAGGGGTCCACACAAGTCGCAAATGATAAAATACACAACTTATTAGATAGACAAACTCGCTTGGACGGAAGAAGACATAGACATTTGGATTGAATCACAATGCAATAAGGATGTGGCACAAAAGACTTATGCAATAAATTGTAAAGATCGAACAAGGGGGAAAATAAATTGTGGCACATTCCACGATCTTCATACGTGCCCACATATAAATGTGTTGGCAGATGATTTCAACGGAACAACATGATGTAAATCACGATGACGATCTGCTTGAAAAGGGATGGTGACTTGTATCCTTTGGCCAAAATCTTTCGACTAAAACTCTTACCAAGTTCAGTTAGTCCGTGAAAATTAAATGCAAAGAGCCCACTAGTAGAGAGATTATATATATTAGAAATCTCATAAAGGTAAAAGAGAGATTGGCCTCTGTAAATGGAGGAGCTATAAGTAATCTTCTATGAGTGATGGAGAAGTGAGACAAGCCCTCTATGAAGGTTATGCAACAAAAGGTAGCAATGGAGAGAGAATAACTTGTACTTTTCGTAAACTCAAATTCGTTAAGCATGACAGATATACATGAATCACTGTTTGTGAGGGATATAAGGTAGGAGATGTTTACAAAAACAAGGAGGGAATACAGAGATCAACATCTTCCTCGCACAACATTTTCGCATTGATTAAAGTGCAAATGGTGAACGTGACATAATGTATCTGGGATGCAAAGGCAACACATATATATGCAACAAATTCCATATATATAGAAAGCCACATGCCTTACTTATAATTTGAAGGAATCAAACCCAATTTAATTAAAATTGACAGCGAACAAAGAGTCTAGCAAATAAGACTTGGTGAATAATCGCTATTGTGTCATTGCTATTGATACCAACTTGTGCTTTAATTAATTGAATTGAATCTGTCACCAAATTCGGGTGTGAACCAACGCGATTCAACTTGTGACTTGCTGACTTGTAGCTCAATAATGTGATTCCTAAAACAACATGGTGTAATGACTAATCATTACAAAATCGCTAACCTAAACGAATAAAGAAAAGTAAAAAGGGTAAGGTGCTAATGATAATATTAGAGGAAGAACACATAACAGATTGATGCATTATTTCAAACGCAACCTGCCAAGTAAATTGTGTGGATCAAAGACATTATAAAGTTAATGAGGTCCTCATGTTGGTAAGAAAAGAATTGTGTATCCACTTACTAACTTGATCTAAAGTGTTTCCTCACATATGCATGTTAGTATATATGAATATTTTGAATTGAGTGAAATTAGCAAGCATGCGCGCACACACACATATGGGACAATAATAATAATAACATTATATCTGAGATATTTTGAAGCTGAGTTTAAATGAAATTCAAAATAAAGTGAGAGATATAATAAGTGCATAGAAAATATAAAAGAAAGTTAGACAACCATGAGACTTTGACAAGGCAAACGAAGGTATAATATGTTATTTCAATTGTATTAGGAGTGTGATCCTTACTATACAATGTTTACAATTATTTATTAATTCATTTATATAGAGAATTATTCTTAATTGTATTATAAGAGCTATTTTTCTTAATCTTTTTCTTCAAGAATGTTCTTGCAGGAAAACATGGGAGATTGACTCTTCTTCAAAGATAATGGAGCTCAGAAGATTGAGATTCTAAGGGAGCCTAACATTTCACTAGAGGCAACCTTGAAACAAAGAGAGCAGATACGGTGGACTCTTAACATTCCCCCTAACATTCTGACATTCCCCCTCTTGGTGGATTGGGGCCTCCTCTAAACATTATATGGTGAAACAATCCTTGAAACAAAGGGAGCCTAACAAAGGGAGCCTTGAAAAATACATGCAAAATACATTGCAAAATACATGCAAAATACAAAATACATGCAACCTTGAAACAAAGGGAGCCTAACATTTCCCCTCTTGGTGGACTGGGGCCTCCTCTGAACATTATACGGTGAAACAATCCTCGGTTGCTCCTGCGGTTTCAGAGGTTGAGGCTAGTGTTCCTTTCATGCCAGTGGTTGCGGAGGTTGCTTTGGCGTCTCATCCTGTGGATTCAGTGGTTGTGGGCAGCGTTCTTTCCAAGTTGGTGGTAAAGGATTTGGTCTCTCCCCCTGCTTCGGTTGACCCTCCTAGGGGTCAGTTGTCGTCTGTCTCTCATAGGGTTGCTGAGGCCTTTGCGTCCCCTAGGTTCCACGGGTCTTTGTCCTGTGAGGATTGGATGACCAAGGCAACGAAGTTTGAGGACGGCTGGATTGTGGTTAAAGGGAAGAAGGCTAAGCCTTCTGCTCCCCCTTTAGATATGACCCTTCGGTTGCGTAAGGGTAACCTCATTTTAAAAGGATAATCTTTTGTTCCCTTATGCTGACTGGTTCTTCTGGGTTGGTGTTATGGTCTTGTCTTTGGTTTTCTGGTATCTAGTTTGGATAGCCTTCCTGGCTGCTTTGCTCCAGTCTGTTTGTCCTTTCAGATTCCAGAGTTTTTGGTTAATTTTACTGGTCATATCTGCTGGTTTCAGGTCCCTGCAAAACCTGGTTTAGTTGTTTGGCTAGTTTCAGGTCCTTTTAAAACCTGGTTGTGCTTAATGGTTTATCTTTCTCTTTGATGTATTGGGTTTCAGGGCCCCTTCAAAACCTGCTTTTACCTTAATCTAAAACAAAGAGAGCAGATAGAGGATATGATTTAGTCAACCTTCGGTGATCTCAATCATATTGATTCAGAGGGAGTAAACCATGTTGTGATGGATTCTCCACTGATCAATAAATTGTAGTAGTCAAGAGGAATGTGATTCATGAATATACCTTGTGACTATGTGATTTTAATGGGCCTACCCCCTGTGTACATCATGAGGAAGTGAGACCTCCAAATGATGTCATTTGTATTTGCAGAAGTTATTAAAAGGTGATGATCTTAAAATAATCTAATTTTCTATTATGATGGATATCTTACAATGTCTATACAGATCATGATAGATTATACTTTGTAGTAGATGTTTATATGGTAAGCATTATGAGAATGTGTGTGCACATGCCTTATAATTTTTTTTTTGAGTACATGGTGAATGTTATGCATATTGATATTCTAGATGTCCATTACATAAAGTACTTGGTGAATATCATGCGTCTTGATGTTATGGAAGGCCATTACTCATAGAGTACTTGGTGAATACCATTGATATTCTGGGAGGCCAATACTCATGATACCAGTTGTGATATCAAAACTTTTTGATTACTTGGTCGATATTGAATGTCTATATTTTGGGAGACCAAGACTCATGATATTAAATGTGATATCAAACCTTATGTGAGTATTTGATGAATATCATGTGTTAATATTCTTGAAGACCAATACTCTTGATATAAAATGTAATATCAAAATGTTGAATATCTTATGATTAAAGATATTCGTATATTTCATTGAGTTAATAAATGGTCATGTGTTTATCCTCCCTAGCTAAGAGGGAGTGTTGATCTTTTTTTACTTGAATAAATTACATCAAGTATATATATATATATATATATATATATATATATATATATATATATATATATATATATATATATATATATATATATATATATATATATATATATATATAAAATTTTAAATATACATACATAATATTTATATTAAGAGATATT
This sequence comes from Cupressus sempervirens, assembly GCA_028749045.1. Classification (NCBI taxonomy): domain Eukaryota; kingdom Viridiplantae; phylum Streptophyta; class Pinopsida; order Cupressales; family Cupressaceae; genus Cupressus; species Cupressus sempervirens. The sequence continues at coordinate 965,948,468 of CM053787.1, forward strand.
GTATGTTTATAATAAATCATTATAACTAAGAGATTTTAATTATGTTAATGAACAGACATGTCCCATGAAGGGACATGTCAATTCTCTCATTCTCTAACAAATATAAGAGGTGGCTACAATTGGAAAACAAATACCAAATATAATGACAATGCTTAATACATTTGGAGTGATCCTGATAAATCAACATTGATTTTTTGACAAAGTTGAGTATTCCAATAGTAATATTAGAACATCATAAAGTGAGAATGAACTCCTTTAAGTTAGTGAAAAATTCTAAAAACTAAATGTAATGTTTTGGATACTCATAATCTTCTCCATAGTATTTTAGTTGGACTTACAAGTCTCATTGGCATGAAGTTTGTAAATTGGTGTTGTCATTGATTAACAAATAGTCCAGAAAGACATCGACATTACAAGGCAACAATGACATCAGTAGGAGTGAACCAATATACATGTGTATGGATTGAATTGGTATATGAATCATCTAAGTTGAGTCACCATGGATGTGGCAAGATGAAAGGCCAATCAAAGTTGACGTAATAGTGATACAAGCCAAAGTGGTGGAAGAACACAGTGATAGAGGCTACAAATAGGCTCACAAATGAATTGACCAAGATACTATTCTAGGCCCTACTTGTAGGTGTAACAGGTTTTTTGTGAACAACTTGGGCATGGATTTCAAATTTAAATATGAGCAGGATTTTGTTTTGGGAAATTGTGCCTTGACAATGCTAAGTGTAAAGAGGCACTTAAACTTCATTAGTGAAGTTTTTGTTAGTTCTTAGTATTGCATTTTTCTGTAGCCAAAATAGTACTAGTGTTGTTGTTCAAAGTGCAAATCAGCAAAGAACACAGTTGCAATGGTTAGTGTAACAATAAACTAACTATTATGAACAATGAGACAAAGTTGAGATTGAAGAGCTCACAAAGAAAGCAGAGTAAGGAAGAAGATCAGTGCATCTTCAAGGATACACAATGAAGGTTTGCAAGGCAAGATAGTGCTATTCATAGATCACTCACTGAGATTTCTTTCTCACCATTGTATCTATTTGTAAGCTTTTAATAGGGAAAGTTTTAGTAGTAAGCTTTTGTAAATCCTCTAACAAGGTATCTCTCAGAAAGTGATTTGTAAATCCTCTATCCAAGTATCCCTTACATGATTTTGTGATTCTAACAGGTCATAAACATTCCTAACAAAATGTGTTCTTAGAAAAAATAACTATAGCTCTTAACTAGACAACCCTGTACATGAATTATAAGGGTCAGTGGGTATATTACTCCCACTATGGTTTTTATCCTCTTATTGAGGCTTTCCACATACAAAATATTGCACTTGTTATATGTATTTATATGCGAGTTTGTATGCTTTAATTTAACTACTTTTATTATTGCATTACTACTTATACAATTGGTGTTAAGAACTTAGTTTGTGATAGCTTAGTTAACCAATAAAAAAGTTTGTATTGATTCACCCCCTGCCCCCCTCAATACTAGTTGGGACCAACAATTGTTATTAGAGGCCAAACCCTAGCAGTGACACGCTTGACAACTTGAAAGAAGATATGATGGAAGCCTACATATTATAGAGGTACCTTGATGAAGCACTCAACACCATCGAGTGTTTGAAGGACAAGTTGAGAAAGTCCTTGACTAAGAGAAATACGCTAATGAAAAGCCTAAGTGAAATCCAAGAAGTCATAGAAAAACTAGAAGATCACAATGGATTTGAGGAGTCATATAAAGGCAAATCTGATCTAATCATTGAAAATAAAAAGTTAAAGGGAACCATCATATAGACGAGGAGAGAGAAAGAAGAGCTGACAAGGGAAGTGAGAAAAGCTCAAGATGAAAGAGATAATGCCATCTAATCTAGAGATGAAGTTGAAGAAACAAGAAGAAGAAATGACACACATAAGACAGAGGAAAGTAGTCATCCTCACATAGAGTGGTTCATGGAGCTGACTAAATGAGTGCTCAAGCTGATAGAAGAACTAAAGACTACGAATGAGAAGTTGAGAAGGTTCAATGAAATCTTAGAGAAGATTAATGAATAACTGCAAGCTTAGAAAAGAAACACGAGTACCACTAGTCTTGGTTACATAGGTGACAACAAGGCTAAAGAAGGTGAAACCTTAGGAGGAGAGAATCTAGACTTCAAAAGGTCAAGAAGCACATCTCCTAAAGGTAAGAAAACTACTAAACCCACTTGTTATTATTATGGTAAGAAGGGACACATGTTTAGCATGTGTTGGTTTAAGAAGATAACATATGTCAAGTAGTGTACCTTTGATGGGTGCTACAATAATTAACAACATAATAGTGCATATCTCATTTCAATGAGAAAATAATAGATGGACAATGCTACTACTACAATAAGTATGGGCATAGAGTTAAGGACCATAGACTAAGAGAAAGATCTAACCACTCATCTCCAAAAGAAATGAGTCCCACTAGGAGAGATAGTTTCCCCACACTGGTTTGTACAACCTGTGGGAATGTGGTCGATAACTCACTATAGGCTAAGGATGAACCAAAGTAGCAATACTGGACTATGGAGAGGTATCAAAGTGATGTGCCACAATTGTCACAAGATTGGTCATCAAGCAAGAGATTGTAGAAGCAATAGAAGACTAGGAATAAAAAGGTTGGTGAAGGGAAGAGAAATATGAGAAGGACTTCACCAAAATGTGGAATTAGGATCGATGAGGTCGTAAGCTCACCTATCATTGGTGAAACCTCATAGACTCTACACCGATCCCCTAGTCTAAATTGATAAGTTACATTGTGACCATTGATGATTGCGAGTGATCGATTCACCGACAACTAAGCACAACCTATAGCTCATAGGATGAAGAATGAAAAGTGACCATTGCTTGACGAATTGAGAGCATTAATGATTCTCGTCTAGTGCTAGGTGAAGATGTTGCTAGCCATTGTAACCCTAACATTACAATTCCTAGATATAAGTAGATTCATTTCCAATCATTTGTCACTTTTCAAGATTTTAATCACTTGTCTTTTCAAGATTGTAAAAACCTAGCTTTTTGAGTGAATTTGTGAAGTGTCACGAGTAAGAAAACAATAAAGTACAAGAAGAGAATCATAGAACAAAGACCAGTAACAAATAAAATAAGATTAAAGAATCTAATGAAAAAGGAGGTTAACAAGGTAATATTTATCAACAATAGAGAAATTGACAACCCTGGATACGAGGGCATAGTGATGAAAGGAAGGGATGTAGAAGAGGGAGAAGGATTGTCATGCCATGATAAGGTTCTACTTATAGAAGTTGTAAGTGCATACCTATATGTTGAAATACAATAATTGGGTGATAAAGGAATTTGTGAGTTGTACGACTCATTTCCCTTGAAAGGAGTCTTGAAATAAGAACACAAAAAGATAGAGAAGTCTATCCTAAGTAGAGCAGTAGATATACTTTATTTCTTCCACAAAGAATGGGTAAGATTTTCTTTGAGCTAAGTCCATGAGCAATACATGTGGCTGGATAAGGCCTACAAGATCACAAAGTCATTGATATAGAAGATAACTGGATTCAGTCCAATGGAATTGATCCGTCCATGAATGTAATATCAACTAGACAAGCAACATGAGTCATAGAAGGACATCTAACCCAAGATGGAAGGGGAAGCATAGCTAAGGAGATCCTATACCCAAGAGTGAGATTTGGAGTAATGGTGATAGGTTACAAACTATAGCACTCAAGAAGGGAAAATTGTATCCTTGACATCACAAACTATCGAACATGTCAAGCCATTCATGATCAATCAATGATTGACCTAAGCGGATGTCTACACTGTCAAATAATAGAAAACCTAGGCAAGATCATAAAGGTCAAATTTTGAAGTTTGGTTCAATATTGGTTTGTATACTCTTTTACCTCAATGGAGAATTCCCAGGTTTCCCACTCTTCAAGTGGAATGGAGATCAACCTATCACCTCACATATCAATGAGCTATGCAAGAACTTAGAGGGAAGCAATAATGATGTCTTGTGGGAATATTCCAAGAATTTTTGGAAGAAAATGCATCAATGAGAGAGAATCCGTACTAGCTTGATTGAAAAGTATAAAAGTGACATGTTTTCTAGATAGTACAAACAATTGCATCATTCTTATTGTACAACCAAGGACCCATTAGTTGACACCTTTTGGATATGAGGTAAGTGAAGAAGCAGTGAAGCCACACATAGAGTGGCTATTGGCTATGCTAGAAAGCCCTATTTTGCCAAGGTTTGAGACTTTCTCAAAGATAAGAGGGAAACTTCTTAGGTAAAAGAAGAAAGCAAAGGAGAGCACACCAAAGGGGTAATGAGAAGCCAAGTCACAAATCCATTCAAGGAAGCATCAACTAAAGTAATGGGTGACAAAGAAATGGAAACAAAAGTTGCAAGAAGTCCCCCACACAAGTCTCAAGCATAAGTGGGAGAAAGGAACACCATGACTCACCAAGAGGAGCCATTAGAGACTAAGATAGATGTAGAGGTAGTGAAAATAGTAAAGGAAGGTAAGAGGAAAACTACCTCACTCTCAATAGATGATATTGTACACGCAATTAGCAAGAAATATATTTATGTTATATTGAAGAATAGATTTTCTAAGTTTTCTAATGAGGATAAAAACAAAGCCATAAGAGCATTCCTTAAAAGCATGAAAGAAACCAATGAAAAACCAAAAGATATTATTAAATTGGTACCTAAGGAATTAATGAAAACACTGTGAAAGGTAGAGCACCGATACACACAATGTAGAAAGGATTCTATATGAATCTTTATCCAAAATGAGGCCAAAAATGGAGGAAATACACAAAAGGACATGCATAGAAGTATACAACAAGAAGTTTAACATGTAAAAAAAAATGATTGACAAATTAACATTGGTACAAAGTAGCTCATGAAATAGATGTGTACATCTAGAAGAACCAAACGCAAGGAGACATAATTTTTTTAATCAAGATCAAGAGGTGTGGAAATAGAGAGAAAAAAAAGGAAGGATTGAAGAACAAGGTGTTGGCTTGGAGATAGGCATAAGTTATGTAGGAAAAATGAAGACACACCCAGTCTTGAAATAGCAAAGGATTGTGCTCCACTAGTCACATATGACAATGTACAAGCCATTAACACCCCAAGAGAGGAAGAAACTATGGATAGAGAAAAGTCATCGAACATTATGAATTAACAAAAAATTGATGAAACCATTAGAGTGGGAGCTATAGTAGTTGAATCATATCAAGAAATTGAAGGAGAGAAAGAGGAAAAACCTAATACAACATAGATACTGATACATGAAGAAGAACCCCAAGAGAACAAGTCTCCCATGAGGGAGAAAGTGCAAAAGAAGTCACAAGAGAAGAATAAATATGATTCTGTAGTTGAAGAAGACCGACAAGAAGAAGAGACAATGACATTAGGGCTAATGTGTGATATCCCCATTTTGACATATAATTTAAATAATAAATAAGTATTATATATAAAGTAATATTAATAATAATAGTTTATAAGTAATCTTATAATAATATCATATTATAATAGTAATATGAAAATATGAATGAAATAATAATCTAATATAATAAATAATGATATTATGATTAAGATATATTTTAATATAACAATACTATATTAATAAAGTATTATAATATAATATAATATATATAGTTGATATATTATTAAAATAATATATTTTATAATATAATTATCAATATAATATATCTTATGATATTAATTAATATAACCAATCTTATTAATATAAACATATAATTAATATAATCAATATAATTATATTATTATAATTAATATAATATAATTAATATTACGAAAGGACATGACTCTTTCTATTAATATATATATACGAAATAATAATCTTGGTAAAGGGAACATACATAATATTATAAAAAATTAAACAAATAAGAGGTAAATAGTTAAATGCCTTGAAATGGGACATTACATAATGTCTTCAAGATCCAAGGTGTCAAATAGTAAGACACTTGGACATAAAAGCAAGAAAAGTACAAGAAGAATTTCTAGATTTGAAGGAGGTGTTAGAATCTGAAAAGATTAATAACCCAAAAAACTAGTGCAAAGAGTAAATATCTAAACTGTGAATGCAAATGATACAAAATCAAAATAGCAACACAAAGTTAGTCTCCAAGAGAGTAATGCAAATGCTAGAAGCAAAATAGCATTAAGAGGATGCAAAAATAAGAGATACAAATACAAGCCAGGTAGCATGCTTATATAGGCTAGGAAGGGGGAGGAGGTGGCAACACCAACCAATGAGGAGCAACCATCTATCGGACTAAAGATAGCAAAGTATCTTCCCAAGATAGCTAATGGATGCTCACATGTAGGAAGGTGACACCTCACAACCATTCACCTAATAAGACATGCTTTATTAACCTAAGCGAGATTATTAAAAGTGTAGGAAAAATCTAGCAACATAGGAAAAATAAAAAACTACACTAACACCCCCCCATAAGTGAAGCTTAGGTGGATGCTAACCTAGCAAAGCTATGAAAGCAGGAAAATGGGTCCCAGCAATAAGGCCTGATCAGGTACCCAATACAAGAAAAAAAACTAGATGAAGGAAACTAAGCCTCCAATCTAGGAAATGTCCCAAAGAGAGGAACAAAAAAGAGCATGAAGCATCTCCGAAGCATGAAGCTGCAAACACTGTCAGAAGAAACTACTGAAACCCCCATTGAAATAGTGCATGACCAGGTAGAGAAGACAAAGTCTGAAGAGCTGATCAATCGAAGAGGTGACCTCCAAAGGTAGGAATGAATGAGTGTCTATATAATAGATGAACCATCTCACCGAAATGCATAGGTGCCTAGCCACTGCATCCGCTTAGTACGTAAGAACAAAAATTGAATATGTAGATCACTCAACCAAACCAAAGAAGCAATAGAGCCAACAGGTGAACCCCCCCATAATGATGAACAAGGAGAGGGGTGACAGGAACACTGAAATGCAATGCCAAAAACATCTGCAAGAAGAAGAATCAGGAACACCAATAGTGCAATAGAAGTACAAGCACATGATAAAGGGCGGTGTCACCGAAAAACTGCATGGGCTAATGTCGTGGAAGAAAAATTCACTTGACAAAGGTGGATGAGCACAAAATGGCAAAACATCATGACCCCCATGGCACTTTATAACTGAGTGCGAGTACAAACAAACACAAGGTGTACAAGATCCCATATATGCAAAAGTAGGTACTTTATCTCAGTGCGTTTACAGAAAAAGGAATGCAACAGAATAGAAGCATACAATGCTCAGAATTCAAAAAGAAGAGTGAGCCAAAAGAACAAAAGAAGAGATTCCAGGACTTGTAGAATCCAAGTAATCCGCCAGAGTGCGAAAGTGCAAAACTTGAAGGAGAAAGAACCTGGAGTAGAATCTGGATAAAAGACCTCTACAACTGAATAACTCATAGAACCAACTTTCCAACAATATCTGGCGAGCCCAGAAAAGAGTCTGAATGAGCGAGATATGGCTCCTGGAAGGCAAAATAGAACATCTGGCTTTGACTGCCAAAATAGGCAACCAGACTGAAGCAAAAAATAAAAAAAACCTGTACCATCGTCTCCATCTCATAATTAGCTTTTCGACGCATTTTTCGGATCAAAAAAATACGTTTGTATGCTCAAGTTACGGAAGAAAAATTGATTGGGCCTCCTCGTGAAGAGCATATGCTAAAAGTGAAACTTGGGCGCAATAATCAAGGAAACAAATAGCACCATTGCGATCTACTCGAAAAATCATGCACTTTCAAAAAAAGAATCGCTTCGATACGAGGTCGTATGAGAAAGTTATGATCCTCTGAAGTTTTCAAAACGAGAACTGTGCACAATCACGGCTGAGAATCTGCAATTTCTGAAGAATTCATGCATGAAAATTTAAAAAAAAACTCCACTAATGGATAGAGCACAAAAAAATAGCCAAGTTCATAACAAGAATCATCAAAATTGGAGTCCGTATGAGCAAGAATGAGACATTTGAAAACTGCGTTCAAATCTGCGACTGCCAACGGAGAGGGGTATGGCTGTAGCTTTGCATGCTCGATTCTGCAAAATATATAGCTTGCATGCAAAATCTAAAAGATACTTAGATGGTTTTTCGGGACTGCAAACAAAACCCAGAAAGTGTTTTTCTTTTTGATGTACAAAAGATGCTGCTGTAGTGTAAATTGGATGCCTTTAACAGTAAAAAATGGCTCCAAAAATTAAAAAATGACCCCAACAACCAAAATATGACATGCAAATGCTGGATCAGCTTCCTAAGTCCATCAATGGTATGCTGGAACTTGCAATACTGATTGAAAACTTCAAATATGCAAGTTGGTTGTCAGATTTGAGATTGAAACCCCAGAGAAAAACCATTTTTGTCAAAACTTTTTCTGATTCTCAGGATCATCCAAAGATGCAAGAGAAGAGCATACTTCATTTTTCAAAAAACTACAATAAAGTTTATTTGCCCCTCCCAAATCTCTCAAATAAGGAAACTAAAATCTACTCTTGCACATAGAAACGCTTTGATACCATGTTAGAATCTGAAAAGATTAATAACCCAAAAAACTAGTGCAAAGAGTAAATATCTAAAATGTGAATGCAAATGATACAAAATCAAAATAGCAACACAGAGTTAGTCTCCAAGAGAGTAATGCAAATGCTAGAAGCAAAATAGCATTAAGAAGATGCAAAAATAAGAGATACAAATACAAGCCAGGTAGCATGCTTATATAGGCTAGGAAGAGGGAGGAGGTGGCAACACCAACCAATGAGGAGCAACCATCTATCAGACTAAAGATAGCAAAGTATCTTCCCAATATAGCTAATGGATGCTCACATGTAGGAAGGTGACACCTCACAACCATTCACCTAATAAGACATGCTTTATTAACTTAAGCGAGATTATTAAAAGTGTAGGAAAAACCTAGCAAAATAGGAAAAATAAAAAACTACACTAACAGGAGGTAAACAAGCCAAGAAGAGAAGATGGAAAGGTAGACATATGACATCATCATCATCATCATCAAGTTGAAAAGATGAAGGAGAACTCTTTGAAAAGAATGTAGATACAAAATAAGAAAAGAAAACTCTAGATGCCATCATTTCTGAAAAGAAACCAATAATAAAATATATGAATCTAGATGAACTCAAGGAGTATACAAAACTCTTGAAGAGGCACAAGAAGCTCACTAAAGGGAGAAAAAGAAAAAAAAATGAAAGAACACTGGTCATCACTAGAGATGCTATTTGTGAACCAACCTCAGATGAAATATATGATTTGGATAAGGATCTGATTAGTCAACTTACTATTCTATTTGACAATATCTAGGAGAAACTAGGAGATATTGAGGTCCTAGTAGAGAAGAAATGAAAGAAAAAGAATGGAGAAGATCATGAACCTAGTTGAGCTAAAAAGGGAAACCCTACAAGAGGTAAAAGATGAAATGATTTAGATACTAAAGGCCATTCAAAGTAAATTCAACGTAGTAACTAATTTCATATTAGAATATCTTCAAGACCTAGGAAAAATTGCACTTAATTCAAAAAGCCAAGACAAAAAAAGAAAATGAGGTTGTACAACTTCTAGCAATGAAAAGCACACTATCACCTCTAACATGAATAATTTAGATACATATTAAGGAAGTAGAAGCACTAATCACTAGAGCATTGGTGAGTACACTAGATAGACTTGAAGAGATCACAACAAACTTAAGAAGTGATACCATAGATCCCACTTATCTCAAGGCATTGTTGGAAACCCATCTTGCCACTACCCAGAGAAAATACAAGGATATATTTGATAACCTGTAAACTCTTTTCCATTGATGAAAAAAAGGGGGAGAATGAAGAAGAAATAAATAAAATCTAGAAATGGTGAGATGAATAAGAAAAATGGGAGAATAAGGTTAATGAAACAAGAATAATACAAAAGATATGGGGAGAGAATGCATAACAGTGTAATGCAAGAGTGAAGATGAAAAACCATCACAAAGGAAAATAAGACTCAAGAAAAACAAGGTAAAATGATCAAGATGACACACTTATAGGGGGGGGGGGGGGGGGGGATCTGATATAGGAGATCATGAGAATAGAGTTAATTCAACTAAGTCCATGCACTCATGCAAAGCTCTACCGATATAGTTGGATGAATGTAAATAAAAATGTATTCTGACAAAAAAGAGAGGACAAGAATGGTTCAATAGGGTTTTTATCCATCAATGTCAAAGGAAGGGATTGTTGGAATTACAAGTCTCATTGGCATGAAGTTTGTAAATTGGTGTTGTCATTGACTAGAAACTGGTCAAGAAAGATATCGATGTTAGAGAAAACACTACCATTGGTAGAAAGAGTGAATCAATATACATGCACATGGTGATACAATGTAATCCTGATGAAGGGTGCTCCCCTTAATACCATAAACACATAAGAGAAACAAAGAAATAATAGCAATTGCAGAACAAAATATGGGCTTCTTATTATCGCCCCAAATGTGGAATTACATAATTCAGAATTACAATATGTAACCTACATGGGTGCCTTCATTATAGTAATCTGCAAGACAAAGCTGCGAACTATAACCCAAAGCTATCTTAGACAATGTTCAAGCCTTTCTTAAATAGGAAATTTTATGGCACCCAAGAAGGTTCTAGACTCTCAAACTTAATACCTAGGGTTGATGGGCCTTAACAATACATATAGAGTTGGCCAAATACACTTTTGACATTTATTTTAGAAGTTTCAAGTAGCACAACTTTGGAATACCATAACTCTCAAACTATTTCTTCGATTGGCTATAACCACTTTTTGGAAACCTTAGTGCCCATCCATTGAGTTTTTAGGCCTCATCTGGAGCCTCTAAGGCCTTCAAAACAAAGCGTAACATTTTTATAACAAAATTACACACCAAAAATTTGTAATAACTTTACAAATACATATAATTTGGCCATGAAACTCCACTGAAAAATTGATATAACTAAAATGAACCTTAACTATTGAAATTAGAACATTCCAAGCTCATATGACTAACTTACTAAGTAGCAAGCCTTTATAGACAACAACTTTGCATTAAGACAACCCTTATTGAAACAACTAAAAGGAAATATTTTTGGGTGATGCAAGATTTCTCTTACACCTAGGATGCTCCTTTATCAAATCCACCATCAACAAACATGCATGCATGTTAGTTGATCACAAATCGTCTAAGTTGAGTTCCTATGTATGTGACAAGATACAAGGTTAGTTAGAGTTAACATGACAGGGACACATAATGAAGCACTAAAAGGATGCAAGGACATAGGCATAGGCTCATAGATTGACTAATTGGGCTACCAATCTAGACCCTACTTATAGGTATCACAAGTATTTTTTGAACAACTTAGGCATGAATTTCAAATTTTAAAATGAGCGAGATTTTGTTTTGGACAATTGCGCCCTAACAATGTTGAGTGTATAAAGGCACTTAGACTTCATTAGTGAAGTTTCTATTAGTTTTTAGTCATTGAGTGTTACTACAACCAAGATAGCATTGGTGTTGTTTGAAGTGAAAGCTAGTGAAGAACACCGTTGCAGAGGATAGTGTAACAACAAACAAATTATTCCAAACAATGAGACAAAGGTGATACTAAAGATCTCATAGAGAAGGAAGAGTAAGGAAGAAGATCAATGTATCTTCAAGGATACATAATAGAGACCTACAAGGAAAGACAATTCTATTCAAAAATCACTCACTCAGATTACTTTCTCACCATTGCATCTATTTGTAAGCCTTTAACAAGGAAAAATTTAGTAGCAAGCTTTTGTAAATCCTCTAACAAGGTGTCTCTCGAGAATAGATTTGTAAATCCTCTAATTAGGCAGCTCTTATAGGCTTTTATAATCCTAAAAGGTTATAAACATTCCTAATAGAATATGTTCCTAGAAGAAACAATTGTAGCTCTTAACCAGGAAACCCTTTACATGCATTATAAGCACTAGTGGGTATATTGCTCCCACTGTGGTTTTCATCCTCTCATTGAGGGTTTCGACATACAAAATCACTATATCACTTGATATATACATTTATTTGTGAGTTTGTATACTTTTATTGACTACTTTTGTTGTTGAATTGAATTACTTCTTAGACAACAAGTGTTAAGAAAATACTTTGTGATAACAATGTTGACTGATATAAAAGTTTGTACTAATTCACCCACCTCTCAGTACTAGTTGGGACCAGCAATTTTTTTGAGAGAAATAAGAACCCATGTAAATAGTGTTAGAAATTAAAATCCACCAATATAATAGAGAGGTTGGGGGGGGGGGGGGGGGGGGGGTGCGCGGCGGCGAAGGAATTAGTTATGTGCTTAAACAACTTAATTAACTTTATCAAATATGAAAGATATAACCAATAGATACAACCATAAGATAATGACCATGCACAATAACACAATTTTTTATAACTAGGGAAATCTTTGATCAGAGGGAAAACCCTAGTGGGAATGATGCCCACAAGATGATGTAATATCATAAATATTCCTTGTGAAAGGGTACAACTCAGTTAGGAGCCAATTACATGTAATCAATACATGTTGTCCCTATTAGGAGACTTTGAATCTCTTCTAGAAGATTCCAACCCTGTTAGAAGATGCTTTAACTGTATTAGGAGATGATAGGAAGTCATCTAAACCCACTGTCTAAATTGCTTTAGAATTGTCTTCACAAAATAATTCTAAGGATAACATATCAAAAAAAAAAGTGAATAGACTGATACAACTTCTTTTCCAATACACTTCCTTTGGAGTTCTCAACACATACTCAACATCATCCTCTGCTCCGATCTCATCAAATTTGCATCCAAAGTTCACATAATACAATAATCACACACATGATGATTACAACCAAGGAAAATAACTTTCTTTTATATCAAGTCCTAACAACTAATTTAGTTTTCCTTGAGGTTTCCCCAATGTACAGTGAATAATATATGAGATCAATCAAATATTACATTACTCGTTACATCACAAATATAACTTCATGAAGAATATAATCAAAAGTCATCTTCCAAGTTATAACCCACACATTATCCTTCAACAATATTCATAGAATCATCACTAAAATTTTCTACCTTCAACATATCACTAGGGACATGTCTTCAACCAAAATCCAAGCCCGCTAAACCAAATTTCACCTCATTGAATAGATACAACTCAATTACTAGTACAATGTTCCCTACAAATTGTACTACAACTAGTCTTCAACAAATCTACCGTAACCCACTCAAACCTTTGAATTACTTTCCACAAAAACAGATATGTCAACATGACTATAACCTCATAGAACATAACTCTGCATCCTCTAACCGTGTTGACCAAAACTTTCTCTATAATTTCGACTGTTATAACAAGAAAACATATATGTTACCATCAATGAAAAACTAAGTCATGAATGCAACACATAAGCACTCAATCATCTCTCCAAACATGCAAATAGAATCTGCCAATGGAATACTATCAACATTCATTCCAATAAATAGATTATAAATAATTTTTTTACTCAACAAACTAGCATTTCAATGTTAGTCAACTTATCATGCAATTGATGAAAATATGAAAATAATAAAAAAGTGAGACATATTTTTGAAACCCTAATAAAGAAATATGAATTATTTAAATATAGTATATCTAATGTTGTAGGTGCTATTGATTTGATTGTAAATAATTAATCTTAATATTAGAATGTAACACAATATACTATAACGACTATTTTAATAAAAAATGAATGATCATCTCTATTGTAACTATATCATGTCACTCTACACTCTCTTCTCACTTGCTGCCCATTTTAAAATCTAATACCTTTGTGTTTTTGATATTGGTGGTGATCACATAGCTGACTCAAAAGGGTCCTTCTCTATTGATGTTTGCTGTCCCATGAGGCTTGTTTTACTTGTTCATGTTGGAGTGGAGTTTCTTGTGAGGCCTTTTGCCCCTTTTATGGGCTTGTCATCTATTCATGTGCTGAGTTCAAGTGGGGCATCTTCTTATAATAGGGATATTATGATTGTTTCTTTTATACCAAATTTCCTTTCCTTGGTTGGGGGTTCTTCTACATATCTTTGAGGCTCTTTTTTTGACACAGGGAGAAAGTAAACTTAAATAGAATTAGCTTGACTTGAGCTAACAAACAACCATGCTCAGAGTTACACATAAAAGAAAATACAAAATAATGTGCATAAGGCTAGATTCTAGACTTTTACTTGGGTGTAATTAGTAAGAGCCGATTTCAACATAAGGCTCAATAATTTGTAGCCACACAAGTGTAATAATTAAAATGAGTCTGTCAACATGCTCAGCTATGAGGCCATCCAGGTTTCAACCATATACAATGAGATTATAGAGTTAGAATCCAAGTTTTCATCTATCCTCCTTTCTTCTATCCCTAACCAAGCTTCTTATATCGCTAGCTAAGCCACAAGTTGGCTATTCAAGCATTTAATTACATTATAGGTTCAACCTAAGAAGAGTAAACTAAAATTGATGCTAAATAAAACATAAGGAATTGCACACTCTAAGGAAGATCCACACATATCCTAGGAGTCATCTTCTAACTTTGTAACATGTCACGTTAACATAAGAAACTGTGCCAAAAGAAACAACACACCTCGCTAGAAGGAAACACCAAAAAAGAGACCACAAAGAACAGTTCACAACTCAAGAAATACAAATGATCAAAGCTTGCACTCTTAGGAGGAGGATCAAGGATAGGTCCTTATCAACATGTTAACTATGCATAACATGACACCAACAACAACAATGACTACTTCATGAACAATAAACTGGTACAAAAAATAAGATATATTTTTGGTTCATGCAACATTTCTCAAAGACCCAAGATGCTCCTACATCATACACTTGGGGTTAATAAATAACTGATGTCCACATCAAACACTGCTCATACTCTAACCTGAATAATAAAGGTCCAACTCATCTTGTGTAATCTATGAACTATCTTCAACTAGTTTGTCTTTCCATTGAACTAGGTATTCCATGTATTCCTTTCCTCTAGTGCTCTTTCTTACTCTACTATTTAGAATCTTTCTAATGTCTTCTTTATTCTTTTTAGGATAATCTAGGTTACTGTCATTCTCATCTTTTGATTTGTAGTAATCAAAGATATCTACAATGTTAAATACAAGTGATATATCCATATCCTCTAGTAATTCCACTTCATAGGCATTTCCACTATCAAATTCCTTCAAAATCTTACAAGGTCAAAACTTCTTCATTTTTTGTTTATTGTATGTACCAAATGGAAATCCATTCTTCTTCAAATGAATCATAATCTAATCATCAACTTCAAAAGATTTGTGTCTCTTCCTTTTATCAGCTCTTTGTTTATACTTCTGATTACTGTCTTCCAAATTTATTTTAACTTTCTCATGTAAAGTCTTCATGAAATCACATAGTCCTTAGCTTCAAAACTCCTTATCTGAGTAGGCAATTCTCTCAACTCTATGGGTCCTTTGGGATTAAATCTAGTAACAATCTCAAAAGGTGTCTTCTTAGTACTCCTATTCACAAAATTATTGTGTGTAAACTCTGCTTGGGCCAAAACTAAATTCCAATTAGCAGGCTTATCTCCAACTAAACATCTTAGTAAGTTACCCAAACTTCTGTTCACTAGTTCAGTTTGTCCATCTATCTGAGGGTGAAATGTAGAACTAAACTTGAACTATGTATTCATCTTTTTCCAAAGTCTTCTCCAAAAATAATGAGTAAAATTATTATCTCTTATCTAAAATATTAGTCTTAGAAAAAAAAATGTAATCTCACTACTTCCTTGAAAAATAAGTCAGTTATATGCAATGCATCAGAGCTTTTCTTACAAAGTATGAAATATGCCATTTAAAAAAAATGTCAACCAATAAAAGAATAGAATCATTACCTCTTTGAGTTCTAGGCAACCCAAGAATAAAATCCATGCTCACATCTTTCCAAAGTCTATTAGGTATATGTAAAGGTGAATACAATCCTAATCTCCTAACTAGTTCCTTTTACCACTTTAGAAATTCTGCAACTTCTAACCATTTGCTACACATCCTTGTAAATTGGTGGCCAAAACTATCTCTCTAAAATCAGTTTAATAGTCTTATCAATCCCAAAATATCCAACAAGTCCACCACTATGTTTCTCCTTTTTTAATGTTCTCTCTCATAAATCAACATCAGCCTCACACAAACACTTCAAGTCATCAAATCCAAGTACCTCAACTCTCATCTCTATCAACAAATTTTTTCTTTAGCTCAATGCATTAACAACTTGGTTTAACTACTAATCTTATGGTTCAATGAAAAGAAAAAACTCTATAAGAACTCAAACCACTTCATATGTATCTAATTCAATTTATTATGACTTCTCAAATACTATAAAACTTTATGGTTAGTGTACAATACAAAATCCTTAAGCATCATACAATGTCTCCACTTCTTCAGAGCTTGAACAATAGCATAGAATTCTTGATCACAAATTGAATATTTTTGCTTAGCATCATTTAATTTCTCACTAAAGAAAGCTACAAGCCTTCCCTCTTGATTCAAAATAGCTACAATTGCACCCCTAGTAGCATCACATTCAACTTGAATTTTTTTATTAAAATTAGGCACAACAAGTATAGGCAATTCTACAATCTTTTTCTTCAATGTTTCAAAATTATTTTGTGCTCCATGTTTCCATTTGAAATCCCTTTTATCTCCTCTCATGGTCTCAATCATAGCATTACAAGTAGAGCTAAAATTCTTGATAAACTTCCTATAACAACTTGCCAATCCATGAAATTATCTTACCTCTCCTACATTCTTAGGTGTAGTCCAATCAAGAATTACTCTTACCTTTTGAGTGTCCATCTTCAAACCATCAGCTAAAATTACAAAATCAAGGTGCACAATCTCCTCTTTCATAAATAAATATTTCTTCAAGTTAATCAACAACTTTTCCTCTTTCAATCTCTGCAATACTTGTCTAATATGTTCAAGGTACTCTTTCTTACTTTTACTAAATATTATAATATCATCAAGGTATACAATCACAAAATTACTCAAGAAAATTTTCAAAACTTCATTCATCAACCTCATGAAAGTACTAGGTGAATTAGTCAGACCAAAGGGCATAACCAACCATTTATACAAACCTTCATTAGTCTTAAAAGCAGTCTTCCATTCATCTCCTTCTCTAATTCTAATTTGATGATATCCACTTTTCAAATCAATCTTTGTAAAATATTTTTCTCCACTCAAACTATCCATCAGGTCATCCATCTTAGGCAAAGGAAATCTGTATTTCATTGTTATCTTATTTATTGCTCTAGAATAAATGCACATTTTCCATTTTCCATTTTTCTTAAGTGCCAATACTGCAGGTATAACACATATACTCAAAATTTCTCCGATCAATGCCTCCTCCAACAACTCCTGCACTTTTCTATTCAACTCGATCTTCTCATTAGGTACCTATGAGGTGCTTTATTAGGAAAACTAGCTCCAAGTATCAAATCCATACAATGACTTATACTTCTCATAGGAGGAAATCTATTAGGTACATTATAAAAAATGGTGTCATGAAACTCTATTAGAAAAGAAAAGGTTCAATCTTAGGTGCATGTTCTAATTCATCTTGTTTCTCAGTTTTCCTTGGAATCAATGCATAGAAAACATTCTATTCTTTCAACTCTCTTTTAAACTTATTACCCTCAACTAAACATACTTTGACTGTAGTAAAGTGATTCTCACTCAAATTTTCCACCAAAGGTAACAACATTTGTTTCTTTCCATTCACCCAAATAGTATACTGATTCAATTTACCATCATGCAAAGATTTCCTATCATACTGCAAAGTTCTACCCAAAAGAATATGACAACAATGCATAGGCACAATATCACACAAGACTTCATCATGATAATTCCCAATTTTAAATTTGACAAGACATTGTTCAATTACAATTAGTTTATGCTCCTTTTGGATCCAAGAACATGGTATGGCCTAGGGTGTCTTAACCTCTGCAACTATAATTTGTTAACTAGCTCTTTAGATGCCAAGTTATTGGAACTTCCACTATCAGTGATTATGTTACAACTTTTTTCAGCAATCTTACATCTAGTTTTGAATAAACTTCTTCTTAGAATAGGTTCTTCATTCCATAAGACTCTTCTTACCATAATTCTTTCACCCTTCTCAGGCTCAATAGATGTTTCATCAACTTATTCACAAGCCAAAACATTTTTGCTATTACCTCCAACTTTCTTTCCAGAGTTAGTACATTCAAAATCTCTATGAACTCTTCTCCACATTTGTAACAAGTACCCTTAAACCAAGATCTTTCTTCTCTATTTCCATTATTTTTATTCCTAGAGTAACTAGTACAGTTACCTCTAGAATAATTACCTCTTTTACCAACAGGTTCATCCATCCATCCTTTATCTTGCACTAAATTTTCATATCTACTAGTTTCTCCATAAGTTTTTCCTTTGCTTCTCTAAAATCTACCACCTCTTCCTCTCTACCTTTGATCATGTTTCTTCATCAATCTTGCTTCATCCTTCAAAGAAAATTAAAATTCTTCCTCCACACTATCCATCTTATCATAGTTGATCTCATCTTGAATTGATATTCTTGGGCCATTCAGGTATCTAGCCACCTTTTACACTTCATCATCCACATGTCTAGATCTAATAGCTAGTTTGTAGAATTCCTGAATATATTCCTTTTGAGTATCTTTTTGCCTCAAATTTTGCATCTTCCTCAGCAAACTAACCTAATAATCTACAAGAAAAAACTTCTTCATCTTTCCAATCATTTTGATCCATGTCTTGATTTTTTCCTTCCCCCTCTTTTGTCTATTAGCCTTCAAATGATCCCACCAAAGAGATGCATGGCCTTTAAGCTTTGTAATCTTAACCTTCTTGTTATCAGGAGTACCTTCATACTCAAAATATTTTTCCATTTTAGATATCTGATCCAATACCACATTAGTCTCCATTTTTCCATCATAGAAAGAAACTTCAATAGTAGGTATAACATTTTCTCTAGATAAAACTCTCATAAGACTTTGTTCATCTTTTTCAACCTTAGGTTCATGATTAGGGTTAGGTACTACCTCTTCCTCACCACCAACATCTTTAAGTCAATGTACTCCTCTTCTCTAGGTTGTCTCCATAGCTTTAAATTTGGCTATCATCTACCTCAACATATCCATTATAGCATTCTCACCATGTCCTCTACCATGAACCATCTTGACTATAGTTCCCACAAGATCATAACCTTCTATAAGTTATAAGTCAGATCTCTGATTTTCCAGCCTAAAACCAATCCAATAAGGCTTCCCATGATCTAATCCATAAGAAATAACTCACTGTGATAGCACTTGACATAGGGAGCAAGCAAATGTAAGAAAAATTATCTCGACTTAGGCTTACAAACAACCTTGGTTAGGGTTACACACAAAAGAAACATACAAAACAATGTGCATAAGGCTAGATTCTAGGCTTTTTCTTGGGTGTAATTAGTAAGCAACACATTTGAATAGAAGGCTCGATAATTTACAGCCACATTGATCTAATAATTAAAGTAAGTCTATCAACATGGCCGACTATGAGGCCATCTAGGTTTCAACCATATAAAATGAGGTTACAGAGTTAGAATCCAAGTTTACATCTATCCTCCTATATTATTCTATCCCTAACCAAGCTTCTTAAATATCTAGCTAAGCCACAAGTCATCTAGTCAAGCATTTAATTACTTTATAGGTCTAACCTAAGAAGGGAAAACCAAAATCGATGCCAAATAAAACATAAGGCATTGCACACTCGAAGGTGGATCCACACATGTCCTTAGAGTTGGCTCCTAACTTTGCAACACATCACATTAACATAAGAAACCACACCAAAAGAAACAACACACCTCACTAGAAGGAGATACTCCAAAACAAAGACCACAAAGAATGGTTCACAACTTGAGAAATGCAAATGGTCAAAGATTGTTCTCTTAGGAGGAGAATTAAGGAGAGGTCCTCATCAACACGTTAACTATGCATAACATGAAACCAAAAAAAGCAATGACTACTTCACAAATAACATACTGTTACATAAAATAAGATCTATTTTTCATTGATGCAAGATTGCTTAAAGATTCAAGATGCTCTTGCATCATCTTTGACTATGATTGTGGCTACTGATGTTGACATCCAATATTCTGACTTGGGGTCTAAGCTCCATATTGCTAATTAAGGCATGTTTCTAGTGTAAGTCTATTTCCCTTAAGATGTATGGAGAGACATAATAGAAGATCGATCACAACACTTCTATTTTCACTTCTCGTAGTGTGATATGTTGTTATGGAGGCTTATGATCCAACCTTTCACAATTGGATGAGCGAGTCTCCCAAAATTGGGAGCCTATCATCACTTATGTTATTCATATTTTCCCTATGCCTAAGGGTTGTTTTATTGGTAATTTTGATCATGGTTAGAATAAATCTAAGGTCTAGTTTTATCATTTATCTAGATGAGATGACAATTTTTTTGTTGATAATCAAAATATAAAATCCATATTTTAACCTCTGTTCTAAGTTTTTCAATAAGATCCCTATTTGGGTTAGACGCCCCAACATTTTCCTTCATCCAAGGACCAACTTATTGTTAGAGGAGTTCAATGAAGTTTTGGTAGATTTTTTGATGATGGATAAGGATGCTTATGATATTTATCACTCTTCTTATGTTTGTATTTTGGTTGATGTGGATTTTTGTAAAAGGCTCCCAACTAAGATTAAACTTGTTGGTTCTAAGAGTTCTTGGATCCAACAACTCGACTATGAAGGTATCCTGTTTAGATGTCATAGATGCTTCAAAACCACACATGTCTTGACTCAATGTGGTTTAGAGAAAAATAAAATATCCCCATCTTGGTGATAGGGCATCTCTTTTGAACATAATACTTTACTGAAGAAAAATGACTTCTAGGTGGTTTTGTAAGATTCTTTGTTTCCTACCTCTTTTTCATATGAAGTTAATGTTGAGCCTGAATTTCCTTAGGGTTTTTGTATAGTTTTTGATATTAATATGAAGATTAGTGTCAATAGGTCTTCAAACTTTGCTAGGGTTTTGGCTAGAGTTGAGAGTATTCCTTGAGCTATTGCTGTTGGTGTTAGCTAACTAAGCGGGGGGGGGGGTGAATAAGTTATACGTAGCCCCTTAAAAAATTTAATAAGTACTAAATAACATTCATCATCATAATATTTTACTTGGTGTATTCATTCAACTTCACAATTTTATTCATTCAATCACTTTATTCTAAATTGTTGATTTGATGTTCCTTGTTTACTAACTAACAATAACAAAAGTTTTTTATTATCAACCACAACCTTAGTTGTTACCAAGTTGCAGTAAAATGAAAATAACATATAAAATAACTTGCAACATAACAACATCCACAAATTTTGACACCAATAATTTAACATGGAAAAAATTTGAAGGGAAAAATCACCTAGGATCGACAATCCAAAATTTTCACTCTTCTAAAGTGAGCTCTATTAGGAGCCAACCTGCTTAAAGATTACAACATAGTGTTAATGTGACCTTGTTAAAGGATTTAAAAAAATAATCATCTATACCTTATCACTCCTTCATCTTGTCTAAAGGGTGGATTTCTCTAAAGGACTCACAAACATAGCTAATCGATGTTACCATATAGGATTTCATAGACTTGTTAGGTCTTCTCGGTCTATGAGATTTTTTGCTACAATGATTAGAAAGTAAGAGTGTAAAAATGATCTATTTAGGTATAACACTACCTTTCTTGTTTAGATCTTCTTCTTGTTCTTTCCCTTTTCTGATCTTCTTTCTCTATACTCTTAACTAACTAATTCTCTCCTTCTCTTTCTCCTTCCTCAACTCTACTTAGTTCACCTGATTCAACTATCTTCTTTTACGTTCTTCAAAATTTCACACTTTGATTTCCTCTTTAGTATTTGATCAACAACATCATAAACATAATAAAATAGCAGCCTAAAATTAACTTGATCTCCTCCTTAAATAGTTATTTTAGGGCTTCTAGATCCTTCCATCTATTACTACTTAATCATAGTTGTCAATCTTAGATTCAATGTACTTGAACACATAGAAAAAATAACATTTCATAGAACTTCATTCTCTCATTATCTCTCTTTAATCTCCATCATCACATCCTTATTGACCTCCCCTAATCATGGATCTTTCAACAAAATTTGACTCGTACCTTTGACCATCTCAGACATTCCATATTTTCATAAAGATTTGACCTTAGATTCCATTTCTTACAATTTTTTCTTCCAATTGTTATTTAGTAAACCTAAAATTTCACTTGTATAATATAGTAATTAGTCAATACTAAAATTTCTTGGACAATACTCTCCTCTTACTTTTCTAATTGCTTGGTGGACACTATAGTCAATTGACGAATACAATCTTCCTTCTTTAACCTTGACACTCGATTAAGCTTGCGTAACTCAATACATTAATATATCACATGATTATAAAATAATCTAATCAATATTTCTATATCACTATCCAACTCCTTCAAGTGCTCATTGTATACCATACTTATCATCTCTCTCTTCAATATACTTTCTTTGAATCCTCTTTATCAATCAAATGCTCATCATCAATCATAATGTTATAACACACTACTAAATTAGCATAATGTCTATCCAATTAAGAATTTGACATCAATGACAATATAAAAACTGATGTGACTCTTTTATAGACATTCATAGCATTACCAATTACATTATAAGTTGGGGCTAATAATTTCCCCCTTTGGCATTGATGAAAACACATAGCTATTAGAATACATAGTCCACCAATATAACTGAGAGGGGGGAGGGTGGGGTGAATCGGTTATCTAACTATTATCAGTATTACCAACCTTAATAAAAATTAACCATGTGAATAGAATAATTAGAAACCATAACAAGATACTCATGCACTATAACACTAGATATGTTAACTAGGGAAACCCTTGATTAGAGGGAAAACCTTATGGGGATGGTACCTACAAGATGATGTACTGATATAAATATTCCTTGTTAGAGGATGAACCCTATTAGGAGTCTATAACAATATTTAATACATATTAGTCCCTCTTAGGAGACTTTGGATCCATGTTAGGAGATTTCTCTCTAATTTCTATGTCAAGATCATCTTCCTTAATGGCTACGATTCCTAGCTCATCATCACTTTCACTTTGAACTTTTTCATCAGATTCCTCATCTTCATTTGCATATAGACAATTTTTAGATCTTCTAGGCTTAAACTTTCCCTTGTAATTTTCTCTCTCTTTTAAGACAGTTAGATGCATAATGAACAAATTCATTACAAGTCCAACATTTAAAGATATTCTTACCATATGGTTCTCTTTTTACAAGAAGGGCTATATGTTCTTTAATCTTCTTATCTTTATTAGATCTGGTTCTTTTGCTGCTAGCAAAATCTCCATGTGTACTCACACTTCTAGTCAAATTAGGTCAAATACTTAAGGTACTGAAGGCTATTTCAACTCTTGTTAATTCTCCAGACTATCTTGGACCTGCTTTTGTTGATTCTAATCTTCCAAGGAAGGTTTCTTTGGTAAACTTCTCAATACAAGGTATCAATAGTTCAATCATCTAGGCCAATTGCTTGAATGATGGTGTCAAAGTTTTCAAGATCTTCCAAACAACCTCATCTTCTTCCTTGAATCCACCATATAAATTGATTCCTACAAAAATCTTAGATATTCCACCCACATAGCTTCTTACAGATTCATCCTCAATCATTTTAGCATCTTGAAATGAACATATCCAATTTTGTAATCTTATACTTTTTGTATGCTTATCACCTTCAAATGTAGATTCTAATGTTTTCTAAACCTCATAAGATGTTAATAGAGAATTTACCTAACTATATTCATTCTTTAGAAGAGATGATAGTAAGGCTTCTCTGGCTCGCATGTTACACATAAATAGATCTCTTTTTGCTTCATTGCATTCTTCAAGCTTTTCTTCCTTTACAATTTCCTTCTTGCCTTTTGTCAAAAGACAATAACCTAGACCCATACACAATAGATGAGTCTTCATCTTATCCTTTCAACCATCATAGTTGACCCCATCAAATTTAGGACTATCCTTTCTAAAAATATTCACCATTAATCTCCCAAAGCTATTAAGCTTTCTCTTTAGGGACCTGACGCTCTGATACCAATTATTAGAATATATAGTCAACCAATATAAATGAAGTGGGGAGGGTGGGGTGAATCAATTATCCAACTATTATTAGTATTATCACCCTAATAAAATTTAACCATGTAAACAAAATAATCATAAACCATAATAAGATACTCATGCATAATAACATCAGATATTTTAACTAGGGAAACCCTTGACTAGAGGGAAAAACCCAATGGAGATGGTACCCATAAGATGATGTACTAATTGTGAGGCCTCACCTTGACCCGTTATAGCTTGGATGTTTTATTTACATTTTGATATTTGAGACCTTCATATTTTGATAGATTTAGATGGATAGTGGATTTTCCTTATCTATGGATTTGATACTTTAGTAGTGTCTTACATTGTTATATGCACAAAGAACCTGTTATTGTATAGGAAATGTTCGAACATATTTGGGTGCAATTTTATGACATGGTATTATTAGATTTTGATGCAATGCAAAATGTTAATTTGTTTATGAAGATTTTTAGTGTATGGATGAATATTAATTTGATTATGATGCTTATGACATGCAAATTTTGATATCTTAACATTTCGAGTGGAATAATTGAAGGATTAGGAAAGGATATTTAATTTGAATTATGTTAATATGGATATTATTATTATGTGCACTCATGTTGTATATGCTTATTGACTCCTTGGACTACTGATGCTCGAGTTTGATGTGCAGGAAGAGGAACCATGGAATTTAATGGGGAAACAAGGTATAGACAATTCTTAAATGACTCTGCCAAGATTAATCTTTGTAAGATTCACAAACCTTGTTGTGATGTGCTCATTTCATAAACATGAGATGTATGTGTTTCATGTATATATTTTGAACGTGTCATGTGTGATGTTTTAGAGCATTTTGTGTGTGTCACTTGACACTTGTGCTTGTTATGTGAAATGACATGTTCTTCGTTGATGGATCATGTGGCCACCTTATTCTGTGTTAAATGCCTCAATTGAGAAATTTGATTTATTGCCTTAGTTAGTAAAAGGACAAGGTTATCACCTTGGGGAAAACTTGAAAATTGAACTACCTAGCATTAGGAGGGCCATAAAGTATCTCTAGGGTGAAATTGTGACAAAAATAAACCCTACCCATGTTAGTACTATAGGTTAGGGGGCTAATAATGACCTCTAGGGTGTCTAGTAGACCTAGGAGATCCCATGAAAATGAAATTCTTTATTGAATCCGAAAATAAGAAGGATATATAGAGGCATGGCTAAATTGGAAACTCACTTGGCCACTTTCTATCTTTAGAGACAAGTAGGGTTTGAAGGGAGAGGAAGGAGCTCTACAACAACTATTCATTGCCTTTTCTTGGAGGGAGGTTGGTACCCATGATCCATGATGTTCCTCATTTTGCATGTAGAATAGATATGGTGTTCTTTGTTTCATGATGAGATTTTGGTGTATTGTAGTTGTGTTTGTGGGAAGAGATCTTGCTTGTGTTTTGCATGTGAGAAGTTTTGTGTGAAGCCTTCTTTGATCTTGCTTGTTTCATGTTATGTGTTTTGTGAAATGTGTGTGAAGCATCACTCACACTTGGGAGGGAAGAGATTCTTGGGTGAAGGGGTTAGTTGGGCTCACACATGTAGTTGAGGAACACTCCCATGTATAGAGATGATTGTATTTACTCAATGGAATGTGTTCATCTTTCTTACTTGCATTTTGGGAGGTATAAGGAGGTGTGTGGAAGGGAAGATATTCTATGCCCCGAAAGGGCATGTTGATATTGAGAAGATGTATATATATTGTGAGTCTTAGCTTTGGAAATACTCCTCATGGTGAGAGCCCACCTTCACCCTATACTTGATTCATTTGTTGAATCTCTGTGCAAAACCTTTGGATGGGATGTGTTGTAATGTATTGTGTTAAATCTTGTCATATTGTTGTGTATATGCATTGCATGTGAATGTGTAGAATGTAACCATTTATACCTTGTTTCCCAAAGCTTGGTGGGTGTCCTCCTTGAGGCCTAGGTTGGGAGGTGAGCCTCCATGGTTCCCATTTTGTCTCTCTTTTTGTAGGTTTTCACTTGAAGGGTTTGGAAGCTTGATGATCATGAAGTTCATTATTTGCATAGAAGAAGACCCCTTTATGGTTGGCGTTGAAATGGAGAAGTGAACTCCATCTTATGATGAGCATTCATTGTATTGTAATGTGTTGCTAGTGGTCTCATGTATTTACCAATTAGAGAGATTGTGAGATATCTTGTTTGTGAGATTCTCCATTGTGTATCTTGAGTAATGTCTCCACCACCTTGTGATTGTTTGATATTGTGTTGATGTTGTTTTATCACTGCTTAAATTTGGAATTTTTTGAAGAAAAGGATTTGTATCATGTTATATCTTGAAAGAATGGACTGAGCATTATTATTTGATATCTTTATCTCCTCAAAATTTCATGAGAATAAATTAGTTGTAGATGTGTAATATTGAACGTAAATTAATTGTAAGATATGCATTGGATAGTAATGGAATTTTAGATAGCATAATTGTTGAAATAGGATGATATTAAAGTTTTTCTTTATATATACTTGATGCTCTGAAAGTTAGTTTCAAGAAATCTTGAGTTCCTTATTGCAAATTTGATTTTTGATAATAGCATAATAGTTGCTTCATGTTAAATTGTTAATTAAGATAGAAGATGATAATGTGTAATGCAATACTAGACCATCACAAATTTAATCTTAACAACCATAGAGAATGTTTAAAAGGAACTAGACAATAAGTAAGCTTAAAAGAGACCTGTAGATGCACATTTTCATTCTGGAAAATGTATGGGCAGACCCAAAGAAAACTCATTCTATTAAAGGAAAATAAAATAATGGACTTGGAATAAAATATTTGATCTTGGGTTGACAAGTTAAAAATAACTCAACTTAAAAATTCTCCTTAATAAATAAAATGTCAGACCTACTTCATTTTCATGAAGACACTATGCAAAGAATATATATATATATATATAAGAAAGGAAAATAAAGATATAAATTATAAATCCTTAGAGACCTAGCACATTAAATGAGAAAATGCATTTTATTATAGTCCTCTTACTTAATCTTGAAGTATTGCCTAAATTAAATATTCAAAATATGGAACCACTAGTAAAAATATCTATCTACCTAGTTGACCACCCCATGTGCATGTACATACTAGCCATCAAGGAAAGTAAATAAAAAAGAAAAAAGAAAAAAAAGAAAAAGAAATCAGCCACCCCCACTTGTCTTGGCGCATTAAATAAGATAGGTGGGCTCTCTAATAAACAAGGAGATATAACTTGTGAAAACAATCAACAAGAGCTTTTATCTTTGACCTGAATAGGGCTTAAACACCTTAAGAGGATAGCACATTAAATGGGTAAGGGGCTGTCACATCAACCTTTACCATGTTCACAAGCCACCTTTCTTTTGGGACACGTAACAAGGAGATAAGTAGATGATGGAGGTAGGCGATCATGCAAGGAGTAAAAGAATGTTTGAAAAAGAAGAAGTTTGTAATCATTGCTAAGGCCCACCCTCACCTTAGACTTGACTAGGCACTATAAAAATCTATGCATGGGGAAAAGTACTTGTTTCCTAGAGCCACCATCCACCCACACCTAGTGCAGGAGAAGGTATACGTGGGCATGGATTTAGGGGCTGACCTTTCTCATAAATATATATGTGCATTGCATAATCCTTAGAATAATTAGGTAGTAGGAAAGTAATAAGAAAGTATTAGGTTGGGGTTTATGGAAATTATGGAAACAAAATGTATAATTGTTTGACTCATTTTTATTAGTTTGGGATTCTAGTTATTTTTATTTTAGAATATGGGTTAGTTGACAACTTTAAGGAAATAACTATATATGCAGAATAATTTAGTCACAATATGTTCTAATTTAGATAATTTAAAAATAAAAAGTAATAGTGGTATATATATAGATTTTTTTTAAAAAAGTTTAATTGCTAAGAGTAGTATAGGTGGGAATGAAATTGATGATACTTTATTTGATGATTAATTCAATATTATATGCAATGTAATATTATTAGTTCATTTTATGTAATAGTAATATTAACTATGGAATAATGAGTACATACTTAAATAAGTAGGTATAGATGTATCCAAATTATAATAATAATTGAATATTAATTAAGAGGGGAAATATTAACCCAATATTAATGGAAATAAAATGATGAAAGGATAAAACTTCTTCGTATTGCATTCCTAAATCTTCCCATTACTCTGACAAGCCAAGTTATACTCACACATCATAATGCTTCATCTTGAGGGCTCTTATCCATAACATTTCCAAGTAGCTTGCATCCTGTAGTTAGCAACTATGAATCTCCTCATAGAAAACTTGAATCCAAATTTTTGAGTAGGATAACTTTGCTCTTTTATCTTACTTCTTCATTCCAGGTTAATAATTGTTTGAGCCACCTTCCTTACCTTCAGTTCAAAATTTTTTTGTTGTGTTTTTATCTACAAAAGTTATGGCATGACACTAATATAAATATTTCCTATTAGAGAATGGACCCTATTAGGATTCTATAACAACATTAAGTGCATATTAGTCCTTGTTAGGAGACTTTGAATCCCTGTTAGGAGATTCTAACTCTACTGGAAGTTGTACCAACCTTGTTAGGAGTTATGGAAGATAGATGGACCCACTATCCAAATATATTTAGGGGAAAGATCAATGAAACTACTATCCAAATGATCTATGTATTATTCCTTGCAAAATAATAAATTTGAATTATACTTCCTTCCTCCTCCTCTATCTTGTCAAGCGGACCTTTGCTTCTCCTGATCTTTATACTAGATCATGAACTTTGCATCCAATAATCCCTTGGATTGTTCATTTGCATTCAACAAAACACTCTTCTCCTTTTTACACTTCCTTGATTACTTTACAATCAATAATTGATCACACACACTTTTACAAGAAAGGAAAACATCTTTCCTTTATACCCTATCTTCAAAATAATTCCTTGAGTCATCCTTGAGGCTTTCTTGATTAATTATAATAAGATAATTAATTAATTCATAGTTATAATAGCACTGTCAGCTCACATTTTACACAAAACTTCACACATGTAACTTCAGGACTTGTTCCCTTACATCACCATCAAAGTGTCCTTGATCATAGTCTAACTACACATCATCAGAATATCTCTCTACTAGAAGATATTATAGGATCATTAGAAATTAGTTTCCATGCACTCTATCTCTGAATTATCCTCTATAAATCACTTATAGCTTCCATACATCTTTGACTTAAATTACGTGCATTTGACCTCTTCATAAGGACACAATGTGTAACATGTCCTAACCATGCTTCACCTATACATCAAAACTCTATTAGTACAAGTATGATCTCAGTCTGCTATTCTTTCAATCTTCACAAAATTATTGCTACATTGACATCAATAAAAAATATAGTCATGAATGCAACATGTCAATGCTCTCCAATGCTTAGGATACTCCCCCAAAGGAATACCATTCAAATTCATGCTAATAGTCTCCTCCATTGACATTGATGGAAACATAGATGAAAAACATCTAAGTTCCAAGAATACCAAACAATACTCTACTGCTACTGCTTCTATTTTCATCTTTTCAAATCCTCTTCATTAATCAAACTTTAAATCCTTTGGAACACTTCTATGTTCTGTATCTTCATGTTGTATATCTCCCTCATAGAGATATTCATGAATCTCTCTAAATCTCCCTAATAGAGATATGTACAACTATCTCTCCCACATTCAACTAGAGGATGGTTTTTTATACCATAGATTTTAATGATACTACATTAGGGGAGTATCCTAAGCATTGAAGAGTATTGATATGTTGTATTCATGACTATATTTTTCATTGATGTCAATGTAGCAGTAATTCTATTAAGACTAGAAGAATAGTAGTTAGTAATCTTAAGATGTGCAAAAGCTAAGGAATTTTTAGATGATACATAATGGAGGAAACATTTCTAAGGTTGTTATAATAATGTGGTTAAGAGGGCTAAGTTGGAGTCAATGTTTTATGGAAGTTACACTTGATTTACTAGAAGCAGAATAGAAATAAAGCATTGGAAAATAGAGTTCTGATGATCTATCACTATCTTTCATTTGAGATGGAATGAAGAGATGCACATGTACATAGTGATAGAGGAAAATCATGTGGTGATTCTAGCATGTGCATGAGATGTGGTTTCACATGTGTGAAGTTTTGTATAGACTATGAGCCCAGAGTACTATTGTAATTGTGAACTAATTAGTTATCTTATTCTAATTAATTGGGAAAGCCTCAAGGTTGACTCAAGGAATTATTATGAAGATATGTAATAAAGGAAAATTGTTTTCCTTGCTTACGATGGAAGCCTTGATTTAGAGGATCAAGTGGAATGCAAAGTATTAATGTGTAGTATGAGAAGGATAATAATGCTTACTGAATGTGTGTAAGTGATCTAGGGGATCATTGGACACACATTATGAGATCTAGTTACAAGATCGGAAGCAGTAGAAGTTTGGTTGATATGATAGAGACATAAGAAGGGAATTTAGTTCTATTATTGTACAAGGAATAATATAGAGATCATTTTGACAATGGGTTCTTTGATCTTAACTTTGAAGCTATTTAGGTAGTAAGTCCAACAGGGTTGACAAAAATCCTAACAGGGTTGACACGATTCCTAATAAGGATTCAAAGTCTCCTAATAGGGACTCATATGTACTAAATGTTGTAATAGACTCCTATCAGGGTTTATCTTCTAATAAGGAATATTTATATTAGTACATCATCTTGTGAGTACCATACCCATTAGGGTTTTCCCTCTGATCAAGAATTTCCCTAGTTAATATATCTAGTCTTAATTGTGAATAAGTATCTTGTTGTGGTTTCAGTTACCTTTACTCATTTGGTTAAGATTGTTTAAAGTTAATGATTGTGATAATAGTTGGATAACTGATTTATCCCCCCTCTTAGTTATATCAATGGACTATATATTCTAACATTTTCATGCACTCTTCTCCCCCATTGACATCAATGACAAAGGCTTCATTATGTCAATTGTCTGCTTCAAGTTATCAACCATCTCAAGTGTCCAAATATATTGTTTAATAACAAATGCAAAGAGTCCTTAGTGACTCTTCTCATTACATATACTCCCCCATACAAGAAGCATCAACATTCAGTCCAATCGAATAATAGTGCTTTGTGCCACTGGACTGATGTAATCTTTGCATCATCTACTCTGAAGTAGGCAGAGGCATAACCCAAAGCATACCTCTCAAGTATTCAAATGTATCTTTTGATAAGGACTTCATAAATAAATCTATAATATGATCTTAAGTGCTTACATACTCCAATATAATCTCCTTTTTTACAACCTTCTCTCTCAAAACATGATACTTAATAGATATATGCTTAGTCTTAGAATGCAATTAAATATTCTTAGACATAATCACTTTAATTGTGTTATCATAGTATATGATAATAGGTTCTAAAAATTCTATCCTAATATATTTCAGCATCTACTTCATCCACATCATTTGATTACATTTATTTGATGCTGCCACATACCCTGCCACAATTGTACTCTACAAAATACAATCTTGTTTCTTGCTCATCCAAGAGACTAATCTTTCTCCAAGAAAGAATGTTTCTCTTTTTGTCATCTATACTTCTTGCCCAATCCTCATCGGTATAATCATATAGAGTGAAATCATTCAATCTGTCATAGCATATCCCATAATTAGATGTTCCCTTCAAATATCTAAATCTCCTTTTTACTACTGCATAATGATACTCCTTAGGATCATCTTGAAATATAGCTACAATCCCAATTGCATTTGATATATCTAGTCTTGTGTGAGTCAGATACTCCAAACCTCTAATCATGGATATGTACTTCATCTTCTTAACTATAGGTGTCTCATCTTTTCTAGATAACTTGTGACCAGTAATCATTGGTGTATCGACATGATTACAAATTTCCAAGCCAAATCTCTTCAACAAGTCTTTCAAATATTTAGCTTGTGAAAGAAAATTACCATCACTATTCTATACAATCACTACTAAATTTGGGCCTAAATTGTGAAGATCACCCATCGCCCAAGTGAAAACACCTTGAATTGGCTCCTACCAGATGAGTTTCATAATTTTTCTATCACAAATTTAATAGCAAGGGCGTCCATCATAATGACAATGAATAAAAGTGTCATAACTTGGAACATGCAAGGGATATAGTTCATCTTCTTACTGTCCCATTTATGAAAATAGACCATCACAATTGTGATGGTATAAGCTTCCAGTCTGCCATTGGACCAATGACTAGCCATTAGAGCTATCCATGACAATTGCGATGACTGTGGATAGGCATGCTATCTAAGTGAATTTTATCTATTAGAATAGTTTGTTACAATTGTGATAGGGATCTAACAACAATGCTATTAGTGTGATAGCTATATATCAAAACAAGCCATCACAATTGTGACAACTTTTTGAATTATTAAATTTTTTTTGCAGCAAATGAATCTCATTAGTATTTTGCAACTCTAATTCACTTTGTAATTTCATCCACCTACCTAGAAGAAACCAACTGTATGAGTTCAGATACCTTTTTAAATGTGGCTGGGCAAGGCTAGGGAAATTCAAGCCAATAGGACTACACTATTTCAATTCCATTATTTTCTTAAACTGTCACATTAGACCTTAACCATGGCTGGTTATGGGTAAACTCTCCTTCTATCCATGAGACAAATTTTGATGATTTCTTGGTAATGTAATCCTTCCTGACAGAACCCAACATGATCAACATCTATATATGATTATGAAAATACCAAAAAAATGTAGGATAATTGATACAATATTAACATGAACAAATTTTCACAATCAGTCATAGTATAGAGATGCATATTTTGGATTTGATTGTGTGCCATTTTTTGCATCAAGTGTGATCCATCATCAGGATGTGAAGAGCTAGAGGAGATATATCACTGAGTGTGATATAAAATGTTGATGCAAAAATATGGCACAATCAAATCCAAAATATGCATATCTCTAATATATTATTAATTTTATTATTGTTAGTTAGTTGTCATGCAACCATAGGTTAATATTGAGCTTCACTTGGTTTCAAGAATAGTTTAATATTCTCTACTAATCAGGGTCAACTACATGAAGGTGGAAGCTCATTTGCGCCCGCCCCCCCCCCCCCAAACATCTAAATTCCCCATTAACATCTAAAATCTTTAAGAAAGTATTAATCTTTAAAGTATAAAAAGGTTCCAAACTTGTAAAAGTGACATCATTTTCCCATCTTCTAGTGCATGTCTTTTTTCTGTCACATCCAAAATAATATTTTACCACTCTGAATCAAGGATGCACATGCAGTTGTGTTCTATATGCATGGACAATAGAAGATGCTGAAAAAACCCACCATGTTTACATTTATTTAATATATTGATACATTCCTCTAACAAAAATACAAACTTGTTGGGTTTTTTAGCTCCACTTGATGTCATATGGATATGAATTGAGATTGCATATTGAACTATGATGTCCCTCTGTATTGCCTAAAACCAATAGATTCACATAGTTAGTTGTCCTACAATTATCGGTTAGTGCTGAGCTTTACTTGGTTTCAAGAATAATTTAATATTCTCTACTAATCATGGACAATCACATGAAGGTGGAAGCTCATTTGGCACCACCTTCCCCCACCCTGTAACATCTAAATTCCCCATTAAAATCTATAATATTTAAGAAAGGATCAATCTTTAAAGTACAAAAAAAGGTTCTAGACCTGAAAAAGTGACACCATTTTCCCATCTTCTGGTGCATGTCATTTTTCTGTCGCATCAAAAATAAGGATCTGCCACCCTAAATTGAGAATGCATGTGCAACTATGTTCTATATGCATGGACAATAGGTGCACCTGAAAAACCATAGCATGATTACATTTATTTAATAGGTCTATTAAGTTTATAAAATGGTAGACCATCATAAACATGAGAATTCTATTTCCTATGGCCAAGAGAATGTTTGTGATGGTCTATAACTTAAAATACCTAATTAAAGACCTCTAATAAAAAATGCAAAACTATTGCATTTTTCCACTACACCTAACATTGTATGCATATTGAACTATGACCTCCTTCTACATTGCTTGAAACCAAGAGATCACATAGTTAGTTGTCATGCAATCATATAAGGTTAATGTTGAGCTTCATTTAGTTTCAAGAATAGTTTAATATTGTCTATTACTCAGGGCCAAACATGTGAATGTGGAAGCTCATTTGGCCTCAGCCGCCTAACATCTAAAATATTTAAGAAATGATCAATCTTTAAAGTACATGGAATATCCTCATTGCCTCCTGCTATTCTTAGGGGAAGTCCATCTTCATTACTCACAAGAGATTCATCATGATTCTTTACTGATTCTTGTACATCTAATATGGGTAATCCAAGAATGTCCTCATCACCTCTTGTATAAAATGAATCCAATATTCTATAATGCCCCCCTAAGAAATAATAGTGCAAATGAAATAAATGCATGATAAATGAGAGAGAAAAAGAGGAGTATACTTACCAATAGATGTTGCCATCACATCAATGGCCATGCTATGTGTTGAGTGAGTTTTATTGTTTTTCTCTTGTGCCAAGATCTCTTTGTTTATATACATACATACATACATACATAGAAATAGACATATATGTGTGTGTATGTATGTATGTATATATACATATATATGTATATACATACATACATACATATACAAAGATCACAAGGGCAGAACAATGAGATGCATAAATCACAAGGGAATGATAATAAAATGCAACAACTACATATACATACAGATACATACATACATATATACATATATACATACATACATACATACATATATACATACATATATAAATTTATGTATGTATGTATGCATGTATATATACAAAGAGATCTTTTTTAAGGTGCTAAGTGACTTACCTTAAGATCCTACACACAAATAATGTAGATCAGAAAAAATGGGCACAGTTTGCAAGAAATTTTACAAAAACATATCATAGCAGATATTTTTAGAAACAAACAAGCCATAACCTAGTTAAATGGGTCTAGTTGTTGATTAGCTAGGTTGATTACAAATTCCTATAGAATTGTCATCAGATTAGGTACAATAAAATGAATGAGATGTAGAGATCACAAGGGCACGACAATGAGAAACAAAGATCACAAGGGCACAACAACAAAATGCAATGATCACAAGGGCATGACAACAAAATCCTAGATCTCCACTGATCTCCACAATCCACAAGATCTCTCTGCATATATACATACATACATACATAGACACACACATATGTGTATATGTGTGTATATGTATGTATATATACACATATATACATATGCATATGTATACATACATACATACACATACATACATGTATGCATGTATATATACAAAGAGATATTTTTAAGCTTCTTATTATATCTTACCACAACAGAAAAATCAATCTAGCTACATATATATTTCAGAGTCCAAATAATAAAACAATAAAACTCACTCAATGCTAAGTGACTTACCTCAAAATATTGCACGTAAATAATGTTGAGTTAATGGTAAACATGTGTTTGTATATATATGTATGTATGTTGGGGAAATATAATGCCCATTAACAATGACATTAACTCTACCCATTTTTCCTAGTCTATACATATATGTACGTACATACATAGATACATAGATACATTCATACATATGTATACATAAATACATGCGTACATACATACATATATACATAGATAAATATACACACACACACATGTACATACACACACACATACATACATACATAAATATACACACACACACACACACACACGTACACACACACACACATACATACATACATAAATTTACATCCTTTGCATGGTTTAGGGGTAATGTCATTGTGTGATGCAGGAGCATCTTGGGTGTAAGGGCAATCTTGCACACTCAAAAATATTTTATTTTTAGTCTTTTCTATTTTAATAAGGACTAGTAGATAGGGTGGTTACTATATATGGAAACTTTCTATTTTTAGTAAGTTTATTATATGATTTCAGAATGTTCTCATTTTAGAGATGTAAGCCTATCATAAAAATCTCATTGCTCTAGCTTAAGTATCAAAGAAGTTATTGCAAATTTTTGGTGGAAAAATTTGTAGAAAAATCTTTAGGCTCACTATTGGAGGCCTTAGAGTGTTTGGATGAGGTCCAAAAACTCAATGGAAGAGCACTAACACAATTTTGAGCTTGTAGATTAGGAGTTGACATTTCCAAAAACTAGTTATAATAGCCAATCAGAGCAACACTTTGTGAGTTATGAATTTTTGAAGTTGGGCTACCCAAATTTTTTAAAATAATTGTCAAATATGTATTTGGCCAACTCTATATGTTTTTTCAAGGTTTTTTAGCCCTAGATATTAAGTTTGAGCATCTAGAACCTTCCTAGGCAGCATAAAACTACCTATTTAAGAAAGACCCAAACATTGTCTAGGACAGCTCTGGGTGATAGTTCGCAACTTGTCTTACAAATTATTGTACTAAAGGTGCCCATGTGGGTTAGCATATTGTACTTATGAATTTTATAATTGTGCATTTGTGGCAAAAATAAGAAGTCCATATTTTGTTCTCTCATTTATTTTTGTTTCTTTATTTCTTTTATAAGTTTATGGTTTTAAGAGGAGCACCCTACATCAACTGGTATTAGAGCTAGAGTTATTGAGTGTGTGTATAGATCACTGATTGTGAGGCAGTTCACACCAAGACCATGGTTTGGGTTGAGCGTGTAGATAGATCACTGATTGTGAGGTAGTTTGCACTATGATTTCAATGGAAGTGCGAAAAATGCCTCAATAAAGAGAGCATGGTAGAAGAGCTATAGGTGTTACACCTAAGGGTTTTAGAGTCCTCCAAAGACATATGCAAACATTGGAAGAAAAAATGTGTAGAGGAATAAATCTTCTTATAAGAGATGAAAGTGAGGATGATGATGAAGTAGAAGAAAATGATGGAGCAGAGGCAATTCTAAACCTAGAGGAAGAGAGGCTTTTTAGGGCCATCTCTAATATTGGAAAAATACCTAAGTTTGAAGTTCCCACATTTTTTTAGGAAATCTTAATCTAGAGGAGCTGATCAATTGGATCAATGAATTGGAGGAGTACTTTGAAAATGAAGATATTGAAGATCTTGATAGGGTCAAGTTTGTGAAGGCAAAATTAAAGGGACATGCAAAGATTTGGTGGCAAGAAGTTTACCTGGAGCAAAACAGAAAGGGAAAGGACAAAATCACCAAATGGGAATGAATAGTAACTAAACTGAAGTGATAATTCATTCCTATGGATTATGAGCTTGATCTATTGAAGAAAATGCAAGGGTTAAAGCAAGTGAGAAAATTTGTTTAAGAGTATACCAAAGAGTTCTATCGAGTTCTCATTAGAACTGGCTATGTAAAAGCTGATAAGGAGAAAGTTTCTCATTATATTAATGGGTTAATGCCAAGCATTTAGGACAAGCTAAGTTTGGATCAAATGAGTAGTATTGAGGAGGCATACCAATTTTCCCTAAGAGTTGAGGAGAAACTAAGTAGGAAGTTTGACAATAAGAATAGTGGAAGAGGTCATGGTGGAAGATCTGGTGGACGATCATATGGTGGTCATAATGATGATCAAAAGAACAAGGATGAGGCTAGAATTAATAGTTAGAACTAGAGGGGAAAAAATTCCAATCATTTCCATGATCAGAACAACAGAGATCAGAGAGGAAGAGGTAGAGGACAAGGATCTGGAAGAGGTGGCTTCCATGGGAAATATTTTCACTATAGAGAAGAAGGGAATAGAGTTTTTGAATGTACCCAATGCCAAGGAAGGGTAGATTGAAGGATAGAAGGCTAGGCTATAGTTGCACATGTTGATGAAGATGCTAGATCCTCAAATTTTGAAGATGCTAAAAGAGGATAAGTGCTAGTTAATTGAAGAGTCCTATTGAATGGTGAGAATGAACTTGAGAAAAGGAGTTTGTTTCACACAAGGTGCAGATGTGAAGATAAGTGTTGTGATCTAACATTGATAGTGGAAGTACTAAAAATCTAGTGTTAGAAATGATGGTCACTAAGTTAAAGCTGAAGAGGCAGAAACCCCTGCATCCATATTGTATTGCTTGGGTGCAAGATGACCACAAGGTCATGGTCAATGAGTACTGCTCAGTGAAGTTCAAGATTGGAAGCTACCAGGATGAGGTACTATGTGATATCATACCTATGGACATATGTCATATGTTGGTGGGTAGTTTGATAGGCATGTTGTACATAAGGGTTAGCAAATATCTACACTCTAAATAAGGATGGAGTGAAACATAAGTTGAAGCCGTTGAAGGATAAAGGAGAAAATGTATGTAGTGCTACCAAAATATGTTTTGTTGATGGAAAAGAGTTTCTTAAAGGTATGAAACATGAGAAAATGTGTTTTTCTATAATTCCTAAAGATAGTAAAGAAGAAGTAGAGGAGGTATTTGTAAAAGTTGCAGATATGTTGGGAGAGTTTTTTGATATTGTATCAGATAATGTTCCTAATGGATTGTCCCCAATAAGGAAGATCAGTCACTAGATGGATTTGGTTCCAGGAACCAATTTGCCAAACAAGGTAGCACATAGAATAACACTAGTAGAAAGTGAAGAGTTGAATAGGAAGGTTCATGAGTTTTTGTAGAAGGGTTTGATTCAAGAGAGTCTAAGTCCATGTGCTGTACTAGTAGTATTAGCACCAAAAAAAATGGAGAATGGAGGATGTACATTGATTCTCATGCTATCAACAAGATCACAATAAAATATATATTTCCATTGTCAAGGATGGATGATATTATGGACTATTTGAGTGCGACTGAGTATTTCACAAAGATAGATCTGAAGAGTGGATACCATCTAATTTGTATCAAAGAGGGTGATGAGTGGAAGATTACTTTCAAGATAAGGGAAGGACTATATGAGTGGTTAGTCATGCCTTTTGGGCTAATCAATGCATTGAGCACTATCATGAGGCTCATGAATGGGGTACTAAAAGAGTTTCTCAAAAAGTTTGTCATTGTTTACCTAGATGATATATTGATCATTAGTAAGACATTGGAGGAGCATTTGATTCATATTCATAAGGTGTTTGATAAGTCAAGGGAAAAAAAGTTGTTGATAAACCTGAAGAAGTGCAGTTTTCTAAAGAAGGAGTTGGTGTATGTGGGATTCATAGTCTCAATAGAAGGTTTGAAAATGGACCCAGAGAAAGTGAAGGCTATCCTCAAATGGCCTACTCCAAGGTGTGTGATAGAGGTAATATCTTTTCATGGACTAACTATATTTTATAGAAAGTTCATAAGAGGTTTTAGTAGTATTTATGGACCCTTGACTGAAACAATGAGAGGAGATAGGAAAGAGTTTAAGTGGATTGTAGGAGTAGATAAGAGTTTTAATCTGTTGAAATAGAAATTTACTAAGCAACCTATTTTAGGACTTCCTAATTTTAACAAGGTCTTTCAAGTAGACTATGATGCTAGTAGTATTGCAATAGGAGTTGTTTTGAGCCAAGAAGGTAGACCTATTTCTTATTTTAGCAAGAAGTTGAATGATGCAAAAAGAAAATATTTTGTTTATGATTAGGAATTTTATGCTATAGTTTAAGCATTAAAAAAGTGGAGACACTATCTTCTTCCCAAAAAGCTTGTTTTATATATTGATTATCACACTTTGCAATATTTGAATAGTCAAGGAAAATTGAACCAAAGGCATTTAAAGTGGATTGAGTTTTTATAGAGTTATAGATTTGTTTTGGAACACAAGAGTAGGAAGTCTAACAAAGTTGCACATGCTCTTAGTAGAAGACAACTTTTGCTGAAAGAAATACAGATAGAGGTGGTTGGGTTCAAGGAACTTAGTACCTTGTATCGAGATGATCCTTATTTTGGTGAAGCATGAAAAGCTTGTATAGAACCTGCTACACTTGACAAGATAAAGTGGTTGGATTTTATAATCTAGGATAGTATGTTGTTCAAAAGGAGCCAGTTGTGCATTCCTAGAAGTTCAATG
Organism: Cupressus sempervirens; assembly: GCA_028749045.1. NCBI lineage: Eukaryota > Viridiplantae > Streptophyta > Pinopsida > Cupressales > Cupressaceae > Cupressus > Cupressus sempervirens. Next base: position 965,988,845 of record CM053787.1, read on the forward strand.
AGAGAGAATCTCTTCAAGGAGAAGCATAGTGGAGGATTGGTTGGAAATTTTGGTAGAGATAAAATCATAGCTTTGGTTGCTGAAAATTATTACTAGCCACAATTACAGAAAGATGTGACAACGTTTATACAAAGTTGTAGAGTATGTTAGATGGAAAAAGGAGTGAAGTAGAATATAGGGTTGTATCAACCATTACCTATACTAGAGGAGCCATGAGAGGATGTCAACATGGATTTGTTCTTAGATTACTGAGGAAAAAATGTGGGCATGATTTTATTTTTATGGTGGTTGACAGGTTTTCAATGATGGCATATTTTATTCCTTGTAAGATGACTAGTGATGTTTTTCATGTAGCAGAGTTATTTTTTAGAGAAGTGGTGAGATTACTTGGTTTTCCAAAGAGTATAGTTTTAGATAGAGATAGGAAATTTTTTGGGTATTTCTAGCATACATTGTGGAAGAAGTTGAAGATAGATTTGAAGTTTAGTTCATCACACCATCCACAGACTGATGGATAGACAAAAACTGTGAATCGTAGTTAGGGAAACTTGTTGAGATGCTTGGTTGGAGATAAACCAAAAGGATGGGATATAATTTTACCAAAGGTAGAATTTTTATATAATAATTTTGTCAATAGGAGTACTAGTAAATCACCATTCTAGATTATATATGGGAGTACCAAAAATGCTTTTGAATTGAGGTAGTTGGATAAAGGCAAGATAAGTAGTGGTGAAACATAATATTTTGTTGAACATTTGAAGAACATTGATGAGGAGGTGAGGAAGCACATCATAAAGATGAACACATAGTATAAGGCTAAGGCAAATGTGAAAATTAGATATAAGGAATTTAAGATTAGAGATGAAGTTGTGGTTTATTTGAGAAAGGAGCATTTTGTAGTGGGTACATATAATAAGCTGAAGATGAAGAAGTTTGGACCATGCAAGATATTGAAAAGGCATGATTCTAAAAATGCATATGAAGTAGAGTTGCCTACTAAATTGAATATTTCACTAGTATTTAATATTTAAAATTTGATAGAGTATTATGAAGGAGGTAATGGAGATAAAGTTACAAAAGTGCAGTGGAGCATTCCAATAGCTAGTTCAGCTACAAAGAAGATTGAGGAGATACTAGACAGTCATGTTGGAAAAAGTACTAGAAATAGAACTTATGAGGAATATGTGCTCAAATGGAAAGGGAGGCCAGTTGATGATTTATCATGGCTAGCAAAGAAGAAGTTAAGCATCTTGGTTTTCCTCTAAACACCTAAGATGTGGTGGGGTCACTTCTCAAATTACCCTGGGTGTCTAATGCAGGAGCATCCTAGGTGTAAGGGATTTCTTGCATTACCCAAAAAATTTTTATTTTTAGTCTTTTCTATTTTAATAAGGACTAGTAGATAGGGTGGTTACTATTTATGAGGACTTGCTATTTTTAATAAGTTTTTCATATGAGCTTACAGTGGTCTCATTTTCTATAGGAAGGTTCATTTTAGAGATATAAGCCTACCATAAAAATCTCATTGCTCTAGCTTGAGTATCAGAGAAGTTATTGCAGATTTTCAGTGGAAAAATTTGTAGAAAAATCTTCAATATCACCATTGGAGGCTTTAGAGTGCCTGAATGAGGTCTAAAAACTTGATGGAAGTGTGCTAGCCTAGTTTTGAGCCTACAAATCAGGAGCTGGCTTTTTGAAAAATGGTTATAATAGCCAATTGTAGCAATGGTTCATGAGTTATAGCCTTCTAAAGTTGGGCTACCCAAAATTTCTAAAATAATTGTCAAAGATGTATATGGATAACTCTACATGTTTAATTAGGGTCTGTAGGCCCTAGGTATTAAGTTTGAGCATCTAGAACCTTCCTGGGCAACATAAAATTGCCTATTTAAGAAAGACCTAAACATTATCTAGGACAACTCTAGGTGATAGTTCATAGTTTATTTTACAAATTATTGTACTAAAGGCACCCATGTGGGTTAGCATATTGTACTTATGAATTGTGTAATTCCACATTTGTGGTGCAAATAAGAAGTCCATATTTTGTTCTCATATTTTCTATTGTTTCTTTATTTTTGTTATGAGTTTATGGTATTAAGGGGAGCACCTTGTATTATTGTAGCAGAGGCTTCTACAAGGGAATGAGCCTCATGATTATGAAATTTACACAAGAAAAATGGGGAATGATTATGCCACATTTTTAAAAATTTTTTTTTATACACAGTTCTCCATATGGCCTATTACAAATATACACTCTCCACCAACGTTTAGAGCTGTCCACAAAATCCTAGATCTCTACTAATCTCCACCAACATTTAGAGCTCCCCACCTTCATTTCAAGTCATCAATGATCAAACATTACAAAAAATTCTTGAAATGAGATGTTTGCAAGTGAGGGTGTTGACCAATCTTGAAAACTTGAATGTTGAAATGAAAGCTATCGATGATCAAACACCTATGCCAGAGTTACAACACAAAGTGAAGTTGAATTTAGATATGGTAGAGGTAGATATTCATAAGTTTGATAATAAAATTTAAGGCACAAGAGAAAAGGAGAAGGATCCTTCATATTGAACCATTCATTATAAATTGGGGAATGCATTTCATGTCTGGCATTCAAGTGATGCATCTGCATATGCAATTTTATCACCTTGGAAAACTATATTTGATCATACTAGCTGGGAATAGCTGATTGTTTGTTTTATTATACCTAATCTGATTACAGTTATACAAGAATTTGTAATCAACCCAACTAATTAGCAACTAGGCCAATTTAACTAGGTTATGGCTTGTATACATACACACATACCTATACATAAATAATAGTAATATATGTATTACATCTATATTTTCTTTGCCATTGCTTCTAAGAGAGTTTCAAGGTTGGGAACCACTTCAACATCTTTTGCATGGTTTAGAGGTAATATAATTGTGGTAGAGGCTTTTAGAATGCAATGAGACTCATGATTATGACATTTACATAGAAGAAAAACTTGCTTCTTCAACTCCTTACACTCAGCTCTTCACTGAAGCTATTATTCCAGTAGTGAGAATAGCTGCTACAAATTTTTGGGAGACAAGGGACCTTGAAACTATGCTACATTTTCTAGATACATAGGAGGAGTTTTCATAACATTATGGATCATATAGTGATGTCCAAATTAATAGCAACAATAGATACTTGGGATACTTACAGGGAGAGCATTCCATTACATGCATGGTTACATCCTTGGCTTCCATTATTGGGCCAGTGTATGGAGCCTTTATATCTAAGTATTCATTATAAATTGGGGATTGAACTTCATGCCTAAAATTCAAGTGATGAATCTACATATGCAATTTTATCACCTTGAAAAACTATATTTGATCCTATTAGTTGGGAACAACTATTTTTTTTTATTGTACCTAATCTAATGATAGTTCTACAAGAATTTGTAATCAACCTAGCTAATAAATAACTAGACAAATTTAAATAGGTTATAGCTTGTATATATATGTATATACATACATACATACATACATACATATGTTGAAATTACAATAGGAAAGGTAAACTTCTATGGAGGGGTGAATTAGTGCTTTCAAACTTTGACCTATGAAATATTTACCACACATCCATCTCACATATTCAATAAGTAAACTAAAATACCATGTAAAGCATGTACATCTAAAACATGTAAACAAATAAGCATTAACACATATGACATAAGATATGATTACCCAGAAACCCTCTAATGAGAAGGTAAAACTAGGGTAGGGATGACACCACAAATCTTCACTACTACAACAATAAAGTGTATCCAATGAAGGTTATAATGTTTGATTATGAATCATGATCTACCATGTGAAAGTTATTCCCTATTAAAGGCTTACAAATACTATTAGGTCTTACCCTATTAAAGGATTTCAACTCACAATTAAGTAAGCACCTTGTTAGAGGATTTTAATATAGCCTATTAGGACTACTCTGTTAAGAGATTTAATTGATTCACCTATTAGAATGTCTCAACATTGATCCTACGATTAGCACTTTTATGCTTGATGACAGATCACCTCTATCCTGATGTGTACTTGATCCTTCTTGATTAGATGTTTTTCTATTGTTCACTATTCCTTCCTTTTTTCTCCTTTAATTGATTTTACAATGCAATTTCGGATCATAATACCTTAGTCACCATGAATTTCCTAGTTTGTGCATGCAAAAATCTCCTTGATCATTCATTCATTTTCTTTCATGCTCATAAGAATTTTAGGGTTTTTCTTCCTTAAGAAGATCTTAGTGACTTAGGGTTAGGTATGAATCAATAGACGCAATTCACCCATTTTGTCGCTTAAACCTTCCTTTTACCTGATCAGATGCATGTAGTGCATAGAAATTCCAACTTAATATTTGTTGTTATCACCAAAATATTTTAATTAAATCTGTAAGTCAACTCAAAAATGATCTACATAGTAGTTTGTGCTAATACAAAAAACTATGACAAAACTATGTTACTTAGCAATTGAAGTCCTTGATGCTTGGCATATATTGATTTCAATACTGTGAATCAACATCTAAATGACTTGACATGCACTATTTTCTAGGCTTCTAAATCACTCAGCATATACTATCTACTCGACACTTGAGTAAATCGGCACATGAGTGAGTCGACTCTCATTTTTGACTCTACATGCTCTAACTTATACATGTTGTTCTTGGCATATGCAACTTATTCAACATGAGCTAAGTAAATGACTTAAGTGTATAAACACTCTTTTGTCAAAATCAATCTAAGATCAACAATTTCTCCCTTTGACATGAGTTTCAAAAACACTTGGTTATGCATTAATACTTTCATTCTTATGAGCATAACATAACATAACTAATCAAATTCTATACAAAATTTCAAAATGTTGTTTTATCTATTTTGTTCTATATTTCTACAACAAGATTTCTCCTATTGAGTAGATTTTTCTTAACTAATACCCTTTCTAATACTCTTTCACTTGCTTTTTGTTCTTACTCCCCCTTTGCTCTTGCTCTCCCATGCTTTCTCCTTAATGCTCTTATTCTCTCATGCTCTTACTCCCTCTTGTTGGCACTGATGTCAATGGGTTATACACTAATAGTGTTTTTTTCCAAGAAAGATTTATGGGCCTCAAGAATAATCTTAAGAGTAACATCCCAATTGTCACAAGCTACCTTAAAAGACTTAATTTGGATTGCTAGCTTGGCAACAAGGTGTACTAGGCCATCTAATGTAGAAAGATTGTGGTCTTTCTTCATAAGAGTTTTTGCATAGCCTAACTCCTTGTGTAGAATCTCTATGTGAGGAGTCAATGTAGTTTGGATGCTTATTAGTTTAGCCCTTATGTTGGCTTCATTTGTAGATGGTGCTGCTAACTGATTCTGGGTTTACAATAGGGTCCTGAAGTGTTTCTCACTTTGAGCTAGAGTCATGAGAAATTTGGTTCCAGATGATTGCATTTGAATTTCCAAGCTTAGGATGTGATTCCTTATTTCTTGTGTAAAGAGTGTAGGATTACATAGTTTGGTGTACATAGAGAAAATATTCTCTAGTACCTTCTTTACACTTTCTAGCTTAGTTGCCAATGTAACTTGTGTAAGTGCTATCTCACTAGATATCTCCTCATTCATTTTTTCTTGAAACTTCTCTTCAAACCATTCTAATAATTTTGCATTAGTGTCAAGGTTTGCATCACTTACCTTTTCCACTATGTTATTTTATTGCTCAATAATTGGCTTGGTTTCATCTGGAGTAGGCAGACTAAATGCATCTAAGAAGATGTCTTTGATATCAAGAAAAGCTTGCTTCTTCCTATGTTCCCTTTTGAGCAGTTCTTGATGTTTCTTTCTTTTTAGGGCTTCTTGAAGTATGCCCATTTTCTCAATTGTTATTGTTGCATAATCATATTTTAGAAAAACAATTTCTTCATCTAGGTTCACATCTCCATATATTATTACCTCTTCTACCTTTGATGAACTAGGACTCAACACTGAGAATTGCAAAGGTGTTGCATCTTTGCTTGACCTCTAAAGAGTTTGAATGGAAGGAGTTCTAGATAATGGTAATGTTGCCAATGCTTTAATTTCTTTTATCTTCTTCATCTTGGTTATCAAATGTGGCTCTTTAGGCTTGTCTTTTTTTTCTTTTTTGACTTTAGCTATACCTAGATCTTGTGCTATAGGTGTAGGTACATCTACCTAACCTATTTGACTATGTGTAGGAAAACATTCATGTTCAGTTACAGTAGGCAAATTCTCAACTTCTTGAATAATCAATTCAGCTCTAAATGCATTTACAATAGTATCTAAGAAACAAGTGGCATCTTTGTCAATTTCTTCCCCTAAAATGTGACTAACCCTTGGCTCTTTGTTTAGCTTGACAACTTTATCCCCTATGTGAAAAGTAGCATAGGTTAAGTCACATTGTAGACTACCCCTCATAGCAACACTCCATTTTGGAGAAAGCAACATTCCATTGTGTGGAGGTATATCCACTACAAGGACTGACATGGTTAACTCTACTTCGGGATATGCAGCTAATTTGAATGGTAAAGCATTTATGGTACCTATGACTGGGACATCCCTAGCATCCATTACTTTGCATCTGCCCTACTTGGTATCCACTTTCAATCCTAAGGCTTCCATTACTTTGAAAGGCATTATGTTGTTAGAAGCTCCTGAGTCTATCATGAAATTTTTTAGGGTATTACCTTTTATGATCAGACTGAGGAAAAATGGGTCGATATCTTCTATAAATGCCACTGAGGAATCATCTAAAAACATTTGGGGAATCTGGGATATGATACCACTATCCTCTACTACTAATGGGGTTTGTGGGATAACAGTTTGTTCTACAATAGTATTGTTGTTTCCTATCCCTCCCAACCATGATAAAGCCTTGCTTTTATGCTCTTCAATTCAAAGAAGTTCAGACAAAGGCACTTTTACAACTATCTAAGACAACATGGATATCATATCAATAGGTTCAACAATAGTGGGTTTTACAAGAATACTTGGAGTTGAAGTCTTTTGAATGGTAGGCACCACTATTTTCTTGATGGTATTAGGTCATGATTTCTTTGGTTGCACAATTGCTTTTATTGTTTCATTTGTTTGAAATTGAACCTTCTTTTTTGGTTCCCACTTCTTAACCTTGTTGTCTTTAATCTTAGGCACATCTATATTGACTTTCTTATTTTTGTCATTCATCTTATGGGTGATATCTTTGATGAATACACTAGATGGCTTTCCTACATCATTATTGACTATTCTATTTCTCAAATTGTAGTTACTATGGACTTGGGAAATCATTTCTGTTGTAATTCTATCAATCTCCTCTTTGGAGGGCATTCTTAAGCTTGTGTGACCTACATCAGAAGATGTAACACATACCTTATTTTCATCATAACCTTCATCATCTGAAAGCACTTGTTAATGATGTAAATGATAAGCAATTCTCTGACTGGTAATATCATTTTTAGGTTCTTCAGAATTAGAATCTATAAAATCATCACACATGCTTACCATATTGCAACTTATATCATCATGGATTTTCTCTTCACTTTCTTCTTCAAGTTGCACACCTTGATCAGAGGCAAATGATTGAGCAACATCACAATAATTATAAGAATGAGGTGATTGACATACAATGCACCATGGTATGTCATCATTCATATTTATAGTGTTCCTTTATAGGGGATCTGGGGTACCCTTATCCTTCACATTTTATGTCTAGTTGGGGACTAGATTACCATCTTTCCACTGGGTAGTGTAAGGGTAATTTTGCATTTTAGGCTCCCTGTTGAAATTTCTATTATTCATAGGGGTTCTTTCAGCAACATTTGGCTTATTGAAACTAGTGGGATTCATCTTCTTTAGTAATTCCAAAACATGGCCTATAGTAGGTTCTTCTGGCTTCTTTCCTATAGAAGTTTTATCACCTTCCCTTTTGTTATTGTTCTTGGGATTAAAAAGCATTGGATCATCTCTCCTACCTAGTTTTCTAGATGCCTTCCTATTAATCTCTATATTTACTACAACTTTATAGGCATCCCTTAAAGTTTTGGGATCCTTATCCCTCAATTGATAAGCCATTTTTCTATCAAAAGCATTGAAATATGTTGTGAGACACACATCCTCATTCAACCTCATAACTTGAAACAGTCTGTACATACCTTTCTGGAATCTTACATTGAAGTCAAATGTGGACTCATTTGGGTTTTTCTTGATTTTATTGAATTCATTCAACATGAACCCAACATTGGTATTATCTCCATACTGCTCTTTAAATAATTTCTCCAAGTCACTCCATGAGGTGATACTGTCATCAGGTAGCCTTTTGAACCAATCCCTCACATCCTTAGTTAGTGAATGCACAAACAATTTCATTACCATATCTTCATGTTCAACTTCATAATCATTTAACATATCAATGAAAATTCTCAAATGTTCTTCACTAGTAACAACATTATTCCTACAAAACATAACTATTTTGTCTCTTAAATCAAACGATATGGGATGTGGAGCACTAGGGATACCAACAAATGATATTTGTCTATACTTTTCTAGGTATATAGGTTTCTTCTAGAAACCAGGAACATTTGAGGTACTCGCTATTTTAGCTTGGTTTAAAGGAACTACATTTTAAGTTTGTTGATGTTGGACAAAGGGAACTTGGGTGCTAATGGTGGATGATGAGGCAGGGGCAGATTGGGATATTCCCTAAGTTGAGATCATTGGACCACTAGCCAATGCAGGAGTTGCAGATGGAATAGACAAATTTGGCCATGAAGCCAATGCATAATTAGATTTTATGAATTGGATTTTTCTCCTAGTTTTTGTGGCTTGAGCTTCATTCTCAACCTTCTCAAGTTCTTTTCCAAGATCTTCCTTCTCCTTTCTAGCCTTCTCCAAATCTATATCTAATTTAGATATGGAAGGTTGTATGGGTTTTCTTGGTAGAGCTTGAGGTTCATTTATTTGGATTCCTATAGCTTTGCCTTTCCCTTTATCTATAGCTTTTGTAGTGGGTTCTATAGGGTCCACTTGAATATGTTTATAGGTTTGGACTTGAGCAATAACTAGTTCTTGCCTTTGATTCAGGCATTTTTCTTGTTCTTGAACTTTAGCTCTCAGATTGTCTAAATCTCCAAATACATCAGTATGGAGAGTTGTGGTATTTTCTTCTAACATTTTATTTTTCTCCTTCAAGGCAACCATCCTTCTCAATAGAGCATCCCTTTCTATTATGGCATCCAAGGTGGCTTGCTCCTTCTCCTTTTCAAGACAAATGTGTTTAGCTTCTTCTTCAACAATCCATTTATTCAAAACTCCTATCTTAGATTGTACTTCTTTAGGGTCTGTAAAAGGGTTTGTAAAAGTAGCCTCTGAATCAGTAGGATCATCCAGATCTATAAGATTGGGCTCCACTTATGGGGCTGCTCTGGGATTAAAATGATCATCAAATGAACTCCTAAATCCTAGCCTATGGTTCATATCTACTATGAAATCTAGCCTTGATGAAGCAATTCCTACCGTGGACACATCTTTGTCCTAAAAAAATTTCTCATCTAGTAATGGGGTACTGAAAATGCCTCCTAAGAGTCTTGTAGTTTCAGATTCAGAACTAAGTTAGGAAGACTCTCTCCCTAATATTGGTTGATACTAGGAATTGACGGATACACTACCTCTGGGTTTCTAGGTGGGATTTGGATCTGTCCTTTTCTTATTTTGGTTCTTCCTACCACCTTGGGGTAAATTAGTAGACATTGTTACATCAGGATTGGCTCTCATGTAAGCTCTTGTGTTCTTTCTCTTGTTAGCCATATTCACCTTTTTTAAAAATAAGCACTAGCTTCAAAACCTTGACTGAGTTGCCACCCTATTCTTGGGAAAATACACAATGACAATTATTCCTGACTCCAAGGAAACAACACACAAATAGAAAAAGAAATATCTAACATAGATAGACCAATCACCGAGATCATAAGACTACAACTCTTTTCTTGTTAGATAAGACACTCAGATAGGCTGGATATGTCAGTGTGTCACTATGGTACTTGGGCTATTCTCTCTTTAAATTCTCAAGGTATGTCGCTAAAATATCCTTTTATAACCATGGGAAAAACTTAGATAACCTGACGCACATGTACACAATAGAACCAAAGAAATTGCATTACTTTTTACAGATGTGTTGGACAACTTCTCCAGTAGAGTTGCCATTTTGTTAGTGTTTTATAACTACTAAGCAACAAAATGCTCAATACCAAATTGACATCACTCATACAATCTAAGGACTAGCCAATTCTTATTAACAATTATATGTGCAAACCATTTGGACCCAACTTCAACAAAACCAAGGGTGGTTTTTTGCTCTTTAGGCTCTGCAAAACTAGGGTGGGTATACCTAGGGATGATTCAAGATTGGGAAACACTGTATGAGGATTATTTTAGTTTCATTTTGATTCTCATCTCAAATCTTCAAATACATGCATAGTTCATGATAATTTGATAAACACAACCCATATAATAGATCTGGCCAAAATTCTTCTATAGATCTACACGTGTTCTCAGCAATAGTGGCTAACTAAAGCTAAAACATTCCATGCAAACAAGTACTATCCAAGTTTGAAGATCTATAGGAAATAAAAGTAAAATTGATTATAATTCTACATTTGAAAACCATTTATGACATATTTCTCTTCCAACTGAATCAATTTGACCAGTGTCTAATCCATTAGGGCTTAGAGTCTACTACAAATCCTTATATCTAATTTGTTGCCTTACAACAAATATTATCAGCAATTCTTATCAGAATTCATCATTCAAAAATCCTTCTTAATAAAGTAGAAACCTTATCAAATTCATCAAAGCTTTTAATTAATCCATTGAACTAATAGCAGTGATGAACATATATACAACCTAATTGGATTGCATTCAATTGCACAAGCCTTTACTCATATAACATCGAGATAACCAAGTAATCAAAAGGAGACAAAATTCAGAAAGAACTAATATGGGGATAGCTCATAATTTGTATTCATTTTCTTTGAAAATTGTATACATTTATAGTAAACTGAGAATGACCTTAGGAAGAAACATAGAGATCATTCTTTATTCATGTATTCTCAGGAATTAACAAAGAAAATACATCATAAACTTGCTCCAAACATTGGACCGAAAAAAATAGACCAAGTATATCACCTCTAAACAATAGAATTCAGACCCATTCTCTAGCCCTAGAATCTCACTTATATAGTGTGAGATGTAACAAGCTTCAGGCTAAGAGATAATGACAGGTGTCCTTTACAAGAAATATCTACATACACCTATCACAAGATGACAAAAATGTGGGTAACAGAAGATATCCAAATAAAAAATTTCCTTTTGGTGGGTCAGCTTCTGTCACATCCTCTATTACTGTTGATGTGGCTACTATTCTGATCTCTCTGTGTATGCAACCATCAAGCTAGCCAATGATGAAGATTATTCTAATGATTGCACATTAATCTCCACCTATGGGTTTTTACCATCTTTATCCTGTATGGTGGGAGTAACTTCTACCTATTTCTCTTCTTTAGTTGTATCAGCATCCTATGGTCTCAAGCCTGTAACTAAAAGTGACTGATTATTCTTGTCTTCTTCTTCTAGTTGGGCTTGAGTAGTGATGGTGTCAATGATTTGAATCTCCTCACCCTTCACCTCATCACTGTTAGTTTCATCTTCATCAAACTATTCACTAGGAGCTATTTCTGCCATCCACTTGTCAAACAGTGTGTCATTTGGCCAATTGAATTGCAAAATATCCCTTTGTCTTTTTAATATATATTCAGCCTCATTATCAATATCAACAAATTCATGTTTTAAAGAATCAAAGAATATTTGGGCCTTAACCATTTCTTCCATTGTGGTAGCCCACCATGCATGCCCTATTTCATTTATAACTTGATTCATTCTTAAACAGAATAAATCATCAAGTTCCTTTGCCCATTCATCTTTGTTTTTTAAATTATTATTTTTATCTAAGGCACGAGGAAACAAATTGAATTTTTGGCTTTTGTACTTGTTCAAGTAGCCTACTATTATTCTTTGTAAATGAATCCTTTTGTTGTCAAAATCAGCAAGATTAGAAATAATATCAAAGGTTTTTTCAAATTGATCATAAGAATTATTTATAACAGAGAGACATAAAAATGTCATTTCTTTCTCTGTTCTCACCCATTTATTTATGATAGGCTTTAAAGACTCGTCATTGGCTTTCAACTCCTCCCAGATACTGATTACCCTAGCCAACTGATCATGAATTAGTGGCCATTCAACTTTTTCCCCCAAATATGTGAGAGCTTTCCTTAATTTATTTTCATATTTTGACTCCAGCTCTACAAGTAAGGCCCACAGTTTACCTTTTTCTTCTTCAAAATCCTTAGCAGTGTAGTACTGTGGCCTTTGGGGTGTATCTGGTATTTCTATGAGGGGGGTAGATTTGAAGGGTTCAACTGGGGGGTAAGGGTATGTTATTCTTGGCCTAGTGGATTTTCCCAATAGCTTTTTCTCAAGCTCGATTCTCTTTTTTACCTCTTTATTGTAGGCATCCACCACTGTTTCATACTTTCTTTGTAGCTTAGTCATTTCCTTTTCTTCCCTCTCTACAGTAGCAAGGAAAATTGAGAATAATCCACATTCGTGTGAGATGCCTATACATGTGAGTTATCAGCAACTCTCCTCACAATGATATTCCCTGTTAATCCTGAATCATCAGGCTGTGATGGAGCATCCCTAGATCCTCTTCTTAATGACCACATAACAAGAGTAGCTTGGTCATTACTAAATGCAGTTCCCAAGAACTCCTTTTTATCTGGATCTTGAAATCCCAAATTATTTGACATAGAATTAAAAATCAAGGCAATAGCAATGTCCCAATTGGGAAATAATAAAATATTTGCAGCCTTTACCATTTGTCTCCCTTCTTCAAGGGTTATATTCTAGAACTCTTGAATCATTTGTTCCTTTATTTGACTTTGAATTGAGGCTTCATCCATTTTTGGATGCTTTGCTTTGATATTTTTATATATTTTCTCAAAAATGTGCATGTTTTCCCTCCAAGCAAACTGATGGAAAGCCCTAGACCTTACAAAACTGCCATCAAACAAAAATTGCTGATTGGCTTATTCCAAAATAGGGTCTAATTCCCTTCCCCTAAAATCTACTATAGTTAACTCAAAACTTGTCACATGAGGCTCCTGGGGGTTCCCTTCATCAATCTCCACTTGGGTAACAAAAACTCCCCCTTGTGATCCCATTTATTCAATTTGCTCATCAGTGAGCTACTCCTCCTCAATTTTCATGGGGGTTTGGGAAGGTGAGTAACTCTCATCATGTGGTTCCTCTTCCCTTATTATCTTTCTTCTCTTGGGAGAAGGTTTAGGAGGCCTTTCTTTCTTCAAAAATAGCAATAGTAGATTCAACTATCTATTTTCCTGTATCCACAATGGGCCTTTGATCCTGAATGATAGTATATCCTGACCTGCTTTGCACAACTAGTGGGACTACACCTATATTGGGAGTGAAACCCAATCTTCTCATTATTTCCTTGGCTTTATCTGGAAAAGAATCAATGAAATGTTGCTTCTTATCATTCATTACCTCCATTATTTCAGGGGAATGTACTCATAAGCTTATTTATTCTATCTATAGTAGTTACAACAATACTAAGAGCGCTGTAATATTTGTCAAAATAATTAATAAAATCCAAAAATTTTGAGTAGACTCTCCATTTTTCTTTCTTTTTTTCTTGCTCCTATAGAGAGTACTCATTCCTTGTAGGGAAATAAAATTCATGCTCAACTGGATGAAGCTTGATCCTATGCCTAAGACCAGAATTAAGGAAACCTTCTACATCACAAAAATGAGATTGAGATATTGCCATTTTATACTGCTCCCAAAATTTGTAGAGGAAAACCCACCCTTCCTTGGTTATTACAAACTGGTGGGCTAATGTGCAAGTGGGAAAAATTGATCTTGTTCCCCTTTTATGCAAAAAATCTTCTTCTACTCCTCCCAACTACTACAGGAATTTAGCTACTCCTACCTTTAAGGGTACCTATTAAGGTAGTACATGGGGTGTTCCCTTGAATCCATAAATTTTGATAATAGTTGAAATTGAATATGGGATGACATCTCCCCAATTATGTGAAACTTTTAGATTATGAGGTTTGTCCATAGGCCTAACAAGGTGCATTAGTGCCTTAGGAATCCTACGATTGTCTCTCAATATGAGGCACCTTAGTTTGGAGGCAAAGTGCCTATCAAATCTAAAAAACTAGCATTTTCTTCTTCCCCAGTCATATCTGCTCTCCATAATTGAACTGGCAGTGCTTCCCCCTCTTGTTCTCTATTTAGAACTATTTCTTTACCAAAGTATGTAGCCCCCTTAAACAGAAACATGTGCATCAACATGGAGTATTGGCCCCAAACCTTCTCCACCTTTCCCTTAGCAATCCCCACCAATCCACTGTGAATCTCATCAGCTAGGTAAGAAGAAAAATCAAAAATTATTTCCACATGGAATGAGGAGATTTGTGTGATCATATACATGAAGCTTATAGGGATAAAGTCTTCTTCACCCTCTCCAAAAAATCTGCACAGGGTCTTGTATATCTCTACTGCCTTGGTATTGAAGCACATTTTCTTGAAAGGTTCTTTAGAGGATGATGTTATTGTTGGTAGGGTTCCAATTTTGCCAATGTGGGCCTTTAGTGGACCTTGTCTAACTACATCCTTCTTTGGCATATATTCTTTTTCTAAATTTGTCAAATCAATGGGCACATGATACCTAGTGAGAGGTCCCAAATGGAAAACTTCCCTAATCTCTTCTGGATTGATGGTGATTAGAATTTCACCATCTACTCTTCTCACTACCCTAGTGGCTTGATCATAAATCTTCACCACGGCCTCAAGGATGTCACACATTGGGAACAACTAGCTTTCCTAGGTCAAAATTCCATATATTGGCATGTGGGGCAAACAATTTGCTTTTTGCAAACCATTGCTTGAAAAAATTTAAACTAGTTTGCGAGGTTTGAGCATCCTGGACCCAATTACCCTTATCATTCAATCCATCAGCTATTCTCAACCTAGGGTTTAATGAGGTCAAATTTTTAACTTGCACTGTCTCTACAGTAGACTCAAGCAACAACTCAAGCAAGTCATCATGTACATTTCTATCCAAATAATTTACTTGACCTGAAAATCCCTTCTTTGGAGGCATCTTTGACTATGTTTTACAGAACTAAAACACCTATAGAGATTTAGTAGGATTACTTACTTGAATTCTATCCTCATCTTCCTCTGTATTTCTACAAATTTATCGTGAGCAAACTGTTTCACAATCTTGCCAAACTTCAGCATGATCTTCTTCAATAATTGCTTTTGCTCAGGAATAGCTTGAAATCTTTGTTCGTGTAAGGTGAAATTGATAAAAATTTCTATATTATACTCTATTTTTCCTCACATGCAAAAATTTCATATCTAATTAATACACAGAGTGGCACCACCTTCTATGTTTGAATCTGCACCATTAATCTTTAAAAATCCTACGATCATGGGATACAGAGAAAGACAACTTGGCATTACACTTGACAAGTTGGCCCATCAATCTAATGAAAACTATGCATGTATACAACTCCTTCCTTGATGTCACTTCTGTTTGGACCCATTGGTGACTGAGGACATGTGTCAATAGCTTGCTACTTCACTATACATCAAGAATGAGCACCTTGCCATAGTGAAGCAATGCCAACCATCAATTTGATCTTGATCTTGTGGATGATATATTACTGTACTGCTTAGAAGAATAGTGGTGGGCCCTCATTTGCTATCTCACTATATGTATCGTATGAGCAACTCTTCATGATGAGACAGTGATGACCATTGATCTGAGACTAAATTAAAGGTGGAGAAACTACACCAAGTACTCTGAAGAGTGGTAGGTCCCATTCTTGCTATGTCACATAGAGTAAACAACTTGCAACTTTCCATAGCGAGATAGCGAGGACTGTTGATTCTAATTTGATCTGACGATCAGGATCTCTTATATACTTTATGAATGAGGCATAGGTCCAGGGTATTGATGAAGTAGGAAATTTTTCCCTACTGGCACCTAACATGATCTTACTTTAGTCCTAGTCACCCATCCACGTTACTTGAGGTCCCATTGGCTATTGATTTCACAGTGCCTCGCTACTTCGCTAATAGCGAGATGTCTTATTTTTTTGATAGCAAGGTAGCGAGCTCTGGTAACTTTAATAAAACTCAATGCTATGAAATATAATAACCCATCAAATCACCATCACTCTTACTAACTATTTTTGACAATAGTAGTTATTTCTTGTCATGCCACCTGGATAGACTATGGTTACTGAGAAAGTTCAAGGCCATCATGTCTTTGATTTCACGGTGCCTCACTACTTCGCTAACAACAAGATGCTTAGTTTTTTCGATAGCGAGGTAGCGAGGCATAAGAAAGACCCTCATTTCAGCATTGACTTCTGACTGCTTCTACTAAGTCCCTTTTCTTATTTTGACAGTACTTGCAAGGTGTATGCAACTAAAAATTTGGCCAGAAGACAAATCTCCAACCACCGTATCTTCATTTTGCAGTCCCATTTTATAACTTTTTGGCACTCACTACCTCGCTATACATAAAAAGTGCTCATGTTTTCATAACGAGGTAACAAAAATGGTAGATCTATTCAGATCGGAGGGTGAGGAATTTGAAAGGAAAGGTAACTCAGGGGTGTGGAAAATAAAAGGAAAACGTAATATTTGCCCAAGTTGATTTTTCAAATATTTCATGCCTGAAATTTTTTAAAAGGAATGAGACGTAGGGTTTTCACAAAAAAATTCAAAGGCTAACAAAAGGATGACTTAGCTAGAAACCCTACTCACCATTAATGGATACAATCTAAATTTTCTATACCTAGACACAAGAATTTTATCATGCAAAAATTTAGACCAACAAAGGGATTGATGTTCTGAGTAGTAGAATTAGAAACATCCTTGACTGTAATAGTTTTAGTATTTAAACTTATTACTTGTGGAGGGCTGACACTTAACATTTGTGTAACTTATACATTCTATTCTTGTTGTTGCTCTACCTCAACTATTGCCTGATCATCTATGTGCATATCAGCACGTCCCTCAATTGTGCCTTCTTCATTTTGATTGTCTTTATCATCTTTAACCTCAATAGGTTCTTGTTCACCTTCTTTCACTATGGCTAGTCCATATGTGATATTCCACATCTGGTTGGACTTTTGTACAACATCTTCAATGTTGTTCTGTAGGATATTGAATGCCCTATATTTAGGAACAAATCTAACAACATATTTCTTTATGGTTTGGGATATTTATGCTTTGCTGAGTTTTGGCATGACTTGGGTGAGCCATGTCTCCCTAATTTGTCTTTCTTAGTTCAAATAATAATGCCATTTTTTCTCAACTCTTTCATATATACTTTTAGGTATGGAGTTGGCAATTTCTAGAGGAGCCTGCTTAAAAGTTGCCATCATGGCATACATTGCCTCATCCACTTGATTCTTCTAAAATTTTCCAAGATTTTCAAAATTAATGTTAGTAAAACCTGATAAGTCAACATTGTTTCTAATTTTCTCATATAAGTTATCCAAATCTAAAGATGGATTATGACTCACCATTTGGAATTGGCTGTTGTCATCAGATTTAGTTCTCTCCTTATTAGTTTTGGCCTGAGAAATATATTTTCTTCTTGGTCTTTTCTATGCTCTACCTTCCTGCTTTGTAGGCTTGACTTTCTCTTAAGCCTTTTTGTAATGACATGTGTACTGGCCCTTGTATTAGGTACTATTGGTTTGGGTTGGATTGGTTTACCAACCTTCTTAGGTCTTGTCACTACTTATGCCTTAGCCTTTCTCTTCTTCTAATAAGTAGGAATAGGTGCTTCCTTGGCTTCTTCTTCCTTTGCACCTTCTACAGTTTCTATTTCTTCCTCTTGCTGATCCTCATCCTATCCTTGTGTCAATGTAAGTGGTGCTTGAATTTGAGTGTCTTATTCTTCTTCATCTTCCTCCTTGGTACTTTCACCAAATTTTTCTTTTAGTTTCTTTACCAGTTTATCCTTCCTTTTGATGACATAGTCATTCTTCAACTCCATAGTAATGTTTGACTTGGCCATCTTATAGTTACTAAAGACTTTTGCATCTTTATCTACTTCTTCTATAAGTAATGCTATGATTACTGTAGAGGCCTCATCAACATTAATTTCATTGACTAATGGCCTTAACCATGTCACTCTAGGAATCACTACCTAAATAATGTGTGATCAACACCAACTAGGAAGAAAACATCATCATAATATCTTTCCACTACTAATATTTGAATCCTTAATCTCTTCTTCATGGATTTTTTGAAATCCTCAAAATAACTAGTCATTATTGACTCAAAATTTTCACCTAACTATTCAATAAACTCTCCTATTTGAATTGCAACAAACCTATTTGTCTTTCATACAATAGTAGCAAATATAGGAAATGTGTTCTGAACATAAAAGAAGATACATATCAAAATAGTTTCAAATTTACATTGAGCACTCTTTGTTTTCCTTATTGCTCCTAGGTTTTCAACCAATTGTTGTAGCTATAGCTTGGCAAGATCACATGTATGATCCTTCTTCACAATCTTGTAGCCCATATCTACTACAATGTAGGGTACAATATTAAATCTACTTGATTGATAAAACTTATATGCAATTACCCTTACTACAAAAGCTATTAGAGGATCTATGATAGTATCTATGGTCATTCCTCTTTTGTTCCACACAACCATCATATTCTTTTTAGTAACTTATTTGGACTCACTCCTCATAGTCTTTGGCCAATCGAGGGTTTGATATGTTGTTACCCTATGAATTATTCTTTTTGTGATTTAAATAGTTCCATTGTCTAAACGTATTGAGCTATCATGAATTCTAATCAAAAAAATCCTAATCTACTTAGTTTTGAAAAGGTTAAGGAAATCTAGGGTACAAGTTAACCCTTTCTTTTCTACTATCTTGAACTCTTCCCTCAACTATAATGAAATAACTTGCACAATAGAAGAAATACTATGAAATATTATATAAATACTTGATAATAGCAGAGAGTAATAGGCCACTTCAAGGGGGTAACCTCCAAATATCTCCAATGAGAATACACTTCATAATATGATGATGAAATAACACTCAGAACCTCCTATATATACCTAATTATGCTTAGGTTGAATAGACACAACCCTTCATAACAACTAGGCTGACCTACCTACCTAAATTATAATATAATAATGATAACATGATTTAATTAAGGATTAAGATAGCATCAAGTTGACTATTCATAACCCTATATACAATAATATTAAGGGTGTAACATGCCCACTCTCTTGAAAGAAGAATTTTCCTCAATTTTAACCAAGTGTGGCTTCTTTTGAATGAATTCCTCATCCTCCCATTTGGCCTCTTCAACTAGTAAATTCTTCCATTAGATGATATATTGAGTCAGGGTTTTGTTCCTCAGCTTCTTTGTGCATGTTTGAAGAATGCACTATGGTTCCAAAATTATTCTTCCTTCTTCATCAAGTTCTAGTAGTACTATTTGAGTAGGAATTTTCTACCCAATTACCTTATTCAAACAAGAAGATTGAAAAATTGGATGTATCTTTGTTATTGGTGGCAACTCAAGCTTGTAGGAAACACTACCAATATTTTGCATGATTTGGTATGGTCCATAATATCTAAGAGATAACTTAGTATTCTTTTTTTTTGCTTCATTGAGATTTGTTTATAAGGCTATAATCTCAAGAAGACCTAGTTCCCAACTTCAAAAGTTCTTTCACTATGATGTTGGTCCACTTGTTGTTTCATTTAATTTTGTGCCATAACTAAATTCTCCTGGAGTCCTGAAAGTACTTGTTGTTGATCAAGAAAGTGTTCCTCTACTACTTGAACTCTTGGTGACACCTTTAATGATGATGTGATGGAAGGAGGATGATATCCATAAAGTGCCAAAAATGGTGACATTTTTGATGAGCTATGAAAAGAAGTATTGTACCACCATTCTACAAGACTAGCCAATCTACCCATTGAGATTTTTTTTCTGAAGTGAAACAATATAGATATCCTTTTAAACATTTATTAACCACCTCAATTTTCCCATCTGATTGTGGATGGTATGAAGACCTATGAGGCAATTGAGTTCCCAAACATGAGAATAAATATTTCCAAAAGTGACTAGTAAAGATAGGATCATGATCACTAATAATAACCTTAGGTGTACCATGTAGCTTTTGGATATTCTCCAAGAAAATTTTTGCCACTATAGTTGCTATAAAAGGATGTGATAATGAAATAAAATGCATATTTAGTGAGGTGATCAACTACTACCATGATGAAATTATGAACTTTAGATTTGGGGAGACCTAAAATGAAGTCCATGGATACCTCTTCCCAACATTGGCTAGGAATAGATAAAGGCTGCAAGAGACCTCGTGTCTTAATTATTTCCCCCTTATTTCTTTGACAAACCAAACATTTAACCACAAACTTTTGAACATCACCTTGTAACCCTTTCCAAAAAAATATTGTTTGACCCTATGATATGTCTTCAAAAATCCTGAATGACCACCAACTGGAGACTCATGTAGTGCTTTGAGAATCTGTGTTTAAGAGTGGAATTCTTGCAAAGATACAGGTGCTCTTTATACAAAGCATATCCTCCTTTAAACAAAACTTATCTAAACTACTAGTGTCACTTTTTATTTGTTGGATGAGATTACTTGTTGTAACATCATTTTTCCACTCCTCTTTGGCTTCTACCACCCAATTTTCTTGTAATATTGAAAGGACATACAATAAGGCTTCATCTTTTTCATCTTTCCTGGAAAGTACACCGAACACAATATTTTCCTTCCCTTTCTTGTATACAATTTTGAAGTCATATCTCGACATATTAGTGGCCCATTTTTGTTTCTCTTCTAATGATAGTCTTTGTTCCAAAAAATATTTTAGGCTATCATGATCTATCTTAACCTTGAAGTGTCGACCCACTAAACAAGCCCTCCATTTTTTAATTGCACGAAGGATTGCTAACAGTTCCTTCTCGTAAATAGGTTTGAGTTGATTTTTACCTTTTAATTAAGGACTCTAAAAAGAAATTGGTCAACCTTCTTGCATGAGAAGTACTCCTATCCCATTTCTAGGAGCATCACATTCCACAATGAATTCCTTGGTGAAGTTTGGAGTGGTAAGAATTAGAGTTGTACACATAACCTTCTTCAATTTCTCAAATGATACATTAGTAGATTCATTCCAATGAAAAGAATCCTTCTTCAGTAAAGTTGTAAGGGGTACTACTATATGACCATAATTCTTTACAAATCTTCTATAGTATCCTGCCAATCCCAAGAAACCCCTCAACTTCTTAATAGTTTTTGGAATAGGCCATTCCATGATAGCCATAATTTTGTCAGGGTCCACCTTTACTCCTTCATGTGAAACTATGTGTCTCAAATAATCCACCTTCTTAAGACCAAGAAAACACTTGGATGGCTTAGCA
This sequence comes from Cupressus sempervirens, assembly GCA_028749045.1. Lineage (NCBI taxonomy): Eukaryota > Viridiplantae > Streptophyta > Pinopsida > Cupressales > Cupressaceae > Cupressus > Cupressus sempervirens. Next base: position 966,010,469 of record CM053787.1, read on the forward strand.
TAGAGTTGATGATCTTTGAGTAATTGTAATGCTTGATCTACATGCTACAAATTTTCTCCCCAAGTCTTGCTATAAATTAATATATCATAAAAAAATACTAACACAAAATTTCTCAAGAACTTCTTAAAAATACAATTCATCAAACTTTTGAATGTAGATGGTGCATTGGTAAGACCGAATGGCATAAGAAAAAATTCATAATGACCATCATGAGTTTGAAATGCTATCTTAAAAATATCTTCCTCCTTAATCCAAATTTGGTGATAACTCAATCCAAGATCTAACTTGGTAAAATACATAGCTCCATTTAATTCATCTATAAGATCATCAATGACTAGAATAGGAAACTTATCTTTAATGGTGTACTTGTTGAGCACTGTTTAATCTAGAGACATGAGCCAAGTTTATTCTTCTTATACACCAACACAATAGGTGAGGAGTAAGCACTTTGGCTATGCTTGATAATTCCTGCCTCTAGCATTTCCTCAATAATTTTTTCTATCTCACTTTTTTGTATGTGTGGGTACTTATAAGGAATAATGTTTGGTGGCTAACTCCTTGGAACTAGTTGTATGGCATGGTCATGATCCCTCTTAGGAGGAAGTCCTTTAGGCATTTCTCTAAGAATCATTGAGTGATTTTCAATTATTGCTTGTAAATCTAGATAAGTAAGAGTATTAGATTGAGAGACATATAATGAACATAGCTAGGCCACAAATCCATTTGCACCTTTCTTAAGGAGTTTTTGCATTTGATGAGAGCTTATCATCTATGGGGATTTTTCCTTTAATCCCCTTAGCTCCACTACCTTTCCTTTTGATTGAAATCACATGAATAGTTCTTGGAAGTTCATCTCAATTGTTCCCAATGTCTTAAGCCATTGTACTCCCAAAGAAATATTTTCCACACCCAAGGATATCACATACATTGAAATATCAAGTTGATAATCTCCCATGGATAAATTGATGCTATGACACTTCCCTGATCAATGAACTATGCCCCCATTTGCAATCAAAGCCTAAAATTTTGGGGCTGGATATATAAAAAAATTTAGAAGAGTTTCCAACTTTTTTTGATGAAATGATGAGTACTACCTAAGTTGATCAGCACTATTACTTTCTGCTTCTTTAAGAAACCCACTACCTTGAGAGTTTGTGGTGTATTAAAAACTAAAAGTGCATGACAAGAAATGATTGGTTGAGAATCATGCGATTCCTCACCTAACTCTCTATCCTCTTTTGATATGGGCTCATCCTCTTCTTCCTCACTTGGACCTTCAATATAGAATAATTTCTTTTCACTACATTTATGTCCTCTACTATATTTTCTATCACAATTGAAACACAACCCTTTTTCTCTTTTTTCATCAATTTGTTGTTGAGTCAACCTAGTAGGTTGAGGAAGATAAGGTGTTGAATATCCTTTTTCTCTTGTCACATTAGCCCCTTGATTTCTAGAAATTAAGAAGTCCTCCTCTACCCTATGTGCCAATATAAAAGGCTAATTTATTGAACTGGGACAATACATGCGTACCTCATGTTGAATGTGATCCTTGAGACCACCCAATAATAAATCATTCAAGTTCTCCTATGTAATCGTATCCACTCTTAAGGAAATTTTTTGGAATTATTGAATATAATCCTTAACTAATTCTATTTGTTGGAGCTTAGCAAGTTGACTAAAGAAGTTTCCTGTCACACTATTGCTATATTGTGCTTGGAATTTTTCTATAAAAATTAACCATGATATAGTGAGACCCATTTTCCTCCTATGAGTACAAAGCCAATGATACCAATTGAATTTATTTGGTTGTAGATATAAGGAAGCCATCATAACCTTTTGTCCATATGGGATTTGATGTATTTCAAAAAAAATCTTCATTTGATTTATCCATGTTAGAGGATCCTTTCCATAAAATTTGTGCATATCCACCTTTGGAAAAAAATTCCTAGATCTTATAGGATTAATAAAATCTGTGTCATTATTATTCAACTTGAAGGTTTTACCTTGATTGATTGAGAGCTCTATCCATGCTTATTCATATAGGTGCTTAGCCATGCTTCATATATCTGATATATCTCCTCATAGGTCACACATATCCTTCTTAACCACTTCCTTGAACTTACTAAGTTCTTCATTGGGCTTACTATCCTCTGTTGCTTCCCAATCTTGATCAAAGGATTTCCTCGGTGTGGTAGAATTATTTTTGCCTCTTGTTGGAGGCCCTGTCATGATAGAAACCAATATTTTTGAAATAAATCACACAAATGAAATGTAAATTCTCTGATTTATTTATTTTTTACTATAACTTATTTGGTCAAAGAAATCCTTACTCAAAAAAAATCCCCCCCCAAAAAGATTAACAAATTTGCTGCCTTGAGAGAGAATTTTCCTAATTTTTCAATATCTTACTCATTTTTGTTTTTCATTTTCTCCAAGCTTTTAATTTAGGCTCCTTTACAATGCATTGAAAAAATCAATACAAGTTATACTCCAATTTGACATAATGTGAGAGATATGAAGATCTCAAAAAATTGTGTAGAAATAGTAATTCTATAATAATTTCCTCAGATTTGCTTCAATTCCTCTAAATTTTGGACTGTAGCTTCTTTAATATGTTCTTCAAAAACCCTTTAAAAATCTTTGAAATTTTTGCTAAATCTGAAAGTTATGCTTTTCCCAAAATCACCCCAATGTTGAGAAAAAGTCTTGCTTTTATGGTGCCAAGATCATGCTCTGATACCACTTGTAATAAAATAACTTGCACAATAGAATAAATAATATGAAATATTATATAAATACTTGATAATAGCTGAGAGTAATAGGCCACTTCAAGGGGGCAACCTCCAAATATATCCAATGAGGACACACTCCACAATATGATGATGAAATAAGACTCACAACCTCCTATATATACCTAATTATGCTTAGGTTTAATAGACACAACCCTTCATAACACCTAGGCTGACCTACCTACCTAAATTATAACAACTAGCCAGTCTGTTAGCTCGACATTCAGTAGAATTTCACTTGGCAACCATAGGAAACTTTTAATGCTCAACTGTAACATGAAGGTTTGACAAAACTTAAAGATTTTTCTTTTATTCCTAATAAAACTTTGCATATTTATTCATGCTTATGTAATTCTTTCAAAACTAAATCCTTTAGAACTGATGTATGATATAACTTTTGAATTTTAGTTCCACATACCTCTTGTTTATGTAGTTTGATGAGGTGTGATCACCTAACCCATTGGGTTAAGTGATCCCTTCTCCACTTGATGTGCTGCAATCCTCCTTTCTCTTCCATGTCTTGTTCATTTCATTTTGAACATTTTCAATATCGACCTTTCCTTTTCCTTTATTAAACTCACAACTTGGTGCCTTTTACCTTGTTGGACAATATCGACTTATGTGGCCAGTATTCAAATAGCTAAAACATGTGGTTTGACTCAACCACCTTTTTTAGTTACTCCTAAAGTGTGCTCTAATATAGATCTTAGGAATATGTCCATACTCTTGATAGTAGTGACAACTATACCTTGTATTATAGTCCCAATTGTAAAATTGGCCATTGTTCTTTACCTTTTCTTGCTTGTTTGATGACAGTTTTGGGTTGCCTCTACACTCAAAAGCTCTATTTCATACTATTGATAGTTATGATAATATCCTTCAAATATTTGAGTGTGCATGGTCTTGGTTCTACATTCATGTGCCTAATGACCTTATTTTTAATACTTGTGGTAGTGACCCATGCTCTTTTGCTTATCATTCTGATTTATAGTCTTGCTCTTGCACATGTTGGTAGTATGTCCTTTCTTACCACAATTATGACAAGTAGGTTTGGAATTCTTACCTTTTTTACTTACTTCTTCAACGCTTTTGGATGATTCTCCTTCTTTAGTATTGGCGTATCCAAGTCTAGATGTATCATTGTTAGATCTAGGGGATCTCATCAATTGTTCAAAGTACTTGATGGCTTCACTAGGTTTATTAAAATTTTAGCAAATTCCTTTTCTCCTTTTAGGTCATTGCTCAACTATTCATTTTGTAACTTCTGTGCTATTATCTCAATGTCCTTGGTATTGAGTTCATGGTTGGCATTCATTAGTTGACCCAAAGTTTTTAAGTGCATGTTAGCAATTCTGGTCACCTCTAATGATCTCTCTTCAAATCTACTGGTCAAAATTATTTTTCATCTTTAATCATGGATTTTTCTTCCACTAATTTAATTTTCTATTTGGTCACTTCACATAGTAATATGGCTTGTGGTTCTTGTTCTATCTTGAGATTTCTAATTTCTTTACCTTGGGTTTTGTTCTTTTCCATGAGATCTACAATTGGTGCATTAAATTCATTTGAGTTTCCATTTACAAATAGCTTAGTAGTGTCCATCTCTCTGTATTATGTATCATTCTCCTCAATGGTGATTTCCTTCCTTCTCTTCAGTGATTTATTTAGATAATCTCTTGCTTCACTCAATTGATGTAGAATGAGTTGTATTTTAATTCCTTGATTCTCAATGATCTTTCCCAACTTGTAGACTTCCATTTTCAAGATCTCTCCTCAAAGCTACAAAGCTTCTCTTTTAGAAAACTTGAATCTGATACCAATTTTTGGAATTACAATAGGAAAGGTAAACTTATGAGGGGGTGGGGGGGGGGGGGGGTGGGGTTTGAATCAATGCTTCAAACTTTGACCCATAAAATATTTACCACACATCTATCTCACAAATTCAATAAGTAAACTAAAATGCCATGTAAATCATGTACATCTAAAACATGTAAACTGATGCAACACAAGGTAGGAGTATCCCCAAAGGAGATTTCCTAGCCCCTAGCAATATAACCAAATAGTGGAAACATAATAATAATGCAAGATCTGATACCAAATTATAATAATTTGTTCATAAAATATAATTGATTACATGCAATATGTTGAGTTTTAAGGCCTTTCGAGTTAGGGACAAATACAAACAAAATTTACAAAATTAGTTTTTTAAGATCCAAGAAGATCCAACTCACAAAACCAATTTCTACTAGTCTAGATGCACAATTAGATAAGAACATCAAGAAGAATCCACACTTGGACCCTCAAGTCCACCAAGAGATCCTTTAGTTCCTAAGCCACAGCTCTAGCTCTTCAAATTTGCATCTATCCTTCCTTCTATCCCAACTCAATGACTAAAAAACTCCACAAGACCCCTACTTATACAATATAAGCCACAAGTTAGCCTGCAACAACAATTAAATGTGTAGAAATTGATATCCAAGAAAAATCGTGATATCTCCTAACTTTGATTGAATTAGAACTCATTCTTTGACCTAATGGTAGAACATTAGGTCCTATACAACCCCTTAAATAAATAAAGGCTGATTAACCAAGGATAAGTGTGCATCCATCTCAAAAGTCAAGCAGATAATACTATCATGCAAAACTACCAAAAATTGATACTCTGAGAGAATTTCCATATCTCCCAACTTATGAGGAATTAGAAATTGTTCCTTTGAAAAAAGGAAGTACTCTTGGCTCTCTTCAATCCTCAAAGTGAGAATCCTCTCATTCATTTCTAAAAATTAGTTACATGGCCTGCAATAGGCACCCAAAAACCAAAAAATGTAGCTCTAGCAGCAAGGTAAAAAAAATGGTTCAAACTTTAACTCAATCCATCCAATCTTTAAGAAATCATGAGGAAAGGTTATCCAATGTGTCTCCAACACATCCCTAACCATGAAAGAATAAATCCACCAAAATCCAAGTTTAATGCTGCTTAACACCAACCAAAATTCCTCTTATCATGCATGATTGTAGGCAAGCCTAGGATGTTCCTACGTCAAACACCCTAGGTTTGAAAAGATGTTCTAGTAACTGGAAGAACATCTTCTAAGATTTAGCACATAAATCCCAAATTGATTTTGCACATATATGTCCTCCATGTCTTGAAATTGCACACTCTTTCCCTTTTCTTCTTCTTCTTCTTCTTCACATCCACCACATGTGTTCCATAGGTCTACTTTCCATGTTGATCTCCAACCTTCTCAAAATATTCCAACACAACTCAATTTCCAATACTTAGGTTCCTCCTACCAAGCTCTTAATTTTACAAAGGAATTAGGAAAAACTTTCTACCACCTTTCTCAACAATAAAAACATTCCTAACATAATCGTGCACAAAACTACAATCATACTACCAAGGTCTACCAAGTGACACATGACAACTGTTCATATCCATAATATCACAAAACACTTGACCCTTATACTACCCAATTTCTAAATCAACAAGGCATTGCTCCCTTACTTCCAAAGCATGCTCACCTTACAATTAGTCAATCCTATAAGGATACGTATGTCTCACTCTCTTCAAACCAAGTTTTTGAATCATCTCCTCAGCAACAAGGTTATCCATACTACCACTATCCACAATCAACTTGGAGGATTTTACCACCATACTTACAACCAGTCCTAAAAAAAATAGTCCTCTGACAAGAATCCAATGTCCTCTCACTAACTAGTACTCACCTAGCTAACAAACTCTCTCCTTGCTCAGGCTAACTATCTTGGAATGCAACCTCATTCACAATAGTAGTTGTCCTCCCAAATAGATATTCAAAAGATCTATGTCCTTCTTGACTACACTTGAAATAATTACCTCTAAACCCACCTTCATCTATCCTTCTTTTCTATTCAATAGGTTTTGGTTCACCTTTTTCTTTCAATTTAGCTTGTGCTAAACTATCATGCTTCTCCTTCCCTTGAGAACTACCTTGATTCTTGCTCTTTAGCTTCTCTTATACTCTCAAAGCATACTAATAAGTATTCCCAACTAAAGAAATATTTAGCATACCAACCTCATCCTAAATATTGAATCTTAGACCATTAATGTACTGAGCTACCTTCTCTTTTGACAATTATCTATGCCCAGATTGAATAGTCAACTTGTAGAACTCCTCCGTATAATCCTTCATAGTCATATCCTTCTATTTCAAATTCTGTAACTTCTTAAACAACTCAAGTTCATAATCAAAAAGAATGAACTTAGCCTTCAACTTAGTCACCATCATCCTCCATCTAGTGATCTTCATTTCACCTTCCTCTTTTCTATTTGTTTGTAGTTCTTTCCACCAAAAAGCAACATGTCCCTTCAGCTTAATCTCTACCAACCTTACTTTAAGTGGATCCTCAATATCCTCAAGCTCAAAGTAGCCTTCCAATTCATCAATCCAATCAATCAAGTCTTTAGGATTCAAAGTACCCAAAAAATTAAAAACCTCCATCTTATGCTTTAGCTTCAACTAAGATATAGGTCAAGAAAATTCACTAGGACTAGTTCCAATAGGTCTCTCTAGATGATCAATTCTGTCCTCACTACTTGATCTAGCAACTTCAAAGTCTTTGAAAAATTCTTCATAACTACCTTTAGTACCCACATTCCTAGGTACACCACCTAAAATACTTATAATTTTGGTAATCATGTCACTCTTCATCAATGCTATCTGAGATCTGAAACTGGCATTAATCTCCTCCATCTCAAATCAAAAATTTTCTTTACCCTTCTCTGAGATCTATTCTTCTAAAACATCACTAAGATCATAAATTTCCTTAGGATCCAATATTCTTGTAGGCATCTTCCAAAATTTTAGCAAACCCTAAGAAAAAAATCCACCAATCCAAAATATCAATTAGCCACAAGATCAACCTTCTTTGCAAATCTTGGTGTAAACTACCTTAGCTTTGACAATCTGTCAACACACTCAGGAACAACCTTCACTCTGATACCATCTGATGTAGCACAAGGAAGGAGCATCCCCAAAGGAGATGTCCTAGCCCCTAACAATATAACTACACAATGAAAACACAATAACAATGCAAGATCTGATACCAAATTACAATAATTTGTTCATAAAATGTAATAGATTACATGCAATATGCTTGACTGTAAGGCCTTTCGAGTTAGGGCCAAATACAAAAAAAATTTAAAAATTAGTTCTACAAGATCCAAGAAGATCCAATTCATAAAACCAATCCTAGCTATTTTAGATATACAACTAGATAAGAAAAAAAAGAAGAATCTACACTTGTACCCTCAGGTTCATCAAGAGATCCACTAGTTCCTAAGCCACAACTCTAGCTCTTCAAATTTGCATCTATCCTTCTTTCTATCCCAACTAAATGACTAAAAGACTCCAAAAGGACCATAATTATACCAATATAAGCCACAATTCAGCCTAGCAATTAAAAATTATATAAAACTTAACATTAAATACTTGAAGAGCCACAAGTTGGCCATCAACAACAATTAAATGTCCAAAAACTGATATCTAAGAAAAATTGCAATATCTCCTAGATTTGATTGAATTAGAACTTTTTCTTTGAATAAAATGTATAAATTTAGGTCCTCTACAACCCCTTAAATGTGAAATGATAAATTAACCAAGGATAAGTGTGCATCCATCCAAAAATTCAAGCATAGAAAACTATTGTACAAAACTTCCAGAAATTGATACTTCAGGAGAATTTCCATATCTCCCAATTTATGAAGAATTAGCACTTGTGCCTTTGAAAAAAGGAATTAATATAGGTCCTCTTCAATCCCTAAAGTGTTCATCCTCTCATTACCTGCATAAAATTAGTTACATGGCCTACAATAGGCACCCAAAAACCAAAAAATGCAACTCCAGCAACAAGGTAAAAAAGTGTTTAAACTTCAACTCAACCCATCCAATATTTATGCAATCATGAGGAAAGGTTTCCCAATGTGTCTCCAACACATCCATAACCATGAAATCATAACTCCATAAAAATCAAAGCTTGATTCTCCTCAAAACTTAACCAAAATTCCTCCAAACATGCAGTATTGCAGACAAGCCTTGGATGCTTCTACATCATAAAAATATAAGTATTCACATATATGAAACAAGATATGATTGCCCAAAAACCCTCCAATGAGAAGGTAAAACTAGGGTGGGGATGAAACCCACAAATCTATACTACTACAGTAATAAAGTGTATCTAGTGAAGGTTACAATATTTGATCATGAACCATGATCTACCCTATGAAAGGTCTGCCCTGTTAAAGGCTTATAAAGATAGTTAGGTCTTACTATGTAGGATTTCAACACCTTGTTAAAAGTGTGACTTGTTAAAGGACTTCAACTCACAATTAAGTAAGAACCTTGTTAGAGGATTTTAATATAGCTTGTTAGGACTACCCTGTTAAGAGATTTAATTGATTCACCTATTAGAATGTTTCAACATTGATCCTGTGATTAGCACTCTTATGCTTGATGATAGCTCACCTCTATCCTACTATGTACTTGATCCTTCTCGATCATATATTTTTTTACTATCCACTATTTCCTTCCTCTATTCTCCTTTAAGTGATTCTACAATACAATTTCAGATCATAATAGCTTAGTCACCATGAATGTCCTTGTTTGTATATGAAAAACTCTCCTTGATCATTCATTCATTCCTTTTCACACTGATAAGAAGTTTAGGATTTATCCTCTTTATTAAGATCTCAGTGACTTAGGGTTAGGTATGAATCAATTGTTGTGATTCACTCATTTTACTACTTAAACCTTCCTTTTACCTGATTGGATGCATGCAATGCATATAAATTCCAACTTAAATTCATCCTTATCACTAAAATATCATAATTCAATCTGTAAGTCAGCTCAAAAATGGTTTACATAGTAGTTTGCACCAATACAAACAACTATGAAAAAATTGTGTTACTTGGCAATTGAAGTCCCTTATACTTGGCATATACTAATTTCAATATTGTGACTCGACATCTAAATGACTCGGCATGTACTATTTTTTGATCTCCTAAATCAATCGACATATACTATCTCCTCGACACTTGAGTGACTTAGCACTAATTATTGACTTGACATGCTCTAACTTATACATGTTGTACTTGGCATATGCTACTTATTCAACATGAACTAAGTAAATGACCTAAGTGTATGGACACTCATTTGTCAAAACCAATCCAAGATCAACACATATACATAAATAATGCAAATATATGTATTGCATTTGCATTTTCTTTTCCATTTCTTATAAGAGTGTTTCAAGTTTTAGAACCACTTCAACATCCTTTGCATGGTTTAGAGGTAATTGAATTGTGGGAGAGGCTTCTACAAGGGAATAAGACTCATGATTATGACATCTATATAGAAGTAGGACTTGTTTCTTCAAATCCTTATGCTCAACTCTTCACTAAATTTATTCTTCAAGTAGTGAGTATAACTGCTACAAATTCTTGGGAGTCAAGGGACCTTGAACCTATGCTACATTTTCTAGAGACATGGGAGTAGTTTTCATAATATTCTGGATCATATATTGATGCCAAAATTAACAACAAGAATAGATATTTGGGATCCTTATAGGGAGAGTGTGCCAATACATGCATGGTTATGTCTGCTTGGCATTCAAGTGATGCATCTACATATGCAATTTTATCACCTTGGAAAACTATATTTGATCCTGCTAGCTAGAACAACTGATTGTTTATTTTATTATACCTAATCTAATGATAGTTCTATAAGAATTTTTAATCAACCTAGATAATCAACAACTAGACCAATTTAACTAGGTTATGGCTTGGGAATGTGTTATTCCCATTTATCATATGGTTAAAATGTTGGAGGCATAATTTTTTCCAAAGTGGCAATAGGTTTTGTATCATTTAATTTTCTCAAGTCTCAATTTAAATGAAGTAACAAAGTGGTTTTTAGGGTGGAAATGACTATTTTGACTAAGCTTCTTATGCCAAAATATCTTTTTAGATATACATACTATTGGAATTACAATAGGAAAGGTAAACTTGAATTAGTAGTTTAAATTTAGACCCATAAAAATTTCACCACAACCTCATCTCATGCATTCAATGAATAAACTAAAATAACATGTAAAGCATGTAAATCTAAAATATGTAAAAATATAAGAAATTACACACATATGATACCAAATATGATTACCCATAAACCCACCAATGAAAAGGTAAAACTAGGTTGGGGATGACACCCACAAATCTTCACTACTGCAGTAATGAAATGTATCTAATGAAGGTTACAATGTTTTTACCATGAAACATGATCTATCTTGTAAAAGGTTTTCCCTATTAAAGGCTTAAAAAGAAGGTTGGGTCTCACCTTGTTGAGGATTTCAATACCCTATTAGAAGTGTGCCTTGCTAAAGGACTTTAACTCATAATTAAGTAAGTACCTTGTTAGAGGATTTCATACAACCTATTAGGACTACTCTGTTAAGAGATTTTGACTAAAATCACCTATAAGAATGTCTCAAATTTGATCGTATAGTTAGCACTTGATTGTTTGATAATAGATCACCTCTAAACTAATGCCTTCTTGATCCTCCTTGATCAGATGTCTCTTTTTGTTTCCTTTTCCTTTCCTTTGTTCTTCTCTAACTGATTCTACAATGTAATCTCACTTCATAACTCCTTAGCCACTATGAATTCACTTTTTGTGCATGCAAATTTCTCTCTTAGCTCCTTCAATACCTTACTACCTTGTTAGAGAGTTTAGAATTTTTCCTCCTTAAGAAGACTTAGGTGGTTTAGGCTTAGGTATGAATCTACGACTGAGATTCATCCATTTTTGTACTTAATCGTTCCCATTTTTTGATTGACTACATGTAATTGCATAGGGAATCCAACTTGAGATTCATCATTATCTCAAAAATATCAAAATATAATCTTAAGTTAGCTAAAAAAATGGTTTACATAGTTGTTTGTGTCTTTACAAACAAATATGTCAAAATTGTGTCACTCAACATCTAAAGTCTCTGATGCTCTGAATATACTATTCTCTATGCTATGAATCAACATCTATGTTACTTAGCATGCACTAATTACTTGGCTCCTATGTCACTCAACATACACTATTTTTTTGGTACTTGAGTGACTTAGCACTCATCATGACTCGACATGCTCTATAATATACATGTTGTACTCAACATGTAATACTTGTTTGACATGAACTGAGTAAATATAAATAACTTAACTGTGTTGACACTCACTTGTCAAAACCAATCTGAGATCAAAAATCTCCCCCTTTGACATGAGTGTCAAAAAAACTTGAGTATACATTAACATCCTTAATCTCATGAGCATAACATATCTCTAACTAAGCTTATATAAAAAACTTTAAAATTTCAAAATTTTGTAACAACTTAGATACCTCATAATATGATATCTCCCCTTGAGTTGATATGTCTGATCTGTATCCAAAATTCTATACTCCTACTAATTAAATCTATCTTATCTGATACTCTTTGACTTCAGCACTATTTTTCTGAAACTCTTTCATCTAATACTTCTTGTATGTTGATGCTTCTCCTTCTTTGTTTACTCTCCTTATATCTCCCCAAAATTCTTATTCTTTATTACTCACCCAAAAATATGTCTCCCCCTTTTTGACAGTTATGTCAATGTGCTATACACTTAGTGTGTGTTTGTCCAAAAAGAATTTATGGACATCTAATATTATTTTGAGAGCTACATCCTAGTTCTCACATGCCACATCCAAAGACTTTATTTGGATAGCTAGCTTGGTAGCAAGGTGAAGCAAACCATCAAAGGTTGAAATATTTGGGTTTTTCTTCATTAGGTTTTTAGCATACCCTAGCTCCTTGTGAAAAATTTCCATATGAGGGGTTAGAGTGGCTTGTATACTAGTCATATTAGCCCTTATGTTGGCCTCATCTACTAAAAATATAGCTAACTAAGTTTGGGTTTGAAGCAATTTCTTGAAATGCTTCTCACTTTGAGCTAGATTCATAGGTCATTTGGTACCTGATGAAGTTATCTAACTTTCCAAGCTCAAGATGTGACTTCTATTTCTTTAGTTAAGAGTGTTGGATTTCACAATTTAGTGTACAATGAGAACATATTCTCAAGTACCTTCTTCATATCTTCAACCTTAGTTGCCAATGCAACTTGTGTCAATGCTATGTCACCTAATATTTTCTCTTTGACTTTGCTTTGAAACTACTTTTATGACCATTCTAATAATTTGGTATTTGTATCTAGGTCAGCATCACTCACCTTCTCCACTATATTTCTTAGTTTTTCTATTAGTGACTTGGCCTTATCTAAAGGTGACAAACTGAATGTATCTAAAAAGATATCTTTGATGTCCTGCAATGCCTTCTTTTGTATGTGTTCCCTTCTAAAAATTTCTTGATGCTTCCTCCTTGTAAAATCTTTTTGCAGTATGCCCATTTGTTTTATGGTCATTGTATCATAGTCATACTTGGGAAAAATGATTTCTTCATCAAGGCTCACATCTCCATACTAGATTAGTTCTTCTACCTTTGATGAACTTGGGCTCGACATTGAGATATGCAAAGGGGTTGCATCTGTGCTTAGTTTTTGAAGAGTATGAATTGATGAAGTGCTAGATATTGGTAAGGTTACCAAGGCTTGGATGTTTGTTTGCTCCTTCAATTGAGGTATCATCTCACTCTCTTTAGGCTTGCTCTATTTTTCCACAATGACTTGATTTGCACCTTGATCTTATGTTGTAGGTGTAGATAAGATTATTTGACCTATTCCACTTTGATCTTCTTTAGTGACTTGTGTTTCCACTATATTTTTCTAAATAGTATCAACCTTATCTAATTTAGCTTTAGGTTATTTCACCAAAGGTTCTATGGTAGTGACCTTGTGAGCACACTTCTATGAGTCACTATATCCAAGATTACTCAAGAATGAGGTCTTGAATTGCTGCTCATAGCTCTCTATTCATGGAGTGCAAGGATTTTTAATGAAGGCCCTCAATTTTTACTTAGATTGTGCTCATGCAAGTACACCATAAAATGAGGGATCCAAAGATCCAATATGCATGCAAATGGAGATGAAAGATAATCTAGATGATAACAATGTAAAACAATGCAAGATCTAATTTGTCATTGCAAGATCTAATCTATGAAAGCAAGATCTAAGCTAATATGAAAATTCAAGGATGGATCATGATGATGGAAGCCATGGATGCATGAGAGAAGAAGACAAGAAGATAGAAGTTCTCCAAACTTGCAGCATAACAATAACATAGAGTGTGGGTATGTAAAATGAGGAGAGGGCTCTCCCTTATAAAGTAGATTGGATGATCAAGATTAAGAGGCAAAAATATTTAATCAAGTGTGGAGAAAGAATGATCCATGTGAAATAAATATCCACCAATGAGAAAATAGGGAAATAATTAAATAGAATTCCACTTAGAAATATGTGCATTTAAGTGTAGTGGAATTTTTAATTTTTAATTTTTAATTATTTTATTTCCTCTTTGAGTGGGGATTTATTTAATTAAAAGGAAGCAAGTTATTTTAATAAATATGAAATATTTAATTAAATTAAAAGAGGGTTTTTTGTCTTAATTAATTAAATGTGGATGAATTATTTAATTAAAAGAGAGGTTTTCTTTTAATTAAATGAGGACTTATTTAATTTAATTAAAAGGGAGATTTTCTTTTAATTAAATAAGACTTAGGATAAAATGACCAACCTTAGAAAATATTGAAATAATCAAATTTGATCAAAGAAATTGATTTGAATTGATTTAATAAAATATTGCAAACCATTGATTCAGGAAATTGATAAATTGATAAATTGAACAATAGGAGCCCATAGTCTAGGTGACCATTTTAGGGTGCATACAGGTGGTTCTTGTGGATTCACCTTTTCCCTTTTAGTATTAGTCACCAATTTTTGTAATTTATCTATATTGACCAAAATAGAATTTTCACAAAGTTTGGCCTAAAGTGTAGATTGATCTAATATCTTCTTCAAATCATCCTATGTAAGGGGATTGATGTTCTGAGATGATAGGTCATAAACATCCTTAATAGTTATTAGTTTAGTAGTCAGACTTGTGTTATCTTTCTCATCATACTCTTCATCATCCTTTACTTCAATGGGTTCAAGTTCTCCATCCTTCACTATAGTCAACCCATAACTAAGTTTCCACATCTATGTGGACTTTTTCACTACATCCTCAATCTTCTTTTGTAATATGCTAAAGACTCTATATTTAGGTGTGAACCTAGCTGCATATTTCTTCACAACCTTAGAAATTTGTGCCTTATTTAGTTTAGGCATCACTTGTACCAATGAGGTCTCCCTAATTTGTCTCTCTAGGTTTAGAGAATAGTGCCATTTCTACTCAACTTGGTCTTATAAACTTTTGGACATAGAGTTGGCAATTTCTAATGAAGTAGTCTTGAATTTTTCCATCATGGCATATATGGCTTCCTCCACTTGGTTCTTCTCTACTTTACCAAGATTGTCAAAATCTACATATGTAAATCTTGATAAATCTACACTACTATTAACATTTTCAGATATATTTCCTAAGCCTGAGAGAGGATTTTGACTCGCCAATTTTCATTTGACTCAATTTTCTCTTGATTAGACTCAGCTTGTACTACATACTTCCTCCTTGGCTTTTTCTATAGTTGACCTCCTTACTCTACTTATTTGGTCTTTTTTTTATCCTTTTGTGTTGTTGCACGTGTACTAGCTCTTGTAGTAGGTGTAGTAGGTTTGGCTTAGCTTGGCTTTATAGTTTTCTTAGCCCTTCCACTAGTTGTGCCTTGGCCTTCCTCTTCTTTGTATTAGTTGGTGTAGGTGCTTCATCAACACCTTTAGCTACTTTAGTCTCCTCCTCTTCTAGCTAATCTTCACCCATACCTTAAATTAATGCAAGAGGTGCTTGTGCTTGAATGCCTTCTTCCTCTTCTGCCTCTTCTTCCTCCTACTCGGTACCCTCTCCAAACTTAGCTTTTAATTTATTCACTATCTTCTTCTTTTTCTTCATGGTAGAGGCAGTCTTGAGTTCCATTGTGATTTTGGATTTAGCCACTTCATAATTTCCAAATACCTTTGCACTTTTATCTACCTCTTCTACAAGTAATGCAATAATAGCTATAGAGGCTTTATCCACATTGATTTCATAACCTAAGGGTCTTAACCATCTCACCCTTGGTGTAGCTACTTGTATAAAAGTGTAGTTGACATCCACTAGAAAACATGCATCATTATAGTGTTTCTCTACTAGTAACACTGGTATTTTCAACCACTTCTTCATTGACTGTTTAAAATCCTCAAAGTAGCTAGTAATCACAAATTCAAAGTTCTTTCCTAACTGCTCAATGTATTCACCAATCTGAACTGCTACTAACGTGTTGGCTTTCCAGGATACTATTCCAAATGTTGGAAATGTTTTTTTCACATAAAATAATATACATATCAATGTAGAGCTAAATTTTCATTGTGCACTCTTTATCTTTTTGATGGCTCCAAGGTTCTCAACTAGCTGCTATAGTTGGAGTTCTACTAGATCATACGTGTGATCTTTCTTGACAATTTTGTATCCCATATCCACAGCTATGTAGGGAACATTATTTAATCTACTAGATTGGTAAAATTTGTGTGAAATAACCCTGAGAACAAACTCAATCAATGGATTAATGATTGTATCAATAGTCATACCTCTTGTTCCATACAACTCCAATATTATTTTCAATCACCTCCGTTGAGTCACTCCTCAGTATCTTAGGTTGATCTAGGATTGGGTAACTAGTAACCCTATGGATTATACTCTTAGTTATTTTGATAGGTCCATTATCTAGCCATAATTAACTATCATGTATTTAGCTGAGCACTATCTTGATCCAATCAATTTTAAATACATTTGGAAAATCTAGGGCTTGTGTCAATCCCTTTTTCTCTATAATTTTGAATTCTTCCTTTAATACACCATTAACATAAAGTCTATCATATGCTTCTTTAATCTCCATATCCCCAATGTAACAAATTTTATAGTTATAGCATTTCGTTACATCTTAAACCATTAACACATTCAATGGAATCATCAATAATGCACGATCTTGCCTGTATGTAATATTAGAAATAGCTTTGAAAATGGGTTGCTTAACTTCATTACTCACTAATTAAACATTCAAAACTTTCTTTCCTTCTACATTCTTTGAACTTGATGCCATTCTATGAAACCAGGCTTTACAAGAATGTAAATTGTGTAGCTTGACTCTTGATAAATACCTTATGAAATTTGATGAACTACTATAGAATCATTGCTCAAACCTTCTACAATCACTTTGAATGGTTTTCCAAATTTCCTTCTACTCTGCTCACTCTTTCTTGAATTTGAAATGATGAGAAATGAGTCAAGAATCAATAAAACACCCTTTGAAACTCTTCATTTAATGCTGAGTGCTTACATAGTTATAAGCTTAGCATAAAACAATTTAGGGCTAACTCAGCATCCATTGACATTTTTATCACTCAAAAACCACTATGCACTTGACATCAATGAGCCAGTCTATTAGCTCAACATCTTTTAGCATTCCACTCGACACATATAGGAAACTTTTTATACTTGGAAGTGACATGAAAAACTAAAAGATTTAGCTTGGATTTTGAACAACATCTTGCATCTTTGCTCATGCTAATGTAATATTTTTAGTACTAAACCCTTTTAGAACTAATGTATGATATAACCTTTTTAAATATCAATCCCACATACCTCTTGATTTCCTAGTTTGATGGAGTGTGATCATTTGACCCATTGGGTGAAGTGATCCCTTCTCTATTTGATGTGCTACAATCATCCTTTTTCTTCCATGTCTTATTCATTTCATCTCTGATGTGTTCAAAATCTTCCTTGCCTTTTCCTTTATCAAATTCACAACTTGGTGTCTTTAACCTTATTAGATAATATTTATTGATCTGATCAGTCTCCAAAAAGCTGAAACATGTGGTTTGACTCAACCACCTTTGGTAATTACCTCTAAAGTGTGTCGTAATACAATTCTTAGGAGCATGTCCATATTCTTGACAATAATGATAGCTATATCTTGTATTATATTCCCAATTATAAGAGTTGCCTTTGTTCCTTACCTTTTTTTTCCTATTTGATGACCACATGGGTTTGGATCTACATTCAAAAGTACTATGTCCATAATTCTGATAGTTGTAACAATATCCTTGAAATCTTTGTGTATTCATCATCTTGGTTCTACATTCATGTGCTTGATGACCTTTCTTTTTGCACTTATGGCAATGAACCAAGTGATTCGGCTTGATATTCTGATTTGTAGTCTTGCTCCTACACATAGTAGCAGTATGTCCTTTCTTACCACAATTATGACAAGTAGGTTTGGAGTTCTTACCTTTGTTGTTCCTTTCTTCAGCACTTTTGGATGACTCTCGTGTTGGCATTGTATTGTATTTGTCATTAGTGAAAACACTTATTCGATTCTGAATGATTATCGAGTTCATCACTTAGTCTATAATGTATACTGAGCATTTAGTGGTTACCTTGTAGATTTATCACTTAAGTAGTTTATATCAAGCATTCCTGAAGCTACCAAGTGAGTGTGCAGACCATCAGTTCATACTGAGCATTCATGAAGCTACCAAGTGAGTGTGTAGTCCAGCAGTATCTACCAAGTCTATAGTGTTTACTGAGTGATGGAAGTGTAGTGTTTATCGAGTGAAAGAAAGGTAAACAAAGGATTCAATTTTTACCGAGTGATACTATATCTACTGAGTCTCCAATGGTTACCGAGTTCCAAGATACATTGTGTGATTAGTATGGGATGAGCTTCTACTTATACTGAGTGCATGAAAATGCTGAGTAATGTAGTGGATGCCGAGTATCAGAAGGTTACCAAGTCAGCTTGAAGAACTCGAGTTTTCTACTGTTTGGCCGAATGAGTAATATTTTGTTCACTTGTGTTTTGACTGACCTTGCAATTGTAGTTATTGGAATGGTATATATGTAATGTATTATATCATTTGAAAGATATGAAGATGTTTTTAAGGAATGGACATTTAATGTTTTAAGAAGAATAAAAATGAATCAGTAGCATAGAAGAGTATTCAGCAAGGTTCACAAGGAGCAGTAAAGATTCATCAGTCACAAGAGATGATCTGTAATTCAAGGATATAATTAGCAATCAAGTTGTAAGTAGATCCACTATTTCATCCTAACAGGTGAATCAATTTTGTAAATCCTTTAACAAGGTAGACTTAACAATATTTGTATAGATCTTCTAACAAAGTGCATACTTCATTGTATGTTTGTAAATCCTCTAACAAGGTAGATCTAGCAGTCCAAATTGCTCTTAATAGGGTAGATCATTAGAAGTGATTAATTTAAGCTTTAATAGGCTAACTTCATACTGCAGTAGTGAAGTTTTGTGGGTATCATCCCCACCCTAGTTTTACTTTCTATTTGGAAGGTTTCTGGGTCACCAAAATTCTGTGTTCATGTGTTGTAAATGTTTATCTTTCTCATGTATACAATAGATTAGATGAATGAATGATGTATGGATCAAGTATTGAATTGATTTAAAGTTTTTGAGGTTACTAATTCACCCCTCCCCTCTTAGTATCCTAGCTAGTCTTGATTATTTCCAACATCTCATTCTTCAATGCTTGTATATCCCAGTCTAGATGTACCATTATTGAATCTAGAGGATCTCAATAATTTCTCAAAGTATTTGATGGATTCATTTGTCTTGTTGAAACTTTCAAAAAAATCCTTTTCCCTCTTTAGATCACTCTGCAATTACTCATTTTGTAATTCCAATGTAGTTATCCCAATGTCCTTGACATTTAGTTCATAGTTGGCATTCATCATTTAACTTAGAGTATCCAATTGCATGTTAGAAATATTGGTTAGCTCTATTGACTTCTCTTCTAGTCTATTGGCCAAAATATTTTTATCATCTTCAATCATGATTTTGTCTTCTATGGCTTTCTTCTTCTATCCAGTCACCTCACATAGTAGTATGGCTTGTGATTCTTGCCCTAACTTGAGATTTTTGATTTCCTTAGCTTGGGCTCTATTCTTTTCCATTAGATCTATAACTACTGGATCAAATCATTGGATTCACCATTAGCAAATAGTTTAGTAGTGTTTATCTCTTTGTATTGTGTGTCATTCTCCACAATAGAAATTTCTTTCCTTCTCTTCAAAAATTTCTTTAGTTCTTCTCTCGTTCCATCTAGTTGATGTAGAATGAGTTGTATTTGAATTCCTTGGTTCTCAATAATCTTTCCTAATATGTAGACTTCTATTTCAAGATCTTTCCTCGAAGATATAAAGCTTCTCTTTCAAAGAACAAGGCTATGATACCAAATGTTGGAATTAAAATAGTAAAGGTAAACTTCTAAGGGGGGTGGGGGGGGGGGGCATGAATCTATAGTTTAAACTTGGACTCATAAAACTTTCACCACCACTTCATCTCACGCATTCAACGAATAAACTAAGATAAAATCTAAAGCATGTACATCTAAAATATATAAAAATATAAGTAATTCCACACATATGACACCATATATGATTACCCAGAAACCCTCTAATGAGAAGGTAAAAATGGGGTGGGGACGACACCCACAATTCTTCACTATTGTAGTAATAAAGTGTATCCAATGAAGGTTACAATGTTTTGACCATGAAACATGATCTACCCTATGAAAGGTCTACCCTATTAAAGGCTATGAAGACTACTAGGTCTCACCTTGTTAGAGGATTTCAACACCTTGTTAGAAGTGTTCCTTGCTAAAGGACTTTAACTCATAATTAAGTAAGCACCTTGTTATAGGATTTTATATAGCCTGTTAGGACTACTTTGTTAAGAGATTTTTATTGAAATCACCTGTTAGAATGTCTCAACTTTGATCTTTTAGTTAGCACTTTGTTGCTTGATAATAGATCACCTCTAAACTAATGTCTTCTTGATCCTCCTTGATCATATGTATCTTTGTTTTATCCTTTTCCTTTCCTCTATTCTTCTCAATCTGATTCTGCAATTTAATCTCAGTTCATAACTCCTTAGCTACTATGAATGCACTTTTTGTGCATGCAAATTTCTCTCTTAGCTCCTTCAATAACTTACTACTTCATTAGAGAGTTTAGGGTTTTTCCTCCTTAAGAAGACTTAGGTGACTTAGGGTTAGGTATGAATCTATGACTGAGATTCATCCATTTTTTTTGCTTAATCCTTCCCATTTTCTGATTGGTTGCATGTAATTGCATAGAGAATCCAATTTGAGATTTGTCCTTATCTCTAAAATATTGAAATATAATCTTAAGTCTACTAAAAAATGGTTTTCATAGTTGTTTGTGCCTTTACAAACAAATATGTCAAAGCTATTTCACTTAGCATCTGAAGTCTTTGATGCTCAGCATATACTATTCTCTATGTTGTGACTCAATATTTGTGTTACTTAATATGCATTGCTTAATCAACTCCTGTGTCACTTAGCATACACTATCTGTTTGGTACTTGAGTGACTTGACACTTATTGTGACTTGGCATGATCTATAATATACATGTTGTGCTTGGCATGTAATACTTGTTCAACATCAACTAAGTAAACAATTTAAGTGTGTTGACACTCACTTGTCAAAACTAATCTAAGATCAACACATGCATAGGCACAGATGCATGTGTTTGTATGTATGTATATATACATATAAATATGTATATATATACATATATATATAAATATGTATATATATACATATACATATGTATATATACACATAAATAAATACATACATACATACATACATATACATAAAGAATAGTAATATATGTATTGCATCTACATTTTCTTAGCCATTGCTTATAAGAGTGTTTCAAGATTGGGAACCACTTCAACATCCTTTACATGGTTTAGAGGCAATATCATTGTGGTAGAGGCTTCTAAAAGGGAATGATCCTGATGAGTTAAAATATAATGTCTTAAAATAGTTAAGTGCTACATAACTATGTCCAAGGCATCTGGACACTAGAGGCATACTTTGCCTACTAGGGTACCTACATACCCGTATCCATGAGATCAAGACGCTTGACCTACTCACTCTAAAAAATATGTAGTTCTAGTTTCTAATTTTTTTGATGTAGCTATATTCCTATAAAAACTGGTGAGCTCTAATCACCTAATACAACTCTTTACCATCATACACCCACTCAAGTGAATCAGACAATTTTCTATAATTACAATACTATAATACTCTGCTGCAACCTTTGTGTTGTAGTTTATAGTTAATGTAAGGTTACCCTATATACATCTTAACTCACTCCTTATATATTTGTTTTTAAAAGCTTGTGACAATAATCAATGGGTCTAAATAGACTAGTCAAGTTAATGCTAAAACTTAGAGTTTAGCCTTCTATTTCCAAAAGCCAGGTAGACTAGTTTGCATATCTTGAAATTTCTTAAGATAAACCATAAGTATAGATTCTTTATTCTATAAGGGGACCCTTGATTAAAATATAAAACTAGTTGAATGTATAGCTTCAATGAAGAGTTGAGTGTAAGGAGATACTACCCTAAACCTATGCTACAAATTCCTGGTAGCCAAGGGACCCTAAACCTATGCTACCTTTTTTGGAAATAGGAGAGAAGCTACTGCCAGCTTCAGTACTTCATAAAAGTCTAGATCATATAGTGATGCTCAAATTAATAGTAGTTGTAGATACTTGGGATCCTCATAGGGATAACATACCAATAAATGCATGGTTACATTCCTGGCTTCCATTGTTGGGACACAGACATGATGGTCTTCATGTTTATGGCTTTGGAACTCTTGGTATCTATCTAGATTCTATAAAACAACAAGTGCTTGTATGATTTTGAGATATATGGGTGATTGAAACATTGGAGTAGCTAGTTGAGATGCATTGTAATAAGACTAGATGAAATCATTGACTAACCAAACATATAATGAAGAGGAAACTTGAAAATTTGAAAACTTGAATGCTGAAATACTAAAATGAAAGCTATCAATGATCAAACACCTATGCTAGAGTTACAACACAATGTCAAGTTAATTTTAGATATAAATTAAAAAACAAAATATAACATAAATCATTCCCCATTTGTTTTGATTGCGAAGAGCTGCATGTGAAAGAGGGTGGAGAGCTTAGAGCTCAAAATGTTAGTGGTGATTTCATTGCCATGCCCTTGTGATAATTACATTTTTTTCCCTTTCCCTTATAATATCTATATTTAATTTCCATCCCTCCATGGATATTAGTGGAGATATATGATTTCCTTGCCATGCCCTTGTGATCGCTACATTTCATTGCTATGCCCTTGTGATCTTTGCATTTTGTTGTTGTACCCTTCTAATCTCTATACCCTTGCTCTATGATTTAATTTCCATGTCATGGCCTTGTGATCTTAGTTCTCTTTGCACTACAATATTTGGGGTCAAATTGCAATGGCAATTTATGACGATGGTGTAATTTGTGATGACTTTGATTTTTTTTTGCAATTTGTGACACTAGCATAATTCATGGTGTAATTTGGGCCCAAATGTAGTATTTCTTGCTCTACAATTTTCTTCAAGGGGAGAAGAGGCACCTATGTAAATGTTCTTTTCTTTTTCTTCTAAACATGTATCTCTTTTTATTTCCCCCAGTAGGTGATTAGAGAAGCTTCGCTTTATGTATATGTATGTTTATATATACATACATACACAAATATGTGTGTGTCTATGTATGTATGTACATATAGACATATATACATATACATATGTATATATATATGTATATACATACATACATACATATATAGAGACCACAAGGGCATGACAATGAGATGTAGAGATCACAAGGGCATGTCAACAAAATGCAGAGATATAGAGATACATATATACATTCATATATATACATGTACATATACATGTACATAGATATATAGATACATAGATACACACACACACACATACACACATGCATACATACATACATATATACATATGCATATATAATTTTATCACTTTGGAAAATTGTATTTGATCTTTACTCAATCAATCTTCTATAAGTCTCTCTCCTCTAAAGACCTAATACATGGATCCATTATTATCATGAGTAGACTCACTCTCCTCAAATGAATTCGATCAAAACTATTCATACCAAAATAATTATGAGAAAATATATACTTATAGATTATATTACCTCTTGGTGATTGAGTAAAGATCAAATATAATTTTCCAAGGTGATAAAATTGCATATGTATGTATGTATGTATGTATGCATGTATTGTTAGAAACAATAATCCACCAAGATAATTGAGAGGGGGGGTGGGGGTTAATCAATTATCTAACAATTAAAACATTTATCTTCCTTAAATAAACTTAAACATTTAAACAAAGTAAACAATAACCATACAAAGATGCACATAGACAATTACACTAGACATGTTAACTAGGGAAACCCTTGATTAGAGGGAAAACCCCAGTGGGAATGATGCCCACATGATGGTGTACTAGTATAAATATTCCTTGTTAGAGGGTGGACCCTATTAGGAATCTATTACAACATTTAGTACATACACATCCCTATTAGTAGACTTTGAATCTCTGTTAGGAGATTCCAACCCTATTAGAAGTTGTAGTATAATGTATGCAAGAAGAGCCCACTTCCCAAATATGAAATTTCAATTACAAGAAAATATCATTACCCAAATAAGTAATTTACTATTATCTTCTTCTTTCCTTTGTTCTGTCAACTAAACCAATCATTTTCAAACCTTGTAGACTAGGTCACAAACTTTAGATCCAACTATCAAGCCTTGGATCACATAGCAAAACCTTAGCAATGAAGTTTACTTCACTTCCTCATTGCTTTGCTCAACTTCACATTCCACTCTCTCTCTACTGCTTACAATAACTTCTAATACATATGATTCCATACTTCATGATAAAGAAAAATTTCCTTCCTTTATACCAAGTCCATAAAAAAATTCCCTGAGTTGACTGTTAGACCTTCCCAATTAATCATTATAGGACCACATTAAGAATAAGTTACACGTAGTGATAACATTAATCTTCCATCTTGTAACTTAAATAACTTTCTATACATGAATATTACGATGAGATAACTTAACCACATCATCACCAACATGTCTTCTTCATATCCTTAACCTCAATTCTTAGAATAACAACTTTGCTAAGAGATATAACAAGTTTATTAGAACATACCTCTGTAAACTTTATCTCAGAACATACATCACCAAAACTTACATAACTTCGTCTAAACTTCTCATTTCTTCAAATCACACTAAATACATATACTAGATACTCAAAAGTATCTCCCATAACCTCATATAGTGAGAATACTCAACTAGCCATCCATACCAACTTGATCTATACATTGTTCTTCTATCAAATACCACAAAAGACTACTATGTTGACATAAATGAAAATCTCAGTCATGAATGTAACATATTGTCATAGTAACATATTTGCAGTACTACTCCATAGGAATATCATTAGCATTCATGCTTCCGCCAATCTTCCCCTTTGGCATTGATGGCAACATAGATGAAAAACATCTAGTTCTAAGAATACCAACCAAAGATAGTTCATCTTTCTTTTCAAATCCTCTTCATCAATCATTCTTTCCCATTGATGTACCTCAATGTGCTTTCTATCAAACTATCATTCCATGTTGTACATCTTCCAAACATGCTATTCTTCCTCATGATTTTCTCATGATGTTTTTCATGCCAAACTTCTCTCCTATTAACATCAATGTCAAAGGTTTCTGCAACCATCAAACTCTGTAACAACTAATTCTTACTAGGTCAAGTGTCCAAAGAAATTGTTAAAAAAAATCCAATAAGAGTCCTAGATGATTTTGTCTATCACAGATACTCCCCCATATAGGAAGCATCAACATTTAGTCCAGACAAACAATGGTGCTCTATTACACTAGACTAATGCATTTTTATATCTTATGCTCTAATGTAGGAAGGGGCATAACCCCTAACATACTTTGGAAATACTCAAAAGTCTCTTTGGGAAGAGGCTTAGTGAATATATCTATAATCTCTTCTTTAGTGCTAATATACTCCAACCAATTTACTTTTCATTACCTTTCTCTCTCAACATGTGATACTTAATAGAAATGTGTTTGGTCTTTGAATACAAAACTAGATTCTTAGACATATTTATTTTTCTTGTATTGTCACAAAGTATGACAATATGTTTACTAATTTCTATTCTTATGTCCTTCAGTGTCTACTTCATCCAAACAACCTAATTGTAATTATTTTCTATTGCAACATATTCTACTTCCGCTATACTTTGTGAGGTACAATCTTGCTTCTTGCTTAGCCAAGAAACCAATGTTCCTCCAAGAAAGAAGGCTCCACAATTGGTGGTCTTTCTGCCATCCATACTCCTTGCCCAATCAGCATCAATGTAAGCACTTAGAGTGAAATCATTAGATCTATCATACCACAATCTCAACTTAGATGTTCCTTTTAAATATCTAAATATCCCATTGACAGCTACATAATGTGCATCTCTAGGATTAGCTTGGAATATTGCAACAACTCTAACTACATTTTCTATATCTGGCCTTGTGTGAGTTAGATATTGCAATATATATTGCAATCCTCTAGTCATAGATCTGTACTTCTTTTTCTCAATAGTAGGTGTCTCATCTTTTGTAGATAACTTGTCTCCAATTACCATAGGTGTTCCAATGGGTTTGCATATTTCCAAACCAAACCTTTTTAGTAAAATATTCATATATTTAGTCTAAGAAATAACTATTCCTTCTTTATTTTGTACAATTTGTAATCTAAGAAAATATTTTATCTCTCATATCATGCTCATTTCAAATTCCTTCTTCATTTCTTCTACAAACTTGTCACTTTCATTATAATTTCCTCCAAATATGACATCATCAATAAATATCACCAAAATCATCAAACCATCATCAATTTCTTTCCAATAGTGATTACTATCTGCCATACCTTTGCTATATCCAAGCTTTGTCAAAGGCTTGTCCAACCTTGTACACTAGGTTCTAGGTACTTGCTTCAAGCCATACAATGCTTTCTTCAGCCTGCATACTATGTCCTTCTCATCTATCGAAGGACAAACTTTAGGCTTCTCTATGTACACATCTTCTTCAAGTTCTCCATTTAGAAATGTTGACTTGACATCCATCTAATACACTTTGAATTTCTTTTGTGTTGCATAAGCTAAGAATAATCTTACTACATCTGTTCTAACCACAAGAGCATATGTCTCATCATAGTCTATTCCTTCTTGCTATAAGTAACCCTTACATACCAACCTTGCCTTGTTCCTTATAAATTTTCCTTGCTCATTCATCTAGTTCTTGAATACCCATTTAGTTCCTATCACATTCTTGTCTGCTGGTTTGGGGACCAATTCCCATATCTCATTTTTTATGATCTGATCCAATTCCTCTTTCATAGTTTGTTTCCAATAAACATCTTTACATTCTTAATCTACATTCTTAGGTTTAACTTGAGATATCAAACATAGTTCTTCATTGATTCTACTTCTTGTCATCACAACTTTATCTTTGCTTCCAATGATCTACTTAGATGGGCGATTCTTCATCATATTCTTTCCCAAAGTAGGAGTTTCTATCTCAACTGTTGGCTCTATTGAAGGTTTTGAGATTTTTTCCTACCTCAGCTCTCCTTCATTCTTCAAATCATTGTTAGTCTAAAGAAATACTTCAGCATTCCTTAGCTTAGTAACAACATCATCATCTAAATTGTAATCAATCATTCTTTCTTGTATCCTAAATTTCTCATCAATTCTCACATTTATACTTTCCATAATAGTCTTAGTTCTCAGATTATAACATCTATAATTCTTACTTTTCAATGAATAACTAAGAAACATACCTTCATCACTTCTGGCATCAAATGTACCAATATCATTATCTCTTTTGATATAACACTTACTACCAAAAATTCTAAAATACTTAACTGTAGGTGACTAACCAACCACAATTCATAAGGGGTCTTGTTTGTATCCTTTATGACTTGCACTCAGTTCATAGTGTAGAGTACTGTATTCATAGCTTCTCTCCAAAACATCTTGGATATATCATTCTTATCTAACATAGCTCTTGTTGCTTCTGTAACTGATCTATTCCTTCTCTCTACAATGCCATTCTATTTAGGGGTTCTTGGAGCTAATAACTGTCTTTTTATTCCATATTCTTCACAAAACATGTTAAATTCATTTGAAGTAAACTCTCCTCCTCTATGTGATCTTAAACACTTAATCTTCATACCAGATTTATTCTCAACTCTATTCTTGAATATCTTGAACTTATAAAATGCCTTAGATTTCTCTTTAGGAAATAAAAACCACATCATTCTAGAAAATTCATCAACTAAAATCATAAAATACCACCATAGAATCATGTAGTGTTCCTAGGACCACTAAGATTTGTGTGTACAATCTCCAATTTTACTATGGTACTAAACTTCTTGCTAGGAAAAGAAGTCTTGTTATGCTTTGCCAACACAAATTCCTTGCAAATTATGTTAGTAGGCTTTACAATCTTAGGAAAATCTCTTAGTGCAAACATACTACTAGTCTTTACAATATTGTCAAAGTTTATATGAAAAAATATCTTATGCCATAACCAACTATCATCTACCTTTGTAACCAATCATATTATTTTAGTATGATTTAATTGAAATACATTACCTCTAGATTTGGTTCCTATTTCAATTACCTTTCCATCTTTGTCTTTGATCATGCATTTCTTCTCTATGAACTATAACTAATAACCTTTGTCCACTAGTTTTCCAACACTCAAAGATTGTGCTTCAAACCATCAACAAAATATACATCCTTAGTATTAGTTTTACCATGAAGAGTTATAGATCCCATACCTTTAACTTGGCATGCTACATTGTTTCCAACTCTGAAAATGCCTCCATCCTGACTTTTGAAGTCAAAAAACTTGTTCATATCACCAGTCATATGATGTGAACAACCACTGTCAATTATCCAATTAGATTTCTTTTCAACCTATGACACCAAAGTTACTTTCTCTATACTTTCTTCTTTAGTTTCTACAAATCCTATTTCATCATCACTAGCACTTACCACTTGTTCATCATAATCATTTTCTTCATTTTCATATAAACACTTTGCATCTCTTTTAGGGCTTTAATTTGCTTTGTACTTTTTCACTCTTTTAGGACACTTAGATGCATAATGACCATTTTCATCACAAGTTCAACATTTAAATGTTTTCTTACCACCTTTTTCTCTTCTTACTAGAAGGGATACTCCTTCTTCAATTGTTCTATTCTGATTTGATCTTCTATTGCTAGCATAATCTCCTCTAACACTTGTGCTTCTTCATAAACTAGGGCAAATATTCAAGGCACCAAAATCTATTTTAGTTCTAGTCAATTCTCTGGATTTTTTAAGCTCATTCTCAACTGCTTCAAGTCTTCCAAGCAATGCCTCCTTTGTGAAATCTTTGGTCCAAGATATCAACAACTGCATCATTTGAATTGCTAGCTTAAGTAGTGGTGTTAAGCTCTTCAAAATATTCCATATAACCCCATCATCTTCTTTGCTTCCTTCTTGAGATCTAATACCTACAGTGATTCTTGATAGCCTTCCTACATATGTTCTTACAAATTCATCTTCCATCATCTTAGCATCTTGAAATGCACAAATCCAAATTTATAATCTCAATTTCTTAGAATGTTCATCACCTTCAAAACTATTTTCCAAAGCTTTCCAAATCAAATGTGAAGTAGCAAGTGACTTTACCTAATTCTATTCAATTTCAAGAAGTGAAGTCAACAATGCTTCTCTAGCTCTCATGTCACACGCAAAAAGATCTCTTTCTGCCTCAATACAAGTTTCCAAATCCTTTTCAACAATGATTGTCTTCACTGATTTTGTCAAGATCCAATATCCTAGACCCATACACAAAAAATGTGTCTTCATCTTTTCCTTCCAACTATCATAATTTTTTCCATTGAACTTCAAAATATCTTTCTTGAACATGCTTGCTATGGATCTCTTCAAGGACTTGATGCTCTGATACCAATTGTTAGAAACAATAGTCCACCAAGATAATGCAGGGGGGGAGGGGGGTGGTGGGGTTGAACTAGTTATCCAAAAATTAAAACATTTATCTTTCTTAATTAAACTTAACCATTTAAACAAAGTAAAAAACAACCATACAAAGATCCACATAGATAATTACACCAAATATGTTAACTAGGGAAACCCTTGATCAAAGGGAAAACCTCGATGGTAATGATGCCTAAAAGAGGATGTACTAATATAAATATTCCTTGTTAGACGATGAACTATATTAGGAGTCTATTACAACATTTAGTACATATGAGTCCCTATTAGGAGACTTGGAATCCTTATTTGGAGATTCTAACCCTATTAGGATTTTTGCCAACCCTGTTAAGAGTTGTAGTATAATGTATGCAGGAAGAGGCCACTTCCCAAACATGCAATTTCAATTACAAGAAAAGCTCAATACCTAAACAAGTAATTTACTATTGTGTTCTTTTTTCCTTTGTTTTGTCAACCAAACAAATCATTGTTAGACCTTTTAGACCAGGTCACAAACCTTAGATCCAAATATCAAACCTTGGATCACTAAGCAAAACTTTGGCAATGAAGTTTCCTTCACTTCAACTCAGCTCTGCTTAACTTTTCATTCCACTCTCTTTACTACTTACAACCACTTCTAATCAATACAATTCCATACTTCATGATAAAGGAAAATTTCCTTCCTTTATACTAAGTCCATAAAAAAATTCCTTGAGTTAGCTATTAGACCTTCTTAATTAATCATTAAAAGACCACATTAAGAACACGTTACACTTAGCAATAACATTAATCTTCCATCTTTCCACTTAAATAACTTTTTGTACAAGCAATATTATGATGAGAAAACTTAGCTATGTCATCATCAACATTTCTTCTTCATATCCTCAACCTCAATTCTTAGAATAACAACTCTGCTAAGAGATATAACAAGTTTACCAAAACATGACTCTACAAATTATATCTTAGAACAAACATCACCAAAAATTGCATAATTTCTTCTAGACTTATCATTTCTTCATCCAATGTTAATTTGATTTACTAGATACTTAGAAGAGTCTCCCATAACCTTAGGTAGTGAGAATACTCAACTAGTCATTTGTACCAAATTGATCTATCCACTCTTCTTCTATCAAATACAACAAAAGACTACTATGTTGACATCAATGACAAACTCAGTCATGAATGTAACATATAATCATAGTAACATATCTACAACTCCCCCATAGGAATATCATCAACACTCATGCTTCCAATATGTATGTATGGATGTATGTATCTATATATGTATGTGTATATATATTTATGCATATATGTATCTCTACATCTCTACATTTTGTTGACATGCTCTTGTGATCTCAGCATCTCATTGTCATGTCCTTGTGATCTCTATATATCTATGTATGTGTGTATGCATATTCCTATATATACATATGTATATATATTCCTATATATACATACATATATACATTAAATATGAAGATCTTGAAATTAAAAAAAAGATAACTATCAAAGATCTATATTTGTGTTTTAGTGATAAAAAGTTTACAGCCTAATTTTGAGAAAAATAATAGTCTTAAATGTATATGATTAAATAAAATAAACAAGAGTACTATCTATAGTTGTATGATTCTAGTATATTGATTATGTTAAACAAAATGTTCAATAAAGCAAGTATGAAGTAACATAAATGGATCATTTTCTCAATCTTGTTATGACTTTATGTGAATGCATCTGATCATTACCTGGACAATATTATGCATGAGATATTTTTTCAATCACCAAGAGATAATATAATATGTAAGCACAAATTTATACATACTTAGTTTGCTATGAATAGTTTCAATTGAATATAAGGATAATTATTAGTGTGAATTCAAGACATGGATAATTAATTTAATTTAGCACAAGTACTCTGCAAGTGTGTATGTATGCACGTAAAGAAGTTCACATAGTGAACTGATTTACATACATACATGCACATATGCATACAATCATCATAATTAGTTATCCTTTAATCTGACCAAAGCTATTATATATGAACAAGAGATACATGTTTAGAAGGGAAAAAAAAGAACATTTACATAGGTACCTCTTCTCCCCTTGAAGAAATCATAGAGCAAGGGCACAAAGATCACAAGGGTATGACACAAAAATGAGATGCAGTGCTCATAAGGGAATGATAACAAAATCCTAAATTTTTTTATAATCCATAATCCATAATCCACAAGATCTCTCTGTATATATACATATATACATACATAGACATATATACATACATACATACATACATACATACATACATACATACATACATACATACATACATACATACATACATACATACATACATACATACATACATACATACATACATACATACATACATACATACATACATACATACATACATATATATATATATATATATATATATATATACATGAAAAAAACAATGCTGAAATGAAATCTATCAATGATCAAACACCTATGCTAGAGTTACAACACAATGTGAAGTTAATTTTAGATAAGGTAGAGGGAGATATTTAAAAGTTTGATAGTCAAAATTTAAGGCATGAGAGAGAAGGAGAAGGAGCGAATTTAGTAAGAGAAGGAGAAGAAGTAACTTTAGAAAGAGACTAAGAAGCAAAAACAACAGCCAGAAACAACTCCTTACACTCAACTATTCACTAAATTCATTCTTCAATTCCTTGCATATGCAATTTTATCACCTTGGAAAATTGTATTTTATCCTACTAGTTGGGAACAACTGATTGTTCATTTTATTGTACCTAATCTGATGATAGTTCTATAGAAATTTGTAATCAACCCAACCAACCAACAACTAGACCCATTTAATTGGGTCATGGCTAGTTTCTTTCTAAAAATATCTAATATGATACATTTTTGTAAAATTTCTTGGGATCTCTATCCATTTTTCTTGGTCTGCATTATTTTTGTGGAGAATCTTGAGGTAAGTCACTTAGCTTAGGTTGATTGAGTTTTATTGTTTTATTATTTGGATTTTGGAATATGTATGTAGCCAGATCAATTTTTCTATTATGCTAAGATGTAATAAGAACCTTAAAAAATTCTCTAAATATACATGTTTAGAAGGAAATATAAAGAGATGCCTATTTAGAAGGAAAATAAATGAACATTTACATAGCCCTTGAAGAAAATTGTAGAGCTAGGGCACAACAATGAAATCACAGAGCAAGGGCACAGAGATTACAAGGGCACAACATGGTAACAAAATCATAGAGCAAGGACACGACAATGAAATTGTAGACCAAGGGCATGGTAATAAAATGTAGAGATAACAAGGGAATGACAATGAAATCAAAGAGCTAGGGCATGACAATGAAATTCAAAGATCACAACAATGAAATCATAGAGAAAGCGCACATAAAAAAAATGTAGAGATCACAACAAAAAAATGTATGGATCACAAGGGCATGACAATGTTTATAGATCTCCACCATCATTCGGAGCTCTCCACCCTCTTTTGCGCACAACTCTCCACAATAAAAAAAAAGGGGGAATGATTAATGTTATGTTTTCTTTTTCTTTTTTATTTATACTCACATGAGCATCACAATTACGATGCCAATATTGGTATTGCAATAACATTAGGGAAAATTGAAAAAATAAAATGAAACTCACCATAAATTACACCACCATCATAAATTGCTGTTGCAATTTGACACCAAATGTTGTAGTGAATTTGCAAACCTAGGAAAAACTTCATTTCTTTTATCATACTCATTTCAAACTCATTATTCATTTCTTCAAAAAAATTATCACTTGCTTCATCATTACCTCCAACTATTATGCCATTAACAAATATTACTATTTCAACAATCCATTCTCAGTTTCTTTGAAATACAAGTTACTATTTGTCATACCTTTAGCAAATCCAAGCTTTACCAAATAGTTGTCCAATCTTGCATACCGGGTTCTAGGTGCTTGCTTTAGACCACATAGAGCTTTCTTTAGTCTACATACCATGTCTTTTTGTTCTATTAGAGGAAAACATTTAGGTTGCTCAATGTATACTTCTTCTTCAAGTTCTCCATTTAGGAAGGTTGATTTTACATCTATTTGATACACTTTAAATTTCTTATTTAATCTATAAGCTAGAAACATTCTTATTGCTTCCATTTTGGCTATAGGGGCATATGTTTCCTCATAATCTATTCCTTCTTGCTATGAATATTCTACGTACACAAGTCTAGCCTTGTTCCTTACAACTTCAACTTTCTCATTCATCTTGTTTCTAAACACCCATTTGGTTCCTATAAAATTCTTGTCTTTAGGCCAAGGAACTAATTCCCATGTGTCATTCGTCACAATTTGATCTAATTCTTCTTTCATTGCTTGAATCAAATGATCATCTTTATAGGCTTCATTTGCACTCTTAGGTTCAACTTGAGAAATCAAACACATCTCTTCATTAACTCTATTCCTTGTCACCACTCCTTCATCTTTGCTTCTAATTATTTTATCTAGAGGGTGATTCTTTGTCAAATTCCTATTAGAGGTAGGAGTTACTAACTCAACTCTTACTTCTTCTCTTGGTTGAGATCTTTCTACTCTTTTCTCAACAATTTGCACATCATTTTGCAAACCATTGTTAGTCTCAAAGAAAAATTCTACATTCTGTCTAACAATTCAAGTATTATCCTCTTCTTCATTAGAATTAAAATCCATAATCTTTTCCTTAATTTTAAAATTTTCATCAAATTTTAAATTTACACATTTAAATATAGTCCTAGTTCTATGATTAAAGCATTTGTAAGCTTTACTTTTTAATGAATAACCAAGAAATGTACCTTCATCACTTCTTAGATCAAACTTACCAATATAATCATCTCTCTTTATATAACATTTTCTTCTAAAGATTCTAAAATAATTTACCAAGGGTGAATGAACAAACCATAATTCATAAGGAGTCTTATCAATACCTTTTCTGTATTGTACTTTGTTCATAGTATACATTGCTATATTGACCGCTTCTCTCCAAAATGTCTTGGATACATCATTTTCAAACATCATTTCTCTTGTTACCTTTGCCACTAATCTGTTTCTTCTTTTAACAATCCCATTGTGCTCAGGGGTCTTGGGTAAAGATAACTATCTTTTAATTCCATTATCTTCGCAAAACATGCTAAAATTTCTAGAGGTAAACTCTCCTCCTCTATTTGATCTCAAATATTTTATCTTAACACTAGATTCATTCCCAACTCTATTCTTAAATATCTTAAACTTCTCAAATACTTCAAACTTTTCTTTAAGGAATGATACCCTAATCATTCTAGTGAAATCATCAACACAAATCATAAAATACCTTTCTCCATAGAATCCTCTTTTTCTTGAGGGACCACTCAAATATTTGTGAACAATCTCCAACTTCTCTATAGTAGTGTACTTCTTGTTGGGAAAATATACCTTCTTTTTCTTAGCCAAGATACATTCTTTGCAAATAATAATAGTAGGCTTTATTATCTTAGGTAGATCTCTAACTAAAAATGTATGCTATGTTTACTTTCACTTGTACTATTGTTATTTCTTTTGTTACTATGCATAAGTTGTAAATGGTTTACTTCCATGTTTAAAAAAAATAAAAAAAATGTTACCAAACTTAGTGAAACTTTAGGTTTATTCTTTGGATCCCTTGGTGGGGCATTACATCTTGTGTAGAGCAAGCCAACCCCCTTTTGTGATTACAAATTGATGGGCCACTGTACAAGTGGGGAATATTGACCCTCTTGATCTTTTCAGCAAATAGGTTTCCTCCAATCCTCCTAGCTACCACAAAAATTCAGCTACTCCTACTTTTAAAGGCACTTGGTAAGGTAATACATGGGGGGTACCTCTAAAACCATAAATCCTAATGACAGTCCAGACTGAATATGGGATGATGTCTCCCCAATTGTGTGAAACCTTCAAACCAATAGGATTGTCTAGGGGCCTAATAAGACTATCCAATGCCTTGGGCACTCTGGGATTGTCACTCAATAATAGGCATCTCAATTTCGAAGCAAAATACCTATCAAACTTGACAAAACTAGCCTTTTATGCTTCCCAGGTCATATCTGAACTCCATAATTGGACTGGCAGTGCTTCTCCATCCTATTCCCTATTTAATTTCATCTCTTTTCCAAAATATGTTACTCCTTTGAACAAAAATATGTGCATTAACAAAGAATAGTGACCAAAAATCTTTTCCACCTTGCCTTTCACAATCCCAACCAGGCTGTTATATTTCTTCTACTAAATAAGAAGAAAAATCAAAAATTATATCCAAACGAAAAGAGGAAATATGAGTAACCATGTACATAAAATCCACAGGCATAAAATCCTCTTCATATTTTCCAAAAACTCTACATAGAGTCTTGTATGCCTCCATAGTCCTAGTATTGAAGTATGCCCTTTTGAAGGGTTCCTTGGAGGCTATTGTATTGTTGGCAGAGTTCCAATTTTTCCTATATGTGCCCTTAGTGCTCATTGCTTAACTGCATCCTTCTTTGACATGTATTCTTTTTCTAATCCTTTTAAATTAATGGGTACATGGTAGTCAATGAGAGGCCCTAAACCAAATACTTGCCTAATTTCCTTTGGGCTGATTATGATCAAAATTTCACCATCAACTCTTCTCACCACTCTAATAGCTTGGTCATAGTTTTTTTCCACAACCTCAAGGAGGTCATAATCCATAAAGACACTTGGGACCACTAATTTCCCTAAATCAGAGTTCCAAATATTAGCATATGGGACATACAAATTCCTCTCTAAAAACCATTTCTTAAATAAATTCAGGCTAGTTTGAGAAGTGTTAGCATCCCAAACCTAATTCCCCTTATCATATAACCCATCTCTGACTCAGCCTAGGGTTTAATGAGGTTATGTTTTTAACTTGCACAGTCTCAATGGTGGATTCAGGGAGCAATTCAAGCAAGTCATCGTGGATATTCCTGTCCAAATAATTATCTTGTGCAAAAAAAATGTTCTTTGGAGGCATCTTGACTATAATTCACAGAAATTGAAATGCTACAAAGGTTATAGTATATAAGTACTTACTTGATTTTCTACTCATTCTTCTCTGTAATTCTACAATATCTTATGAACAATGGGAAACTGCTTCATGCTCTAATTAGGCACCACACAATATTCTCAGTAATTTCTTTTACTCATAAAACTTGAAATCTTTGTTCATGTGAGATGGAAATGGTGAGATCTCATGTAATATACTCTATTTTTTCTTGCACGCGAAGCTTTCATTCCTCATAAATGAATTGTAAGGGAAACATAATGGCACCACCTTCCACGTTTAAATTTACACCATTGATATTGAAAAATCCTATGATCCAGGGATGCAAATAGGGATGACTCACATTCTACTTGGCATGTTGGTAGTCAATCTAATGATATTTTTCCATGTGTACCTTTCCTTCATTGTTGGCACTTCAAACTGGACCTACTAATTTTTGAGGACACGTATCATTGAGTTACTACCTTGCTATACATAAAGAGTGAGCATGTTGCCATAGAAGCAAAGTGAAAACCCTTGATTTGATCTTATTGCATTTTTATTATTAAAGTGGTGGGTCCCTCCTGCATTTTCCTTGTTTTCTATGTCGCTATACATAAAGAGTGAGCAACTTCCAATAGTGACAAAGTGATGATCATTGATTCCATTTTGATCAAGCAGAAGACACTTGATGTAGCATTTAATAAAAATATGGTGAGCTCCCTTTTCATTTACTTTACTTGCTATATCACTATCCTTAACATTCAAGAAACTCATCATAGCAATAAAGAGACAACCGTATATCTGAGCTTGATTTGAGGGTAAGGAAACTACATGATGTGCATACACTATGGTGGGTCCCCTAGTTGCTATGTTGTATAGGGTAAATAGTACACATCTTTTCATAGCGAGGTAGCGATGATCATTGATCCCATCTTGATCCAATGATCACAATTCTTCATTTGGTTTCTGACTCTAGCATGGGTCCAAGTTACTGCTAACGTGAGAACATCCTATCCAGCTGGCACATAAACTAATATTTTAATCCTTGCTATATCACCTCATAACTTAGGTCCTGCCACATGCATACTTTCCAGCAAGGTGCTATGTTACTAATGGTAGGATGCATTATTTTTTCGGTCGTGACATGGTGACCTCACTGATACTGATGAAAATCTAGCATCAGGAAAATGGTACTTGCCAATCATGAATATCTTAATTAACACCTCTAATAGAACAATCAAATTACACATCCACCATGCCACTTGGGAGATTTTATGGTCACCAAGAAATTTAAAAGCTATTGTCATCTATATTTTCTGTTAAGGTACCATGTCACTACCAATAGTGTGAAAACTTTTTCTGATAGCGACATGATGACCCATCAGAAAAACTAGATTCTATTGATGCATTTTGTACTTCATTATTCTTGATTCCTTCTTTGGTTCTAACAGCTTTGACATGAAGCACATGACTAAGCACTTTTGAAGCAAAACACTTTCTGGTCACTGCACCTCCATTTCACAAGACCGCCACTCAATTTTGCAGTAGTTGCTATGTCACTATGGTTAAAATGCTTGCATCTTTCTATAGCGATGATGCAACTACCATAGATCTTATAAGGATGAAATGATGCAAAATAAAAGGGAAAAAGGTCACTCGAGGGTGCGAACTATTTGAACAAGACATGGAATATTCTCATTTTAAAAGGTTTTGCACCCAAATAAATTCAAAAGAAATGAGACCTAAGGTTTGACAAAAGCTTTCAAAGGTTATCAAAATTGCAAGACTAAAAACTAGAAACCCTAGCCTCCAATAATGGATTCAATCTTAATTATTTGTACCTAGATTGGGATATTATACCCTGTAAAAAATTAGACCAACAATGACTATGAAACCTAGCTCATCATCACTTTTACTCTAAACTTTTTCATCAAATTCCTCATCTTCATTTTCATACAGAAATTTTTTAGGTCTTCTAGGCTTAAACTTTCCCTTATATGTTTTCTCTCTTTTAAGACATTTAGATGCATAATGACCAAATTCATTACAAGTCCAAAATTTAAAGATATTCTTACCATTTGGTTCTCTTCTAACAAGTCTTACAAGAAGGGCTATGCCTTCTTCAATCTTATATCTTCATCAGATCTAATTCTACTACTGCTAGCAAAATCTCCATGTGTGCTCACACTTATAGTCAAATTAGGCCAAACACTTAAGGAACTGAAGTCTGTTTCTGATGCAAGAGCATCCAGAGGTATAAAGGCAATCCCGTGTCACCCAAAAAAATGTACTTAGACTTAGTTTCTATTTCATGTGTTTTCATTTTTGGATACCCATTTGGGTCAAATAAAGGTTCCAACTCTCATAGTTCCACTATCAGTGTTCTAGGTTAGAGTATTTGAATACCTTGGGATACGTGTAAATGCCAAAAAAATAGGAGTATGTAATTGAGCCATCCTTTTGGTGAAATAGAAGGTGTAATTTGGTCGGATGAATGTAATTGTAATTTAGAGCATTCCAGGAAAAGAATCAGGTCAAAAGGCCCCACAGTTTGAAAGTTATCGCAGTTTTTTGGTTTCTAGAGACCTCTTAAGAATGCTTCAAAGTTAGGTTAGGGGCATTAAATGACCTCGAACAAGGCCAAAAAATAGGGGATGAGTGAAGCTATTCATAGGGCTATAGAGTGCTTCGAAAGCTTTTTGAAAATATAAATGGTTCATCAATCGGAGCTACGGTTCAAAAGTTATGCCTTCCAGAAGTTCGGTTACCATTTCTGGATTCTTCTAATTTTGTGCCGACTTCTAATGTGACTTCTAGAGCCTTCTATTTGGTCAGTGGATACCAACTAGCACTTTCTAGAATGTATTCCTAATCCTTAACCCTTCGAGGTCTATTTAAGAACATTTTTGGCATTGTAAAATGCAGTTTGGAGTGGAGTTTGAGAGAAGGTACTGGGAGAAGAATTTATCTCTAGATTTATGCTATTGTAAGCCCATAGGGCATGTTTTGGAGTCTGTTGCTCTGCACTAAGTGTACTAGCATATTTTTACAGTTAATAAAATTTTTCCTTTCCTGTTGTGTCCATTCTGTGCTTGGGTTGTGTCCCCATCAATTTCAACTCTTGTCAATTTTCTAGATTGTCTTAGATCTACTTCTATTGATTCCAATCTTCCAAGAAAGGTTTCTTTGGCAAACTTCTCAGTACAGGGTATCAATAGTCCAATCATCTGGGTTGCTTGCTTGAATGGTGTTGAACATGCATGTTTTACTTTATGGTGTACATGTATGTTTTACTTTATGATTGATGCCCCTTATGTGGTTGAGGGAGGGAGTCATAGGCACCTGCTAGTCAGGATCTACACAATGTACCACTTCCTATCATTGCCTATTTAGTTTAGAATATATGTGTATGTACATGTGTAGATTTTATGTAGATTGTAGGTATTGAGTATCGACTTCCCTAAATTTCTAGAAAAATATACCCTATCACAATATCTCAATGGTAAGAGAGGGGAGACAATTCTTGAGTGTAGGACAAGTACTTGAGTTGTTTACCCTTTCAAATTCATTGAGTGATGTACCTTCATGATTTTAATTGTTGAGCTTGATTTAATATTTTGTACTTTATTATGGGTTTTCATATTCAGTCCCATGGGTCTGTGATGATTTTTTGTTATAATTAACTTGATTTAAAAGAATAATTAATGATTTAATTTAATGGGGGAAATTTGATATTTAATTAATTGAGAAATTAATTAAATAAAAGAATTGAATTTAAAGATTTAGTTAAAGTCTAATTTTGGGGCATAATAAATTTATTTAATTTAATAATAACATATTTAGGAGATCATTTTTAAATAAATGAAAAATCTTATTATTACTTAATAAATATTTTTATCAAAAACATCTCGAGAATTAATTAAAGAGAGAAAGAAAATTATTTAATAAAAGATATTTTAATTAAATTACAAAAAGGTTGTGCATGAAAATTAAAATATAATAAATAATAAAGGTAAAGGGTTTTTCACATGATTGCACAATTAAAGCCCTAAATTTGGGGAAAAACTCTTTATTAGCAATTTAGAGTTCATTTCTCAACAACCGAGATTTGGAGGAGCAATTTCAGAGAAGAAGGGTTTCAAAAAGAGGATTTTGTTGCATGCTCTGTGCATTTATCATCTTAGCATCAGATCCATGTAGGATCTTGTGAGTTTATTTATACATTGTTTTTTCATTCTTCAAATTCCTATCTTCTTCTTGTCTAGATAGATCTATTTTTGGAATTTTAGATTTGGTTGAAACCCTTGTCGTAAATTTTAATTGTTCTTTATTTTTAGATTATTT
The DNA here is from genome assembly GCA_028749045.1 of Cupressus sempervirens. Classification (NCBI taxonomy): domain Eukaryota; kingdom Viridiplantae; phylum Streptophyta; class Pinopsida; order Cupressales; family Cupressaceae; genus Cupressus; species Cupressus sempervirens. The sequence continues at coordinate 966,051,808 of CM053787.1, forward strand.
GTACATGAGTACTAAGAATTTAGAAACCCTCATTTTGTTAATAGAATGTTTTTTCTAAAAAATGGGTAGGGTTTGGAAAAGAAGTCAATTTTCTAAAATGCAAATTCAATTTTTATAATTAATTGCCCTATCAGTTTTGGAATGAAAAATTATCATTTAAAAAAACTAAAATATCACAATAATTTATAAGTACTATGCTAAATTATCAAAATATAAATTTTAAAAAAAGGGGGTAGAGAGGGGGAGGGGGCTAATTTGTTGTTTTGTTTGTTTTCAATAAACAAAAGAAAACAAAAGATATATATAACTTGGTAGGCGGGGCCACCAACCCCTCACCCACCTTCCTCCTCTCCTACAATGGTTAATAGCATCATTGCTATGCACTCAGTAGGCATTGTCGGTGATGCAGAAGTACTTTGTTGCGGTTGAAGCAGGCTTGTTGTAGCAGCCATATATCGGTAGATTAGCAAGCCTTTAAACACACCACATTTAAAATTTTTTTTTTATTAATTAAATTTTTTATTAGTAATGTTTTATTAATAGTTTTTTTATATTATTAATTTTTTATGATTTATTAAATATTTAAAATTAAAGTTTTAAATAGTTTTTTGATTAATTTAATTAATATCATTAATATTAATTTATTAATATTAAATGTTATTTAATGGATTTAAATTAATTTTTATTAAATTATTAATTAGTGATTATGTTTATTAATAATTGTATTATTTTATAAATAAATCAATAATAATTATTGTTAATAATTTAATAATTAATATTTTAATTATTTTATATTATTTAATAAAGGCATTGTTATTTTTATAAGTTAGTGATAATTGTGTATTCAAATTTAAAAGTGAAAATAGGTTAAGTTGTAAAGGAAAATTGTATAAACTATATCAAATCAAAAACTTACAATGAAATGAAAACTTGAACCTTACTATTAACTCAAATTATGTGTTTTTCAAAACCAAACAAAAACTATGAAACTACACTGTCAGTTGTATGTTTTCTTGTGTGTTGGATTTAGTGTTAACTTAGTTCTTTGACCAAATTAGGATGTTTACTAGAGGCTTGGGGTTTTGTTCTGTGATGTCATGATGATGTTTTGCATACGATCTTTTATACCAAACCTTGGTGATGTGTCACGTGTTTCTATGATGAGTTTGATCTGTTGGTGGTTATGGCTTTTTGGTGTTCTTGTGTGGAATTGAGGCTAATGGTGTGACTATTTTTATAGAACTTTTGAGTCTTTGATCAGTTATCTTTGGATTACTTCCCAGTTTCTTGTATAGGACTAAGGTGATTATGAGTTATTATTTTTAGGTAATGTCATGGTTTTGATGTAGGAGCATCTTGGGTTGCCTTGTAATCCTACACTTTGTTCATTCTGCCAGTTCTTACTGAGCTCTAGTTATTGCTGAGCACTAGTTTTCTTTGGTTTAAGTTCTTAGTTACTGCCGAGTAAGTCCTTGGATACTGAGTGATCCTTTGGTTGCTGAGTCCTCCATGGTTACCAAGCATTGGAGGATGCTGAGTTTGTAGTAGTTGTTGACTGATTCCTTTGGATGCTAAGTTTGTGGAAGCTGTCGAATGATTCCTTTGGATGCTGAGTTTGTGTGGATGTCAATTGCTAGTTTGTAAAAGCTTTCACCTATTGAATTATCTATGTCTGGTCCCTATTTGGGCCAACCTTTCTCATATTTAATTATGTATAGGTAGCTAATAAATGTTGAGAGCCAACTTGTGCTATTTCTATGTTCTAGAATTTTTTGTAAGCCATTTTGGTAAGTATAAATAGAGTGTTTAGGCTTAGAGTTAGACAGTTTTGGGGAAAGAGAGATGATTGTAGAGCAGAACTAGAAAGTGCAAATTTGAAGCTAGGTCTTGGATTTGAATGTATTTTTTATTTGTCCCTAACCTAGAAGATCTTACATTTGGGCATGTATGATGATATTTTCATGAATCAATAAACAATCTTATTCTTTTACTCCCTATGGTGCTGTTCTCTTTATGTTTTCTTCCATTGTTTTAACTCTTGTAAGGTGGTTTGGATAACTAGGTGTGCCTTTGGCCCTAGTTTTCCCTCTCTCCTTGTGTTAGGTGGTATCAGAGTGTGAGGTTCATTCTTGTGGTGATTGGATCATATAGAACCCTGAGTGAATTAGGTTATAGGGTTGTAGATCTGTAGATTTGACCTATAATTTTTAGAGGGTTACAATCTTATAAGAATCTAATTTGTAAAGATGATTCAAGGTAGAGGAAATGTTGATAATGCAATATTAGATACATTGAGACAAATTGCAGCTAGATTAGATATTATGGAGACAACCCAAATGAGAGGAGCACATCTAGATGATATAAGTGATGATGAAGTAGTAGCACCAAACCCTAATCTAAAACCCAAAGAAGACAAAGATGAAGCAAGGTTTTTGAGAGTGTTGTATATGGAAAATTCAAAGCCTACTGTAGAAGTTATTTCTTATGATGAAAAGTTGGATACCAATGCTGTATTGGATTGATCTCTAATTTGGAGAAGTTCTTTGAGTGTGAAAACACACCTGATAAGAGGAAGGTGAAGATTGTAGTTACTAGGCTAAAAGGTCATGCTTCATTGTAGTGGGAGCATTTGCAAACTAATAGACAAAGGAGAGGAAAGGAGAAGATCAAAAGTTGGCTAAAGATGGCGAACAAAGTAAAGAACAAATTTCTTCTTGTTGATTGCCAAGTTATCTTGTTGAGAAAGATGCAAAATTTGAGACAAAAGGACATGACTGTGAAAGAGTATACCGAAGAATTCTATAGATTGGACATCAGATTTGGACATGTGGATGATGATGTTGAGAAAATTGCAAGGTACATAAATGGATTGAGATCTAGAATACAAGATTAAATAAGTTTTGTGAAGTTGGAAATTTTGGAAGAAGCATACCAATATGCCTTGAAGGCTAAGGATATCTTGACAAATAAGCATGAACAAAGACAAAGTGGTAGAGGTGGTAGATTCTAGAGAGGCATAGGTAGATCTTATGGTGAAGGTGGTAGATCTAACAATTTTGTACAGGATAAAGGAAAATTTGAGTGGAAGAATGATGAAAAAGGAAAAAATGAATGGAAAAGTGGTAATTCTTACTGAGGAGGTACTAATTTTTCATAAGGAAGAGGTAATTCTTATTCTAGAGGTGGATTTCATGGTAATTGTTTCAGATCTGGTAAAGAGGGACATAGATCTTTTGAATGTAGATCCTCTAAAAATGGGCAAGGTAATAGAAATGTTGTGATTCAAGGAGATGATGAGGGTTCACCAAGTGGACCTAAGGCTGGAGAAAATCTTATGTTGAGAAGAACCTTATGTAATAAGGGAAGTGATGAGGAACATATTTTAAGGAGAAGTCTTTTCAAGACAAGATGTAAGATGGCTGGAAAATGCTCCAAAGTGATCATTGACAATGGAAGTTCTACAAATTTGGCATTAGAAGAGTTGGTTACAAAGTTACAATTGTAGAAGCTAAAGCATCCTAAACCCTATCATGTTTCATGGATCAAAGATGAGTAAAAGATATTGGTAAGTGAGTAATGCCTTGTGAAGTTTAAGATTGGACATTATTTTGATGAAGTTTTGTGTGATATTATGCCTATGGATTATTGTCCTATTCTATTGGATAGACCTTGGCAATATGATGGATATGCTATGCATGATGGAAGATTTAATTAATATACTCTTTGGATGAATGGGAAGAAGCAAATATTGTTGCCTTTAATTGAAAATCTAGATGAGGTTGATTATACTGCTGTAAAAATTTGCATGGTTAATGGGAAATTTTTTGAAAAGGAAATGAAAAAGAATCAAGTTTGTTTTGCTATAATTCCAAAGAAAACAAGTTGTGTCAATAGTAATCAATTACCAGAAAATAATGTTAACTGAGTGCCAGTTAGTGGTGACTGAGTGATAGCTAGTAGTATTGATCGAGTACTAGAAGAAATTACAGAATTGTTGAATGAGTATAAAGAGATTTTTGTAGAGGATATACCTGATGGTTTACCTCCAATGAGAAGTATAATGTATGGATCTGATTCCTGGAGCTAGTTTTCTAAATAAAGCACCATATAGATTGACACCTACAAAGAATGAAGAACTTAATAGGCAAGTGCATGAGTTGTTGCATTAAGGTTTGATCAGAGAAAGATTGAGTCCATGTGCTATACATATTGTATTAGCACCTAAAAAGAATGGAGAATGGAGAATGTGTACTAATTCTAGAGCTATTAACAAAATCATAGTAAAATATAGGTTTCCTATGTTGAGGATGGATGACATAATGAATTATTTGAGTTGAGAAAATTATTTTACAAAGATTGATTTGAAGAGTGGCTATCATCAAATTAGAATTAAAGAAGGTGATGAATGGAAGACTACTTTCATGAGAAAAGATGGTTTGTATGAATGATTGGTTATTCCTTTTGATTTGACTAATGCACCTAGTACTTTCTTGAGGTTGATGAATGAAGTTCTACAAATATTCTTGGGTAAATTTGTGATTTTTTATTTGGATGATATTCAAATATTCAATAAGACTAAGGAAGAACATCTTGAGCATATTATACAAGTATTGCAAAGGTTTAAAGAGGAAAAGTTGTTGATTAATCTAAGAAAGTGTTCTTTTATGCAAGAAGAGATTGTGTATTTGGGATTTATGATTTTAGCTGATGGATTGAAGATGGATCCTGGTAAGGCTAAAGCAATTTTGGAATGGCCTACAACTAAGAATGTAGGTGAGGTAAGATCATTTCATGGTTTGGCCAATTTTTATAAAAATTTTATAAAGAATTTCAGTGCTGTTTGTAATGCTATGACTGAAACAATGAGAGGAGACAAAAAGGTATTCAAGTGGACACATGGAGGTGATAAGAGTTTAGACTTTGAAACAAAATATTTCTTAGTTACCTGTATTGGCTTTGCATGATTTCAATAAGGTATTTCAAGTTGAATGTGATGAAAGTGGTAGTGCCATAGCAGCTATATTAAGTCAAAAAGGTAAAACTATTGCTTTCTTTAGTGAAAAGTTGAATGATGCTAAAAGGAAGTATTCTGTGTATGATCAAGAATTTTATGCTATTATTCAAGCATTGTTGAAGTGGAGACATTATTTGATTCCTAAGGAGTTTGTGCTATATACTAATCATAAAGCTTTATAATACTTGGGAAGTCAACATAAATTTAATTAGAGACATATGAAGTGGGTTGAGTACTTGCAGAGTTTCACATTTTTTATCAAGCATAAAAGTGGAGTTACATAGAGAGTTGCTAATGTATTGAGTAGAAGATGTTCTTATGAGAGAGTTGTATGATGCTGATCTTGATCATTCTGAAGTGTGGAGAGAGTGCAAAGCACCAAATCAAACAAATCACATAAGTAAGTACAACAAGTATTTCATTCAAAAAGGTATGTTGTTAAAAGGTATTTAGTTATGTCTTCTTAGAAGTTCTATGAGGTTGAACCCGATTAAGGAAAAGCATAGTGGTGGATTGGCTAGACATTTTGGAATTGATAAGACATTGAGTTTTCTGAAAGAGAAGTATTATTGGCCACAAAAGTATAAGGATGTTCAAAAATTTGTAAAGAGTTGTGGGGTTTTTCAAGTTGCAAAAGAAGTAACTCAAAATACTAGTTTATATACACCTATTACTATTCTTGAGAAACCTTGGAGTGACATCAGTATGGATTTTATTCTTGGATTACCTAAGATAGTGGTATGATTCTATATTTGTTATGGTGGATAGATTTTCTAAGTTGGCTCATTTCATACCATATAAGAAGACATCAGATGCTAAGCATTTTGATAAACTTTTCTTTAAAGAGATTGTAAGATTGCATGGATTACCAAGAAGTATTATTTTTGATAGAGATAGTAAGTTGGTTATTTTTGGAAGAATTTGTGGAAGAAGATGGGTACTGAGTTGAAGTTCAGTTCTACATTCCATTCACACATAGATGGATAGACAAAGGTTGTGAATAGAAGCTTGGGTAATTTGTAAAGATGTTTAGTTGGAGATAAGCCAAGTAATGGGAGATGGTCTTGGCACAAGTTAAATTTGCATATAATATTTCTATGAATAGGAGTATAGGGAAGACACCTTTTGAGATTGTTATTGGAATGCAGCCTAGAGGTATATCAGATTTGAGAGATGTTTCTAGTGAAAAAGAGAAGTGCTGTAGGAGAATAATTTGCTAGTTTTATAGAGTCTTTGCATAAGGAGTGAAGTTGAGGTTGGAGCAAAGTAATAAGAAGTATAAGGAGAATGCTAATAATTCTAGAAGACATCATAATTTTGAAGTTGGTGATGAGGTAATGGTTCATTTAAAGAAAGGAAGATTTCTTGTTAGAACATACAATAAGCTGAAGATGAAGAAATTAGGACCTTGTAAGATCTTGAAGAAGTTTGATGATGGTAATGCTTATAAAGTTGAGTTACTTGATGACATGGATATATCTCCTCTATTCAATATAGCTGATTTGTATAAGTATCATGAGGCAAACAATGAAGTTGTTGTATCAGCTGATTATCCTAAGAAGTAGATTGAAGAAGTTAAATAGATATTAGAATGGAGGGTTAGTAAGAGCACAAGAGAAAAATATTACTATGAATATTTGGTAAAGTGGAAGAAAAAACCTAGAGACGATGCCTCATGGATTTCTTAGTTTGAGTTGGATTCAACTCAGGTTGTGACATCTCAATGATTTAGGAAAATCATTTCTTCCAACCCTAGTTGTTGATGTAAGAGCATCTTGGGTTGCCTTGTAATCCTACACTTTTGTTCATTCTGCCAGTTACTGCCGAGCTCCAATTATTGCTGAGTGCCAATTTTCTTTGGTTGCCAAGTTCGTAGTTACTACTAAGTAAGTCCTTGGTTATCGAGTGATCCTTTAGTTTCCAAGTTCTCCATGGTTACCGAGCATTAGAGGATGCTAAGTTTATAGTAGCTACCAAGTGATTCTTTTGGATGTTGAGTTCATGGAAGATGTCGAGTGATTCCTTTGGATGCCAAGTTTGTGTGGATGTCGAGTGCTAGCTTTAAAAAGCTTTCATTTAAAAAGTAACCTATGTCTAGTTCCTGTTTGGGCCGACCTTGCTTGTATTTTTTTTATGTATAAGTAGTTAATAATTGTTGAGAGTGACTTGTGGTGTTTGTATGCTCTAGAATGTTTTATAAGCCATTTTGGCAAGCATAAATAGAGTGTTTAGGCTTAGAGTTAGACAGTTTTGGAGAAATAGAGATGATTAGAGAGCAAAATTAGAAAGTGAAAATTTGAAGTTGGGTCTTAGATTTGAATACATTTTGTATCTAGCCATAACCTAGAAGACCTTATATCTAGGTATGTATGATGATATTTTCATGAATCAATAAAGAATCTTGTTCTTTCTCTCCCTATGGTGCTGTTCTCTTTATGTTTGCTTCTATTGTGTTAACTCTTGCAAGGTGGTTTAGATAGCTGGGTGTGCCTTTGGCCCTAGTTTTACCTCTCTCCTTATGTCAGGTTTTGTATATTTGTACTTGATTTTGGATCTGTCCTGTTAGGATGATTGTATTGGTGAAATCTATGATTTTTGAGCAGTGATATTTCAATATTTTTTAGTTTCCTTTTTAAGAACTAATGTGTGATTTATGGTCATACGAGACCTACAAGTCTTACTGAGCTTAGGCTAGCTTATCTATATGTCATGTTGGGAAGTGGCTTGGAATGGAGGTCTAAGCCCTAAAGAGGTTTCCTAGGCAACCCATTGTAGGTTATTTTAATAAGTGATAAAATTTCATTAAATGAGAGTAGAATGAATTAATAAGAGTCATTATTTTTCCTCACCCATGCCTCAAGTACTAATATAGGCTAGGATGGGAGTAGAGAGAGTGCTTGGTTGTGGCCTTACTTTGTTAGTAAGCCTTGTTAGTACGAAAGGATACTAGTGCTACATAGAGTCACTATGGGGCCAGAGTCTAGTCAGGCTGCCAGGGTAACCTTAGAGTTGGCTCATGTAATGACACATGTCCACTTACTATTAAAGTAAATAAATAAATAAATATTAGTTATTTATTCTATTTACTTAAGCTTACTTAGGTTAATGCATTTATTTAATATTTAATATTTAATGCATGTAGTGATGAGTTGCTAACAACATGGGAGTTTGTTTCCTTCTAGCATGTTCCATCTTTTTGTGGAAGAGTGCTTAGTTGTCAACCTTATCTTCTACCACCTTCTAGCTTGTTTTACACGCTTCCATGAGGCCTTTATATTCACTCTCTCTCATTATATTTTCTCAACACATTGCATTCTCATTGTAAATACAATTTTATTATTTTGCATTATTTCTCTCTCATGTTTGTTTAGGGTTTTTCCAAGCTCCACCTCTTCCTTCTTGGTTTCTCTTTGACAGGTTATTTTGCATGTAGGTGATCTTGGTGAATGTGGAGTTGGATTTCATCAACTCCTACATGGTATCAGAGCCTCGCTGTTGTTGCTTCATTGAAGGATTTTTGAAGCCACGATTTGGAGATACAAACCCTAGTTTGTTTATGCATTTTTCTTTAATCTAGGGGAAGAGCATTTTTTTGGAGCACTTTGGGCCCAAACAAATGCTGCCGTTGGATCTGGAAGGCTGTTTATGTTCAAGATTCATATAAATTTTTTTGATTTTGGAGATAGGGCTCCGAGAGGCAAATTTTTTTAATTTGGAGGGCTTCTGTATAGTCGTACGGATGATCAGCATTAAAAAATTAAAAAAATTATATAAATAGGGGCCACCACTACCACGCCACCCCATGGCTACCACCGCACCACTCGAGCATCTCTCACAGGCCACCGCATCACTGTAGGGTAGCCTTGGCCTTACCGCCATCGGTGGGCCATTGCATACAGGTGGTGCCACCCTTTATTGAAACCTCTGTCGGCTTTTTCCACTAGTTCTAAAACCAGTCGCTCTACCCCTGCCAGGCCTTCTGCCAGCCTTTGCTCATGCCTAATTAGTAGGATAGCATAGTAATAGCTTAGTAGTTAAGGTCTAGTCAACTACATACATGGTATCTTGTAGACTCAGTCGTCCACTGTGTAGCTCGCATGGCTTTCATGACTAGTTAGCACCTCTCATAGCTTGACACGTAGGCCCTACCATGTCTGCACCTTGCCATGTGGACCTACCATGTGGCTTCATTTTTGCTAGGATGGGCTGTAGGTCATCAATTTTAATCTACTGGTATGCTGATGTCAACACTACATCACCCTTTGCACCTCTCCAGGGTCTTTTTTGATCTACCTTCAGTTTTTTGGCCATAACTTGAGCATACAAAGGTATTTTTCTGATCTAAAAGAAGCATCCAAAAGCTAGTTTTGAGACAAAGACATTAGTTTAGGCATTTTGAGGTTTTAATGTAGTTTAGTTACTCATTTTTGTAGTTGAAGTCCAAAGTTCTATTTTTGACTCTGACGAGCTTATCTTTTGCATCCCATGTCAATTTTTTAAAAACATTATATTTTTGGAAAGGTAGTTTTGTCACCTTTTCAGAAATGTGGTCTTTTTCCTTAGATTCTAGCCCATGCTCTTTCTATCATGTTTTTGACATTTTTTTCTCTATGGTGGATATCTTGGGTGTTTTAGGTCCAAGGACCATTTTCCTAACATGGTTTCTTTTTTTTTAGGCTATCCTTTATTTTGTTTTAGATTTTTCCTTTTTTGATCATTATAGACATCATTTGTAAGCTCTTTTGTATACACCCTAAGATAAAGTGCCCCTTTTGCATTTTAGGTTCATAAATGCTATTTTTTGAGATAGTTATACATGCACTATTTTTATAAAGCACCATGGGGGGGGTTAGTTGTTTTCTATTTTAGGCCTTCTCCCTTTGTCAAGTGAGTGTCCATTCCATTACATTAGCTCCATGCAGTGTTAGTGTGACCATGTCTTTATAGGTGTTTGTACCTCTTCCTCTCTCATCGTTCTTGGTTCTATCTATAGAAAATTTTGGCCCACCTTCTCAGTTGCCTATCATCTCACCTTGTCTGCATTAAGGGGGGGTTATGCTATTGTTCTAATGCATTTGTGGTTCAATGGTTCGATAGTGTGAACTATGTATTCAGTGGTTGATCTTATATATGAGGCGGTTGTAGTGGTTGGCTACCTATGCATTGTTGAGATAATGGGTGTTGCACACATTGCATAATATTGTTATTTTATTATTTTATTTTATTATGTAATGTTGTGCCTAAATGGACATGCAACATGTAAAGATTCCCATGGAATATTCTTGATGAGTTGTATTGTAACATTGTGAAAATATTTCATGTAATTATTTAATATTGGGGAAAAGAATTAAATGCCCAATATTAAATGTGGGGTCAGTGGGTTAGGTAGCACATGGTTTTAGTACATGGTTTATGTAATACCACTTGGTGGTTTTGTGGGACTTGCTACTATATAAGCAACCACACGGGTAGTTGTTGTAGATTGACAAGGAGAAGACAAAAGGCAAGAGTCAAGCAGGACAAGGCTTGACAGGTTAGCCAAGGGAGCATTTGTGAAGGTTGGAAGCATGGCATGGGATGTGTGGATTCATGCTTGTTCACATAGTTTGCTCGGTTGTGGCTATGGCCATGAAGGCTTCCATGGTTGTATGGCAATGGTATTTTTTGCTCAATAATACATGGTGATGGATGTTTTTGGAGGCTGGGTTTTTTCCCTCAATGAGGGTTTCCCAGGGTATATCTTGTGTCACAATTTTGTGAGTATTTTGTCTATTCTCTTGCATGTGGATTTTAATTCCGTGTTTATTTTAGATCTATTATGGTTTATGTGGAAATGGTTATATTCTTTATTGCCAAGTTTCCTTACAAGTGGTATCAGAGCTATGGTTTTATTGTTTGTAACCCTAAAATGAATCCATGGGAATGCATGAGAGGATAAAAGAAAGGGCAAGATATATGAATGATTTATTGCAGATCTAAGGGATTTGGGTTTGATGTTATGATGGGATGTTAAAAGATTTGGGCATGTGAAATTGTTGGAAAAAAATGATTTTTTCGGATGTTTCATTTAAATGAGAGTTTTGGGGGGTAGCTTGCAAAAATGACCTCCTGGGTAAAAAACAGACCTCACCATTGGATCCGGGTCCCATAAATTTTTATATATAATATGCCCTAGTTTGGCCATGTTCAGAGGAAATGAAAGAGTTTTTTAGTTTCAGCCCATGATGGCCGTCAAATTTAATCCCGTCAAAATTTTTGCCACAGAAAAAAATAAAAAATGAAAAATCGTACTGAAAATGGTAAAAAGGTTGTCTTAGTAAAATGGCCATAAATTTCTCTCAAAATATCGGATTTCAGAGTTCTTATAGGCGTTGGAAAGCTAATTCAGAGCACTACAACATGGTGTAGGTTTGGTTCTATGATTTTGAAATTTTTTCAGGTTTTAAAAGCCCTAAAGTCAGATGTTATTTATGTTGAGCACAGATTAGGGCATAACTTGGGCATATAGAGTCAGATTTTGGACTTCGAGTAGTCAACGAAAAGCTCTTGGAGAGCTCTACACATTGGTTCAAATTTGGTGTAGGTTTGGCATGATTTATTTGTTGATATATTTATCTGAACAGTTTATAGATATATTTTGACTATGGTAACATTGTGAGTTTATGGCATTGGAGATTTAAGTTTTGATGTCATTGTATACTTAGTTCATATTTCAGATTGGTCTCATGATGATATGGTTATCAGTGTTTGGTTTGGATATGCATGATGACTTGTTGGGTCTACAAGTTATACAATGTTGTAAGCAGTGTTGGGTGATGCGACGCGCTCCCCTGCCCACAGGTGGTTAATTATGTGGTGTTCCATGTTCACTAACAGTCATGGCTTTTGGTGCAATGGCAAGTGGGCCCAACAATTGGTATCAGAGCCTGGTTTTGGCCTGGTCATGGGTTCAAATCTCCCCGGTGCCTTCCCGACCCGCATAAGCACCTGGTATGCGCGTCAAGGGGGAGATTGTTGGGTGATGCGACGCACTCCCCTACCCACAGGTGGTTAATTATGTGGTGTTCCATGTTCACTAACAGTCATGGCTTTTGGTGCAACGGCAAGTGGGCCCAACAAGCGGTCTATACTTACAGGTTGCATTTATAGCTTGGTTATGGGTTGTCTTTGCCCATTGATCTTTCATTATTGATGCATATTCAGATTGGTGGCTTGAATTTGGGTTGTTTATGCCCTAAGTCACATGATTTGCTGATTTTATCTTCATGTAGAAGGGATGAGATGTTGTTACCAGGGACAATCATGGTGGAGGATTGTGGTTGACTATTTTATGCTAACAGGTTAGACACTTTGAGAGATAGATGCTCGGTTCATAGATGTGATCATGGTGTCATGGATTTTGGCATGACATGATTGGTTATACAGGTACATCCTTGATGTTCATTAGCTTGGATTTTTTGATTTGGTTATGGTGGTATATCTTCTTGGTTGAGGATCATAGTTATTTAGTTTCTTTTGAGGAGCTCATGATGTGCACTTTGAGTTCTTTGATGGTTTGATGCCTTGGTTGATTCTCATGGTTAGAGGATGGTTTTTCATCATGATGTCATGGATAGCTTGGATACATGGTTTAGTGGGAGCTTGTGACAGTGATGGGGTGACAGTGTAGGATTAGTTCTTGGTTTGGTTTATATCTTCTTGGTTTGGAGAGGATGGATTTTATGATGCCATAGGTGACTTGGTACCACGGTTGAGTGGGAGTTGTTGGCATTGATATATTTATTGAGTGTTTGTAGATGTTGGAGGTTTGTCTTAGATCCTATTGCCGCAGAAGCATCTTTGACATTTGCATGGTGCACTTGTTATCTTCATGGTGTGTGAAGATGGTTAGATCTTAAGGACTCATGGAGTTCTTGGTTATCTTCATGGTATGTGGAGATGGTTCTTCATGGTATGTGGAGATGGTTTTTCTTTGTGGTGTATGGAGATGGTTGCATCTTGAGGACTCACAGGGTTCTTGGCAAAGGTGTGGTTTATGCTTTTATTTGGCATGTTATCCTTGGTATGAGGATGGTTTCATTATTATGTCATGGTATACTCTTGATACGCGTTTAGAGTTGTGACATGTTATGGTGTGTTCATATGGAGCATGTTATCTCTTTGGTTGAGATGGTAAGATCATGTTGTCATGTTTATGTTCTTGAGGCCATGGTTGGAACTTTGACATTGATCTTGGTTTAGTTTCTTGGTATTGAGTACACTGATCATAGGCTGGATACTTCATGATATTGATATGTTGCATTTGGAGTTGGCATGGATTGATTGGTTACAGGTGCTCATAGATACTTAGAGACGGTGGTGATGCTGATTTCTCTTGGATTAGAGAAGTATTTGTTGGGATGGTTGATGGTTTCAGCAGGAAGTCCGAGGGGCAGTCACCTGATATGGACTTGAGAGGAGATTGTTCTTAGATGAGTCTTGGTTGGAGACTTGGGTATCTTGATGAGCATTCTCATTCCCCACTCTTGGTCTACTTGGCAGTTTGCTACTTGAGAGGTATAGCCCATTATTTTCTCTCAGTTGCATTATATTTATGCTTATCTTTCATGGATATGGATCTTGAGCTATGGTACATGAGTTAGTTCTGGAGGGTTCATTTGAGAGATGGTTAAGCATTGGTTATCTCCATGTGCATATGTTGTTATGCTGGTTGAGTTTGGGAGATGGTTTTATATTGGGCATATTCCTTGGATTAGGAATGGTTATTCCTTGGTTTAGGAATGGGTTTATTGAGTTTGATCTTCTTGTGAGAGGCTTACATCTAGAGGTTTGTGTAGAAGGACATGATACAGGTTATGATTTTCATGGTTTCTCCAGTCTTGGTTATCTTCTTGGATGTTCAGTTTTTCCTACATTGGATTTGAGATTGGTTAGAGATTGTGATCACTAGTTTGTACTCATGTTTGTCATGTGAGAGATGACATGGTTATTTCTTTCTCTTTCCTCTTTTGGTTGTGGAGAATTTGGGAGACTATTGGAGACTTGTTATGAGAGTTGTTTTTGTAGGATATTGGATTATGTATTGTGGATGTCCTTGATACTACATCGATTCACTTCTTTGAGATGTGTTGAGTGGATTGGTTATAGATTTGACATTATCTTTTGTAGTGGGAGCTTCTTGGTATATATGTGGCAGGTATTGCTCTTGAGGCTTGTGATTGCAGGTTGCAGATTGGATATGTCAGTGATATAAGATTCACTTGTTATACCTTTGAGGTATGGATAGTTGGATGGGTTTGGCACTTTGCTGTGGGTGCTATTTCAGCTATGGATATTTTGACAACTACGGATACATGTGATTACCTTTGGATCGAGTTATTTGTGCTTGGAATTTTAGTTGGTACAGGATTTTATGATCTTCTAATGTGATAGGTTGGGTGGTTTTCTCTTTGGATGGCTTCTATGTATGTCCAGTAGGAGTGGCATAATAGGAGGTGAGATCATTCATGTTCAAGATGCTGGATACTTTGATTTTTTTGCAGGTACCAGGATGGAGCACTTGGTGTATTTTGATCCATGATGGTGGATGTGCTGGGAGGGATTGTTCCCTTGTTCATTTATGTGGCTACGGATTGACCCTATGCAATGTATACAACAAGTGGGAGATTGTTGAGATAATGGGTGTTGCACACATTGCATAATATTGTTATTTTATTATTTTATTTTATTATGTAATGTTGTGCCTAGATGGACATGCAAGATGTAAAGATTTCCATGGAATATTCTTGATGAGTTGTATTGTAACATTGTGAAAATATTTCATGTAATTATTTAATATTGGGGAAAAGAATTAAATGCCCAATATTAAATGTGGGGTCAGTGGGTTAGGTAGCACATGGTTTTAGCACATGGTTTATGTAATACCACTTGTTGGTTTTGTGGGACTTGCTAATATATAAGCATCCACAAGGGTAGTTGTTGTAGAGTGACAAGGAGAAGACAAAAGGCAAGAGTCGAGTGGGACAAGGCTTGATAGGTTAGCCAAGGGAGCATTTGTGAAGGTTGGAAGCATGGCATGGGATGTGTGGATTCATGCTTGTTCACATAGTTTGATCGGTTGTGGCTATGGCCATGAAGACTTCCATGGTTGTATGACAATGATATTTTTTGCTGAATAATACATGGTGATGGATGTTTTTGGAGGCTGGGTTTTTTCCCTCAATGAGGGTTTCCCAGGGTATATATTGTGTCACAATTTTGTGGGTATGTTGTCTATTCTCTTGCATGTGGATTTTAATTCTGTGTTTATTTTAGATCTATTATGGGTTATGTGGAAACGGTTATATTCTTTATTGCCAAATTTCCTTACATGCATTTCAGTGAGATGGATCATCTACCATATAGACATGCTTGGTTCATGCCTTCTTCTTCCATGGAGGTTCTTCAGATCAGTAGTTTCTTTTTGATGGCAAACTTTGTAGCTTCTTCATGCTTCAGTGATGCTCTTCATGATCACTCCTTGTCCCTATTTTAGGGGACATTCCCCTAGTTGGAGGCTTCTTCAGTTCTTCACTAAGTTCTTACCTCTTTTTGGGGGAGGGTTTTTCCCATGTGGTTTTCTCTCTTTCTCCATTTTTAGAGGTTGCATTTTCTTGCATTGTACATGGGTACCTAACATGGTCTTGTTACCGGGACCCATTCTGCATTTCATCTTAGTTTTTTGAGCTTAAGGCATTCCCCTAAGTTGCACTTAAGGGGGGGTGTTAGAGTAAATAAATAAATAATTATTAATTATTTATTCTATTTACTTAAGCTTATTTAAGTTAATGCATTTATTTAATATTTAGTAATTAATGCATGTAGTGATGAGTTGTTGACAACACGGGAGTTTGCTCCCTTCTAGCATGTTCCACTTTTTTATGGAAGAGTGCTTAGTTGTCAACCTTATCTTCTACCTCTTTCCAGCTTGTTCTACAAGCTTCCATGAGGCTTTTATATTCAAGATCTCTCTTTGTATTTTCTCATTGCATTCTCATTGTAAATACAATTTCATTGTTTTGTATTATTTCTCTCATGTTCATTTAGGGTTTTTTCAAGCTACACCTCTTCCTTCTTGGTTGTCCTTTGATAGGTTATTTTGCATGCAGTTGGTGTAGAGCGCACCACCATCCAATAGCCACCATAGGGCCGCCCGTGCATCGCCTATGCATAGCTTACCACCAACACATTGCCCTTCCAATATTGTGGCCCAAGATTCACTAGCACTCTACCTGAGTGCCTCCTCCTCTGGTGGTGCCTCCCCTGTCACTGGTGGGACCTCCTATTCTTGCCGCTACACTCCACTCATGGACACTTTGTAATTTGCACAGTCAACATTATAGTTAGCCTATCTGCATTGGCCTTTTTTGCACCATTAGCACAATAGCCACCCTTCAATAGGTAACATGTGGCATGTGCCACATGACGCTTTTCTATGTGGACACTGCCACATCACTAAGATGATGTCACCATTTTGCCACATGGCATCCACATGGCATTGACATGTGGCCTCTTTTTTTACAATGACAGTCTCGAAGCTATCAATTTTAAACTCGCTATATGCTGATGTCAGCATGACATCACTACTTTAGTAGACCTTTTGCCTCTCCTCCAAGGTCTTTTTGAACTACCTTTGTTTTGTTGGCCATAACTTGATCATACAAATGTATTTTTCCAATCTGAAAGAAGTGCAAAAAATCTGGTTCTAAGACGAAGACATTGGTGTAGGTTTTTTTAGGTTTTGATGTAGTTTAGTTGCCTTTTTTTAAGTTGAATTTAGAAGCTCTATTTTTGACTCTGACATACATATTTTTTGCATCCCTTGTTAATTTTTTGAAAACATTATATTTTTGGAAAGCTGGTTTTGTCAGATTTTTAGAAATGTGGTATATTTTCTTAGATTTTGGCCCATGCTCTTTCTATCGTATTTTTGACATTTTTGCTCTATGGTGGATATCTTGGGTATTTTAGGTCTGAAGATCATTTTCCTAGCATGGTTTCTTTTGTTTTGGGCTGTCCTATCTTTTTTGTCATCTTTTTTCCTATTTTGATCAAGTGAGATAAAGTGTCACTTTTGCATGTAGGGTTCATGAACATTTTTTTTGAGATAGTTATACTTGCACTATTTTTATAAAGCACCATGGGTGGATAGTTGTTTTCTATTTTAGGCCCTTTCCCTTTGTCAAGTGAGTGTCCTTTCCATGACATTAGCCCCATGTAGCATTGGTGTGACCATGTTTTTATAGGTGTTTGTACCTCTTCCACTCTCTCATTGTTCTTGGCTCTATTTATAGAAGATTTTGGCCCACCTTCTCAGTTGCCTATCATCTCACCCCATTTACATTAAGGGGGGGTTATGCTATTGCTCTAATGCATCCTTGGTTCGATTATTTGATAGTGTGAGCTATGTATTTAGTGGTTGATCCTATATACGAGGTGATTGTAGTGGCTGGCTACCTATGCATTTTGGTGAGATTGGTCATCTACCATATAGACACACTTAGTTCATGCCTTCTTCTTCCATGGAGGGTCTTTAGATTAGTAGTTTCTTTTTGATGACAAATTTTGCAACTTCTTCATACTTCAGTGATGCTCTTGATGATCAATCTTTGTTCCTATTTTTGGGGACATTCCCCTAGTTGGAGACTTCTTCAGTTCTTCACTAGGTTTACCTCTTTTTAGGGGAGGTATTTTCCCATGTGGTTTTCTCTCTTTCCCTATTTTCAAAGGTTGCATCTCTTTGCATTGTACATGGGTACCTAACATGGCCTCATTTTTGGGACCCATTATGCATTTTCATCTTAGTTTTGTGAGCTTAAGGCATTCCCCTAAGTTGCACTTAAGGGGGTGTGTTAGAGTAAATAATTAATTAATTAATTATTATTTATTCTATTTACTTAAGCTTACTTAGGTTAATGCATTTATTTAATATTTAGTATTTAATGCATGTAGTGATGAGTTGTTGACAACACGAGAGTTTGTTCCCTTCTAGCATGTTCCACCTTTTTGTGGAAGAGTGCTTAGTTGTCAACCTTATCTTCTACCACCTTCTAGCTTGTTCTACAAGCTTCCATGAGGCCTTTATATTCAAGCTCTCTCATTGTATTTTCTCAGCACATTGCATTCTCATTTTAAATACAATTTCATTGGTTTGCATTATTTCTCTCTCATGTTTGTTTGAGGTTTTTCCAAGCTCCACCTCTTCCTTCTTGGTTTCTCTTCAACAGGTTATTTTGCATGTAGGTGATCTTGGAAAATGCGGAGTTGGATTTCATCAACTCCTACACTTACATTTTAGATTTCCTATGTGTCATTATTGCCTCTGGGCTTAGATGTCATCTATGTCTTGGTACCTTGAGTTAGATTTCTTTTAGGATATCCTTCCCCTAGATGTTGGATTTGACTTTTGAGTTTGTTATCCTATTTTAGACTTGAGACTATCTCCTTAGTGTGGTGGGAGAGGACCCTTTTGAGTTACCACAAGGTTAGGTGGTAGTTCTTTTCCCTTTTTACCATTGAGATCTAACAGTTCAATTCCATGGTTGGAGTTCCCTATTCTATATTTCATTTCATTTTGTTCTTGTGTACTATGATAGATGGTTATACCTATTGTATTGTATTTTATTTTATAGATCTTATGAGATGATGTAATCTATTTTTATGATGTACATTCTTTAAAATTTTTATATCTTGTGACTTGTACAATGGATGATTGTGCATTCTAATTATTTCCAAGTGGCATGTGAGATAATTGTATATTATTTAATTGGATTCGTACTTGTAGTTATTCTTTAATGTGGATGTGTTATATATTGGTTTTAGTATCAATCAAACTTAAATGTGATTCAATCTCATGGGACCCTTAAGAATTGTAATCTTTTTTATGGTATGTGTTTATGTGTATGTTATTGCTTCCACTATATTATATTTTTTGTTGTTAAGTTATTATTTTTCAAAAAAAAATGTTTGGAAAAATTAGTGAAACTTTAGGTTAATTTCTTTTGGGTTCCTTGGTAGGGAATTACACACATAGTCATGAATACAATATGTCAATGCTATCCAATTCTTAGGACAATCCCCAAAGGAATACCATCAACATTTATGCTAACAATAACATAAGATTCTACATTACAAAACATTACATTAGATAATCAAATGTATACATGTCAAGAATACAACTTTTCATCTCTTTGACTTCACCAATAAATTCTCTATAACTCAGTACGTACCTTCAACAACAACAATCTTCATCAACTTGTCTTCTCCCTTTTGCATAAAATTTCTCTTACTACAAATTCTCTACCCCTTTTGATGTACTTCTCCATTAGATAATCTTCTCATACTTCTCTCCTTTTGCAATCTTATCTTACTTTAGCACACTAAATCTCTCCCTTTGATATTATGCACACTTCTCCCCATAGGTAGTCTTCTCCCCCATTGACAATAATGACAAAAGTCATTATAAATTTTAATATGAAACTTACAAGATCTTGTAGTTATCTTTGTACCTTGAATGTACACATTTTATCAATTTCATCACAATTATTTTCACAAATTTAGAAGTATTCCTGAAGTGTGAACTCTTGCATCAACTCCACAAAGATATTATAATGTATCTATGAATTGATGTAACAAACATCTTCACCTAGTGGATTTTTGATAGAGTTCAGACCCCCCAACTTACCTCAAAGATACTCAAAGTCATCCTTAGGTAGTGGCTTGGTAAATATGTTAGCAACTTGATCTTTATACTTCACATATTCAAGCCTCACTTGTTTCTCTTGTACTTGTTCCCTCAAATAAAGATACTTGATTGATATGCTATTTATCTTATCATGCGTTACCAGATTTTTTGAAATATTTATTCAAATAGTGTTAACTCAATAAATAGTAACAAACTCAGTTACCTCTTCTTGCATTTCTTCTGACAATTACTTAATTCATACAATATTTGAACAATTGATTATAACAACAACATATTTAGCCTCAGCAATAGACTGTGAAATACAACTTTCTTTCTTTCTTGTCCATGTAATCAACCTTTCTCCTAAAAAGAAAGCTCCACCACTTGTATTTCTTTTTCATTAACATTACTAACCCAATCAACATTTATGTAGACTTTAATATTAAAGTCAACATCTTGTTTGCGTACCATAATCCATAATCTTCAGTTCCTTTTAGATATCTAAATATCCTTTTCACAACAGTTGTATGTGTCTCCTTTGGATTAGATTGAAACCTTGCAAAAATTTCCAACAGAAAATGCAATATCAAATCTACTATGCACAACATATTGTAACTTACGACTCATATATTTTTATTGTCTCATTTACCTCTCTAGTGGTGTCTTCTTTTGATAATTTCACTCTAGTCACCAATAGGTGTACCGATTGGCTTAGATTCATCCATCCAAAATGTCTTCAAGATTTCTTTCACATATTTAGGTTGAGTCACAAATATTCCTTTCTTCATTTGATATACTTGCAATTCAATGAAAAATTTGATCTCACCAAACATTGACATTTCAAATTCTATACTAATTTGATCAACAAATGTCTTACATAACATGCCATTTTCTCCAAATATTATGTCATCAAT
Source organism: Cupressus sempervirens (assembly GCA_028749045.1). Classification (NCBI taxonomy): domain Eukaryota; kingdom Viridiplantae; phylum Streptophyta; class Pinopsida; order Cupressales; family Cupressaceae; genus Cupressus; species Cupressus sempervirens. The sequence goes on from CM053787.1 coordinate 966,072,458, forward strand.
AAATATTTCAGCAATTAATATCATATCTTCAAATTTAAATTTCAGGTATAAATTAGTGTTCTCACTTGTTCATGCAAATCCAATCTTAATCAAATATGAGTGTAACCTTTCATACCATGCTCTAAGTGTGCCATGCCCAAAACTAATGGAAAAAACACATCAACAAATTTTTTTGGGATCAATTAATCCCCTTTAGAAGAATTGACGTATACTCTTTATACTTTGGATTTATCCTTTAAATATTCAAAATTATGTTTTGTCTACTTTAATAAACTTCTAGATCTAGTTACAATAATTATGTTAAATATGATATTCTAAGGTTCACTTCTTTCTAATCCATTTGAATGCATAGCCAACTAATGCATAATATACTAGGTATCCATAAAAAGGGCAATTGAAATAAAAATAATTAGTTGAGTTTAAAAGTTCACCTTGCAATGATACTAGGGTACTATGAAATATTATTCACTTAGGTAAAGATGATATACACCAATTTAGTTTAACACTTTATCTAAAATATAACCTCTATGAAAAGAATTCAATGAGATAAGACTACCATAGTGAGATAACATGAGATTAAAGGTGGTTATTAATCGAGTTATGCCTATTTTTCTATTTTGCACAGCCCCCTTTTGGCCCCTTGTAAAATGGAAAACCTCTATGTCAACTAATTTCACTATTTTGTAGAACTACATGTTATTCCCTTGCAAAATAGAAAACCCTTTGTGTTATCCCATCTTGATAGTTTTGAAAGCCACGTGATTTGATAGTTATAGACATGACACATTTTTTAAGCCCAATCTCTTAAAGAAAACAAAATTTTGACCTTTCTAGCACAATACCAAATGTCATTTTAATTATTTTAATTTTTTTACAAGGATTTACTTGTCAGAATTTTCTCTTATTTACTATGTATGTTTATTTGAACCAATCCCTTTCATTTCAAGGTGCAAGTTGGAAGAGTAATTATACAAAAGTCAAATGTCTTTCTAGTCCTTTTTCTTAATTGATCTTCTTCTTAAAAACTTGACTCTTGCATAGCTAGGTAAATACCAAGATTTTCTCAAGGAAATATTTTCAAAATTATTTTAGTAATGTACATTTTTATTTAAAATTTATTTATCTAAAGTTGAATCTTACCAATCCTGAAGGTAGGTAAAAACTATCCACTCATATCATATTTTTTGTTTAAAATAAGTGATAATTCTAGAAAGTAACTCAACCATTAATCCAATACAAATTTAACAATTCAAAATTTTCTATGTGACTATGACTCTGGCTATAGGTGTCAAGTTGGTTAACTAGATGTGTTAACCTCCCACAAAATAAAAATGCTATAGGAAAGGATTTTAATTTCATTCTACCTTTGTTTTCTTTTCTCTATTTTTATGATGGGTTAAAAAAGTAGATGAATCTATTTGTAAATAGTAATGAAATAAATATATTATCATTTTAAGAGATCCAATATTTCTATTTAAACAACATAAATTTCCTAAATTGGTTACCACAACAAGGCAAGTAGATATATATCTTTTGTTTTAGAACCCAATTTTTTTTAATAGATAAAAGGCCCAAGGGCTCATATTTATTTCATAAATTTGTGTCTTTAATAAATTTTCTTGATATCCAAAAGTTAAATCTTCTAACGTTTTAAAGTTGAACTCCTTATATTGCCTCGAGAAGAAATATTGACTAAGATCAAGTTGTTCGAGACTTATAAATTATTCATATGAATAGAATACTATTTTTACTTTCTTAATCTAAGTTAGCATGAATATAATCAAATTTTAGGATAACCAAGTTATGATAACATTTATGTATTGTAAAAGAAAAAATTAGTAATTTATTACACAGATGATTATGAGTCTAAAAATTCATCGAAGGGATGGGTAGGTAATATATTCTCAAGACTGATGTTTTCTATATATTCCTAGAATCCTACTTGGTCTTCTATCATAAATTTACCACTCTGCATAAAGTCTAGAAGAAATATAATATGTAGGAAGTACATCAAGAAATTAACATTTCTTCTAATAATTACCTTCCATTTGTTTAATCTTCTTTGATCTTTAGAAAAGACTATTGGAAAAAGTAGAATGTTGTTTCTCCTCAAGATATTTTTATCATAATTGCAAGGTTTTGGAATTAATTGATCTTCATTAATATTGATTTTGGAATTAGAAGTAAATCTACAATGAATTTTTTTGTTTAAACTATATGAACCATAGCTATAAACATAGAAGAAATGTCTGAAGGAACTCTATATTTATTAGTGTTGAAGATGAATTAGTTCCCCAAGATATGATATACCACCCTGGTTACTAAAAAATGAGTTGAGAGAAGCATATCCTTAATCATAATACCCAAAATAGGTCCATTAATGGTTGTGTAAAGGCCCTCCAAGTTTAATAACAATTTTCATCTTGATTTTGAGGACCTACTAAAAATTAGAAACTAGCCTACTTTAAATAATAAAATTTAGAAAATTAAGGAAATTTAAAAACTAAGAGATAAAGAATATGAAAAGGCTTGGTAGGAATATCGATCAAAATAAATGAGAAGGCTAAAAGGACAAATGACAAATTTTTTTTGTTGGATACTATTGTTCAATTGTGTGTTGTCTTTGATGTCACACAAATGTCATATCAATCATCAGATAGAGTCTACCAAGCTCAGATGGTCAGCAAGGCAAAGAATAGAGTCTACCAAGCTCAGATGGTTAGCAAGGCAAAGAACAAAGCCTACCAAGCTCAGATGGTCAACAAGGCAAAAGATAGAGTCTACCGAGCCCATAAGGTTAGTAAAGAAAATTTGTAGTGTCTAGCAAGTAGATAGTTGTTACCAAGCTTTCAAGGTTAATCAAGGAAATTTAGTTATTACTAAGCTCACTCAGTCATCAAAGAGAATTATGGCAGAAACAATTCCTACCGAGTTCTCATGGAAAGAGAAGGAATTTAGTTCTTACCAAGTAAACTCGGTAGCTAAAGGATTTCATAGATGTTGCAATGTTAATTGAGTTAAGATGGTTAACTCAAGAAATTTTTGGAAGCAATATTTACTGAGCAGGGTCGGCCAGTAAAGGATTTCATTATTTTGTGAAATAACATTTATTTGTTTAAAGTAATATTTATAGCCAACTGATGTATGGATTATTGGTAAATTTAACATTAGAATGAGCCGACTTGATAATCTAAATGGTATAAAAAAGAGGTTAATTTGAAAATTCTAAGTGTGGAAGTGAAATTAATGTGATATGAGGACTGATTATTGTGGAAGAAAATTTGAAGGATGATCAAAGATAATTGAGGAGTAGAAAAGCCATATTTGATCAAGGAGGATCTAATGATGTAGAAAAGAGATCTATAGTCATCAAATTCAGTTGCATCTTGTTTAGGTCAATTCATTGTTGCTTTCTAAAAATTGTAGCATTGATTTCAAATCTCTTAATAGAGTTGGTTTGACAACCATTTTGTAAATCCTCTAACAAGGTGATAGTTCAGTTGAATTGTTCTAAAGACCTCTAACAAGGCCACTCCTAATAGGGTGATTAAATCCTCTAACAGGGTCACACCTAACAGTGTGTATTGTAGCCTTTAATAGGGTTGGCTCCTAACAGGGCTCACTTCAAAAGAGTGAAAAATTGGTAGCTAGTTACTTGGTGGTTTTTCCCATATTGGGTTTCCACGTTAAATCTAGTGTCTCTTGTGTTATTTTTGTTTTCAAATTGCATACATGTTTGCTTGAAGATAAGTAATAGTTTAAATTACTGAGTTACAACATTTTTTTGTTATGTTTACCAAGTATCAGCAGTAACTAGATCTTTAAGACATCTAAGGGATCTGTGGATTATTTTGTGTGAGTAACTAATTCACCCCCCCCTCAGTTACTCAATCTTTAGTTCCAAAAAAATTAACTTACCTAAATTTGAGATAAGGAATAAGAAAGGACATGAAAACAAATGAAAATACATAGACATAGATGACCTACAAGAGGACATGGAATAGAGAATAGAGGAATCCAGAGGAATAATATCCCTAGTGATATTATTATGTTTGATATAGAAATTTTTACCTATTTCAAACAGACAATGTCTCTAGGGAAATTCATCTCTAAAAAGAAATCTTACACATTAACATCCAATTGTGACTTAATAAGAGGGAAACAATAGAGGGGGATGTTAGTGAACAAATTGTCTTTTTCTACTAAAACAACAATTTAATCTATGCCCAAGGCTCAAAAAATCCAATAAAGTTCATAATAGTTCGATAAATGTTGAGTTATTTGTTTTCCTCTAAATTTTACAGGTACAGTTCCCTTCCTCTTCATAAAAAGGTATAACGATAAATTCAAAAGATTGAACTTAACTAATGGCACATTTTTCCAGAAAGTGCATAAGGAACACTCATGTACTCTTGGGTACTGAGGTAATAACTTGCATACTCAAAGATTTAATGGATGAAAAGCTCATAGTATTTCCACAAATAAGTAGGATTTAATTAAGATATTGAACTTTACCATGAATTCAAACTGAAACTAGGCAAAGATAAATGAGAGAAGATTCCAAGAAACAACAATAGATGTCATACAAAACTAATCACCATAGCTCACAAAGTAATTTTTATTGAACCACTTTAAATGCTAAGTTTTATAGCACAAAAAAAAGTGATAGATATATATTCAAAAAGACTTCTTTAGCACCAAGTCATTTAAGAAAGTATTCCCAAACATATGACTATTTGTCTATCACTACTTCTAGATAATTAACTTAAAACAATACTACCTTTATCAGAGTATATTTTTGGCTACTTAAAATCTAACCCCTAAGTAGTTAAATGCTCCAGCATTTGTAGTTCACTACAAATCCAAAAAGGCCTCCATTAAAGCCTAGCCTTTCAGTTATAAACAATTGCAAAAACAAGAAACAATTTTAAAATAACTTGGAAAATAAAATAAAAAACAACTAATCCTAAATAAATATTGTCACTAGTATTCTCTCCATCCACCATAGTCTGCTTCACTAGTTTCTAGCTCTTGAGGGCATTTGTGAACTCCTACATTTCATGGGAGTGAGGATTCTTCAAACTAAGTAACTTCAATATGCAAGCATCCTTTTTCTATTTTATCTCTTTAATTCTTCACCTTTGCCTAAGCATGAGATTCTTGTTTAGATATAACATTGATTCGATGTTTGCCAGGGTAGTGAAGTCTTTAGGGGTAGGCATGTCATTTTCTTTGATTTCCATCACAACATCATTGAAGTTTTTGATCAATACTTTAGAGTCCATGTTACCATCTTTGAATTGTAAGATTCTAGTAGGATTAATAACCTGCATGTCCTTTAGGAGTTCTTTGTGCATTTCTGCAATTTTAGCTTCCACAGATCACATTTATTCAATGGATTCTTTATAAATTAACTCCTTCTGTCCCATATTTCTCTTAAGAATAAAAAGTGTGCATGAATCCATAGTCTTCATGGGATTTTCATTCAGAAACTCCAATACCCCGTATCTCTCAACTTCAAGAACTTGGAATACAATGGCTTGGTAGCAATTTTGGTCAGCTTCCCAAATTGGCACAAGGGTTTGAATTTCACCCAATAACACTTCTCATTCAATGAATGTGGTGGTAAAATCTAAAATGAATTTATTTCCTTCTTTCACAATGGATGCCACCCATTCTTGTACTACTTCTAAGAGCAATTTACCCCTTTGCATCTGTTTAACCAATTACTGGCTATCTAAGGAATTAGGGTCAAAAGACTATGGGGTCTGGACCAATGGAAGAGCTCCTAAATTCATCAATGAATCTATATAAGGTTCCATGGTGATTACTAGTGCTCTTAATTCTTTCTTCTCCTTGTTATCCCTTTCTAACTAAGATAGCATATGGTCCATAGAGAATTTGAAGAAATGATTACCAATATCTTTGGTAATAGCTCCCAATTCTATAGTGGTGACCTTGAAACCTTTGACATAAATTTCTCTATATTCCTCTTTCTATTTATATGTGTCCACTTCAATTATTACCTTTTCAGTCATTGAATCTTTGATTAGGCATGCATCACTTTTCATCTTTTTACTCTTAGAGCCATGGGCCACATACTTGGTGACAATATCTTTAATAGGTGTAGACATAGGCTACAGGGTTTTCCTTTTGTTGATAGAATTAGATAGCCAAGATGGAATAGTAGGATTAGTAGTTATCCCTTAATTTCCTCTATGAGGAGTCATGAACTTAGGCTGATCCAACCTAGGAGCTTCTACTAACTGTACATTACCATCTTGAGTATCTGAGAATGTAAGTTCTTCTCCCAAACCTTGTCCCTGAGACATCATTTTCTCCTTTTGAATCTCCTACTGCATGAGTGCCTTAGACTTAGTCTTTCACCTAGTTCTAGGGGCCATGATTTTCTTAGGGGATGGTTTTCTTTTCTACTTATTGGGAGCTGATGTACAACCTGCAACATGAGACGAAATTGATATGACAAAGGTCAATGTCTTAGAGAAAGAATCCCTCTTTGGAGATTTTCCAATTTGTTTTTCATTGGCAGCCTTCATGTTTCTTATTCTGAACAAATTATTCATGTGAGTAAGGATAGATCTGGTTCTCAAATATATATCATCATCTTTCTCTTGGTTCCAATCTATTTCTAATTGTTTTAGCTTGCCCACTTCTTCCCACCCAGTTCAATAATATCTAAACCATCCTCAACTACTCCTTCCAACTGAAACTTCAACTTGAGAGAACTTATTTGTAGGAGTGTTAGTCTTGAATGGTATATCTTTATCACTTCTTTATCATTACAATCTTGCCATAAATCTTCTAGATGTGGAACAATGGGTGATTGGCCTTTAAGTCCAAGTACTTTAGCCGTGAAACCTTTGCTGTCAAAATTTCTCCTTCCATGGTAGGATCCAAGATTAAAATTGAGTAAGTTGCTCCCAATGACTGAGGCATTAATCATGTTTCTACAAGTCAAATGACCAAGTTTAATAGGGAAAATAGACTCCTAGTATTCCTGGGGAAAATTATCTTTAATTACTAAAAACAACTATCTATAAACTTCAGCTATGACAAAACAATCTAGAGCATAATGAGGCAATTTTACTAGTTCTTCCTCAAATCCCCCTATTCCCAAGTATGCGAATTTAGGAAATTGGATAAAATAGCTCCCATAAATTTGAATAAGCTTTTGGGCCTTTGGGGATAATTTGGGCATGGTTTCCTTTTTGAGGTTCAAGTGCACACTTTCTATCAGCACATCATGTGGTTTCCTAAAATCCTCCAATACTCTATCCCTTTGGAGTAAAGGACAATATTGGTATAGTTTATCTTCACTCCGATTTTCATGGGGGTGGGAAGTAATATTGCTAACACAAGCAATGTAGTAGGTCTAGTAGGAAGACATATAGAAATTTTCTCTAGACACCTTAGCATATTTTAACTAATTTCTCATTGAACTAGCTATCAATTTTTCCCAATCCAATAGATGTTCTCCCTTTAGAATAATTTCTACATAATGGTACATCCACTCTTCAAAGAGAAAGACATCTGAAGAACCCTTGACCCTATGTAGTAAGACCATGAGGTCATAGATATGAGGTTTCATATGGTCTTTGGTGATTATTTTGGGGAGTCTTGAACTACCTTTATAATTTGTTTCTGTCCACTTCCTAGCCAACATGTTATGGTATTTAACTAGACTTTCTCGATACTCAACCAAAGACTAGGTATGGCTAAAAGCAACAAAAGTGCATTTAGAAAAACACAAGACTGATGAAATGGTCTTTCTATAGATGGATAACACTAGTTCTCCATCTTTATTTAAAATGCTTTTAGTCCTCAAATCATAGTGGTCAATACACAACTAGAGTAACTCAGGACTCAAAAGGGCAGGGGGGAAATCTGCAGCTTCAACCAAACTGCTTGTCAAAATCTCCATACAACCATTATCTTTGTTAGATTTTTGAAGAAAATTTCCTTGCAATTTGTCAACCTTGACACCCTCCAAGTTAGTGTCAGTAATAATAGGCCTCCTCACTCCAAACTAGAAATGTTCCTAAAAAATGTAGAACATACTTCATTTTAAGCAAAGGAAATAAAAACCCAACATTGCTTTTTTCTTTGAAACACACACAGAGGAAAGAACAAGGGGTTTCTTGTGTTCTCACTTGTGATTTATTGAGAGAAAACTAGACCTTTTTCCTTCGATTATGGCTGCTCCTCCTTCAATTCGCACTTTTGCATAATAAAGCAATGAAACAAGAAACTCATACTTTAAAAGGAAAGAAGATATACTGGAAAAAGTACCACCCCATTATGAGGCATTCATGGAAATTTCAAAGTAGCTTGATTAGCACTCTTCAAACTATGATAAGATACCTTTATTAAATGAGCATTCCTTGTGGGTATCCTTGTAATAATTACAAGTTTTTGACAAATAATATAATGCTGGGCAAAAGATTTTCCTTCTTGAATCATGATGACAACTAATCTCATGTCTTAAACAAAAATTAAGCCTTAGACAATCCCCAATCATTACTCCTATCACCTCAAATAGTTTCTCGAGAACTGATCATACTTGAAGAATCATTAATGCTTGCCCAAAAATCTTCAACAATTGAACTACTTTGAACCACTTTGCACTGAGGTTTGAAGATGTTCAAATAGGTTCAAGAAAAAATTCTTCATTATGCTTAGTGGGTCCCAACTGTAGGAAAATAGTCAGTGTCAAAACCTTTGGTTGAACTTCTTTGAACTACTTTGAACCAAGGTTTGAAGAAGTTCAAAGAGTTTCAAGACATGAGAGTTGTGATGGATAACACAAGGTTGATTTCTATATGTAAGGGTTGGTGACATTCATAGGATATGAGACTCATAAAGGCTTGTGTGACTTTGGGCTTCAAGGGAAATCAAAGAAAGTTTGAAATATGATGACTCAAATTAAGGCTAATAGAGAAAAACAAAAAAAGGAAAACAATAGGCCAGAAAGAAAAATGATTGACAGCTAAGTTCTAACAATCAAAGCAAAGGCTTAAAAATGAAGTAGAAAAAGGAAACTAAAATTCAAGGGGAAAATAATAAACATAAATACAAGATGACAAATGAAGAAAAAGAATACCAAAAAATAAGTAAAAGATGGAGGATATGAAAAGTATTAAAGAGGAAGCTAAATGGAAAGAAAATTAGGAGGAGAGAAAGAGCTGAGAGGAGAAGGAATCCTAGAAAAGAACCTGAGAAGAGAACTAAAATAAGGGAAGATAATAAACATACAAAAGGAATAAGTAGAAAAGAGACCTAAATAAGAGAGTAAAAATAGAATGTTACTGAAAAGAAAAATACCAACCTTCCAATTGTGCTTAAAACATATAACATATTACATTAGATTAGAAGAGTTCTTGATTTTTAGGAGGAACTAACTTAAACAATTAGAAACTTAATAGGGTTACTAAATTTGTTTGAATTGACATCCTTAAATTGATTTTGTAAATACTAAAAATAATTCAATCACCATTTTATATCCTAGAATTTTAAGAAGACAAAACTTCAAAATATTTCTAATAACTAAGTGCTAAAAATAGAACAAAGAGACAATGTTCTCACCATTTCTTACTCATAGCCGAATCTTCCTAAGTATGATAAGAAAAATTCAATGCAAAATTACTATTTTAAAAGCCCTCTTGTGAAAACCAGAGAAATTATAATAGGGAATTAATTTCAACTATTATATTAGGGAATTACGTGCAAATTAGAAATCAATTTGTATGTTTGAAAGAATATTTACATAATTTGTGCCATAAATGAAAATGCACATATAACTATATGAAAATAAAATAAAAACTATAAAGAAACATAGATTAAAATTCTAATTACTAGGATATCATATAGAATGACTAGTTACTACCAATTCTTCATCTATCTCCTCCCCTTCCTTGACCTCAAAAGGAGGAGTAGTTGCATTCTTGCCCTTATTAGGATATTTAGATCTTTTCAAATGGGGAAGTCTAAAATTAAAATCAAATTGGTCATCATGTATAAAAATCATAGTAGGTTTCAGATTGGATTTATTAAAGAGAAGAAGACGACATTAATTTTTTCTCTCCTCTATGATTTTGCATGGTCAAACCAAAAAATGTATATACGCTTCCATTTCTAGCCATACTTTTTCAAATGCTATTTGATTTCTGATAGTTAAGATTTTTCTTTTAGGAACCTTTTCTAATTTTATACTTTTGATTGGCCAATCCATGTACCATTATAGAAATGGAAATTCCATATTGTGGTTTATATTAAAAATCACATTGTGCAACCTTTTCAACTAGGTAGGCAAAAAAATGGCCTCACATAATTTGACTATATCAGACTGAGTAATATTAAACTTTAAGGACACTGCAATGAAGGAATCTACAATATCACTATTGTTTCTACATGTATTGTTGTAATTGAATTTTTTTTCACCTAGGGCTCTACCAACAACAAACCATACCATATCCACCTTGTTTTTCATAATAATATTCCATCTCTCATGTTCAATAGAACTTAGAAAAGCCATTGTCCTATTTTTGTATTGATGAAAAAGTACAATACTAGTATCCATGATAGAAAACCTTTTGAGAGGCTAATCCAAGGAAAAAATGCAAAATTGAAAATGAGAGCCAAAGATGCTAATTTCATAGTGATAGAAAATTCTAAAATTTGATGAGGGGAATTATTAGATAAAAAGGAGAACAGTTAAGTAGACATCATTATTGGGAAGATTAATGATGTTTATAGATGCCACCTGAATATTAATCAAAATTTGATACACGATTTCCATCGATTTTGAGATTTGAGAAAAAGAGAATTGAAATAGAACAATAGTTTTAATAATTTTTGGTTTAAAACATTATTAAAGATGATACAACTACCTAGATAGGAAAATGTTTAGAAAAGAGTCTAACTTTCAAGAATAAAAAATATAGACCTTTTCAGCTATATACAATAATTTTTAAGAAGAATTATGTAATCTAATGAGGGATTGTGAATATATTAATATTTGAGGATTCGGGTATAAGATTTTATTATAATACTAATTGAAAAAGGTTAGATCATAATGGAAGCTAATAAACAAGTGAAAATAAGATTAAGGATGAAGAAAAGGAAGTGATGCAATATAATAGATATTACTAAGGGAAGGGCATAAAGGAGAATGATAGATAAAGGAGAGATAACAATATAGATAATAGGTATTATTAAATAAAATATTATCATTAGGAATTGAGTATTAAGAATTAATTAGACCTACTATAATCCAAAGAGAACTTTGGAAGGGTCCATAAAATTAGATAAGGAACTAAGGGGACCTTAAAGAGCTAGGGAAAAAAAATTAAGGGCTAGAATAGCAAAAAAATTATAGGATATCAAGACCTTCTACTCCTAAGTTTGCTTGGGCATTTGTCGCTTTATTACCTTCCCTAAAGATATGCTTGATTCTAATTTTTCTAAAGAGTTCACTTAATGAAAATGCATATTCTAATTTTTAATTTAAGACCTAATTAGAAGTTTCCTATTTTAGAACCCAAAATTGCATTTCAACTCTCACCGATAATAACCAAGACATCTTTCCTTTATCTATATAGTAAAAACCCAACAATTGTCCATAATCTATTTGGATTAAAAATACAAATTTTTATAGTTGTTTTCTTTACAATGACAAAATAACTACATAAATAAATAAGTGATATATTTCATTTCTTCTCTATTATTATTTTCCAACAATAATAAAAGGAAAACTTGCAACTTTTTCAAGAATCAATTCCTCTTCTTTTCCAACATAAAATAAGGATTTCACATTATTTTTCAAAGCACATATTGACCTTCACCAATAAAAATACTAAAGTGAATTACAAAATACAAGCTTTTCATCTCATTTTTTTGTATAATAAGAAAAAATCCACAACTATTTTCTTTTATTTTCATCTACAACTTGAACACAACAAAATATTCTTCTCTTTCTTTCCAACAAGAGCTCCAATAACTAAATCTGTAAAACATAAAGATAACCATGGGAAGCTCACCTCCCAACCCAAGCCTCTAAGAAACCACCCACGAGCTGGGAGAACCAAGGCCAAATGACATACATGAAATCAACTCTTTTTGATGCAACAAAAACAATAACAATACACATGAATAACCTTCCCAAGCTTTCACAAATAGGTTATCAAGAACCCATTAATAAGGTGAAAGTGGAAAAATCGAAGAGGAGAATCCATGGAAATAATAAAGAAATACACATCTTTACAAGGCTTCAAATGTACATGCCATCACAAGGCCTTCAACTTATTCACATACTCTTCCTTCTTTCATATTTCCTTCACAAGGCTAGAAGAATATTCCTTATCACCCCTCAAAGTGTAAATACACACATGGCAACATGGAGCCCATACTCCATGCCATATCCATATTCTCCATGAGAAGAGCCTCTACACTACAAGGACTACCCTACTAACCCTTTCACCCACAAGGCAACGTCTTCCCTCCCAAGGTTGAGTAATACCTTTCACACCCAAGAAAAAAACACCTTTGAAAGGAAAGGTAAACAATGAACCAAAAAAATCTCCATACCCATCCCTTACAAGATTAACCACAAAATACAAGGAGAATTTATGTTAGAACAAGAAAATTAAACAAGATTTCATTTCATGACAAAGAGAACCAACCTTCAATCCAAAAAGTTGTGGTAAATGATGGTTACAGAAGAGATCTCCCTTCCTTCCTAGGCCTTTTTCCCCAAAAATTCTCCAAACATGAACATGTCTCTAGAACTAGAGTGTGGGTCAAGAACCTCTACGTCTTATCAAGTCTATTTGAAAATGCCTCCAACACATTTCCAAACAACCTTTTCTAATGGAATTAACTTCACATCCTTTTCTCTTACACACTTGTCTTCCTCATAAATGTGATGTGAACCAAAAGGTTGGATAAAAGGAAAAATGGACATGACCTCTTCCATTTTATCCACTTTTAAAAAGTGGTACTTTTGGAGGGTCATTAATGTGATTTAGACACTCTAATGGTAAAATTTTAACTCCCAACAGAAGAGATCTCCCTTCCTTCCTAGGCCTTTTTCCCCAAAAATTCTCCAAACATGAACATGTCTCTAGAACTAGAGTGTGGGTCAAGAACCTCTACGTCTTATCAAGTCTATTTGAAAATGCCTCCAACACATTTCCAAACAACCTTTTCTAATGGAATTAACTTCACATCCTTTTCTCTTACACACTTGTCTTCCTCATAAATGTGATGTGAACCAAAAGGTTGGATAAAAGGAAAAATGGACATGACCTCTTCCATTTTATCCACTTTTAAAAAGTGGTACTTTTGGAGGGTCATTAATGTGATTTAGACACTCTAATGGTAAAATTTTAACTCCCAACCCATAGTACACCCATATGGTTAGTTAATTTTGGCCTAAATAACTTGCAAGAGCCACTTTTAACCCCTCTAAAGTTCACTTGAAGTTAACCTACAAGTCAAGTGGGTTTCCTTAAGTAACTTATTAGGTCCTACCCTAGGTTAGGTATCTCTTTACCAAACCTTAAGTGGACATACCATTACTACATAAAAAATAACAAATGTCATGTGACACTACAAAATACACTTCACAAATATAAATGACATGTTCAATCACGTAATGAAATTTAAACTAATAACATTAATATAGATTAAATTTACAAATAAAATACAAAAAAATGAGGTTTTAATGTATTTTTTAGATTTAATCTTGGTTTCTCTAAGTCACGCAGGTCTAACCTTGGTTCTCCGATTATATTCCATGGTTAATTTCCTGCACACTAAATCCGAGCATTAGTAGTTCAAGGAAATACAATACATAAAGTAAATGATAAATGATTAAATTCAACACTAACATATATAATCCAATTTCAATTACACTTCACTTTCAAAATAGTTTCATAATTCAATTTTCATATAAGGTATTAGCAACACTTATAACATCATGTAATATTTCATCAACATAAGATCTAGTTTTTAAAAAAAATCCACATATTAGTTCTAATCCAAAAAAAAATTAAATTATCATTATTAACATAAAAATATTATTACCTAGCATTAAAGTATCCCAAATAAGTCCTAACATGAAAACCTAATATCTTTTCAATTCAATTAAACATAGTGAAATCGCTAATAGTTATCCAATTATTATCATGGGATAACACATCATAAGATAAAGTTTATAGCCATAAGATAAATTATGTTAGCTTATCATAATGCATGCATAATGATATGAACATAAGTTTAAAAAATATTACATCTTATTTATCAATATAGTCTAATTCCATGAAACATCAATATATTTATTTATCATCCCACAAGAAAATATCCTCATAAAACTACTAACACAATAATTCACTCAACACACTTAACATCATAAATTAGTTTTATCATGTAAACACTTCTCCAATCCTATGAGGAATTTCATCTATAATTCTTAATGATTCTTACAAGGGTAAATGTTGAATTCCCCTATCACAATACCCATCTAAATTGATCATCCCTAATAAAGCATGAAATTCTATGAACTCATGACATAGGTCTAGGCTAATATAATGAAATCTTGAGACTTTTTCACTAAGGTCTAAATATATCAACCTAATATAACCAAATATGAGATCTAATATGACTTAAGTAAAAATCTATATCAACCTCAAATATGATCTCATGATTCATTAATTGATAAGGGAAATGCCAACCATGACATATATGAATCCTAGAACCTTCTTACCATCATTATTTCATAAGATGCATGGAGAATAATATATGATTCACATTCCATTTCTCATAGAAGGTCAATTTTTTTTCCTTAACTAAAACATCTCATCTTAAACCTTAAACATTTCCTAACCCTCTATCAAAGGTCATATTCATAACATTTAATATTTTCAATAAGGCACTAGGGGAGGAGTCTTACATCTTCCCCCCCCTTGTCTTTGACTTCTCTTGGAAGTCACCCAAAATTAGGGACATAGTCCTAGTACTAGGACTTACCTAAAATTATCATACTTTAGTTTGATTAAAGAGAATTTTTATATAGGGTCACATAAACCTTTATAAGACCTATATGTGTGTACTTGATTGACTTTAGGAAATATGAAGTTTGGGCTATAGCTCATGGTAAGGATATATTTTCCAAGATCAGGCACTTGACAATTCTATGTATTAGGTATCATCCAAATAATGATGTATTTACCAGAATATTTATTTATTTAATATTAGTATCCCTTATGTAATTCCCAATTTGAAGAGGATACATGTCAATAATATCTTATTGTACCAAGGCTATTTAATGCCCACCCAACTTCTTAGGATTTAAGAATACCAAAATAAAATAAAATACTAGCAATATGTTCAAAAATAATTTGGAATAATCTATTTATCTGAATGATAGGTAATATTCTTTATGCTCTGTGTAGTATCATCACCTTTCTCAATATTACTTTCCTTATCTACTTAATAACACTACCTACCTTATCTTTGGTTCTCACTCATTCCTTTATCTCTTATATACATCTTGATCTCTTTCCTAATCCATTCTTATATGGAAATCTTGTATCTTTCATTATACTAAACCTAACGAGTGTTTAGATACTTCTAGAAGGTTTAGATAAACATATCTACAATCAATATTTAGTGCCCCTTTTCAATAACCATTTTCTTTCTTTCATTATTTTTCCCCATTGGTTTACGCATTGCATTGGGATCCATAAATCATGTTTCAATTCTAATAAGTCTTATCCAAATCCTTCCCCAATATTTGCAAACCATTTCCTTTCTTATTAGAGTTCATTCACCTAGGATTTTGTAGATTTATAAATTTTA
The DNA here is from genome assembly GCA_028749045.1 of Cupressus sempervirens. Lineage (NCBI taxonomy): Eukaryota > Viridiplantae > Streptophyta > Pinopsida > Cupressales > Cupressaceae > Cupressus > Cupressus sempervirens. The sequence continues at coordinate 966,088,334 of CM053787.1, forward strand.
TGTGCACTCTATGTAGCTTGGAAAACTCTACTTATCTTCTTGGTTCTAATGTTGTACCTTAGTTAAAATATTTGCTCAACACTCTCCCTTTTATTCTTTTCAGTGTATATTTTCTTGATATCTCTAATTTCTATATATATTGTTCTATGCTCAATAACTATCCACTAACCAATGCTGTCATATTCCTCTTATCCTTACTAACCCATGTCTACTCTTCACCAACCTTACTTATCAAATTATCTTTTCACCAATGATAAAAAAATAAATATAGGAGTAACACTTGAATAAAATTCAAAAACTACATCTAATATGTTGGTTTTTAAAACCTTCAAGATCATTGTTAACATATCAAAATTTAATAGATCAAACTATTCCTTCTTCCTCAAACTATTATCCACATAAAAAACCATCTTGACAATCTAACTAGAATGCACCAATGAATAAATCCTACAATCATAACTGAAGTTAATTTGTAAATGAAGGATGTTTCCAATAAGACTATTGACTACTATTAAAAACTCTAAGTCAAGTGATAAGGTTTTCCAACCTATAAACATGGAAATGTTGGAATTTACAAGTGGGAAGATTTACTTCTAAGGGGGGAGGAGGGGTTGGTGAATCAAAAGTAACTAATTTTAACCTTTTCAAATCCTTTTAACTAAAAATATTCATATGCACATAGTTCATCTAATACTCATGAAAGTAAAGACATGCATGAAAATAGATGACACAAGAATTTGGTAACCCAGGAACCCTCCAAAATGAGAAGGTAAAACTGGGGTGGGGATGACACCCACAAAATATCACTGCAACAATATGTAGCTGTTTTAAGGTTACAAAGTTTGACCACTTCCAATGGTCTACCCTATGAAAGGCCTATCCTATTAAAGAATTTTACACACTGTTAAAAGTGACTTGGTTAAAGGATTTAAAAACATTCACTTGGAATTTTACCATGTTAAAGGATTTAGCACCTTGTTTAAAGGCTTACAACATGGCTATTAAGCCAACCTATCATCATAGGATTTTCATTCCTAATATAATTTCTAGAGAGTATTAGAAAATCTTGATCTAATGACTTGTAATCCTCAATTGCTGATCCAGATCCTTATTCTGCTCTGTCTATTCTGATCCTTGCTTGATTTGATATGTCCCTTCTCTAAATTCTGATACTCTATTCTCAATCAATTGAATTCTACAATGCTATTTTTTTCTTTCTAAGTCTTTACACCCTTCTACACTTCACTATAATTCACCCATACACTCTTCCTTATACTCATAATGGGGTTTCATCCTTTTTAAAAAGGTTTTGAAGACTTAGGGTTAGGTATGAATCTACAATCATTATTCATTCTTCATTTCCTGCTCATTTCTTGCACTTTTCCTATTGCTTGCATACCTTCTCCATTTTTCTTATTGGCTGCATGCTGATTACATAGGTAATGTAAGATATTCGATCTTATCTTCAAGATCCTTGGAGATTCATTCTGAGTCAGCTCAAAAATAGTTTACATTTGAGTTTGTGAAGATACAAAGTCATATGTTGATTCCATCTTGCTCGACACTTATTAGTTGCTGATGCCTGACACATATAGGAATTCTATCTCACTCCACTCCTATAGCAATTCTATTTCACTTGGCATTTATACTTTTCTTGGCACCTATAGTGACTCAGCATCACTTATCGCTCGGCACTTGAACTTCACTCAGCACCTAAAGTTCACTCAGCACATGAAGTTCACTTGACACCTATTGAATCTCTAACTCAACACACACTATAGCTCAACTTTTGTATTATACTTAGCATCATCTTGAGAATTGGTTAAGTGTGTTGACACTCAATTTTTAAAACCAATCTGAGACCAACAATCTCCCCCTTTGACATGAGTGGCAGAAACACTTAACTAAACATTATGAATCTGATCTTTACATTCTGCTCAGCATATGTACAAAACTTCAAAGACTTGTTCAAAATTTTATATACCTTAAAAATTTTGTAACTCCCCCTGAGCTGATGTGCTAATTTGATAACCAAAATTCCACTCCTGCAACCAAAGGCTCTTGTGCTAAATTTGTCTTATGCTAATGTGTTTGATACTCTTTACCTTGTCTATACCTTGTATCTATTTGTTTGTGCTCTCCCTTTGTTTTTGCTCCCCCTTTGACATCTTCTTGCAATTTTTGCATCCTTTTGGCAATATCTCCTTATTACTTCCTCAAAAGTTGAATATCTCCCCTTTGGATATTCTTTATTACCTCCATCAAAGAATGTATTATCTACCCTATTCTTATTATAATCTTCCCCATGCAATAATAAATATCTCCCCCCTTTTGACACTTATGTCAAAGGGTCTTAAGAATGAATAAAATATTTATCCAAAATTGTTTTATCTACCTCTATGATCATCTTTAGAGAAGCATCCCAATTGTCTAAGGTAATTTCCAATTATTTGTGTTGGATGTCTGTCTCTACTACGAGATGTACTAGGCCTTCTAAGGTAGAAATATTAGGATCTTTCTTTAAAACACTTTCTACATAGGCCATTTCCTTATGTAGTACTTCCAGATGTGGGGTAAGACTATGTTGAATTTGTATCAATTTGGCCTTAAAATTGGCCTCTTCTACTATTAATACATCTAACTACTTCTAAGTGTGAAGCATTTTTGCAAAATGCTTCTCACTTTGAGCTAGATCTTTGTGTAGTTGTGTGTTAGAAATCTTAAGATTGTGTTCCAAGCTCAATATTCTTTGGCTGGTTTCTTGTGTGAAAAATGATGAGTCCCACAATTTGGAGTATAATGAGAATATATTCACGAGTACTAATTTCAATTTTTCAACTTTCTTAGCCAATTCCACTTGTGAAAGTTCTATCTCACTAGATATCTTCTCATTGAATTTCATTTGAAATTTCTTTTCTAACCACTCTAATAACTTAACATTTGTATCATGGTCTTTGTTTTGTACCTGGTCCAGTATGTTAGAAAATTGCTCCATGATGGGCTTTGTTTCATCAGGTATAGGCAAGCTAAATGCATTAAGGAATATGTCTTTGCTTTCCACCAATGCTTTCTTTTGTTTATACTCATTTCTGAGCATCTCCTACTTCTTTCTCTTTAGTGCCTCTTGCACTTCATTTATCTGTGCTATGTTCATTTTTTGTAGTCATAACTAGGTATGACTATTTCTTCATCAAGTGTAGGGTCTCCATAGTGAAGTACCCTTGCTACCTTGGTGTAGCTCAAGCTTGGTGCTAAAATTTGAAGTGGTAATGCATCAGTTCTCGATTGTTTGGTAGTAGTCCCTAAGGTAGGCAAGTTCACTAGTGTCTATATTGCCTCCTACTCTTTTTCCTTAGGAGTTTTCTCCTCTTCCTTCTCTTATTCTCTACTGCCTTGATCAATGACAATGATTTGAGGAGGTGCACCTTGGCTCCTCGACAGTTGTTGTTGCTATGACTGTATGATCAACCTTAGCAGTTGTATCTTATGCTACTTTCTCTTTTGGTTGATCTTCTATAGTTGTGGGAGGTTGTGAAGGTGGTTATTGTGTGTGCACCTTCTCCCTAGTAATCTCTTCTACAAACTTTTGTAATTATTGTGGTTTGGTGAAGGATCTTTTTGAGATCCTTTGCAATAAATGGATTGATATTCTGACCTAAGTCATTAGGAAAATACTTTACAATTATAGTTTCTATAGGTTTTGTATGTGGAGGACTTGGTGGTGGCAATTGGGTGTCTTGGACACTTTGTTTTGGCTGCTGCTCTTCAACTATTTCCTCTTCACCTTGTTGTGTCTTCTCTACTATTTCCTCTTCTTTTTCTTTCTCTCCTTCCTCATCATTTTCTTTCTCTTCTTCCTCATTATTTCTTCCCTCAAAGGGATCTTCTTGCCCTTCCTTGATAGTAGTTAATCCATAAATTAATTTCCACATTTGTGTGGACTTTTGCACAACATCTTCAATTTGATTTTGTAAAATTCTAAAGGCTCTGTATTTAGGTGCAAATTTGCTCCCATGTTTCTTGTTAGCCTTGCTTATTTGACCTTTAGTTAGGTCATGCATTACATGATCCAATGTTGAATCCCTTATTTCCTTCTCTATTTTAAGGTAGTAATGCCATTTATTCTCTACAATGGAGCTTAGCTCCTTAGGCATAGAATTGTCAATTTCAAGTGGGGTGGTCTAGAACTTGGCCATCATAGTGTAGATGGACTCTTTCACTATGTTCTAATCTTCTCTTGAAAATTTATTAAAATCAATGGTCTTTAAACTAGTTATATCTACATTATCTCTAATGTTATTACAAACATTTTCCAATTTAGACTTGGTAGAATGCTTACCAATCTGAATTGATCATTATTAGACTTTATCTTTTCTTTGTCTAACTCTAGAGGTGCAACATATTTTATTATTTTCTTTTGTTCTATAGTCCCTCCTTACTCTATGGCCTTTTTCTTCCCTTGTTCCTTTAACACTTGGGTTGTTGCCCTAGTATCTGCCCTTGTAGTTGGCTTGGCTGGGCTTGTCTTTGTTGCCTTCTTCTTCCCCTTGGGCTATGCAGCTGGCTATTTTTGTGCTTTCCTCTTCTTTGGATTAGCCTTGGGTGCTTCTTTTTTGGCACCTTCCTCTTCTTCTACATCCTCTCCCATTCCATAGGTCAAAACAAGCGTTTCCTATCCTTGTTCTTCTTCATCATCTTTTGCTTCTTCACCTTCTTCTCCTTCTACGGTGCCTTCACCAAATTTGGCCTTTAGCTTCTTTACAAGTTTGTCTTTCTTCTTTAGTGTGGAGGTAGTCTTTAACTCCATATACACCTTTAATTTAACTACATGATAGGTTCCAAAATGTGGTGCACTTTTGTCCATTTCCTCAGCTAGTAGTGTAGTTATAGCTATTGATGCCTCATCTATATTTATTTCATAGCCAAGAGGTCTTAACCATCTAACTCTTGGTATGGCAGCTAGTAAATAAGTATAATTGATATCTAAAAGAAAGAATACATCATTTAAATGATTCTCTATAAATGAAACTAGTATTCTTAGCCTTTTGTTAATGGTCTTCTTGAAGTCTCCAAAATAGCTAGTCATTAGGGTTTCAAAATTAGCTCCCATTTATTCTATATATTCATTAACTTGAGCTATGATAGACCTATTTTCTTTCTAGACTATTTTATCAAAATAAGGAAACTCATTCTATACATAGAAGAATATGCAAATCAAAATAGCACCAAACTTGCATTGGGCTCCCTTGGTTCTCCTTATTGCTACTAAATTCTCATTAATTTGCTACAATTGTAGTTTTGTAAGATCATAAGTATGGTCTTTTTTCACCAATTTGTAACCCACATCCATTGCAATGCAAGGCACACTGTTAAGTTTGCTAGATTGGTAAAATTTGTGTGCAATGACTCTAATAGCAAAGTCAACAAGAGGGTCTTGAATGGTGTCTATTTTCATTCCTCTCTTGTTCCACTTGGCACTAGTGGTTTTTTTCAATTTCTTCCTTATAACCACTCCTAAGGGTCTTTGGTTGATCTAGGGTTGGGTTCATTAACCTTAGTTATCAACTTATCTTCATATTAATGATAAAAACATAAATTTAGGAGTAACACTCAAATAAAATCCAAGAAATACATCTAATTTGTTGGTTTTTAAGACCTTCTAGATGATTATTAACATATAAAAATTTAATAGATCAAACTATTCCTTATTCCTCAAACTATTATCCACATAAAAAACTATCTTTAGAATCTAACTAGAATGCACCAATGACTAAATCCTATGGTCATAATTGAAGTTAATTTGTAAATGAAGGATGTTTCCAATAAGACTATTGACTATTGATAAGAACTCTAAGTTAAGTGATAAGGTTTTCCAACCTATAAACATGGAAATAGATTTGGTGAATTGTGAATCAATAAATAAGGATTTGGTGTAGGATAATTATGAACGCACGATGCTCATGCATCAATTTTCATTATAGTTATATGCTAGTGCATTTTGTATATGAGACCCCTATTAGTACAAGGCATGACTTAATAGAGATCTATGCCTTACTTAATATGCTAATAACTCTTGACCTCACAATTACATTACATATTTATTCTTGATCAAGACATAGAATATTCCCATCACTATTTAGAGTCCATACTTATGGTCATCAACATGATGCCCATCTATATCCTTAATAGGTTAAAGAAACAATCTATCTTGCTGCTAATCATAGTTGAATGAGTTTGACCATTTCTCATATTTATAATAAGGTAAAGGATGGTATCTTGGGGAACTTCTCTAAGAACTTCATATTTTAATATAAGATTTTTCTCTAGCACTCTAACTTGCCACATGATTCATCATGAATCCTTCCTCTATATGACCATTTTATAAGTCATAATACAACATACTTTGTAATATTATTCACAAGGCCTCATAAATAGCTTAAAACCAAAGATAAAAATAACCAATTAAATAGGAAAATAACATCAAGAGTGGAAACAATGGTACACCCATAATAAAAACAAGTAAGGCATGTCCCTGAGGAAAAATGGGACAATAAATAAGAAATATGGCTAAGTAGTCAAATAATATGCTTTGCATTATTGGAAAAATATATAAATACAAAAAATTGCAACAAGGAAACAATAATAAATGACATTACGAGCATGATGTGACCATAACAATGTTTTTTGATGGGGAGGGAAGGAAATGTAGTCTCCTAGCCACAATAAAATTTAATTATATATAAAGAAAACTACCTTAGACTCCTAGTCTTTCTTGGTAATAGGGAGGGAAGAGCAAGATCATAACTCTCACTACTGCAAATGTTGTTATGCCTGAGATATATCAAGAACCATCTAGAGCCATATGTAGATTTTTGTGTACCAACCTAGAGATGTCAAGAGCTACCACGAGCCAATTCTCTAGCTATCTATGGCTTCTTTCTTTTGGCCTATTTATGTTAGGAGTTATTGTGAGCTATCTAAAGCTAGAACATCAACCCAAGATTTATATTGATGGTCCTTTGACCATATGAATGGAATCAAGATTGGTCTTACACACCTAGGAATATGTTAAATAAGGAGCCTATAAGAGCATGAACTAGAAAAGCCACATGATGTCTTTGTATTACCCTAGTCTAGATATCTTAATAACACCTTCTATGGTGTATTGGTAAATTCACTAAGGAGTGGGTTCAAACTAAGAATCTTGTAATGGAAGATACATATGGGAATAAATATAAGACTAGCATCCTTCATAATCTCATGTTCAAGGGAGCTCTCCTACCCCTTATCATCTAGCTCATTCTAATAGAAGAAAATATAGGGTTACTATCACAATAGTTAAAATATAAGATGTGACCATTATGTATAAAATTATATTATTAGCCCACTAGGAGTTATATAGTGGGGCATCAAACTTGCAATACTATGATTTATATTTATGGGTTGCATTGTTATTATTATAGATTTTAATTTAAATATTTGTATTAATCCATAGGAACAAAACTAAGCTTATGAAGACCATGGGTTTTATTGAAGTACATATTATCATTAAAACCAATTACAAATCCATTCTATCCTTTCAAATCTTGTTATGTGCTACTTTTTTTTATGAATGATATGGTCATGACCTATTTAGGTCTTCTAGCCATGTAAGATATTATAAAAATTCACTTATTAACATGTTATTTAATTATTTTAGTTTAATGTAATCAATGCTATTAATTCTCTTGTTCCCACTTCCTTGCAAAATTTAATATATCATAACCCTAAGAAGTTTTAAAATTTTATTATGATCGAATAATGTTATCTATTTAAAGTGTATAACTTACTTTTCCTTTCAAAGAAAGAATGCTTATTATGGCTCAACATGTATAAGGAGAACATACTCTCTCTTGTAACTAAGATAATATTTCCTCTATTTTATTTTTATGCCTTTGTGACATTAATATAAGATTACCTACTATCATTGATCATTTAAGGTCATTTAATATGAATTGGTTACCTAAATATAATAAGTTTTTTTTGAGTTCAGTGATAGAAGTAACAAGCTTTAAAAGATAGGTTCATTGTAATTTTTTTATAATAAGAATTCCACTTTTCATTGAGTAACTTATAAAACTTTACACATAACATGGGACCATTAATGCCCAAGTGTTGCAAACTAGGCTTTGATACCAAAATTTCATGCCCAAAAATAAGGGCAAAAATACACCAACAATTTATTTTTGATTAATTAATCCCCTTTAGAATAATTAACTTATACTCTTTATACTTTGGATTTATCCTTTAAATATTTAAAATTATGTTTGTTATGCAACAATTTAATTAATTGCACTTTAGCCAACTTCAAGATCTAGTTATAATAATTACCATAAATATAATATTCTAAGGTTCACTTCTTTCTAACCCATTTAAATGCATTGCAAAATAATAAATAATTATACTAGGTATCCATAAAAAGGGTGATTGAAATAAAAATAATCAATTGAGTTTAAAGTTCACTTTGCAATGATACCAAGGTACTATGAAATATGATTTACTTAGTTAAGGATGATATACACCAATTTAGTTTAACACTCTATCTAAAATATAAGCACTATGAAAAAAATTCAATGAGATAAATCTACCATAGTGGAATATCATGAGATTAAAGGTGATTATTCATCTGGTTATGCCAATTTGACTATTTTTCTCAGTCCCCTTTCAACCCATTGTGAAATGGTGAACCTCCATGTCAACCAATTTCTCTATTTTGTAGAGTTGCATGTTAGCCCCTTGCAAAATAGAAAACCCTTCATGTTATAACATCCTAATAATTTTGATAGCTACATGATTTGACTATTATGGACATGACATGTTTCTTAATGCTAGTCTCTTAAAGGAAACAAAATTTTGACCTTTCCAACACAATACCAAATGTCCTTTTAATTATTTTAATTTTTTTTATAGGGATTTACTTGTCAAAATTTTCTCTTATTTACTATGTAAATTTATTTGAACCACTCCCTATCATTTCAAGTTGCAAGTTGGAAGAGTAATTATACAAAAGTTAGATTTTTTTTCCAATCCTTTTTCTTAATTGATCTTCTTCTTAAAAAATTGAATCTTGTATAACTAGGTACAAATATCAATATTTTCTCAAGGATATATATTTTAAAACTATCTTAGTCATGTACATTATTATTTAAACTTTATTTATTAAAAGTTAAATCTTACCAGTCTTAAAGGTAGGTAAAATCTATCTACCCATATCATACTTTTTGTTTAAAATAAGTGATATTTCTAGAAAGTAACTCAACCATTAGTCCAATACAAATTTTTTCTAAGTGACTATGACTTTAGCTGTAGGTGTCAAGTCAATTAACTAGACATGTTAACCTCCTGCAAAATAAGAGTGCTATAGGAAAGGATTTTAATTTCATTATACCTTTGTTTTCTTCTCTCTATAATTATGATGCGTTAAAAATGTAGATGACTCTATTTGTACGTAGTAAAAAAAAAATATATTATCATTTTAAGAGATCTAATAATTCTATTTAAACAAGAAAAATTTCCTAAATTGGTTACCACAATAAGGCAAGTAGATATATATATATATATATATATATATATATATATATATATATATATTTAGAATGTAGTATTGCATTTCAACTCTTACTAAAAATAATGAAGACATCTTTCCTTTATCTATATAGTAAAAATCTAGTGATTGTCCATATTCTATTTAGATTGAAAAATTACAAATTTCTATAGTTCTTTTCTTTACAACAAAAAAATAACTACATAAATCAATGATAGATTTCATTTATTCTCTATTCTTATTTTCCAGTAATAACAAAAGGGAAACATGCAACATTTTCAAGAATCCATTCCTTTTCTTTTACAACATAAAATAAGAAATTTACATTCTTTTTCAAAGTACATATTAACATTCACCAACAACAAAATACTAAAGTGCATTACATAATACAAGTTCTTCATCTTTATGTTATTATTATATAAAAAGAAAAAATCAATGACTATTTTCTTTTCTTTTCATCTATGACTTGAACACAAAAAAACATTCTTCTCTTTATGTTGATCAAGAGCTTCAAAAACTAAATCTTCAAAATACAAAGATAACCATGGGAAGCTCACCTCCCAACCTAGGCCCCTAGGAGACAACCCCTGAGTTGGGTGAACCAAAAAGAACAAAAATAGTACACATGAGCACCCTTCCCAAGCTTTCACAAATAGGTTATCAAGAACCCATTAATTGGGTGAAGGTAGGAAAATCTAAGAGGAAAAGTGATGAAAATAATCAAGAAATACATACCTTCACAAGGCCTCAAATACATTCCATTAAAAGGCCTTCAAATTACTCACATACTCTTCTTTCATTCATATTTCCTTCACAAGGCTAAAACAAATCCCTTATCACCACAAAAAGTATAAATACACAAATGGAAACATGGAGCCCATACTCCATACCACATCCTTCTTCTCCATGAGAAGAAACTCTCTACTACAAGGGCTGCCCAACTAACCTCTTCACCCACAAGGCCACTTTTTACCTCCCAAGGATTAGTAATTCCTTTCACACCCAAGAATAAACCACCCTCGAAATGCAAGATTAATAATGAACTAAAAAAACTCCATACCCATTCCTTACAAGAACAAGCAAAAAATACTTGGAGAAATCCATACAACACATGCAACTAAAAATCTATGCTACAAAATGAAACTTAAACAAGATTTCCTTCCATGGAAAAGAGGACCAACCATCAATTCAAAGCAATATGGAAAATGAAGGTTGTAGAAGAGCTTTCCTCTCCTTCCTAGGCCTTTTCCCCAAAAACTAATGGGGACACAACCCAAGACAAAATGAATGAAATAGGAAAAGGGGAATGTTATTATTAGAAGTGATCTGCTACTACATTCAATATAATGAAAATTGACTCCATGACATGCCCTATGGGCTTACAATGTTATTAGATTATGGAGAAAACCCTTCTCACAGTACCTTCTCCCAAACTCCACCAAAAACTACCTTTACAATGCCATAAATATCCTTAAGTAAACCAAATTAGGTTTAGGGTTACTAATACATTTTAGAATATGCCATTTGGCATCCACCACCAAAATAGAAGGTTCTATAAAATATGTCAGAAGTTGGTGTAAAATTAGAAGAATCCAAAAATGATAGTCCAACTTCTAGGAGGCATAACTTTTGATCCAAGACTCTGATTGACAAACTGTTTACATTTTCAAAAAGATCTCCAACTTCTCTAGAGCACTATGGACCAAATTTTATTGTACCCCATTTTCTAGGCCATACAAGGCCATTTAGTGCCTCAAATCTGACTTTGAAGTGCTCTTAGGAGGTCTCTAGAAAATTTAAAACTATAATAACTTTCAAATTGTAAAGCCTTTTGACCTGATTCCTTTTCTGGAGTGCTTTAAATTACAAGTATTATGATACACCCAACTTACACCCTCTAAATCATTATAATTATGGCTCAATTACAAAATAACCTATTTTCTACATTAGCATGTATCCCAAGGTGCTCAAAAACTCTAACCCAAAAAACCAATAGTGGAACTATGAGAGTTGGAATTTTCATTTGACCCAAGTAGGTATCCAAAAATGAAAACACATTAAATAGAAAATAAAACTAAGAATATTTTTGGGTGATACAGGATTGCCCTTACACCATTGGATGCTCCTGCATCAAAAACTTATCCAAATCTAAAAGTGTCTCTAAAACTAGAGAGTGAGTGAACAAGCTCTAAGTCTTACCAAGTCCCTCTATAAATACCTCCAACACTTTACCCAACAAAATTTTCTAATGGAATTGAATTCACATCCTTTTCTCTTACACACTTGTTTCCCTCATAAATGTGAGGTGAACAAAAAGATTAGATAAAAAGAAAAATGGACATGACCTCTTCTATTTTTGCCACAATTGAAAAGTGGTACTTTTGGACGGTCACTAATGTAATTTGGACACTCTAATGGTCAAATTTTAACCCCCAACCCATAGTACACCCATATGGTTAGTTAATTATGGGCTAAATTGTTGGAAGCATTTAATGGGAAATAAGATACTGGGGGGGGGGGGGGGGGTGGTGCTGGGGGTGAATAAAAAACTTGAACTTTTACTTGCAAAAACAAATTATTGATTTCACACCCAATTCACCTCATATCTTAGATCTAACATCAAAACTGTAAGGCTAAAATTAAAACATAACATCCATGAAAAGTTTCAACACATAACACAAATGATTTGGTTACCCATAAATACTTTAATGTGAAGGTAAAACTGGGGTAGGGATGAAACCCATAAATCTTCACTGTTGCAATAATAAAGTTAACCTATTAGGGTTATAATAATGATCATAATAGATGATCTACCCTATGAGGGGTGTACCTTGTTAAAAGATTTAAGACAGTTAGGTCTTACCTTGTTAAAGGATTTTACTCTTACAATCAAGTAAGAACTCTGTTAGGGGATTCAAAATAGATCTATTAGGATCACTCTGTTAAGAGATTTATCTTGATTCAATTTGTTAAAAACTAATTTAGTACTTGACCCTTAGTCTTCTCTGAAAGCTAATTTTGAATCTCCTACTATTTAATGTCTCAATCCAATCTCTTAATTTGATATCTCCATTCTATCCTTAACTATGTAGATTACTCTATCTGATATCCTTTTAGACTTAGTCTTCCTTCTTATAATTACTTTAGAGTAGCTGAGATGGGGGTGGGGGTGAATTAGTTATTCAAGGTCCAGATGTCCAATTCAAACTTTTCTTCAAATATAGTGAACTAATTCAATCATTCATTCATCCAAACTTTAACTTGTCTAATTAGCAAGTTACTATAAATCAACATGCAAGTATAACACAAAAGAAATCAACACATGACACAATGATTTATGTGGAAACCCAATTTGGGAAAAACCACCAGTAACATGCTACTCATTTCTCACCCTTCTAAAGTGATGCCCTATTAAAGGCTTACAACACACACTGTTAAATCTGACCTCGTTAGAGGATTTAACCACCCTGTTAGAAGTGGGCCTGGTAAAAGGACTTTAGAACATTCACTTGGAATGCCACCCTGTTAAAGGATTTACAAATGGCTATTAGGCCAACCTAAGTCCATAATTTTTTTTAGATCTAATACAATTTCTAGAGAGTATTAGAAATGCTTGACCTAATTACAACATAGAACTTATCTTGTAGATCTCAGATCACTTCTTAGCTCATACCCTTGCCTGGCCTTCTATCTTTGCAACTCTTAACTACTTGTCTTATCTTTCAAGCTTTGCCTCCTTGAGTCTCCATACTCAATCTACCAATGCAATCATCTCTTCATGACCACTCTTAGAAGTAGAGCCTCTGTGCTCTTCCTTCTCCTAGATGTCTCCTTCTTGACACCCTTTCATTCACTTCGTAGATTTTGGCACTTTTGTAGCAACAATATTAGCAGCTCTCTTCTTCTTGGTTTATGACTTCTTAAATAGAAGACTTGGAGTTCCTTTTCTTGTTCAATTCATCTTTTCCTCAATTTCAATTTGCATGGATTAGGTAGGATTCATTGCATCTAACCCATATTCTATTTCCTCTAAGAACTTCTTGAATAATCCATTAGAATTCACCCAAAAATAGTTTACATAGGATTTTGTGCCAACAACTCATCATCCTTATCCTCCAAATTGTTCACAAAATTCAATGTAACCACTAAGTTGGCTTGGATTTGGAAAATTTTTGCTATATGAAATAATGCAGTAGCTCAACACTATTGAAATACTAGTGCTCGAAACATACTATGTTACTCAGCATCAACTATGTTTTTCCTGAAGCTCGACACTTGAAGATCACTCAGCACATACTAAATTTTTTTTGATGCTCGAAACTTGATCTTTACTTAGCACTTGAAGATCACATGGCACACATTAGAAAATATCTATTACTTGACTTCTACTAAGAATTTGCTTAGCTTCAACTAACTTTCTTTGTACCCACTAATGATCTTAATTAAAGCTTGTTACAATTCTTTAGAATAATTGAGGGGGGGGGAGGGGGGGTGAATCAATTATCCAAGGTCCAAATGCCCTAATAATACTTTTTGTACAAATCCTTAATGGAACATAACCGAAATTATCATGCATGCACTTGAACATTAAGCAATCATAAAAAGTAAACATGCACCACACCATAACACTAAGAATTTAATAACCCAGAAACCATCTAGAAATAACAAGGAAAAACTGGAGTGGGGATGATACCCACAAAATAATTGTACAATTGATTTCAACCACTTTTGATGGTCTGCCTTGTTAAAGGCTTGCCTTGTTAAAGGGTACAACACATTGTTAAATATGACCTTGTTAGAGGATTTCACCATGCTGTTAGGAATGGGCCTGGTCAAAGGACTTTGGAACATTTAGTTGGAATGTCACCCTATTAAAGGATTTACAACATGGCTATTAAACCAACCTAAGTCCATAGGATTTATTTTAACTGTTATAATTGCTAGAGAGTAACAATAATGGCTTTTGATCTGATACAACTTACAACATATCTTGCAGATTACAGATCACACTTCAGTTCAATCCTTTGCTTGGCTTTAATTACTACAACTCTGTAAGCTTGTCATCTCAAGCTTTGTCAACTTGAGTCTTCTTACTGATCATACGAATACAATCATATCTATGGTCACCTATTGAAGTAGAGTATCTGTGCTCTCTTCCACCTTAGCACCTTTTTCAGTACTTCATGCTTTCATATTCGAACACCTTTTTTTTCTTCGTGACCTTATGACTCCTTAAATAGAAATTTGGAATACCTTTCCTGCTCGATTCTCCCTCTCCAACTTTAGGGTTTCAATAGATTAGGTAAGATACAATGTATCTATCCCATATCTTGCTCTTATCTAGAAACTTCATCTAGAATCCAATTATATTCGTCAAAAATGTTTTACATAGTGTTCTGTGCCACCAGCTCATCATTCTTATCTTCTATCTGATTCATAGAATTCTAGATAACAACCATGTTGGCTCAGATTTGGCAAATCTTCAATTTTTAAAATAATGCAACAACTCGACATTATTGATTTACTGATGCTCAGCACCTGAAAAATTCTGTGAAACTTGGTTCTTGAAATTCACTCAGCACTTCAATATCACTGGGGACTTATATCCTACTCGGCACTTGAAAACTTACTTGGCACTTATATCCTGCTTGGTACTTGAGAACTTACTCAGAACCTATTTCTTTTCTACTACTTGGCACCTGATCTTCACTTAGCACACACTAAGTTGAACTTTGCTCGACTTCAACTGAGAATTTGTTCAGCACTAACTAGGTTGCTCGGCTCTTGTATCTTTGATATGTCTTGGTGTGTCCATCCTCTTTGTTTTAGAGTATATCATCAATATATTATTTCATCAATGGCTTAGCTGTTCCTTATACTTCATTACAACATCATAACTTCAACCTTTCTCTAGGTACTCTAGTTACATCTTCTTGATTGCCGCCTCCTTGTCAATCAACCATCTTATAGTATTTGGATCACTAAAGCAATTTTCATTCTTGTAAGTAGCAAGTTTGACATCAATGACAAAAAAATGATTGAAAACATTCTTTACCAGTTCCATTACTCTTCATTCATGAGCATTTCAATCATTTCCAACAAAGCTTTGCAGTTATCCTTGTTACAACTTCTTTCTCCAATTTATCTAAGTGTGACCAACCTCTATATCTTTGAGTATGTCATCAATACATTATTTAACCATTGTCTTAACTAATCCTTGCACTTCATTACAATATCATAACTTAACCTTTCCCTTAGGTGCTTTGGTTACATCTTGTTGATCAAATCCTCTTCATCAATTAACTAAGTGATAATGCATGAATCTTATAAGCAAATATCATCCCTACAAATAGTAGGTTTGACATCAATGGCAAAACAATGATTGAAAATAATCTTTCACAACAATCTCCCTCTTTGATCTTCAACAACAATGAACCTTTCAATCAGATTTCCAACAATCTCCCTCTTTGGCATTGACGGCAAACCAAACTAATCAACCATCAGACTAAACTATTCCACTAGAAGCTTACTAGGTTAGAATAGTAAGTCAAATGCCAAAAAGTAAATTGTAACATCACATCTCCTACTACTATTCTAATTGTCTTATTACACTTCTCCCTCTTTGCTACTATATCCTTTATCTTTATCTTTCTCCCTTTTTATTATTCCTCTCCTACTATTCTGATCAACCTCTAAAATCTCCCTCTATTTTGCTGATCCTTTATCTTCAACAATTGTTGATTAGTTGTTCACTTCTTCCTCTTTGACAACAATGCCAAAGACATATTAGCATCTTTAATATGCAGATGTAGCTCTTGTAGATTTAGTCAATCTCTCCCTCTATCACCTTGCTTGTGACTAATTTGAAGTTATCAACACTTCTATTACTTTAGTCATGGATCCCAAAGTAAATATCCTCTACATCAATGTGTAAAATCTTCAACATTTTACTTATTTGATGTAGGGCATACTTACTTTTTGGTTCAAGTAGCCTTAGCTAGGGGTATCACCCCTAACTTACCTCTAAGATACTCAAAAGCATATTTAGGTAGTGCTTTTGTGAAGATATTAGCAATTTGTTCCTTTGAGCTGACATATTCCATCTTCACTTGTTTATCTTCCACTAGCTCTCTTACATAGTGATACTTAATTGCAATATGCTTGGTTTTAGCATGCATTACTAGATTCTTTGATATATTGATAACACTTGTATTATCATAATAGAGTGTCATAGGCTCAATTACCTCTTCCTTCATACCTTGCAGCAAGTGTTTGATCCACACAATATTAGTGCAGTTTATAGCAGCTGCTACATATTTAGCTTCAGCAATAGATTGTGAGGTGCAACTTTGCTTTTTGATTGTCCATGTGATCAACCTCTTTCCTAAGAAAAGTGTTCCTCCACTGGTGCTTTTTCTATCATCAATGTTACCTCCCCAGTCTACATCAGTGTAAGCTTTTAGTTCAAACTTCTCATTCCTCTTGTAGTATAAATCAAAGTCATCAGTTCCTTTCAGGTATCTTAGTATTCTCTTCACTACCATTAAATGATTTTCTCTTGGATTGATAGAAAATCTTGCTACTATTTCAACAACTAATGCAATGTCTGGTCTACTATGTACAACATATTTCAATTTTCCAATCATTGACCTGTACAATATCTAATTTACTTCAATAGATTCATCATTCTTTGATAGTTTATGACCTGTTGCCATTGGTGTGCTAACTAGTTTTAAGTCTTCTAGCCCAAATGTTTTGAGTACTTCCTTGATGTATTTATATTGGGTCAAAAATATTCCACGCTTCAACTGATGTACTTGTAATCCAATGAAGAATTTGATTTCCCCAAACATTGACATCTCAAACTCATGCTTCATTTGATAAGCAAAATATTTGCATAAAACATTTTTTCCTCCAAATATTATGTCATCAACAAAGATTTCTGAAATCAAAATGTCTTTACTTTCCTTAGATTTGATTTAAAAATTGCTATTGTCATTTATTCTTTCAAATCCTATCTTCAGAAGATATTTGTGCAACTTTTCATACCATGCTCTAGGTGCTTGCTTCAATCCATATAGTGCTTTATGTAGCTTGCAAACCATGTCCTTGTTCTTTTCATCAACAATTCCCTCTAGGTGTTCTATATATACTTCCTCCTCTAGTATACCATTCAAAAAAGCTAACTTCATGTCCATCTGGTGGACTTTGAAACCTTTATATGCAACATATGCAAGTAATGTTCTTACTTCTTCCATTCTTGCAACAAGGGCAAATGTCTCTCCATAATCCAATCCTTCTTCTTGTGCATAGCCTTTGCAAACTAATATGGCTTTGTTTCTTGTTATTTAACCATTCTTGCCAAGTTTTTTTTTGAACACCCATTCAGTAGCAATCACATTCTTATCAGTTGGTCTGGGAACTAGAGACCAAGTTTTGCTTTTCTCAATCTGATCTATCTCTTCTTTCATGGCTTTATACTAGTCATCATATTGCAGTGCATCTTTAACTATTTTGGGTTCAACCTAGCTCAGAAGACATGATTCATTCTTGATTCTATTCCTTGTCATTGGTATAGCATCCTTATCACTAATGATTTGATCTGCAGGGTGATGTCTTCTTGCATACTTGGCTAATCTAGGTTCAGTTCTTCTTTTCACATTTGATTCTTCAACTTTAGAGTCATTTCATTCACCTTCATCTGTCATTTCATCATTTCTTTCTTGCATACTTTTTTTAGAATCAGAGTGTGCATGTTCCATATTCTACAACTTAGCTTTTGAATGTAACTCGACATTCACTGGTTGAGACTCGACAGATACTGAAGTTTGTTGTTGATTCCCAACTTGATTTGTAGCACTGTCTTTAGTTGTCATTCCTTCATAGAAGTATACAAAGGATCTATAATCCTCTATTTGCCTTGACTCATCAATCTAAACTTTTGCATGCTCATCAAAATTTACATTTGCACTCTTCACAACTTTGTTAGGGTTAGTATTCAAACACTTATATGCCTTACTTCTAGTGGAGTATCCAAGAAATATACCTTCATCACTTTTTGCATGAAACTTACCATTTCTAGTGTCTTTTAGAATATAGAATTTACAACCAAACACTTTGAAATGTTTAACATCAGTTGAATGACCATACCACTATTCAAATGGTGTTGCATTTGTACCTTTCTTGATTTGAACTCTATTCAATGTGTAGACTGCAGTCCTTATAACTTATCTCCAGTACTTAAGTGCAACATTTTTCTCCATCATCAAGGTTCTTGCACAGTCAATCCCTGACCTATTTCTTCTTTTAGCAATACCATTCTATGGTGGAGTTCTTGGTGCTAATGTTTTCCTTTTGATACCTTTATCATTGCAAAATGTTTCAAACTCTCTTGATGTGAACTCTCCTCCTTTGTCTGACCTTAGGAATTTTAGGTTCTTTCCTTTTTCCTTCTCAACTCTAGCCAAATACCACTTGAACATTTGAAATGCATCAAATTTTTGTTTTAAGAACATAGCTATCATCATTATGAAATAATCATCTACAAATAGCATTATGTATCTATCTCCTAGGTAGCTTTGTACTTCTATTGGGCCACATAAATTTGTATGAACTATCTCTAGAACTTCATTGGAAGTATATGCTTTGCTTTCGAAACTAGATTTAGTCATCTTCCCTAGTTGACATTGTTTACACATTGTGTTTTTAGGTTTCTTTAACTTGGGCAATCCTCTAACTTTGTTCTTTCTACTAATGCTGATCAAATTATCAAAATTAACATGACACAACCTTTTATGCCACAACCACACATCATGAAGTCTAACAACATGACATGTTGGTTCTTCCATATCTAGGTAAAACAAATTACTCCTAGTTTGTTCACCTTTTCCTATCAGATTTTCATCAATGTCATAAATCTTGGTAGTTTTGTTTCCAAACTCCACTTTGTAACCTACATTGCCTAATTGTGATACACTCAACAAGTTGTAATTCAATCCTTCAACATAGGATGCATTATCACATGAAATTTTCTTTGTAAGTTTGATAGATCCTTTTCCTTTGATTTGACATGGGGCATCATTACAAAATCTAATGCTATTTCCATCATATTGAGTAAAGGTAATGAACTTACTTTTATCTCCTATCATGTGATTTGAGCATCCACTATCTATGATCCACATGTCATTCTTGTTCACATAGGTAACCAATGCTTTCATTTTCATCTTTTTCTAATTCATCCTTCATGGCTATATAGACTACTTCATCATCATTTTCATCAAAATCTTCTTCAACAATGTAGCATCTCTTGCCTTTCTCCTTATAATCTTTGCTATCATCTTCTCTTTTGTTCCTTAACTTGCTTCCTTCTTTAAAGTTTTTCTTTTGTGGGCATCTTGCAGCTATATGACCTACTTCATTACAATTGAAACATATGATAGGAAGCTTACCTTTGAATTTTTTTTACCTCTATGGAATCTCCTGGCCAATAGTGCTTCTAACTATTCCACATCTTCCTCATCTGTGCTGCTATCATTAGATGCATGTTTTCCTTTTCTTCTTCTCATACTTGGTGTATCTTCCTCAGTATCTTTTATTGTTGTCTTGGCCTTGAAAGTAGATTCAAGGTTCCCAGGTCTATAGTTGTCAAAATTGGATAGCTCAAATCCAATAAGTCTTCCAACTATTTCTTCAAAAGTTAGTGTGTGTTCTTGTACACACCTCAGCTCTTGAATGGCTAAAACTCTTATAGAATAGATATGGAGTAGAGTTCTCAAGTATTATCTGATGGATGTTTCTTCTTCTAGTTGACCACCTAGACTTCTTATTGCACTCACCACTTCTTTTATTCTTGCAGCATATTGAGCAACATTTTCACCTTCCTCCATCTACATGTCATCAAACTTCCCTCTTAGGCTTTCTCTCTTTACTCTCTAGACATTCTGATCTCCTCCATATATTTTTGACAAGGGTTTCCACATCTTAAATGAAATGTCATAATCTTTGACATCATCATATTCAACATAGCTAAGTGCAGAGGCAATCTCTAACATTGCTTGTTTATGCTCCTTTTTGTTTAAGTCATCTATAGTAAGGGGTCTTACTGGAGTTAATGCTCTATTCCAATTGAGGTTTGTGCATAGTCACCTATTGATCCAAGGTGAAATTTCATCAAACTCTGCCATGCAACAAAGTTTTCCTTGTTAAGCTTGGGAACTTCTCTCTTGGACATCTTGATCTTCCTGCTTCTAGTACCTTGAAACTAAATCAAAAAAAAGCTATGATACCAATTGTTAGAATTTATCATTAGTTATTTTAGGTCTAGATGTCCAATTAAAACTTTTCTTCAAATATAGTGAACTAATTCAATCATTCATTCATCCAAACTTTAACTTGTCTAATTAGCAAGTTATTGTAAATCAACATACAAGTATAACACATAAGAAATCAACACGACACAGTGATTTACATGGAAACCTAATTTGGGAAAAACCACTAGTAACATGCTACTCAATTCTCACCCTTTTGAAGTGATGCCCTGTGAAAGACCTACCCTTTTAAAGGCTTACAACACACACTGTTAAATGTGACCTTGTTAGAGGATTTAACCACCCATTTAGAAGTGGACCTGGTAAAGGACTTTAGAACATTCACTTGAAATGCCACCCTATTAAAGGATTTACAAATGGCTATTAGGCCAACCTAAGTCCATAGGATTTTCAGATCTAATACAATTGCTAGAGAGTATTAGAAAATCTTGACTTGATTACAACATACAATTGATCTTGCAGATCTCAGATCACTTCTTAGCTCATACCCTTGCCTGGCGTTCTATCTCTGCAACTCTTAACTACTTGTCTTATCTTTGAAGCTTTGTCTCCTTGATTCTCCATAGTCAATGTACTAGTGCAATCATCTCTTCATGACCACTTCTAGAAGTAGAGCCTTTGTGCTCTTCCTTCTCCTAGATGTCTCCTTCTTGACACCCTTTCATTCACTTTGTAGATTTTGGCACTTCTTTAGCAACAATATCAACAACACTCTTCTTGGTTTATGAGTTCTTAAATAGAAGTCTTGGAGTTCCTTTTCCCACTCAATTCATCTTTTCCTCAATTTCAATTCGCATGGATTAGGTAGGATTCATTGCATCCAACCCATATTTTGTTTCCTCTAGAAACTTCTTGAATAATCCATTAGAATTTTCCCAAAAATAGTTTACATAGGATTCTGTGCCAACAACTCATCATCCTTATCCTCCAACTTCTTCAAAAAATTGAATGTAACCACTAAGTCAGCTTGGATTTGGAAAATCTTCATTATTTGAAATAATGCAGCAGCTCGACACTATTGAAATAATGGTGTTTGGCACATACTATGTTACTCGACATCAACTATGTTTTTCTTGATGCTCAACACCTGAAGATCACTTGGCACATACTGAAATTTTTTTGATGCTCAACACTTGATCTTTACTCGACACTTGAAGATCACTTGGCACACATTAGAAAATATCTGTTACTTGGCTTCTACTAAGAATTTTCTTGGCTTCAACTGACTTGGTCGACACCCACTAATGATCTTAGTTAAAGCTTTGTAGTCATACTTGTTACAACTTCTTCCTCCAATTTATCTAAGTGTGACCAATCTCTATATCTTTGAGTATGTCATCAATACATTATTTAACCATTATCTTAACTAATCCTTGCACTTCATTACATCATAACTCAACCTTTCACTTAGGTGCTCTTGTTACATCTTGTTGATCAAATCCTCCTC
The DNA here is from genome assembly GCA_028749045.1 of Cupressus sempervirens. NCBI lineage: Eukaryota > Viridiplantae > Streptophyta > Pinopsida > Cupressales > Cupressaceae > Cupressus > Cupressus sempervirens. Next base: position 966,110,691 of record CM053787.1, read on the forward strand.
ATCAATCAACTAGGTGATAGTGCATGAATCTTATAAGCAAATATCATCCCTAAAAATAGCAGGTTTGACATCAATGGAAAAACAATGATTGAAAAAAATCTTTCACAACAATCTCCCTCTTTGATCTTCAACAACAAGGAGCTTTTCAAACAGATTTCCAACATTCCTTTCTCTATTATGTTCTTGTTCATTCCTTCACTTGCACATTCACTAATTCATTACTCATCCATATCATTATATGATCCTATGGTTAGAGCCCTCGTTAAATATATAATCTTTGAAAGTTTTGGATAATAATCAAAAGTTCACAATTCATCCCTTTTGCTATTTCCCTTCTAATTTTCTTGTTGGTTGATCTACTTTCCTCAAGATCAAAACCTTCTATAAAGATTTGTAAAATATATCTTAACTAACTCTATAATTATTAAATGCTTTATAGAAGTTGGCCAAAAATGGTTTACATAGGTTTTTGTGCAAATACAAACTCATATGACAAAAAATGGTTCTCTCAGCATCTAAACTTTTTGACACTTGGTCATAACTAGAATTCATGTTGGCACTCAACTTCTACATACTCAATCTATTCTCTTCACTCAATTTTTTTTTTGTGTAATTTACTTGGTCTCAACTATGTAAGCTCAACTTATATATGCACTCAATCTCAACTAGGGTGGTTGGAAATCTTTGACTTGATCGACATGTAATGCAAAATAAATAAGTCCTTATATACTCGACCTTTACTAGATGACTTGGTTATTGTGATGACCATTCAACTTTTCCTAGTAAATAACTAAGTGTTTGGACTCTAATAAGAAACTTAAGCATAGAGATCAACATAAAAAACTCCCAAGAGCCACTTTTAACCCCTCTAAAGTTCACTTAAAGTTAATTGGTGTAGGAGCACCTAGGGGTAAGGTCAAAATCTAAAGGCATTTTAGTTTGCACATGGTCTAACCAACGATGGAATCAATAAAGAAACTTATAGATGTTAGAGTAAATAATTATTATTTACTCTTTTACTTAAGTTTACTTAGGTTAATGCATTTATTTATTAGTTTTGGACTAGGAGTTGTTGACAACATGGGAGTTTGTTCCTATCTAAGTCATACTTATCCTCTCACCTTGATCGAGGATATTTCATGTTTTGTGAATGTATGCTTTAGTTGTCATTCTTATCTCCTAGCACTTTCTAGCACTTTCTAAGCTTGTTCTACAAGCTTCCTAGATGGCTTTATAAACAAGCTCTCCCTTTGTATTTTTTGTACAACAATTTCATTTTCACATTGTTGCAATATAATTTTTTTTTGTTGCTTCAAGCTCTTGTTCCTTCCTTCTTTAGTTTCTCTTCAGTAGGTTATTTGCATGCAGATGATCTTGGCACACTGTAAAGTTGGCTTTCATCAACTTCTACATGGTATCAGAGCCTCCCTCCTGGTTCTTGGTTCGAAGAATTTTTGAAGCCACGATTCAAAGACACAAACCCTAGTTTGTTTGTGATTTTTTCTTTAATTGAGAGGAATAGCATTTTTTTAATATTTGGAGAAAAAGGAGAAAGAGGGTTTGACATAATAGATCTGACATTTTTTGGCCTTCTTTCTTTATTTTTTGGAGGTGCGACAACAACGATTTAGAAAAAAATAGCTATAGAGGTGATTTTCAAACAATGATATCTCCCTCATATAGACTCATTTTTTTGAGCAATTTTTTTTTTAGGATAGAATTTTGTGATCTACACATTGGTATAGGAAGTTTGATAACTCTATTCCTGAATTTTTCCACAACTTAAAAATCCCATTTTTGGCACCTTCAAAGGCTTCTTTTGGGTAGCTCATATGGACACATATTTCAATGCTATTTTTTAAAAAAGTGTATGATTTATTGTCTACTTTCCAAATTTGGAATTAGTTTGGAGTAATATTGAGCTCCTATTTTTGGTGTTGAAGTAGAGGCTTCAATTTCCTCCCTCTCTGCATCTGAAATCCATGTTATTTTCTTAGTTTTTGTGCTTTCTATAGTTGTTTCTTTGATATTTGAGAGATATCTTTATCAATTGTGGTAGCCGGGGGGTGGGGGGGGGGGGTGTATTTTATTTTCTATAATTTACTTTAGAATAGAACCTTATGCTTCTATATTCTTCTCTCAATGTTGGATCCTTCTGTGACTCGGCTCACGCTGTACAACTATCACACCTGGAAAGCACAAATGACTAGGCTTCTCATGTCATGAGGTTTATGGTCATGTCTAGATGAGAACCAACATGTTTTGTAGTGCCCCTTTGAGGTTCTTCAATAGAGAAATGAAAAGGATGAGGCCATGGGCTTTATTAAACTAAATATTTCAGATAGTCTACTATTTCAGTTGGATGGTTTGACCATTCCATAGGCTTATTGGACCAAATTTCAGACTTTGTTTGGCACAGTGAATGAGTTTTGGGTGCTTCAACTTGATGCAGAGTTGAGTTCATTATCACCAGATAGCTTTCCCACCATAGAAGGCTTCTTATTGAAGTTCAAATCTCTACATGGAGTTTTCTAGGGATGTGGGAAAAATAAAAAAGATGATGAGTGTATCTTTTTGATACTCTCAAAGTTGTGAGGATAGTATCAGATCTTCTCTTCCACTTTCTACTCCACTATGGATGCCTTGGGTAATAGACATTAGATGCCTCCTTTTGAGACATTTTGTGATTGATTAACACAGGAATAGTCCAAGATCAATTAGATGTATTCACTTACAGGTTCAGAGTCATAGGGATTTCTTGCCGAGCATACATAGGAGTAGAAGCCAAAGTAGATATCTCATTCCTCTTCTTAGCACTCTACTGGTTTATCATCTTATAAGAAGAAGGAGAAAAAGTAGACTAGGAATCCTACCAGTTCCTATTGCAAAAGGAAACTCATGATGAGTCACGTTGTTTTTAGAAGATATTTGATGGCTATGAGAAATAGATTGTTGATTTGCAAGCTCTCCTTCAAAAGAGCACTATTTCCTCTCCATGCTCTTCTACCTCACAAGGGTCTTCTTTATAGGCTTCTTCCACCTCTTTGACATCTACATCAGATCTTGGAAAGGGTCATGCATTCTAGATTCAGGTGCTTCTCACCATATGACATCTTCTCAAGGTGTCTTCTCCACTATTGAGGCTTCTCCCATTCCTCATAATCTAATGGGAAATAACACTACCCTACTAGTCTATGGGAAAGGTTTAGTTTGCATCTAGGATGATATATTCAATAATGTATTTTATGTTCCATCTCTATCTACAAACCTTCTCTTGATTTCTCAGATTACACAAATTGGATCAGGGAAGACAGTTGAGTTCACTACTAATTTAGTCTTCATTTGGGATTGTGTAATAGGAAATCTTATTTCTATAGGGGTAGTTGATCCTTTCACTCATCTTTACACCTTATCACACTTTGGTCCACCATCTCTGTTGTTGGAGCACACTACTTCTTTTCTGCAGGAGCATCATGTGGTGTAGTCAGGATGCTTGAACCTTTGTATTTTTCTCGAGATCCCTATTTTGACTACCAGACCACATCCAGTTGAGGTATTTTCTCTTCAGCATAGTTCTTCTTCTACTTTGCCTAATCCTCTAGCTCCATTCATTGAGCCTCCAAGTGTAGCTATTATGGATTCTACAGTGGACATTCATGAAAATGTCATCACACCTACCTTGGGGATTCCCTTTTAGGATCCTCATATTTTATCCTTTGAGCATCAACTAGGCCTTCCAATTTTCCCTCTCATTCAGAGGTTCCCTTATTTTGTTCCCTTGTTTACTTCACATTGGAGTTTCATTGGTTTGATTCTTTCTCTAGGGACTCCATTATTCTGGGGGGCTTTGGCATCTTTTCTATCTCTCATGGTGGGGCTGGTTGTATTTATGGTTTTCATAAAGTCTCTTGAGCCATTTCTGGTGGAAGTTGTCCTTGGGGGGTCTTGTTGAGGCCTTGTTTTTTTTCAGCATGTTTTTTCTTACCTCTTTTTGGGGGAGGGTTTTTACCATGAGGTTTTCCCTCTTTCTTCATTTTCAAAGGTTGCATTTATTTGCATCATACATGAGTACCTAACATGGCCTTGTTGCTGGAACTCATTCTACATTTCATCTTAGCTATTGTGAGCTTAATTACATTCTCCTAAGTTGCAATTAAGGGGGGGTGTTAGAGTAAATAATTATTATTTACTCTTTTACTTAAGTTTACTTAGGTTAATGCATTTATTTATTAGTTGTAGACTAGGAGTTCTTGACAACACGAGAGTTTGTTCCTATCTAAGTCATACTTATCCTCTCACCTTGATCGAGGATATTCCACCTTTTTTGGATGTATCTTTAGTTTTCATTCTTATCTTCTAGCACTTTCTAAGCTTGTTCTACAAGCTTCCTACAAGCCATTATAAATAAGCTCTCCCTTTGTATTTTTTGTACAACAATTTCATTTTCACATTGTTGCGATATAATTTCTCTTTGCTACTTCAAGCTCTTGTTCCTTCCTTCTTCAATTTATTTCAATAGGTTATTTACATGCAAGTGATCTTGGCACACTGTGAAGTTGGCTTTCATAAACTTCTACAATAGAGTCCCAAGGTGAGTGTGGGAAAACTAATTTGGTTGATTTGAATCTAGGAGTTAAAAGTTGTCAAGTAGGTCCTAAGAAGAAAAAACTTGCTCAAAGTACTTAGAATAGAAAAATAAGGTGAAAAGACTCAATGAGTAGTTAAACCTAGGTTAAAAATTGTCATTTGATGATATGAATCCATGTGGAGAGGTTTGGAACCAAACTGGTCAAGGTTGGAGTCTTGGTTTGCAATAATTGTAAGAGTTGTCAAAAAATTGCTCATTGAAAACTTTTCAATTTTGAAAAGTTGCTTAGCAACTTTTCATGAAGTTTTTGGAAACAAACTACTTGGAGTAGTTATGGACTAGTTCAATGGAAATGAAGGAAGGGAAATACTATTTAAACATCCCTCAATCCAGTTCTAGGGGTTGGATACTTGGATGTACGAACAACACCTATTAGTGCAACATTGTATGAGCATTTGGAGCAATTTTTGTGAACTAATAAATTGGAAGAGTTGATTGTGTTACTATTTTCTTTGATTTGGATTCTTTGGATCATGTTTTGAAACTATACCTAGTTGTTTGGATTGAAGAGTTTTATTTTTTTAGGTTTAGAAAATCATTTGTTTTATGTAATACTATTGTCTAGTTTTGAGTTGTTAGCATAGAAATGGCTATGGCTTGAACTTCCAAGGTCAAACTCTCATGGCCTTTGAAAATCAAGCAATAGAATTTGTATTGGTTATAAATATGGAATTTTGAGTTTGTGCAAGGTAGTTGGCCATGGTTACAAGCGAGCCCTAGGAAAGCAAATAGAGCTTGACAAGGTGCAATGTATGCCTGTAAGAAGATACTATAGTGAATAGGGGATTGGTATAAATCAATCTCTATAAGATATGGAAAGAGTAGGGTTCTAAGAGTGTTGGATTCAAAGGAGGAGGTAGGAAGTTAGGAGAAACACCTTAGAGAGAGAAAAACCTTGCTTTTGCCATAGAAACCCTCAAAATAGGGATTTTCAAAAATTGTACTATAAGGATAGTACTGTGACCTAAGACCACCAAAATCATTTAGCCTAAGTCTATAGAAGACAAAGTACTTTAGACACGAACTAGCCTTATTAAGGGTTTTTTGGAGGACATGCTAAACCCTTATTTTTCTGAGGGCTAATAGGGACTCTTAGGGCTATAAGGCTAATTTCAGCAATTTGGAGTTATGGGTGTGATGGACCTAAAAGAATGATGTAGAATGGTGGGAAATGTGTCAAAGAACTCATTAGGAAAGCCTAAGCTTGGTTTGAACCTAGATAGCATAGTGTGATGGGATTTTCCCTTGTAGGCTTAAAAGTGCCTAGTAGAAAGAGTGGGAAGGAGGGAAGGTAAACTTGAATTATTGTGGAGTTTTCTCGGAGGAAGGTGACCTAGAGTGTGATTCCATAGAGTAGGGTGGAAGAAATAACCCTAGGAGGCCATAGGTAGTCTTACTGGAGCCAGTGAGCTATTGTGGAAGGAAGCTCCTCATCATTAACCTATAGGTTCCTCATCATGGGGCCTCACTCTACTCTTTTAAATCAAGTGATTTCCTTAGGTAACTTATTAGGTCCTACCCTAGATTAGGTATCTTTTTGCCAAACCTTAAGTAGACATGCCACTTCCACATAAATAATTACAAGTGTCTGTTAGTAGTGGGACACCATCCCTTACATGATTTACAACATGGCTTAACTGCCTCCTATGGTTCTATAAGACTATGGTTTGTATCGAGCATTGACAAGTTGATCTTTTGGTGTATTGACAACTTTAGCCTTTCTAAAAATTGGTATTAGAGCTTGGTCACAAATTCAAATTTTGCAAATCACAATAAGTAATGTTGTTAGGGGGATTGTCCCTTTCATGATTCATGACATGGCTTAACCACCTCACATGGTTCTATAAGACTATTGGTTGTATTAGGCATTGACATGTTGATCTTTTGGTGCAACTGCAACTCTAGCCTTTCTAACAGTGTCAAGTGACACTACAAAATACAGTTCACAAATACAAGTGACATGTCCAATCAAATAATGCAATTTAATCTAATAACATTCATTCAGATTATGTTTAAAAATAAAACACAAAACAATGAGGTTTTAATATCTTCATAATATTAGAAATTGGTTTAACTAATTCACATAGGTATAACCTTGGTTCTTTGATAAAATTCCATGGTTAATTTCTTGCATACTAAATCTAAGCATCAATAGTTCAAGGAAATACAATATATAAAATAAATGGTACATGATTAAATTCAACACTAACATATATAATCCAATTTCAGTAATCCTTTACTTTCAAAACACTTTCATAATTCAATTCTCATATAAGGTATTAGCAACATTTAGAACATTACATAATAGTTCATCAAAATAAGTTCTAGTTTTTAAAACATAATTCATATATTAGTTCCAATCCAACTAAAATTTAATTAGCATTATTATTATTATGAGCATCTTATTACCTATCATTGATTTATACCAAATAGGTTCTAATCATCAAAACCTAATATATTTTTAATTCAATTAAACATAATGGAATTGTCATGTCCCCTTTTCAAATAATTTTAAAAAAAGAAAATCTTTGCTAAGGCAGGCAGGCCCAAGAAAGTAAAGTTTCGGAAAAAGGGAGTTAATCTTTGGAAACCGTTGGACTAATAAATGATAATTATTATTAAAATATGTTTCATTAACCTCTCTTGGACGTGAGTTACAGTTATGCCCTTTTTAAAGAGGTTTGGAGGCATTTTGGGGGGATTCGAGACTTGATTTTCGCTCATTCTTTGTTATTCTTCAGAGGCTGCCAAACCTGTGGAGAAGGAGACCCAAGAACGGGAGTTTGCAGGTTTCCAGGGAGACCCAAGAACGGGAGTTTGCAGGTTTCCAGGAAGGCTAAGGATGGGAGTTTGAAGCCATTCCATGTGCATGCTCATACAGAGTTTGCCTTTGTGCTGAACAGTGCAGATTTGTGAGTTTCCGGGTGTATTTTTGTAAGAGTTTGGTGTTTCCGGTTGAGTATTTCATATCAGTTTTGGTTGCTGCTGTATTTTAGACTTTAAGCTATTAAAATATATCTGAATATATATATTGGGACGTGATTAAACTTCTGAGATAGATTATTAGTGTTCTTGTGGTGTTTCCGGGCATATTTTGTGCTATTTCGGGAGCCCGATGAGCATAGTTTTGGTCCTACATTTTTGAGCTGTTGTGTAAAGGCTATACAGATCTGGAAATGTCAATTTGTAGGCTGTTATGCTGCTGAAAGTTCTGTAAAAATTTCCATTTTCAGATTTATTAGTAATTGGTGAAGCTGTGAAGCTTTTGGCACAATTTCTGGCATACCCGATTTGGGGTTTCTTGAGAAATTTGGAGGATCTTTGTGATATTAGTTGTTTGATCTTAAAGATCTGATTAAAGGTTGGAAATATCATGTAAAATTCAGAAAAGGGACATTTCAGTGGTATCAGAGCCATGATCTTGCCAGCCTGAGGGTTTGTAGAAGTTGCAGGTCAGTTTTGACAACTACCCAGATCTTGCATGTCAGTTTTGACAACTACCCAGATTTTGCATGTCATAATTTATGGTTGCATGTTTCTTCTAATCAGATGCATGTTAAAATTTATGGTTACATTCTACTTCTAATAATTTTCATGTTAGTTCTTGGTGAATTTGGTGGTTGTAGAAGCTTGCATTTCAGTTTTGAGAACTACCCAAATCTTGCATGTCATAATTTATGATTGCATGTTGCTTCTAATCAGTTGCATGTCCAAATCTATAGTTTCATGCTACTTATAATCATTTGCATGTTAGTTCTTGGTGAATTTGGTGGTTGTAGAAGTTTGCATTTCAGTTTTGACAACTACCCAGATCTTGCATGTCATAATTTGGTGGTTGCATGTTGCTTCTAATCAGTTGCATGTCCAAATCTATGGTTGCATGCTACTTCTAATCATTTGCATGTTAGTTCTTGGTGTTTGAAGAAGTTATATCCTATTGGGGTTACACTCTACTTTATCCAGAATGGACAGGTATAGTACAGAGTCTCAGAGGGAACAATCTTGGACAATTGATAGCCAGAGTCAAAATAATAGAAAGGATGGTTATTTAGACATTCGAGATAAACTTATGAAAATAAGCCATGACATGTCTAAACAGTTGGTTGAGCACCACCGTATAAATGACATGTTATCTGACCCAGCTAAGGTGGATAAGTTGACTGGATTTCTATTTGGCAGATTTTCTCACAGGACAGATGACACAATTTCCAAGAACTTGCATGAGGAGTTTGAGAAACTAGCTGATAGCCAGGTAGAGGTCTCAGATTCTACTCTGCCACAGGAGGTGGTGGGAAAGGATATTACACAGATTGATAGTAACGGTCAACTTGATACTCAAATTGAGACAATTGTTTACAGGTTGTCAAAGGGTGATGCCACAGGTATTCAGGATGGTATAGTTACAACAGGCAGTGACAACAGTGTAGTGGGTTCAGATGATGATTATGAGGATGTTGTTGTGCAGGATGGTGAGATACCTGGTAGAGATGAGCAGACATTGAGCATTCATGACTTTGCTGAGAAAGAGTACCAGGCACAGTTAGATGCTTCATCACATGAGGTTGAGGCTGGTAGTACTTCACATGATTTCTCCAGCCAGCTGAAGGTGAACCAAGATAGTATTGTGACTTCATTATCTCATCATGACAGGTATGTGGAGTTAGTTGGTATTGGTCATATTACTCAGGTGAGGAGTTTGCTTGAGTTACCAGTTGATTCTAGTTTACGGATATGGACTCGAGATTGTTATATTGGCATTTGGGATTCAGTTGACTGGATATCTTTAACACTTTTTGGTAGCAGTGTTTGTTTGGGTGCTATCATGGATTTGATTAGCAGATTACATGGTGTTGTCTTTTCTTGTGCCAGTATCTTGTCTGATGTTGGTATTAGTTTTTATACACCAATGTTGGGCCTTGTTCATATATCCAGTCGGCCATACTTGTTGGAATGTGTTGATGATATTTCATATTTGGCAGTGTGTATAGATGAGTCCCAGGATCATATTGGCATTGATGACATCCAGAAGGATGCAATGGGCAATTTTGAAGACTTAGTTTCCTTGGGTATAGAGGAGTTGGACAGAAATGCTAATGTTTTTGATACTCTGTATGTTGATATGAGTTTTAGATTTGATTCACAGGATATGGATGGTAATACTCTAGAGACTAGTAACTTTGAGGATACTCCTTTAGACAGTGCATCAGAGGAGGTTTGTAGGAGACAGTCAAGCCAGTGCCATCATGTGTCTAATCAGTTGAGAGTTAGTGACCAAGACATTGCTATCACTTGCCAGCATTTCGATGTTGCTCGTCAGTTGTTAGCAGTTTATGGATGGGGTTCTCCTACTAGTGATGAGCAGGGAGGCAGTTATCTTTCCTTGACAGAGTTCCACTCTTTATGGGAGGCTATCCAGATTCTGAGACAGGATTATATGCAGTTGGTAGCCGACAGAGATTATCTTATGAAGTGGGGCAGTACAGCATATGATGCATTGTTGGCCAAGGAAGATGAGGTGAGTGAGATTACTGAGCAGCTTGTGGTGACTTCTGAGATTCTTGAGAGTACACAGTTGGCTTTCAAGGAGTCACAGTTTCATTTGGCTAAGGTGACCATGGAGTTAGAGCGACTACAGTCTTCACCTGATTCTATACAGTCACAAGCAGTGGTGTTTGGTGATCCGAGGATGTCCATGGCCGAGATTGTCAGAGACAGTGGAGATGGGGATGCATCCATTCTTGATACTAACATTGGAATATCAGGTTCATTCCCACTAGAGTTAGGTTCAATTGAGTTGGGTGTTGTAGCAGATTGTTGTATGCCTGACATGGTGGTGACCTCTAGTACTAATGGCACGAAGACTAGAGATGTTGTATCAAAGACCATGTGTGACATTGGTGAGCTGATAGTTGGCATGGTTCCTACTAGTAATACTACTCCCTTCGCAATGTCTTCAGAGGTAGTAGTCAGTTCCAATTTGGTTAATGATCGATTGCAGTTAGTTACATCTGGATTGCAGTCTGAGCCACTGACTGAGATTGGTGCATTCTATCGGCATTACACTGTGAGGTATGCTCATCTATCTACCTTTGATGACCATGTTGATGAGATGATGATACAGAGATGTACTTTGGTTCCTAGTGCTTATCATCAGTTATGGGACAATTTGATGCCTCAAGATGAGAGTTGTGATGGGCATGACATGGCGATAGGTTCTACAGTTGACAGCTTGATAATACATGACTTAGAGCAGGAGTTTCAGAGTGATGCTTCAGCAGGTGTTGTTATTGATTCTACTCCTTTGGCTATGACATCTCTTGACTTAGCTGGTGATCAGTCACAGTGGGTTGTATCACTTCTTCATGGTGAGCTGTTGACTGAGGTTGGTTTTTTTTATCAACATTATATTGCAGGGTATGTACATCAGTTAGCATTTGATCCTTGTGCTGAGGAGTTGATGGTAGACAAATTTGGTTTGGATTCCATTTCTTACTCTTTATCTTGTAATGTCTTTTCACCATCAGCAGTGTATGGGAGTTATGGTTATGAGATAGTGGCCGATGATTTGCAGAGTTGTGTTGACTGCAGGAGTTGTACAGTGTGTGGATTCTCCATACTTGGTACAGTTTCATTCAAGAGGGTTCACCATTGTTTCAGAGTTGGATTGTACATTCCATATAGGCCAGTGGGATGCGTTGATGGTATTTACTGTGTTGGTAGTTTGATTTGTCCACTTTACTTGGGTTCTGATGTTCTAAGAGTTTGTGCCTCATGGGTTTTTGTTTGTGGTAGTGGTGATTTCGGAGTTTGGTTGAGCTATAATTGTCAATTTGATTATGGATTCCTCTTGGTCATATTGCAAAGGATATTGCAGGAGCCTATGTTAATTGGTAGTAGTATAGTTCATGACTACATTTGGGATCCAGGTGGATTGATTGGTTTATTGTTCAGCCATTGCTTGAGGACAAGCAATGATTGGGAGGGGAGGACTTGTCATGTCCCCTTTTCAAATAATTTTAAAAAAAGAAAATCTTTGCTAAGGCAGGCAGGCCCAAGAAAGTAAAGTTTCGGAAAAAGGGAGTTAATCTTTGGAAACCGTTGGACTAATAAATGATAATTATTATTAAAATATGTTTCATTAACCTCTCTTGGACGTGAGTTACAGTTATGCCCTTTTTAAAGAGGTTTGGAGGCATTTTGGGGGGATTCGAGACTTGATTTTCGCTCATTCTTTGTTATTCTTCAGAGGCTGCCAAACCTGTGGAGAAGGAGACCCAAGAACGGGAGTTTGCAGGTTTCCAGGGAGACCCAAGAACGGGAGTTTGCAGGTTTCCAGGAAGGCTAAGGATGGGAGTTTGAAGCCATTCCATGTGCATGCTCATACAGAGTTTGCCTTTGTGCTGAACAGTGCAGATTTGTGAGTTTCCGGGTGTATTTTTGTAAGAGTTTGGTGTTTCCGGTTGAGTATTTCATATCAGTTTTGGTTGCTGCTGTATTTTAGACTTTAAGCTATTAAAATATATCTGAATATATATATTGGGACGTGATTAAACTTCTGAGATAGATTATTAGTGTTCTTGTGGTGTTTCCGGGCATATTTTGTGCTATTTCGGGAGCCCGATGAGCATAGTTTTGGTCCTACATTTTTGAGCTGTTGTGTAAAGGCTATACGGATCTGGAAATGTCAATTTGTAGGCTGTTATGCTGCTGAAAGTTCTGTAAAAATTTCCATTTTCAGATTTATTAGTAATTGGTGAAGCTGTGAAGCTTTTGGCACAATTTCTGGCATACCCGATTTGGGGTTTCTTGAGAAATTTGGAGGATCTTTGTGATATTAGTTGTTTGATCTTAAAGATCTGATTAAAGGTTGGAAATATCATGTAAAATTCAGAAAAGGGACATTTCAGGAATTGCTAAAATTTATCCAATTATCATCATAAGATAAAGTTTGTAGTCATAAGATCAATTATGTTAGCTTATCATAATGCATGCATAATGATGTCAACATAATTTTAAAAATCATTACATCTTATTTATCAATATAATCTAACTCCATGAAACATCAACATATTTATTTATCACCCCACAACAAAATATCCTCATAAAACTACTAGCACAATAATTCACTCAACACATTTAACATCATAGATTAGTTTTACAATGTAAAAACTTCTCCAATCCTATTACAAATCCCCACTATAATTCTTAATGATTCTTACAAGGGTAAATGTTGAATCTCCCTATCATAGTACCCATTTGAATTGATCATCCCTAATAAATCTTAAAATTATATGAAGCCATCAACATAGGCCTCAGATAATACAATGAAATTTCAAGCCTTTTTCATTAATGTCTAAACATATCAACCTAATATAACCATATTGGAGATCTAATATGAACATATTTAAAAATCTAAATCAGCCTCAAATAAAATCTCATGATTCATTAATTGATAAGGGAAATCCCAACAATGACATACATGAATCCTTGAACCTTCTTACCATCATTATTTCATAATAGTCATGAAGAATAATATATGATTCACATCCCATTTCTCATATAAGATCAAATTTTTTCCTTTACTAAAACATCTCATCTTACACTTTAAACATTTCGTAACACTTTATCAAAGGTCGTATTCATAACATTTAAGATTTACAACAAGGAACACGAGGAGGGGTGTTACATAGCTCTTCTATCAATCTATATAGTGCCTTGTTCAACTTGCATACCATTTTCTTCTTTTTAGGTTTAATTAATCCTTTAGGTTTTTTAATATATACCTCCTCTTCAAATATTTCATTCATAAATGCATAAATTGGCATCCATTTGATAGACTTTGAACTTCTTGTAGGAAGAATAAGCCAATAATGTTCTTACTCCTTCCAATCTCACCACAAGTGCAAAAGTCTCACCATAATCAATTCCTTCTTCTTGTGCATAACCTTTACAAATGAATCTAGCTTTGTTTATGACCACTTCTCCATTTTCATTTAGATTGTTCTTGAAATATCACATTTTTTTCAGTAGGTCTCGATACTAGTGTCTAGGTATTATTCTTCTCAATTTGATCAATCTTTTCATTCATAACATTTATCCAATCCTCATTATCCAATGTACTTTGTTAAAAAATAGAAATAAAACAAGTACTATCTCTTAACTTACTTCTTGTTTGTACTCCAACATTTCTATCTCCAATGATTTGTTAAAGGGAATGATTATTTCTCATGTATTTGGCCTATATAGTTTAATTCTTTGATTTTCAGCAATTTATTCAGTTAGGGGGTTCAAATTCCTATTTGGGTTACACTAACTGATGCTCAGGTAAAATATTATGTAACTCAAGTGGTATTGTTTGGTGATTAGTGCTTCTCTACTATAACTTGGGCAATGTGTTAGGAACATCTTCATAGACATACACAAACTTGTTATATTCTTTAGGTTCCTTCTTACTTTCCACATCATTCTTCTTTGCAAACTCATCAAATATCACATATGCACTTTGAATCATCTTGTTAGTAGCTTTATTCAAACACTTATAATTCTTAATCTTAGATGGGTGATGAAGTAATATACCTTCATCTCAGTTAGAATACAATTTACCATTCCTTTCATCCTTGTGAATGTAACCCCTACTTCCAAAGGTTTGAAATAACTTACATTCAGTGTATGACCATACCAAAGTTCATAGGGTGTCTTTTTTTTTTTTTTCTTCAATTGAACTTAGTTTAGAGTATAAAAAATAGTACTAATTGCTTCTCTCTAAAATATCTGAGAAACTTCCTTTTTCAATCATCAATATTCTTACACAATCCCCAAGTGATCTATTTCTTCTTTTAGCAATCCCATTTTGTTATGGTGTCCTCAGTGTAGACAACTATATTTTAATACCATTCTCAACACAAAAGTCAGTGAATTTAGTAGATATAAATTCACCACCTCTATATTTTCTTAAACATTTCAAATATTTGCCAATTTCTTTTTCAACTCTACCTTTATATAATTTAAACATATCAAAAGCATGCAATTTTACCTTCATGAACTTAAGAGGCATCATTCTTGAATACCCATCAACAAAAAATATCAAATAATTGTCACCTTGATAACTGCCAACACCAATTGGACCACATAAATCAATATGCACCAATTCTAGGATATCATTTGAAGTGTGTGACTTACTTGAAAAATTAGACTTTGTCATTTTATCGAGATGACAATCTGTACATGTAGCATTCTATAGTTTTTGCAAATTTGGCAAACCTGATGGATCCTAGAAAATCCTTGTCCAAAAATATGGTAATTCAATGTATTTTTTTACCATTTTGGGAAGAAGAAATCAAGCTATCAATGAGAATGTGAAATATCAAAATTGTAAAGAATTAGAAATATGAGGTCTTCGAAGTAGCGATTTTGGGAGTAACCAAATATTTGATCTCTAAAATTATGGTTTTTCTAGCAACCAAAAGGAAGATTCCCAAAATATTGATTTCACAAAAGACTAAAAGAATGAGTTCTGAGATCATGATCTCAAAAAAGGAGTTGAAGAAGCTTATTGAGATTCTAACAATTACAATTTTGGAGATGTTTTCATTATGAAGGTATGATAATTTGAAATCAATTTTTAGTAAATATCAAGAGGAAGCATTATTAATTTAATAGTTTAAAGTACAAACTAAGTACTTAAGTGATGTGACATATTGGACAACTTGTGAAGTGGATGTATGCACAAAAAATTATGAATAATAAATGTGGAATAAAAGTGAATTAATCACCTTAGTGAAAAAGGATATTTTTCATAACTTCATGCAAGTGGAGCTAGAATAGAAGCTGGTGAAAAGATTTGAAGGGATGAGAAAATTTCAAAAAATAGTATGTTCAAATATTTCTTCATGCTCTAGGAATTACTTGTTTGATAAAGATGCATGTTAAAGAAGATCCTAGTACTAAAGAGTCAAAGGAAATTCCTATTAAGAAAAATATTTAGAAGATGTTAGAAGTATTTCCTAATTCCTCTTCCAGTGGTGAGAAGTCTTTCTTCTTGGATGAATTTGAGAATTGTAGAAATTCTAACCTTTTATTACATGGTAGAGCTTTGTTCTAGTATTTCTATTCAAATAGAGATAAGAAAAAACCTAAAGACAACTGCTGGAGGTTATATTTAGGCAAGATTGTGGTCCCTAATGTTTTTGTAGATAAAAAGCTCATAGATATTATATAAAACCATTGTGATTCAACTAGTAGGACTATGAGAAAGATGGACAAAATGCCTTTATTGGTCATTATAAAATCTTGCATTGAGGAATGTTTGGGACTAAGCACTCAAGCCCTCACAAAAATTGATAGTGAACACTTCAAAAATGAATATCGAAGAAATATAAAGTTTGGAAGGTTAAGAGAAATTATACATTTCATGTATAGAGGTCCAAGAATAGAGTTATGTACATTGATCATATGGGTCCTCACTCTATCGAATCCTTCACGGATTTTTTCAAATACACCTTGTATGCATGATTACAATTGTTTGGAGAAGATGAGAAACAAAATATTCTATTTAACTACATTTACATGCACATGAAAATTCAAAACTCTCATACATATATGGAGTTTGATTTTTCTAGTGAGATTGAAAAAATCCTTCACAAAACAATTAGTCAAGTGGAAAACTACCGAGTCCTTTAGGAACTATTCTATGCTATGTTATTTGATTCTTCATCAAAATGTTAGCCAATTCAGGAATTCTATGAATTTAGCCACAATCGATGAGGAAGGTATAATACCACCCATTCAACTATGCTGCCCACTTTGGGACACACATGCTAGGGGTGGGGTTTCATAACCTTTAGGGATGTGTTTGTGCAGTGGATAGTGAGAACACTTGGAGGGAAAGTCACCAAAATGCCTCAGTAAATCAAGAACATGTTGAGACCCAAAGAATTTTTGGCTGATAAGGATTGTGAGTACAACTTGGGTGATTGGATTCTTAAACCAAAATAATCTTTGATAAGGTTATATAGGTGTAGACAACAACCTCCTAGGCTTCCTATATTTTTCCTTGAAAGATTAGGTTTCTAAAATTTATATGGAAACTTTTATGGTTTGAGAAGGAATAGATTCAACCTAGAAGGAAGGGAAACATAATACCTTCTTTTATAAGATTTAATGAATATGTATTTGGATGTAACAAGATTCAAGATGTTTAGGAGGTCCTTATGAATAAGTTATGGATAGCTTGTGAGAAGAGTAGGGATTATGATCCTGAGGGAATTTGTAAATCTATAAAAGCTAGGTATTATCATCAATTGAGAATTGAAGATGATATTATCAAAAATTGTGTGTGATAGATAGGAGATATGCCAGATATTCAAGAAATGTAATGTCTTGAATAGGATAGAGAATCAAAGGTTAAGAAAAGGTTTGCCTCACTTTCATCCTAAAGAAGATATTGAAACCATTAGGATTGAGAGATGTATTTAGGAATCTAAGAATTTATATAAGGAATATGTTGAACAAGAAATGAGAAAGGGAATAAAGCATGTGTGCCCTCTAACCTTGCAAGAAAAAAAGAAAAAGTTAATAGGTTTCATTTCAGACTCTCATGCCCCTAAGCCTTTGAAAGAAAGAAAGAACCCCCCTTTGGTGGCTTATGAAGATTTTGATGAAGGTTCAATAAAAATTGTAAATATTCTTAGAAAAATGAAGGGAGATAGCAATATTGAGACATCAGAGCTACCTCTTAGGTTTTCTAAGGAAAAACATGGTTATTGTGCTTAAACAATGGAAATGATGTTCAAATTGATATTAAAGATGAGAGAGGAGCTATTTTCCTTAGATTTATCAAACATGATTATTTTACCTAGACAAAATAATTTAATGATTTTTGGATCAAGTTTAAAACTAAGGATTTTGAAGAAAAGAAAAGGAAGAGAATTGAAGGTGTCGATGAGTCTAAACATGCTTTAATAGTTCAAAAAATTATTGAAGAAATAAATTTGGATGATATATCATGCAATGAAGAAGAGGCTAGAGAGATGGTGAAAATTAATCATATTTTGGTTCTTTTTAGTTTGATCTTGAAAGAATTGTTTTTTCTCGATCAAGTAAGGAAGCATGAAGATCAAACTTATGTGTCAGAATTTAAGTTGTTGCATAACATAGAAGGAATAAGGTACGATCCCAAAAATCAAACCCTTGCTACTTAGGTTATGTGCAAGGGAAATAAAAACCAAATTGATTGATATTTATAAAGGAAAAGAAGGGATGGCTTTGGTACAAATTATAGATAATTTTGATCCCATGATTGTTGCATCACATTTGATACATACATCTATATTTAATCAAGCCAAAATTAAACATATGAAAGAGATAGTTGTAGAACTACAGAGAGGAGAAATCGAAATGGATTCAATCATAAATAAGATGCATGTGAAAACTAGGAGATTGTAAATAGAACTACATAATTCAAAGTGTACTCAGGCCATGGGGGCCCTCTAGGTATGAAATAAGGAAACTCTTTGAAATATAAAGAGGGATCTTGATGTCCCTACATAGATAAAAAGAACAATGTCATGGATTTCGTTACAAAGAATTTGAGTTACATAAGACAAAAACATCCAAAATTAGAGGAAAAGTTGAACCTAATTGTTGATGTTGACCATTCTTGTCTTCCCACCATCAAAAATGAAGAAGGGAAGATAAATTAGTTGGAAGAGTGGAGACATAAGTTCACAAAATTACCTCAAATAGTAACTTAAAAATTTAGGGAGGAACAAAATTTCCAAATTGATGCATTTCATAGGTTGTTGAATAAGATAATTTCTATAGAGGAAAAATTTGTAAAGTTCATAATAGATGTAAATATCAGTTAGGAAATGAAGTGGGTTATTTTTCAAGCTTTTGACCCAATAATTTCAAAGTTCATATGGCCTACTCACACCCAAATTCTCAAGTCTAGCTCAAGTATCTTGGGGATAATCTTTAAGAGATCATGGTTGATGATGAGGCAGAGGATAGTTAAAATCAATATTATGTTTCTCAATTATGCTTTTAGTTAAATTGTAAGTTATGTTTATGAAGGTGTTCAAAGTTATGCCACACCTTTTCACTTTTATAAGAAAAGGTATGAAGGCCCCTAATTAATAATTTTTTTTTCTAAATATAAGAGATATATGATCATTTTGATACGAGATACTACTTAAAATGGATAATATGAAGTAATTTTCTATTTTCATGCAATTGTGTGTTTAGGATATGTAATGAAACTATTCTTCCATATGTGCTTATGGATGAAGTTAATATAATGATTCCTCTATATCTAATGGTGTATGACTTATTTAATTTCCCATGTTTTATAGTGTCCCTTTGGATTATGTTATGTTGATATCTCTAAGTTTTGTTACATGTTAGTGTCTAAAACTTAGTCATATACAAGGTAGAGTATGTTAGTCATCACTATGACTGAGTCACTCTATACAAGCCAAGTTATGTATTTGTAGATACTTTTAAATAATCATGTATATGTTGAGCTCTATAAGAGACAATAAAGTCATTGTTTTCTAATACTCCTATATAAGCCAAGGTCAATAAATAATGAGTAAATAAAGTATGAATAAAGTCTAATAACTTGAGAGAACAAGCTATCTAAATGGAGGAATACAAAATGGGAAAAATTATTGAGAGCTAGATGATTAAAATCTACATCATACTG
Source organism: Cupressus sempervirens (assembly GCA_028749045.1). Taxonomy (NCBI): domain Eukaryota; kingdom Viridiplantae; phylum Streptophyta; class Pinopsida; order Cupressales; family Cupressaceae; genus Cupressus; species Cupressus sempervirens. Next base: position 966,130,043 of record CM053787.1, read on the forward strand.
CATAAAATTAAAGGAGCAAAAGATGAGTTAAGGAAATCCTCAAAGAAAAAGGAAAGAGACAACCATTTAATAAAATGATAAACTCCAAAAGGAAGTTGATACACAAGGATTTCTTAATAGTAGAAATAGTGATCACAACGATGCAACAATAGTAGATCTTTTGGAGAAGAACAAAAATCTAAACAAAGAAGTCAAAGCACTCAAAAGAGAATAAGAAATCCAATTAGCAAGACTATGTGAAGTGATTGAATAAAATAAGAAAGATGAAGAAGACAATATCATGGCTAAAGGAGACAAAAGAAAAATTACTACCAAACTTGAAGATAATTTGATGTGTAGAAGCTTACAAAAAATTAGTTGGACATGATGAACTAGTTATTAATTGCAAATCAGAAGTTGAATAGAATCGACATAGAGATCACAAATATGAGATTACAAAGTGACCAACTAAGGAATGAGTTTAGATCTAAAAAAGAACTACTAAAAATAATGAATAGACCAAATGAAGCTATTAGATACTTTGAAGAATTAATGAGATCACCAAGGTCATCCAATGATACTTCTAGTCTAGGTCATGATAATGACTCTTCATCTACTGGGGAAGGAGAGTTGTCAAAGTGTGAGGAGAAAAGAAATGCAAAATTGAAAGGAAAATCGACTTGTTATCATTGTGGTAAACTTGGACACACTACCTTTTGATCCTCTAGAAAGACATATTGTTAATTAGTGCCAAAACACTTAAGTCATCATGTAAGATAATATAGCTTGAGCTATCAAACATAATAGTGCTAATTAAGCTCTAGTGTAAAATAAGATAAGAGTGGCAATCAAGCTGTAGCATTAACCAATTTAGATTTGTATTCCAATTTTAGAATGAAAACCAAAAAGGCATAGTAGTATGAACTAAGTCAGCTAAGTTTTTCAAGTGATCAATGTGAACTGAGCCTCCAGAGTAACCCACATTCTAGAGTCAACCGAGTTGATAGTGTTTCTCGAGTATCTTCTTATCACTCAAGTGAGCTATTGGAACTGAGTATTAATACTAAGACAACTTGGTAATTATTTTTGAAACTAATGAAATAATATTTTATCCAACCTAATACAAAGTTGCTATTTGGATCAATATATAAGGAAGACATTTTGTTTCATGCAAAGATACAATCATGGAGTTAAATTTATTATCATAAGTGAATATGGATAATGGAAGAAGATTGATTAGGAGGATTCCAAATAGTACAAGGAAATGTAGAGATTCATCTATCATAATCAAGTGATCAATATATTATTTAAAGAATCTTTATTGACAAAAAAAGTTTCATAGAAGAGATTAACATGTTTATTCATCCTAACAAGTATATCAGTCTCAAATTATCTAACCAAGTGGATCTAATAGTCCTTGCATAATCTCTTAACTAAGTGCATACTTTATTTTATTATATAAATCATTTTACAAGGTGGACCTAGTATTCCTACTTAATCTAAACTAAGTAGATGACTAGAAGTGATCAATTTAAAGCCCTAATAGGCCAAGTTTATTACTACAATAGTGAAGCATTGTGGGTATCATCCCAATCTTAGTTTTACCTTCTACTTGGAGGGTTTCTAGGTTACCAAATATTTTGTCAAAGTGTTATGGTGTTGTTACTTTATTACTTTATGTTCTAATAAAGTGGGATTAAGTGAAAGAAGTTTAAAGTGATTCCTAATTCACCCCCTCCCAATCACTCAGCCATCATTAAATTTACAACAATTGGTATTAGAGAAGGGTTCTCTTATCAAAATTTTATCACCTTGAGAATAAATATTAGAGACAATGGAAGTGTACAAGCTAGAGAAAGCCATTGAAAATGAAAAGATAGATCTACACATGGCTATGGAATAGATCAAGAAACTAAAGAATCAACTCTCACAATCCCTTAAGAGAAGAAAAGGGTTAGTAGTACCTAAGAATGAAAATTTATACATAGAAAAAATAATTGAAGATATTTTTAGAGAAAGGAGTTTAGATGAAGAAGATACAACTATATAAGATGTACTTGGAAGGAACCTCATTCTGCAACAAGAAGTTAGAAAATTAAAAGGAGAATAAGAGATTCATTCAATTAGGATATGTGAAGTTATGGAACATAAGAAAAAAACTGAAAATGAAAAAGAAATGGGAGATGAAGATAAAATATTACTCAACACTAGATTGGAAGAAAAGGATAATGAAATCTACCAGCTTTCATTAAATCAAGCAGCTACGAGAAATTAGATGAATAGTGCAAATCAAGAGATCATCAATTTAAGGTTAGAAAATGACAAACTCAAGAATGATCTTAGAGAAAAAAATGAAACCAATGAAATAATGATGGGATGACAAGAAAGCATTAATCAATTGGTTGAACTATCTCATAAAAGAAACAAAGGGAAAATAGGACTAGGTTACACTGATCAAGGAGAATCATCACAATAAGGAGCTTAGAAGAACAAAAGGCGTATATAAAATCATTGTGGAAATATAAGACACTCATCAAACAAATGCTGGAGTAATGGAAAGTCAAAATTTAATGGAAATCATTACAATTGCAATAAGCCTGGTCATAGAGAAAGTGAATGTAAAGACAAACCAAAATTTGAAGGGAAGTAATTTACATGCAAAAAGAAAGGTCATAAATCTTTAGAGTGCAGAAAAAAGAAATGGAACATTAGACCAATACTAGGAACATTTATTAGTTGGCATTACAACACTTTGTATAGATGTTCTATATATGAAGAATATAAACACATTGGAGAAAATTGTATAAGGACTCGCTTTATAAAAAGGAATCCTACCAAAATATGTTATGTATGCAAAAACTTGGTCACTTGGAAAAGAAATGCATGAATAGAGCTACTATGTATACAAATGAATTAAATAAAGGAAAGACCAAGATTGATGAGATCAGGACTCAAAGGAAACAATAATGGGTAAGAAAATCTCCTAAAAGATCAAGTCAAAGCTCTAAAGCTATTGACACCAAATTCAATGAGTTGGATGATTTAATCACCTTTGAATAAACTTACAAGGAGACCACTAGAGTTGTGAGTAAGATAAGATCCTACATTAGTTCCAATCAAGAAAGTAAGAAATTATAAATCAATATATTAGATACACTAGGACAATATGCAAGAATCATGTTTTAACCAAGTCAAGCCTTAGTTATAACTGAGTTGTTAGACTTTACCGAGTTACTCAAGCATAACTAAGCTAGGTCAGGCTCTATGAATCAACCAAGTGAAGTTCACAACTAGTTCTAACTAGGTTTCAAAAGGTATTAAAGTTTGAAGACTAACTGAGCCTATTCTAGCCACCAAGGTATGGAGCATTAATGAGGCCCTAAAAATTGAAATTCTAATAAAAGGGGCAATGAAAGGTTTATTTTTCACCATGAATCTAGAGATCAAATAGAGTAGAGCATTCTTTGAGCCCCCAAGTGATCTTGAGCAAAGTTGTTGACAAACTAAGTTGCAAGAACATTTACTATCCAAAGTTCTTCACCAACATTCAAGCATTATGGTAGCCTCATCAAGTACTAGGGTCAAAAAGGGTTCTAAAATGTTGGTCAATAATGTAGATTGCAAAGCTTCTAACTTCAAATTGTACCCTACAATCACTAAAGAGAAGGATGCCAAAGGATAAAACTTAGCCATTCCTCTAAAGATGCTTCTAATTCATGATGTAAGGATGTTTTACCACTATTTGATTGAAGAATTCGACAATTTAAAACTAGATTAGGCATACAAAAAATTGCATGAAAATGAAGCATTGAAAGCTAGAAACAAGCATATGGAAGTTAAAGGATTGAGCCACATCCTTCATATGTTGAGGAACTTTCAAGTGAAGCAGATCAGATTTGCATTGAGACAAGTCCATGACATGACCTTATGACTTGAGTAACTAGTAATACTCACCAAGAAGATGATCCATAAAATCATTGGCTACCCTATTGGCACTCAAAATTGCATTCTCATTTTGAGCATCTTTTTGAAATTTTGAGTCAAATCAAGCCCCATAAATGTCCATAAATGCATGTGTACTCGACTATACCATTGAGGCTCCTGAGGTGTATAATATTTCTAGCACCTTCCATTTATCCTATCTAAGCATTCCATGAAGAAAAATTGACATTCTGAGTCATTTGGCGAAGTCCTATTTTGAGCCAGTGTCATTTTTGCATTTTCACCTAAGTGTCAAACAGTGACAAGAGGCTATGTTTGTGATTGAATATCTCACACCCATAAATGTTTCATGATTTTCCACTTTGGGAATATCTAGTGCCCATACCTAAGAACCTATGTTTTAGATTTTGACTTGTTTCAAGTCCATTTGACTAGGTTTTGAATCCCTCAAAATTGGTCATTTACTATTTTGTGTATTTGTGTAGTTTACATTTCTGGGAAGCCCTGTTTGACGTTCTATAGTTTTGACCCAATTGACGAAAATTTTGAAAATCATTTTGCATTGCATTGTAGATGTCAAGGGCTTATTACATTTCAAGTTTTAGCTTATGGAGAATCCATTTGATTGGTTTTCAAATGTGATTCCAAATGGAATTTCTATCTTTTTACTGGTGTCAACATTTGTAGATTGTTTGGTACCCTTGTTCATGATGTCATATCTCGAGATCCGTGATTGCCTAGGTCAAATGGATCATACCATTGTGTTGTACTCCAAAAATACTTCTAGTGTGTCAATTTGCAAGTCAATGAATCTGTCCACACACTTTTCCAAGTCAATTTCATTTGCAAAAATCACTTTTCTATCGTTGTTTCCAGTCTGCAAAATCCAAGTAGCTCATTTTGACTACTTGTCACTTGCGTCATATGATTTTTCATGAGCCCAAATCCTAGATTTATACTCACCTCATGATAATGAACCAACACCCCAGTTTTCATTTCCCCAAGTGTCAATTTACCTAGTTTTCAATGCCGATTTCGAACCCAATTTATTATTTTCAGACATGTTTGTCTGCAGGTGATTCTGAGGTCAAATTTGAAAGTGAATACCTTTTGACTCTGAATTTTTCATGAGAAAAGATCTGAAAAGGTGAAAGTATGTGGAATAGAGAACCAATATGTCAGATTTCAAAGCCTAGTCAGAGGTTTGGGTCAGTTTTTAAGGCTAGTCAAAAGACCTACTGACGCAAAATTGACAGTTTTCAAAGAGATGAAAAATGAGCTTCAAGTTTGCTTTTAATGGTCGAATTTGATTCAAATTAGTTTAAGAGGGTGAATTAGTCAGTTTTGTAGTTTAATCATTCGAAAATTTTTGTTTTGTTTAGCTGGACCCACTTTGGGCCTGACTAAGCTTCATCAGATTGTTCAAGGAAATGAAAAGAATTAGGATGAATCTATTTTATTAAAACATCACAATCAAATAGTAATATAAGTGATGGTGGTATGATGGGGACATAAGGATAAAATATTCCTAATTAAGCCATGAAGACTTTTGTTTCAAGAACTTACAATAGAGAAAGTTCTCAAGAAAATCATACCATAGAAAATTTTCATGATTGATAGAATCATCATCTGGATATTACTACACTATCATGGCAAGAGAGCTGACTATTTACACCATGGAGAGTATTCTTGTTGGTGAAAGTTTTTCCTCGATGGGAGAAGACCCATTTATGGGATCTGCCGCTACTGACTACCACACCAAGAAATAGAGTGTTAAAGGCAAATTGTTTTAAATCTCTGTCCTTATCTCTTATCATAATTGGTGGTGTTGTAGATAGATAGATCAACCTAATAAGAGAGGAAAATAAAGTCTATCCCAGATGAATAGGCTCAATGGTCATATGAAGGCAAGATCTAACTAAAAGTTGCATGAATTTATAAGTCTTATAAGAAAGTAAAGGTATAGAAGCTGTAGAGGACTGAAATGTTCATGTGAAAAAGGGCTCATACCAAAGCAATTAACTACAAAAAATGAAAGATAAAAATAGATATTAGACTCTCTATCCAGGTTAGTGTTGCACTTGTTTATGTGACACCATATGTGCCTTTAAAACAAATTAAAAATTAAATCACAAAGAAGGTGCCATTTTTGTAAGAGAAATTGCTAGTTGTAAGCAGTAGATGTCCATGCCTTTAAAGAGGAGCTCCATGTTGTAAGATTCATGGGAGGTGGATGTTGATGGATGTTGGCCAATAGTCCTTGGAATATATATCATGAATATGAGCCCAAGCAATTCACCCTCCAGATAAAGCAAAGAACTTGCAGAATTGATTGAAAGGTATCTCATGCAAGGTGAGTTTTTCATCTTAAGGAGAGAGTTTGGAAAGAAGCTTCCATTTGAGGAAAGGGCAACCCACACATTGACAGTGTTAAAATAGAGCAGGGAGCCCACAATTTTGAACAAGGGATCTTGGAGAGTTTTAATAAAAGAAGACCAAGGAAATGATGTGGGTAGTGTGAAGACTATTGACAAAGAGATTACGGTTGGTGAAGGAACAAAAGCCACACTTTGCATATGCATTCCACCTACAAAAAAAAAGAGGATTTGGCTGTATAAAGTTTAAATGTTAGGAGGGATGAATAAAGTTGTATCAGAGACAAGTCCATCTCTTGCTATGAAAGACTTGAGAAATTGGGCACTTATTTCTTTTGTTGAACATGGTTTTGACAAATTAATTCATGCTATAGAGGGATTTTGGAGTGAAAAAGGTGGCAAAGAATTAAGAAGCCCATAGCTCATGACTTGGGAAAGGAAGGAGCTCCAAATAAAAAAGTCCACCCATGCAAAAAAGAAGACCTACATGAAGAGACTAAGAGGCAAGAGAAAGGTTTCCATGACTTTAGCAAGGGCAGCTCACGCAAAAGACAATGAAGCTAATGTTTCCAGAGAAGGAGCACTAAGAAAATGCAGGCAGCCAAAGGAAGAATCTGCCCATGTAGACAAATGCAACAGGGAGCACCTATGAATTTGAGGAAGGAAGCTCTGTCCATGCAGGCAATAAAAAAAATGCACTCCCATGGTTTTAAATAGAGCAAGTAGCAAATCCCATGGCTTTAGCATAATAGGAGCAGTCCCACGTTATTTTGAAATGAAGGTAGCATTGGAGCCAACTTAGAAAAAGAAAGGTAAAGCCGTGCAAAAGAAAAGAGGAGGCTCTAATTTGAGAAAAGAGGAAGCTGTTAAAAGGCAAGTGAAGTAGATGGGAAGAGAGGCTGCAATCTCAATGGGATTTTTTGGAGCAGGAGTTTTCCATTAGCATTTGTAGAGGAAACAACTTCATATAAGGAGATCAGACTTGTGTAGACAGAGGAAAACAACAAGAATATATCCCACATGTAGTGGGTGGGCAAACTTTTAGTGTTTAAATATACTTCAACACAATTATGAAGTATCTAATGACACATGACTTTTGAAGCTGTAGGCTTATGTGGAGGGGCTCATGAGGCCATAGTCATATATTTTGACTCACCATGTGTAAGGGCATGAGACCAAGCTCATGTGTGAGCATAAGATGATTTCAAATCCTCTACGGGATCACTCTCAAGCATATGAGAAAAGGTTGATATATTGAGGCTTCTTGATGCTACAAAAAAGAAAGCATCTCATATGGACGCAAATTTTTTTTTAAAGACCTCTGGTGATATGAGTGCTCGTATGGGCGTAAAGGAAATTTGTCCCATATGAGCATGAAGGTAAAATGAGAAGGTCCCGATGCTACAAAAAATGATGAAAATGAATGCATGTAAAACTAATTCTCAGGGTGCACAGTGATATGGGGAAGCTAATGGTGATGTTTAGAGGAGGAATTAATTAATGTTAATTAATTAATTAATATTTCAAATGTCATACCCAGTCAGATTTTGACAAGTGGTGTGGATAGGAAACTTTGAACATAAAAGTGAAAATGAAAATCAAATTCAAAGAAGCTTCAAATGCACATGGTGAAAGTTTTGAATAAATTTAAATTTTTTATATAGTTTAGACTATATAATTTTTAAATTTTTTCATTTTTAGTGTTTTGTTCTTAGTCTAGACTTGATTTTTCTAAATACTACCAGGGGGGCATTTTTTGTCCAAAATAGGCAGTGTAGTATACTATTGGAACTGGGAAGAAGTAAATTTTCCAATTTCGAGGTCAGATTTTGCACAACAATTCACCAGTTTAGTTTGTAAGTAGTTTTGTAATTTTCAGGGCATTCTCAGTGGAATAAGAAAAATTCATGGTGGAGGATCATAATCAGTTAGAGAACAAACATGGATTTTTTTGAAGCATAAAACATATTGAAAATGTGTTCATCCCTTTTAGAAGTCATTTTTAACTGGTTTTCATTTTACCATGAGTTAAAACTTAGGAATCAAATCAATTATTTGTTCAATCACATGTTTCAGATATTTGGTACTTTTGGAGCCAAAATTGATTGAAGATTTGATTCACCAATTGAGGGGAAATATTAAAAGGATGTTTTTAACCTGTTGAAAAGGTTTTCCAAGTGGACAGATGTCATGTTCAGATCAGATCCAAGAATGAACTTTTCTCCTATGTCTTTCTTTCTCTCATCTTTTGTAGGGGTTTCAATTTTTGTCACTGAGAAACCAGTTGGTTCCATTCTTTGGAGAAAATTTTCTCATTGCTAAGATACCAAGGTTTTGGATCTAGTTCTTGATGCATTCCCAAAACTATGACACCATTATTTCAACATAATTCTCTTGTATGAATAGTAGTAGGAAGGATAATAAAGATAGTTTAGATCTATTAGGTGTTTTCATGTTTTCATTTCATGAATTTGGTTTAATTTTTTCAAGGAAATGAATAAAAATGAACAAGAATTTCATTAGTTTCATTCTAATTCTCGTCTCCTGGTCCTAGTGAATTTCCAATGTTTTATGGTCTTTGAACAAAGAGCCTAGGTCATAGTTGCAGTCTCTTAAAGCTATATTTTGTTTCATTGTTGATTATAACCCAATGGGTTATGTAAATGCTTTAGATAATTCAACAGGGTTCCAAGTTTACTAAGGGGGATATCATGTAAGAATGAGGTTCAAATTGAGCACAGATGTTTATTTACAAGGTAAATAGATAGATCGTATATCTGAATATATAAATAAGTATTAGATATCCATATGTATGCATTTGATTCATGGATTTGCCCAATGGTTAAGGAACTAATTAGTTACATGATCATTAAGTCTTACTGTTGCATATCTTAGGGTTTGTTGAATTCAACATTAATAATCAAATGTGTTTTACCCTTTTATGTTGAAGAGCCATAAAAGTTTAACCGTCACTCAACTTGTGCATTTTGTAGAGTTGTAATTAGCTACTACACTTCTTTTTTACTACACAAGTCTTTAGGAGATATAAGGGGTTTTCATTTGCTTAATAGATTCATGGATATGTTTTTGAACTAGTATAGTATCAATTGAATTTGAGGTCTACTCGCCTAGGTTTAGCAGAGCCTAAAGTAGAAGAAGGGTCATGCCTTATAGTTGGCCCAAGATTGTAGTCAGGTGCATTCACCATAGGAAGTTGCTAGCCTTAGATGCATTTGTTTGGTTTCTTGGTCATTTTCAAAATTGTTAAATTAGGAGCCAACACTAGTAATACTCACCAAGAAGATTATCCATCAAATCATTGGCTACCCAATGATGGAAAATTCAAACACAACCAAAACCCTAGCATGAGGAGACTATCGAAGCTAACCCTAACTGAATGTGATGATAAAGGCATAAAGATGAATAACATTGTTGACATGGAAATTAAGTTTAGAATCCATGTCATAGCTCACAAAATCTGTAGTTTAAGCTAAGCCAACATCATTCCTTGTGAAGTAGTTGACCTTTGCATATAAGGCGGTGAAGAAGAACTTGACATTTGATCCTGCTAAGCTATAATGTGTTTAGTTGAGAAATAATATGGAGAGCATCCAAGCTTTGAAGAATGGTCCATATAAGTTTGGCTCTCTTTTGGTGATTTTTTTTATATGTGCAAACATTGTTTCCATGTGAAGAAAATTTTCTATGAAAGGACACACCTATTGTATATCAGATCAATGGTTTCATTGATGAAATGGGTGAAAATTCTAATGGCGTCACAGATGCATATTTTTAGAACTTCAAGGAGAAGATGAAAAATAGGTTTATTATCCTTAAGAATTTGGTTGATGATTATGAATAAGACATCTATTTTGTAGTTGATTGTGATAAAATTCATATTCAAGCAGTCAGACCTAGGATTGCATGGGTGAGACCATTGGGTTATGAAGTTAACATTGATGAAAGAAGAGATATCATTGAAGCCCTTATCAATAAAGTAGAGAATCCTAAGGTTACTTTGAACCTATGAAGAAGCTAAAACTAGGATCTCACTTGACATTTAGATTCCTCAAATATTGTAGAGAGAAAAGAAAAGGATAGAAAAATTTGAGAAGAAATTTTTCAAATTTGATTCCCCTCTCATACTTATTGAGGGAAAAGGTGATGATGTAGAAGAGGAATAAGAAGAGGAAGGTGATCATGAAGAAGAAGAGGAAGAGGAACTTCTAAAGAAAAAGGTAAAGAAAAAATCAAGGAAATCAATAAGGTCTTCTACTCCTGTGTTTATTGCCACCAAGCCTAGGAAGCCAAGAAGGAAATTTAGGCTTAAGGATGAGGATGAAGATGAAGATGAAGATAACACTTCAATAATCTCACTTAAGAAGCCCCCACCTACTTTTGAGAAACAACTAAAATCAATAAGCAAAGGAAGTGGGATGGTAGGATTTAAATTCTTCAAGTATGATTCCAAAAATAAAGAGGAGCAAACAAAAATTAAAGATGCATTAGTGGAGAAAATGGCTAGATGGAAATATGACCCCATTGAACTAAAAGGGCACATTTTCAAAACCTTATTGAAAGTTGTTTCTCACTACTAAGATAATGTAGTCAAAATAAAGAAAGATTTTAGAGAACATACTCTGAAGAAACTAATGCCAAATATCTCAGAGAAGGAATTAAAGGAGGCAATATCTATATATGAAAAAAACATACTCCTAGATTCAAAGCCTTTCAGATTTTTTCTAATAAAATTTAGGATGTTGTATAGTCCACATTTAATATGTGGAAAAATTATTTTGACCTAAAAGAAGATGGAAATCTACCAAAGGTTTAGGCTATTGAAGAGTTTGATCCTAAGAAAATTGTTATAGAGGTCATGACATCTCTTCCAATCTCTTTGAGCTAAGATTGAGTTATAGTCTAAAGAGTTAAAAATAGTTCAACCAAGTGATAAGGAGAATAGAAAAAATCTTTCATCTACCCCAGTAGTAATTGAGCAAAAAGCTCTAACTTCTCTAGGGCAAGCCTAACCAAGCAAGGAGATAAGGTAGTCAAGCATCAATCGAGAGCTAAACAAAAGGGTGATGAAGACAAAAGAAAAGAAATCATAACTTCATCAGCTACCAAGGTCAAAGGTAAGGGAAAGATTATTGATGACATTGACCTAGATGAAGAGATTGTGATTCCAAATTGGGACCAATCTTGATGGGGACACAACCCAAGCATAGAATGGACACAACAGGAAAAGGGAAATTGTATTAACTGTGAAAATAAGCTAGTAAATTTAGTACAGAGAAAATAGACTTCAAAACATGCCCTAAGGGCTTACAATAACACAAAATTGGAGATAATTTCTCCTTTTGGTACCTCCTCTCAAATTCCACTCCAAATTGCCTTTTACAATGCTAGTAATGTCCTTAAATAGACCTTGAAGGGTTAAGGACTAGGATTACATTCTAGAAAGTGCTAGTAGGCATCCACTGACCAAGTAGAAGGCTCTAGAAGCCACATTAGAAGTTGGTAAAAATCTAGAAGAATCCAAAAAAGGTAACCAAACTTCCAAGAGGCATAACTTTTGAATCGTACCTCCGATTGACGAACTATTTACATTTTTGAAAAGCTCTCGAAGCACTCTATAGCCCTATGGACCAGCTTTGCTTGTACCCCAATTTTTTTGCCCTTTTTGAGATCATTTAATGCTCCTAACCTGACTTTGAAGCATTCTTAGGAGGTCTCCAGAAATTGAAAAACTGCAATAACTTTCAAACTATGGGGCCTTTTGACCTGATTCTTTTTTTGGAATGCTCTAAATTACAATTACATTCATCCAGCCAATTTACACCTTCTAGTTCACCAAAATGATTGCTCAATTACATGCTCCTATTTTTTTGACATTTACATGTATCCCAAGGTGTTCAAATACTCTATCCTAGAACACTGATAGTGGAACTGTGAGAGTTGGAGCTTTTATTTGACCCAAATGGGTATCCAGAAATGAAAACACATGAAAAAGAAACTAAGTCTAAGTACTTTTTTTTTTTGGGGTGACACAGGATTGCCCTTACACTTCTAGATGCTCCTGCATTAGACACCCAAGGTAGATTAAAAAAGTGACCCTATCACTTTATGAATGGTAGAGGAAATCCCAAATGGGAAACCTCAGCTGCTAAAATCCAAGTTGACTCCTCTATCTGTCATCCTTTCCACTTGACCAAATACTCTTCATATTGCCTATTTCTAGTACTCCTACCAACATGATGATCTAGAATGTCTTCTATTTCCTCCATGTTAGAAGCAAAAATTAGGCATGGCTCTAATATCAGTTCCTCATCTGCACCATCATCATGATACTCTTTTAAGTCTGTAATGTTGAAAATAGGAGAAATGTGAATACCATCTAGAAATTCCACCTCATATGCATTTCCTGAGTCACGTTTCTTTAGAATTTTGCAGGGGCCAAATTTCTTCATTTTTAGCTTGTTGTAAGTGTCGGTTGGAAATCTTTCTTTTTGTAAGTGTACCATGACTAGATCCCCTACTTGGAATTCCTTATGTCTTCTCCTTTGATTAGCCTTAGCTTTATACTCTTAATTCATCTTGGTAATGTGTGCTTGAACCTCCTCATGTAGATGCTTGATATGTTCAGCAAATTCTTCAGCTTCAGCACTTGTCCTCTCCCCTTGCTCTATCTTCCTCAATTCTGGTGTAGTCCTTGGGCTACTTCCATATACAATTTGGAATGGTGATCTACCAGTACTCCTATTTATAGAGTTATTGTAAGCAAACTCGGCTTGTGGTAGAATCAAATCCCACCCTTTGGACTTATCCCCAACTAAACATCTCAGTAAATTGCCCAAACTTTTGTTTACCACTTCTATTTGGCCGTCAGTCTGTGGGTGATGTGTGGAACTAAATTTCAAGTCTATTCTCAACTTTTTCCACAATGTTCTCCAGAAATACCCCAAAAATTTAGTGTCTCTGTCAGAAACTATACTCTTTGGAAGACCATGTAGTCTTACCACCTCTCTGAAAAACAAGTCTGCAATATGGACAACATCATGAGTTTTGTGGCATTGAATGAAATGTGCCATTTTGGAGAACCTATCAACCACCACAAATACTAAGTCACTACCCCTTTGTGTCCTTAGGAATCCAAGAATAAAATCCATACTTATGTCCTCTAATGGCTTTGATGGAATAGGCAATGACTGATATAGTCCAATATTGTGGCTAAATCCCTTGGCAACTTGACAAACTTGGCAACTCTATACAAACTTCTTCACATCTTGTGAAATCTGAGGCCAAAAATAATGTTCTCTAAGAATGGAAATGGTCTTATCTCGACCAAAATGTCCTGCCATCCCTCCACTGTGTTTCTCTTTAATCAAATTTTTCCTCATGGAACTCCTTGGAATGCACAATTGGCTACCCTTGAATAACATACCATCCTGAATCCGATAGTCTAACCACTTAGTTCTATCTATAGCAACAGGCTCTTTACAAGCTTTCCATGCTTCAGCAAAATCAGGATCTTTAGGGTATAGATTCTTGAGTTCATCAAACCCAACTACTTCAACCTGCATTACTATAAGAAACAACTGTCTCTTGCTTAGTGCATCTGCAACCCTGTTAGATTTTCCACTTCTATGTTTCAACACAAATGTATAGCTTTGCAAGAACTCTACCCACTTCATATGCCTCTGATTCAATTTACCTTGGCTATTTAGGTACTGTAATGCCTGATGATCAGTATACAAAAAAAATTCCTTTGGCAATAAATAATGCCTCCATTTCTTTAAGGCCTGAACTATTGCATAGAACTCTTGATCATAAACAAAATACTTCTTCTTTGCATCACTCAATTTTTCACTAAAATATGCAATAGGCTTACCTTTTTGGCTTAATACAACCCCAATAGCGCTACCACTAGCATCACAATCCACCTGGAACACCTTACTAAAATTTAGAAGTGCCAACATAGGTTGTTCTATCACCTTCTTCTTCAGCATTTCAAAACTTCTCACAACTGCTGCAGTCCATTTGAACTCTTTTCTATCCCCTCTTATTGTGTCAGTTAGGGGTGCACATATGCCACTGAAATTCTTAATAAACTTCTTGTAAAAACTAACCAAACCATGAAATGATCTTACCTCAGTAGCAGACCTTGGAGTAGGCCATTCCAAGATGGCTTTTACCTTCTCTGGATCCATTTTGAGACCTTTAGGTGATATAACAAACCGTAAATAGACTCCCTCTTTGCAAAGATACACTTCTTCAAATTAATTAATAGTTTCTCTTCCCTTAACCTTTCAAGGACATTATGAATATGCAATAAATGTTCTTCCAAAGTCTTGCTGAAAATTAAAATATCATCCAAATAGACAATAACAAATTTTCCCAAGAACTTCTTAAGTGCCTCATTCATAAGCTGCATGAAGGTGCTTGGGGTGTTCGTCAATCCAAAGGGCATGACTAACCACTCATAAAGACCCTCCTTGGTCTTGAAGGCCATTTTCCACTCATCTCCTTCTTGAATCTATATCTAGTGATAACCACTCTTGAGATCTATCTTTGTGAAGTACTGAGCTCCACTCAAGTAGTCCATAAGATCATTCATTCTTGGCAAAGGAAACCAATATTTGATGGTTATCCTATTTATAGGTCGAGAGTGTGTACAGATCCTCCACTCTCCATCCTTCTTTGGTGCTAGTACTACTAGTACTACACATGGACTCAAGCTCTCCTAAATCAAGCCCTTCCTCAATAGTTCCTGAACCTGTCTATTTGGCTCCTCATATTCAGTAGGAGTCATCCTGTGAGAAGCCATGTTAGGAAAACTAGCTCCTGGGATTAAATCTATCTAATGACTGATTTGCCTTACTGGTGGCAATCCTTCTAGAACATTATCAAAGATAATATCTCCAAGCTCACCTAGTAAATCTAAAACTTCAAGTGGTATTTCACTACTACCTTCTTTATCTTTCCTAGGAATCAAAGCATAGCACATATGCTAATGTTTCATTCCATCTAAAAACTTTCTTCCATCAACAAGACAAATCCTAGCACTGCTACATACCTTTTCACCTTCCTTTTTCATGGGCTTCAGTTTGTGGTGAACTCCATCCTTTGTTAGAGAGTATGTGTTTGCATGACCATCATGTACTACATGTCTATCAAACTGCCATGGTCTACCCAACAATAGATGGCAAACATCCATTGGAATAACATCACAAAGAACTTCATCATGGTAACTCCCAATTTTGAATTTCACGAGACATTGTTCACTTACCAAGACCTTATGATCATCTTTCACCCAAGCAATTCGATAGGGCTGGGGATGTTTCTCCCTCTTGAGCTTCAGCTTAGAGACCATCTCCTCTGATACCAAGTTATCAGTGCTACCACCATTAATGATCACATCACAACATTTATCTTCACACTTCAATCTCGTACAAAATAAACTCCTCCTTTTCCCTAGTTCAATCTCACCACTTAGTAGGACCCTTTCATTTACCAAGGTCTCTCCTCTCTCTGTATCCTCTGAATGTGATGATTGTGCATCCTCATCCACATGAGCAACCCTAGCTTGACCCTTAGCTCTCCTATCCGCCCTTCCTTGTCATTGAGGGCATTGAAAAGCACGATGACCTTCTTCATTGCAATGGAAATAGGCACCAGAGTAGCCTCCTCTTCCTTGTCCACATCCTCTACCTCTTCCTCTCTAATTTCCAAAGTCTTGATCATGGGAGCGGTTGAAACCATCATTCCTTTGGTTCTTGCTAGTACCCACATCTTCATTTTTCTTTTGGGTTTCATTTCAGCCTCTGGATGACCTACCACTTCCCCTTCCTCCTTGACCACACCCTCTTTGTCTCCCTTCAAACATTTTATTCATCTTCTCTTTGACTCGTAGGGAAAATTGGTATGCTTCTTCAACGCTGGTCATTCTTACCAGACTTAATTCCTCCTGGATGCTAGGTCACAACCCACTGATATAACAAGCAACCTTCTCCTTATTTGCTTCTGCATGCACTATTCTAATCAAAAGTCGATAAAACTCCTCTGTATATTCTTGGACTGATCTTCTTGCTTGCTTTAGCCCATGCATCTTCTTAAACAAATCAAGCTCATAGTCCACAGGAATGAACTGCTTCTTCAATTTGTCCACCATGCGATCCCACCTTGTGATCTTCTCCTTTCCTCTTCTATTTCTTTCCAATTGAACCTCTTGTCACCAGATTTTGGCATGGCCTTTCAGTTTGGCCTTTACAAACTTAACCCTATCTAGGTCCCTGATATCCTCAGACTCAAAGTATTCTTCCAATTCATTGATCTAGTCGATCAACTCATCTAGTTTTAGATTTCCTAAAAATGCACCCACATCAATTGTAAGTCTTTTTCCAAACTTAGTAATGGCCCTAAAAAGCCTTTCCTCTACTTAATTTAGAACTTCCCCATCAAATTCCTCTTCTAGTCCAATTTCTTCTTCTTCATTGTCATCCTCACTATCGTCACTTGCGGCAACATTTGTTCCTCTATGGAGCTCCTCCTACAATGTTTGTACCTACCTTTGGAGGGCTCTAACCTCCTCAGGATTAACAACTTTAGCCCTTCCACCATGCTCTCCTCATGGAGGCATCTTCTTAACTCAAACCCACAACCACACAGTCCTAGTGCAAACTGCCTCATAGTCGGTGCTCTGTCTACACACTCAGGAAAACCAGCTTTGATACCACTTGATGGGGACACAACAAGAAAAGGGAAATTGTATTAACTGTGAAAATAAGCTAG
Source organism: Cupressus sempervirens (assembly GCA_028749045.1). Lineage (NCBI taxonomy): Eukaryota > Viridiplantae > Streptophyta > Pinopsida > Cupressales > Cupressaceae > Cupressus > Cupressus sempervirens. Next base: position 966,147,130 of record CM053787.1, read on the forward strand.
TACATTAAGTATAGAGAAAATAGACTTCAAAACATGCCCTAAGGGCTTACAATAGCACAAAACTGGAGATAATTTCTCCTTTTGGTACCTCCTCTCAAATTCCACTCCGAATTGCCTTTTACAATGCCGATAATGTCCTTAAATAGACCTCGGAGGGTTAAAGACTAGGAGTAAATTCTAGAAAGTGCTAGTAGGCATCCACCAACCAAGTAGAAGGCTCCAAAAACCACATTAGAAGTTGGTACAAATCTAGAAGAATCCAAAAAAGGTAACCAAACTTCTGGGAGGCATAACTTTTGAATCGTACCTCCGATTGATGAACCGTTTACATTTTTGAAAAGCTCTCGAAGCACTCTATAGCCCTATGGACCAGCTTCACTCATCCCCCATTTATTGGCCCTTTTCAAGGTCATTTAATGCCCCTAACCTAACTTTGAAGCATTCTTAGGAGGTCTCCAAAAATTGAAAAACTACAATAACTTTCAAACTATGGGGCCTTTTGACCTGATTCTTTTTCTGGAATGCTCTAAATTACAATTACATTCATCCAGCCAATTTACACCTTCTAGTTCACGAAAATGATGGCTCAATTACATACTCCTATTTTTTTGGCATTTACACATATCCCAAGGTGTTCAAATACTCTATCCTAGAACACTGATAGGGGAACTGTGAGAGTTGAAACCTTTATTTGACCCAAATGGGTATCCAAAAATGAAAACACATGAAATAGAAACTAAGTCTAAGTACATTTTTTTTTGGGTGACACAGGATTGCCTTTATACCTCTGGATGCTCCTGCATCAAATCTAATATGTTTGTGAAGCTAATGGACATATTGGGTGAACTATGGAATAAAATCACCAAGTGGTAGATGCTAAGAGTAGAAAGGGACAAAAGAAAAGTCCTAGAGGACATCAAAGAAATGTTTTTGGATGCACTATCTATAGAGGTAAATGAAAAAGTTCCTAGCATTGAACAATTAATTGAAATTATACATAAATTCAATGAAGATGCAGATGGATAAGACAAACTTCTAGAAAAGGATGAAAGGAAGTTTGAAAGATTTTTTTTGGAAAATGTAGGACACAAAATTTCTATTGACCAAGTAGAGCTATCTACTCTTGTGTCTACATTGGAAAATGCTATAAATAATGCTCTAGCCTTATTTGTAGAATTGAGTAATTCAATAATTTTAACCAAAGAAATCAAGGATAAACTAGATAAGATTAATATGGACTTGAAGGCTAGTGCTAGTTAGTTGACACTTAACCCAAGTTCTAGTTCAACTCATTTTGAAAAGTTATATTTTGATAGATCTTGAAGAAGAATAGTTAAGAGAAGACACTATAATAAAATGAAATTTGATAGAAATTCAAAGTACAATGCTTCCCCATATGGATATTATGGAGAAGAAAATGGAACATACAAAGGCATTAGTCAAAGACACAAACCTTTTAGTGGTAGAGCACATGATGGAGTTATCAACAAAGATTTAGATAGATTTGTACATCTCAAAGGTATTGCAAGATAACTAGGATAAGAACATGCCTTTAATTTTGAAGGTACATCATGATTTACTCTCTCATTTTGGCATAACCTTGTATGTTTTGGAATATATATATATATATATATATATATATATATATATATATATATATATATATATATATATATATATATATATATATATATATATATATATATATATATAAGAGGGATAGTGTGTATATGCATAGAACAATATAGCAAAGGAATAGTATGAAAGATATGCAAAAGTATATAAACAAAATATTTTTTGAAAAATAAGTTGCAAAGTTTTCAATTCAAACCAAGTTGCAAAGTTTTCAATACAAACTAAGTTACAAAATATAGTGCATACATAGGGGGAGTTTAACTAAAATATTTTTGATCAAATACTTCATGGTGAAAAGTGTTTTTGTTACTAATGCCAAAGGGGGAGAATGTTGACCCTATGGAAAGACATATTTTCAATTAGTGCCAAAACACTTAAGTCATCATGGAAGATAGTATAGCTTGAGCTAGTAGACAAAACAACATTAACTAAGCTCTAGTGTAAACTAAGCTAACAATGGCAAAATAGCTCTAGCATTAATCGAGTTGGTTTTGCATTCTAGTTTTAGAATGAAAATCAAGAAGACATAGTAGTATGAACTGAGTTAGCTGAGTTTTCTAAGTAATCAATGTGAACCAAGAATCTAGAGTCAACCGAGTGCTAAGCTAGCTAGTTGACAATGTTGCCTAAGTATCTCCATATCACCCAAGTGAGCTATTGGACATGAGTATCAGCACTGAGCTAACTATAATTATTTTTTAAACTAATGAAATAATTTTTTAGCTGACCTAATATAGAGTTACTATGTATAAGGAATACACTTTGTTTCATCCAAAGATACAATCATGGAGTTACATTTATTATTGTAAGAGAATTTGGATAATGGAAGATAATATTGATTAGGAGGCTATCGAGCAATACATGGAAAAATAGAGACACATATATCATAGTCATGTGATCAATATATAATTCAAAGGATCTTCATCATAAAACAAAGTTGTATAGAAGAGTTTAACTTTTTGATTCATCATAATAGGTGTATTAGTCTAAAATCCTCTAACTAGGTGGACGTAACAATCCTTGAATAATCTATTAATCAAGTGCATACTTTATTGTATTGTATAAATCCTTTCACAAGGTGGAGCTAGCAGTCCTACTTACTCTTAGCTAAGTAGATCACCAGAAGTGATCAATTGTAAGCCCTAACATGCCAACTTTATTATTGTAGTAGTGAAGCATTATGGGTATCATCCCCACCCTAGTTTTACCTTCTACTTGGAGGGTTTCTAAGATACCAAATATTGTGTCAAATTTTTAGGGTGTTGTTACTTTATTGCTATATGTTCCATGCATTCATGTAGATTAGATAATCTAATGAGGTGGGATTAAGTGAAAGAAGTTTTAAGTGGTTCCTGATTCACCACCCACCCAAGTCAATCAGTCATAGTTACATTTACAACACTACCAAAATATGCAGAAGCAAATATGGTATAAAAAAACCTAAACCTAAGTTTATTGGTAACTATATTAATTTCAACAACAAAGGACACCACCTACTACACCTAGAAATTGAGGACATTATTATAACTATCATAAATATGGACATAGAGCTCATGAATGTAGATCCAAGGAAAAATATAATTGGACATCTACCTAAGTAAGGTAATTATTACAATTGGGATTACAACACATGGTATAATGATCATTATTGTGGAGAGTAAGGACACATTCTAGAGAATTTCATTAAGACACACTTCAAAGTTAACTATACAAAATGGCTGAATGGAAGCCTAGTTTATTTTAGTTGTCTCAAGGTTGGACATATTAGTAAGAACTACAAAACCCAAGTACCAACCCCAAACAATGAAAGAAATAAAGGAAACAACAAAGTGGAGATGAACAAAACATGGAAGAAGGTAATAGAACCTGGAAGTAGTGGAGAAAGAAAAGCTGAGATCACCCAATCTAATGGATCAAGTGATCACACCATATCTAACTAAGAAAAAAAGGTATTTGAAGGACAATATACTTAATATAATGTTACACATCAATTCGTTATAAGAAAATGGTTAAAAGTCCATATTATCATGAGTCAAGATTCATTAGGACAAATATAAGAGAAATATTGGGCAATGCAATATGTTTTACTATCAAGTGTCAAGTATCAATAATGCAATCTATATTGACTATGCATTGCAATATAGACCAAGATCTTACACCAACCTCTCTAATGTATTGGCCAAGTGAATTGGTATTGATCGAGTGAGGTGATAGTGACTAAGTATTTGAATGAAAAGAGACGTGAAAGGTTAAGACATCTATTGTGCACCTACCTAAGTACAAACACATTTATTGTAGCCCTAAATAAATATATTGAAAGTATATATCAAATTTTGACATTCATTTTTATCTTACCAAGCAATTTTTAGAGATCAAGTGATTCAAAGGCAATTTCAATGATATAGCAAGAAAAGCACAACATGTTGTTGTCAAATTGAAGGATCATAGTAAGTCAAGTTTTCAATGCTGAGTAAGTTGTGTTTAAAGTTATTCAAAGAAAATTTATGTGAATCCTAGTTAAAAGATGGCATCATGTGTGTTTGTATTTGAAAAGGAAATGTTAAAGGAGAGAAATGCACAAATTGTGAGGAACAATCAATTTCCCCTCCTAAATCTCAAAGAATATCCAAACATTGCATTGAATGGTGATGAATTTGGTGCCCTATTTTCAATTCCACTGAGAGAAGCATACAAAAAATTGTGTGGTAATGAGTGTTGAAGGATGAACACAATATAATTGTCGAGAAAGGGCAGACCCATGCTCTATCTTTTTTGAAATTTTTCAAAGTTGAATGGATGAAGATTGTGTCAAGACATGTGCATGATATGAAGATATGGTTGGAAGGTGGACCAATTAAGATTAACAAGGCTATCATATGATGAGTTACTAGGTATCCTACTCTCGATAAACCTAAGTCAATAAGAAGTTCCACAAGGGACAATGTCGAGCAACAAACAAAGGTAAAGTGGAATAGTCATGGCATGTCAATTGATGAGATCAATGACCCTACCATTGAGTTTTTAGTACATGTGATTGCACACAAGTTTTAATAGTTAAGCTAACTAAATATCATGCCTTGCATTGTAGTGGACCTTAGATACAAAATTGTGAAGAAAAATCATAGTTATGATCTACTTGAGTTACAAATACAACAATTGTCAGAGAATCTTAGAGTGATAAGGAAAGCCAAGAATACATCATGTAAGTTTGATTTCCTACTTGTATGCATATTTTTCTATGTATATAATCCATTCCCTATAATAGGAATAATTTCATGGGATAGAAGCATAATAGCTATAGAATAGATAAGTGACTTGATAAGTCAATAGGAGAAAATTGTGAGGCAATAATGGATAACTATTTTGAAAAATTCAAGAATAAGATAAAAAACCAAATGAGGATACCTAAGTCAATTGTGCATAATTATTCTAAGGACACATGATTTAAGGTAGATACATATTTTTAATATGCACATTAAGTACCACCAAGGGTTGCATGGCTGAGGCTGATGCAATATGAAGTGACAATAGCAGTAACTGTACTACTATTTGAAGATATTAATGTGAATACCAAGTCATTTGGTACATATGACATTTTCAAGGGAAGAAAGAATTTAGGAACAAAAGAGCCCAAGATAGATAAGACAAGGAAGAATGATCTTGAGGGAAATCTTGGCAAAGGTCCACTTTAGATGATTGAAGGAAAAGGTGAGGATGATGAATTGAAATATGAAGCCCCAAGTAGAGTCATCTAAGAGAAAAGAACTAGTTTTTTTCAAGCCCAAGGAAACAAAGCAAAAGAAAATAGTGATTGTGAATCCAAAAGTTATAGAGGATCTTAAGAAGATTGTGAAGAAAGTTATCACAACAACTGTGCTAGAGCCAAAAATAATTACAAGGTCAAAGGAAACTCAGTCCCCATCTATAAAGGAGAAGGGTAGTCCAACAAAGAGGAATTCAGCCATATCACCCAAGAAAAATCTACCTAAGAGGCCAAGGAGAAAACTGGTTGTGACACATGAGGAGGAAAAAGATGATGAAGAAACAGATTTTGGTGATATGAGAAATCTTCATATTATGCCAAGATTGCCTCCAATGATTGTTGACTCAGTATGTGAGACGATGAAAGAGTTAGCAAGTATATAAGCATTAGAGACAATCAATTTTGATTATTTAAATAAAGAAGACCAATAGAAGCTTGAAAAATATATGATTGATATGATGATACAATTCAAATCTATTCCTATAGAGTTAGGTCAAAACATTCTCAAAAAATTATATAATAAAGTTGATGCTAAGTGGAAGTGGGCATCACCCACTATAAGATAGATTAGGGAGACCACGTTACCATGAACAATGTTGGATTTAGTGAAGACACATTTGTCTATAGCCCTAAAATATTTTATGAAGAAATTTATGCCTAAGGAAAGGGCTTACAAATTTTTGATGAATGAAGCTCGTAAACTTGAGCAAGAGAGCATAAGTATAAGGAAGGAAGCATTTGGGTTGCTTATTCCATCAATAAAAGAAGAAGAAGAAGAAGAAGAAGAAGAAGAAGAAGAAGAAGAAGAAGAAGAGAGAGTTGAAGATGTCAAGGAAGAAGAGAAAGATGATATAGCAGAAGTTGCTAAACTTGTAGAGAAATTAGACAATTGCTAGAAAGGTGTGAAAAATAAGATGTCGTCATAATTGAGGATGTTCTTGATTCATCCCCACAAAATTAGAATGTGTTAACTAAGAAAGATTTTCTAAATGGTACACCAAATTCCTCGATCCCTCCCTACCATTCTGAGATGAACCTCCTTATAGAAATATCGTGAGAATGCTCGAAATAACAGAATACAAAGTGATAGCAGAACTCAGAATGAATCTACTGATCGCAGGCCACTTCGAGGGGGTAACCTCCTTTGAGAAAGCTCAATACAATAAATTCGTCCGTGTCCATCAAGGGCCTCAACCTATTCTTATATACTGAGTACGATCTAGAAAAGTAATACTACCTATGCATGTGGGATAATAAAATATACTCACGGGACGACTTACAAAGCATATGCGTCCAACAACACTATAACAAAATAAACAGAAGGAACACACAGGTTCCTCACATCCCCTCTCCCTTAGAAAAAAGCTTTGTCCTCAAAGCTTAAGGTGTGGAAATTGTTGTTGAATCTGAAGAAGGGGTTCCCAGGTAGCATCCTCTGGTTGCATGCCATGCCACTGAATCAAGACCTCAGAGATGGAGCGAGAGCGAAGCTGGCGAGTGCGCTGGTCAATGATTGCCACCGGCTCCAGGATAATGGATCCTTCCGTATCCATTTCAGGGAGAGTAGTTTGTGCTCTGACAGTGGTACCCAGAACTTTCTTTAGACAAGAAACATGAAAGACTGGATGAATGCGGGAAGAAGGAGGAAGTTCCAGTTTATAAGCAACTGAACCAATCTTTTGCAGAACCTTATAAGGCCCATAAAATTTTTGGGGCCAGCTTATGACGCCCTTTCAGCTTTAGGGAGGATTGTTTGTATGGCTGTAGATGAAGAAAAACCATATCCCCAACTTGAAATGAGCGCTCAGAACGGTGTTGATCTGCTTGCTGTTTCATCCGATTACGGGCCATGTGAAGATTATCCTGTAAGGTACAAAGAATCTGATCCCTGCTGCGGAGAACTATGTCAACTGCCTGGACTGGTGAGCTGTTGGGAGTGTAGGGAAGGAGCACTGGAGGTGCCTGACCATAGACCGCTTCATATGGAGTCATTTTAGAGGCAGTGTGGTAAGAGGTATTGTACCACCATTCAGCTAAAGGGAGCCACTTGGCCCACTGATGTTGCTGTTCGGAAGTGAAGCAACGAAGATAAGTTTCCAAGCATTTATTGACAATTTCAGTTTGACCATCAGTTTGTGGGTGATAGCCCGAACTCATCTTCAGTTTGGTGCCAGTTTTCTGAAACAGTTCAGTCCAAAAATGACTGGTAAAAGTTGCATCACGATCAGAGACAATGGAAGAAGGGAGTCCATGAAGACGAAATATATGGTCCATGAAGATTTGTGCAACAGAGGAGGCAGTATAGGGGTGGCTGAGGGCACAAAAATGACTATATTTTGAGAGACGATCAACCACAACAGAGATCACTGTCTTGCCACCGGATTTAGGAAGCCCTTCAATGAAATCCATAGAAATATCAGTCCAAATCCGTGTAGGGATGGGCAATGGTTCGAGCAAGCTAGGAAGGAGGGTCGTTTCACCCTTGTGGCGTTGGCAAGTATCACATTCAGCCACCATCTGTTGAATCGTCTGCTTCATCCCTTTCCAAAAGAAGTTTCTCCTTGCTCGCTCATAAGTTTTGAGGAAGCCTGAGTGCCCTGCTGAAGGAGAAGCATGGAGTTCATAAAAAATAGCCTGATGTAGAGCTGGGTTCTGAGGAAGCACTAGCCGACCCTTGTATCGAAGAGAAGCACCATCCCAAGAGTAATGTGGTATAGCAGAAGGATTATTGGCTAGCTGGTGAATGATTTGAGATAAAGAAGAGTCGCTGTCATAGCCCTGCTGAACAGATGCTAACCAATTGGGAATGGGCATAGAAATAGCGGAAAGGGAAGCTTGATTATCAAATGTGCGAGAAAGAGCATCTGCCACAATATTCTCCTTACCCTTCTTGTAGGTGATCTCATAATCATACCCCATGAGTTTGCTGACCCATTTCTGTTGTGTAGGAGAGGATACCCGTTGTTCCAGGAAGTATTTCAGACTTTGGTGATCGATTCTGATGCAAAAATGACTCCCTAAGAGGTATGGCCGCCACTTCTGTACAGCATGCAAAATAGCCATCATTTCTTTTTCATAAGTAGAGAGGGCTAGATTCTTACCAGAGAGGGCTTTGCTAGTGAACGCAATAGGATGGTCATCTTGCAGGAGAACAGCACCCAATCCATTGCCGCAAGCATCACTCTCAATAGTGAAGGGTTTGGAAAAATCTGGCATTGCGAGAACAGGTGTACTGCACATAGCCTGTTTCAGTTGTTCAAATGCAGTCTCAGCAACAGGGGTCCAGGAGAAGGCATCCTTTTTTAACAGAGCTGTCAATGGTGCTGCAATTTTCCCGTAATCTTTGACAAACTTGCGGTAGTAGCCAGTCAACCCCAAAAAACCCCGAAGGCTCTTGAGAGTTTTAGGATGCGGCCAAGTTTTCATGGCATCTATTTTTGTAGGATCCACCCGCACTCCATGGTGTGCAACAATATGCCCGAGATACTCCACTTCCTCCTGGCCAAACACACATTTAGATAGTTTTGCACAGAGTTGATGATCAGAGAGAAGTTGCAAGACAAGCTCCAGATGATGGAGATGCTCAGCCCAAGTTTTGCTATATATGAGGATATCATCAAAGAAGACCAGAAGGAATTTCCGGAGGTATGGTCAAAATATGTTATTCATCACTGCCTGAAATGTTGAAGGAGCATTCGTGAGGCCAAAGGGCATGACTAAAAATTCATAGTGACCATCATGTGTGCGGAAGGCAGTTTTAGGTATATCGTCCTCATTAACTCGAATTTGATGATACCCAGAACGAAGATCTAACTTGGAGAAAAAATGAGCCCCATGAAGTTCATCAAGAAGTTCATCAACAACTGGAATGGGAAACTTGTCCTTTATAGTGAGATGATTAAGTGCTCAGAAATCAATGCAGAGTCACCATGACCCATCTTTTTTGCGAACAAGCAGAACTGGAGAAGAAAAGGAACTGGTACTAGGGCGAATAATACCTTGCTTCAGTAAGTCACGGACAAGTATCTCGATTTCGGTCTTCTGATGAAATGGGTAGCGGTAGGGCCTGATGTTGGGTGGAACACTGCCAGGAAGGAGCTGAATACGGTGGTCCTCTGGACGAGAAGGAGGTAATCCCACAGGTTCAGCAAATACACCAGAATACTTGTCCAAAATGTGTTGGAGATCGGCAGGAGTGCTAGAGACTGCTGATGGCTGCATCTGAATGGAATGGAGCTGAGCGATGACACCATGTGAATTCTTCTTAAGAAGTTTTTCCATACGGTGTGAACTGATGATGCTGAGAGACCCTGGTTGTAAGCCTTTCAAAGTGTGTTGGTGCCCCTCGGCTGAAAACTGCATCCAAAGTTCAGCAAAATCCCAGAGAATGGGGCCAAGAGTGCGTAACCATTGGGCACCCAAAACCACATCACAGCCACCTAAGGGTAAGGCAAACATGTCAGAGCGCATGTTATAATCTCCAATAGAGAGACGCACATTGCGACATTTCCCTTTACAAGGTAAAGTGCCCCCATTGGCAATCATGACTTCAAAGCTAGAGCAGGGATGGATAAAGCAATCAGCCTGTTTGGCTATGCGTGGATCAATGAAGTTATGAGTGCTACCAGAATCAATGAGTATAGTAAGAGGGATCTTCTTGAAGAAACCCTGGACCCGCATGGTTTGTGGAGTAGTGACTCCTGCCAAAGCATGGACAGATATCTCTGGTGGAGCTTCTGGTGAAGGAGGTTCAGGCTGGTGAGGCTCAACCTCATCATCCACTGTTTCCTGAGCATCTACATATTCTTCTAGTTCCGGTGGAGAATCCACATCCAAGAGATAGAGCTTTTGCTGAACACATCTATGGCCCCGAGACCATTTCTCATCACAATTATAACAAAGCCCTTTGTCTCGCCTGACTCGCATCTCTGTTTCAGACAAGTGCTTGATCGGAGTAGTTCTGGGAGCTGGTATGACTGGAGGGTTGTGAGAACCTGTATTTCTGAATGGAACAAAATTAGATCTGGAGCGTTGTAGAGCACTAATCTTGTCTTCCGCTAACTTAGCCAACCCAAGGGCTTCCATCATTGTAGTAGGTCAAAACATTTTGACTTCTGAGCGAAGTGCATCCTTCAGACCACTGACAAAACAACTACGGAAGAATTCATCAGACAAGCCCTCTGTGTGATTAGCTAATTTTTCAAACTCTGTCTGGTATTCTCTTACAGTGCCTGTTTGACGCAGTTTAGTGAGTGCTCCTGTGAAATCATCAAAGGAACTAGGGCCAAAGCGCTCCAAAATGAGGGTGCACAATTCTCTCCATGTTGGGCCTACATTAGCCTTGATGTACCAACGGAACCATTGAAGAGCTTCATGTTCCAAATGAAAAGATGCAAGGGGGACTTTGTGGTTATCCAAAGTATTATGCAAGCTGAAATACTGCTCTGCCCTATAGATCCATCCAGTCGGATCAGAACCATCGAAGCGTGGAAAATCAAGCTTTGGTCCACGGAAATTGCCAGAAGAGGACCCAGTATCTCCTGAATGGTTTCGGCTCATGGCTGACTGCTGAAAGTTAAGACGTTCTGCGGAAGTATGAGCAGAAACAGAAAGCAAACAAGGAAGCTACGACTAAAAAACAGAAAATTTTTTTCGGCTCATGGCTGACTGCTGAAAGTTAAGACCCAGAATTTTGTCATCCAGATCTTGAAGTTTGGTTTTGAGGGATGCCATTTCTTCTTCCATGATTTTTGCTCCTGTACGTGTAACAACCATAAAGCAAGGTTTTTTTTTTTTTTTTTTTTTTTTGGAATGGGTAGAAGATGAGAAACAAAAACTTTTTTAGTTACGGCAAACTTGGATTTGGGTAAAACTCAGATAGGAAATGGGTGTTCGACGGGTGGTGGGAGACTATCTGGGGACAAGGGAAACAGAAAAATGAGGGTTTCAAGGGTAGGGAGGCGAAATGAGGCGAACAGTCCAAGAGGGATAAGGGAGCAAAATGAGGAATTGAATCTTGTGGCTCAGTTTGGTGGCGATTGGATGAGAGGTGAAAAAGATAGGGCAAACCCTAAAATTAGATGATTGAGGGATTTAGGGCTTTGATATGTAAAATTTGGGGTTGGGTCGCCAAGGAAGGAAGTTGGCAAACCCAGTATCTCCTGAATGGTTTCGGCTCATGGCTGACTGCTGAAAGTTAAGACCCAGAATTTTGTCATCCAGATCTTGAAGTTTGGTTTTGAGGGATGCCATTTCTTCTTCCATGATTTTTGCTCCTGTACGCGTAACAACCATAAAGCAAGTTTTTTTTTTTTTTTTTTTTTTTTTGGAATGGGTAGAAGATGAGAAACAAAAACTTTTTTAGTTACGGCAAACTTGGATTTGGGTAAAACTCAGATAGGAAATGGGTGTTCGACGGGTGGTGGGAGACTATCTGGGGACAAGGGAAACAGAAAAATGAGGGTTTCAAGGGTAGGGAGGCGAAATGAGGCGAACAGTCCAAGAGGGATAAGGGAGCAAAATGAGGAATTGAATCTTGTGGCTCAGTTTGGTGGCGATTGGATGAGAGGTGAAAAAGATAGGGCAAACCCTAAAATTAGATAAATGAGGGATTTAGGGCTTTGATATGTAAAATTTGGGGTTGGGTCGCCAAGGAAGGAAGTATGTGAAATGATATTGTAGACGTTCTGCGAAAGTATGAGCAGAAACAGAAAGCAAACAAGGAAGCTACGACTAAAAAACAGTCGACTTAGAAAAATTCACTCACAGACAGAACAACTGAAAAGAGTTATTGCAATAACAAGAGATATTAGAAGTGAGAGGAACCTGAAGGCCACGACAGAAAAAAATTTGATGTAATTTCCACCCAGCGAGCCCAAGAGAGTGCTCTGATACCAGATGAGATGAACCTCCTTATAGCAATATCGTGAGAATGCTCGAAATAACAGAATACAAAGTGATAGCAGAACTCAGAATGAATCTACTGATCGCAGGCCACTTCGAGGGGGTAACCTCCTTTGAGCAAGCTCAATACAATAAATTCGTCCGTGTCCATCAAGGGCCTCAACCTATTCTTATATACTGAGTACGATCTAGAAAAGTAATACTACCTATGCATGTGGGATAATAAAATATACTCACGGGATGACTTACAAAGCATATGCGTCCAACAACACTACTCTAACAAAATAAATAGAAGGAACACACAGGTTCCTAACACATTCACTAATCAAGTGTTAGTGCAAGTACAAGATTATCCAAGGATTGAGAGTGCAAGCACTAAAGGTTTCAATATTACATTAGTTGTAGAGTTTTCTCACATAAGCTTTGAGCAACAAGACAAGGCAAGAATTGTGTTTCCATAATTCACCCATGTTACATATGTCAAACCAAATGAGAAAAAGGTAGTAGAAAAGAAAGGAATGACACAAATAGAGAAACCCATAGAACAAGAAGCTATCCAAGATCTTATTCAACTATCAAGTTCCATGCCTATGTAGACCTTAAATTTTATGCCTATCTAATTTGATAAAACAACTCAAAAGGATAAGTCACCTAGATTGAGTGCAAAGGGAAAACAATTGTATATATCACTACCTAGTGAGAGCACCCCTCTATCTCAAATGATGACACATGAAGGTGATACATTAGAGGATACAGTGAGTTTAGATCAAAAACTCACATTACCTATGTATGAATTAAACAACATGATATTGGAGAAAATAGAAGACTTGTAAACCTTGCTATATTGTAAGACAAAGAAAGAATAGTTGAGAAGAGAATACATAAAGAAATAGGTATTGCATAGAATCAAAGATATTTTTGTTGATACATTTGAGATTGCTAATGTTAATATGAAACATCTAATTTTGGATTAATTAGTGTATATAGTTGATAAGGTTCAGACTAAGGATATAGAAACCAATGATAAGTTGATGAGATTGTCTGAGAAGTTTGAGAATAAAGTTTTATGGAAAGTTTCAATAAAACTTGCAATTAGGTAGGTTGAACTTTCTAACCTTACCACTCAATCATAATTTTTTTATAAAAATTCATTCTTTGTACATGAAACCTTGTGATGTTGAGTTCTTTACATTAGAGAACCAATGATCTATTGATATGATTACGATAGATATGAAGGAAAGTACACATTCATTAAGTAAGAATACATGTTCAAGCTCACCTTCATATAATAAGTTAATATTTGATCAATGAAGATTAGACGAGTTAATGGCTAGAGATAGTGGCATAAAAAAAAAATTAATTTCTATTCAATTCATGCTACTACCACACTTAGAGATAATTCAAAGGGAATTATCTTTAGCTCAAAATTTAATGAAGAAAGATACACACATTTCTATAAAAGAGAGCTTAATTGATCTAGTTGTTCATCAATAGATACATATTCAAGTTGTGGAATCAGCAAGAGATAGATGAAATAAAGGACTTGAACAAATTTTGGCATGTCATCAAACATTTTTGGATAAATACAAGTTAATCCCTGCAAAAACCAAGCCATAATTGACAAAAAGGGGAGGAAATGTATTCATGACACACATTCAAAGGGGAAATATTCTAACAAAAGGAAGATGACATAGAGATAGACATAAACCATATACAACATTATCAGATGAATCAATATCAATGTTTACACTCATGTATATACTAAATAGTGAAGATAAAGTTTTGAAGATCGTGTTATAGTCTTAGAGGGAGTATTATTTTTGCATGGAAAGCTAAGTCATGACAAAGTGTTTTTGACACTAATTTCAAAGGGAAAGATTAGTGTCCTCTAAGCTTGATTTTCCTATTAGTGTCTAACACTTAGTCATTTCCAAGGTAGCATTGGATGATCATCACTTTGACTGATCCATCTAAAGAAGGCTAAGCTTGAGAGGATTTGTTTATATTTCATCATAAGTTGAGAAAGCCAAAGGTTGTTGAGCACCCTAGTAGAGAACAAGTTAGCATACATGCTAAGTAACATAGAAGAGACCAAGCATTTGGGAAGTTAGTTTATCCTGAGTTTATATAAGTTAAGTGACAATATGAATGTTAGTTATTATTGAGCATCAAAACATTCATGTGTTGAGTAAACCAGTTTTGACATATAATTTTTTATTTGCATTAAAACTTATATAAATCATTTAAGCCAACTTCTATATGATATTAAACATTATAGATATAAATAAGGTAAAGTATACACATTTTTTAGAAGGCATTAATCCCAAGAAATAAGTTTAACCAATTAGAAAATTAGAAGGGTAAAATGGAAAAAGGATGAACTATGGATCATTGATCCTAATCTAGAACTTTCTACGATTAACTATTTAAGAAGGGTTCCTACCCTAGGATCATAACAATGATAGTGAATGGGCATGGATTAGGGAACAAACTAAGTACAAAGAAAAAGAAGACCAAATCTAAAAGGAGATCAGATAGAGCAACCCAACAGTGAAGGAAAAAACAAAGAAGTTGGATAAGGAGATCAGATTGAGATTTTGAAGAGAGGAGATCTATAGTAAGATTTTAGAGAAAACTAAAGGATTGGATACTGAATCAATTTTAATAGATTGAGTCAGGGAAAATCTCTTAACATGGTGTTTCTAATAGAACTTATTTAAATCTTCTAACAGAGTCCTTACTTTATTGTGAGTGTAAAATCCTTTAATAGGGCAAGACCCAATGGTCTTAAACACTCTTAGTAGGGAAAACCCCTCACAGGGTAGATCATTAGATATGATCAAATTATAACCCTAATAGGTTAAATTTTTTATTGCAATAATAAATATTTTTGGGTTTCATCCCCACCCCATTTTTACCTTCAACTTGAAGTGTTTTTGGGTTACCAAAATCATTATGTTATGTGTCGATATTTTACATGGATGCTATGCCTAGATAGATTTCATTTTAGCATTACATGTTTATGTTTATTTTTGAAAAAAGATTGCTACACGTATGAATATATGTTTGAATAACCTTTTTGTCATTGATGTCAAATCTGCTACTTGCTACTAAGACAATTGGTTAGATGATTTGAGTACCATCGTTTGTTTGATTGATGAAGAGGATTTGATCAGATGAGGTAACAATAGCACCTAGAGAAAAGCTTGAGTTATGATATGGAAAAGGATTAGAAAAATTGAGGCTGAAAAGAATATGTACACTGATTAAGTTTAAAAGAACAAGTTTTACAAAGTATTAATGCCAAGCTTAACAATTTGCACAGTAGGTGCCGAGAAAAGTTAGTGTAAGCCAAGTAAACTTTAGTTGATGTTGAGCAACATAGTATGTGTTGAGCATTAAAATCATCAACTCAAATTCATCATGAATTTAATGAATCTGAGTTGACGAGTTTAATTTCTTGGATTATGTGAACCATGTTGAAGATAATCTTGATGAGTTGGTGGCACACAAGTTATGATAAACCATTTTGAAAGAGGATCAAAGGAGAAGTTTCTAGAAGGGAATAAAATGTAATTATGGGTAGATTCATTGAATCCTACCTAATCCAACCTAACCCTAAAATGTACGATGGAGGATGAACAAAACAAATCTAATTTTCTATTTATAAGGGGATAAAAGGCATGAATCAATAGTAGTCATGTGCGAGAACCTAAGGAAGACAAGGAGTCTAGGTTATTGCTTTATTTAGTGACCTAAGAGAAGAGTCTACATTAGAAATAAACATAAGAAGACTTAAGGGTATGAATTCTTGAAGGGTGAACAAGCTATCAGAGCTGAACTGCATGAAAGCTAAGTAGAATAGAGGACTGAAATAGAGATATGTAATCTACAAAGTGAGTTGTAAGTTATTATCAGATCAAGCCTTATTGTTACTCTCTAATATTTGTATCAGTCTAGGGTAAATCCTTTGGATTAAGTTTGACCTAGTAGTCATTTGTAAATCCTTTAACTAGGTGACATTCTAATTGAATAATCTAAAGTTCTCTAACAAGGCTCACTCCTAATAGAGTGATTGAAATCCTTTAACCATGTCACATTTAATAGTGTACATTTTAATCTTTAACAAGGTTGGATTTTCATAGGGCATCACATCAGAAGAGTGAGAATGAGTAGCATGTTACTAGTGGTTTTACCCAAATTGGGTTTCCATATTAAATCATTGTGTCAAATATGTTATTAGATCTATTATGTTTCATGCTTACATTTCTGCAAAGTTGATTTGACAATAACCTACAAGTTTAAGTGATTTTATGATCTAATGGATGCATGCATGATGAACATGTTATATGGATATGGGTTCACTAAGCTGTGACAAGTTTTAGTTGTACATTTGGACCTTGGATAATTGATTCACCCCCCTCTTAGTTATTCTATAAAATTCTAACAATTGGTATCAAAGGCATCTACTTAAGAGGACTAGTTTGAAGGTACTAGAAGCAAAAAGATCAAGATGTTAAAAAGAGAAGTACCCAAGCTTAATAGAGATAACTTTTCTACTTGAAATTTTTTGATGAAGCTACAACTAGGAGGTCTTGGAGATCATGCACAATCTACCATTACCAATGAGCATGTTGTTCCTACTAGAGCCCTAACTACTAAAGATCTAGAAAAGAAGAAATAACACAACCATGTAATGTTGGAGATTGTATCTTCCCTATGTTATGCTAAATTTAATGATATCAAGGGTTATGACAATGCAAAGAAAATTTGGGATTCTCTACATGCCATCTATGGAGGTGATGCTCTATGGAGGTAAGTTTGATGATATGAGAATGTAAGAAGGTGAGAATATTGTTTAGTATTTCTCTAGGATAAAGGATGGTGTTAATGCAATAAGGGGATCTATGGGTAAGATAGATGATGAGACTATAATAAGAAAAGTTTTGAGAACACTATTGCCCATTTATGTTAGTAAATTTTTTGTAATACAAGAACTAAGATGTATACCAGGTTTTAATCTAACTCTTGAAGGTCTAGTAGGTAGGCTCACTAATTTTGAGCTATCTAATTTTGATAACTTCAAATATAACAATGTTGAATCTACTTTCAAAGCAAAGATGCCATTGAAGGAACCTAATGAAAAGAAGAAGAAAAAGGTAAAATATGTGCCTAGTGATAGTGATATAGATGAGGAACATGTAGAACAACTTGAAGTGCTACTAGCAAGGAGATTTCAAAGAGGAAAAGGCAAGTTCAAAGGTAAGTTACCTATCATGTGTTTCAATTGCAATGAGGTTGGTCATATTTCTACTAGATGTCTAGAGAAGAAGAATTACAAAGGTGGAGACAAGTACAAAAGTAGAAGAGATGAAGGCAACATAGATTACAAAGAAAAAGTTAAAAGGTCTTGCTACATTACTAAAGAAGAAAAAAAAGATGGATTTGATGATCATGATGATGAATTGGTGTATGTTACAATGAAGGATGATTCTGATAAGGATGAGGCAACTGCAATAGTGTATTGTGTAACCAAGAGTGACAGATGGATCATTAACAATGGGTGTTCACATCAAATGATTGAAGTTAAAAATAAGTTTATTACCTTGAATTATTATGATGAAAATAGTGTAAGATTTGATAACGATGCACCATGTTTGATAAAAATAAAAGGTTCTATCAAACTCACATAAAAGATTTTATGTGACAATGCTTATTATGAAGGACTTGACTATAATTTGTTGAGTGTGTTACAACTGAATATTTTAGGTTGTAAGGTTGAGTTTGAAAACAAGATTGCTAAGATATATGATATTAATGGAAAACTAATTGGAAAAGGTGATCAAACTAGAGGTAATCTATTCTACCTTGATATAGATAATGCTACTTATTTAGTTGTAGAATTTGATAATGTGTGGCTATGGCACAAGAGGTTATGCCATTTTAATTTTGATAACTTCGTCAGTATTAGTAACATGAGAAGAGTCAAAAGTTTTCCTAAGTTGAAGGAACCTAAAAATATAATTTGCAAACAATGTTAGAAAAAATGACAAATTCAATTTTTAAGAGTAAGACTCATACCTCTAAAGGAATATTAGAGATTGTTTATACTAACTTGATTGGACCAATTGATGTGTAAAGCTACAAAGGAGATAAGTACTTGATGGAGACACAACCAAAGACTAGAATGAACAAATAGGAAAAGGAAAATATTATTATCAATGAAAAGTGCCCTATGGGCTTACAATAGTATGATTTTGGAGAAAGAAATTCTCCACATAGTACCTTCTCTCAAACTCCACTAAAAAATGCCTTTTACAATGCCAAAAGTATTCTTAAATAGACCCCAATTCATTTAGAGTTAGGAATAAATTATAGAATATGCTAGTTGGAATCTACTACTAAAATAGAAGGTTCCAAAAATCATGTTAAAAGTTGGTGTAAAATTAGAAGAATCTAGAAACGGTAGTCCAACTTCTTGGAAGCATAACTTTTGAACCATGACTCCGATTAATGAACTATTTACATTTCTAGAAAGCTCTCAAAGTTCTCTATAGTCCTATGGACCACCTCACTTTTCTCCCATTTTTTGGCCCTATATGAGGCCATTTAGTGCGCCAAATTTGACTTTGAAGTGCTCTTAGGAGGTCTCTAGGAAAATTAAAATTGCAATAACTTTCTAACCATAAAGGCTTTTGACCTGATTCTTTTTTTAGAGCATTTTAAATTATAAGTAAAATCATCCTTCCAACTTACACCCTATAAATCATCATAATTTTGGCTCAATTAAAAAATAACTCATTTTTGCATTTACATGTATCCCAAGGTGCTCAAGATGCTTAAAAACTTTAACCCAGAAAACCAATAGTGGAACTATGAGAGTTGGAACCTTTATTTGACCCAAATGGGTATCTAGAAATGAAAACACATTAAAAAAAAAAATCTCTAAGCATATTTTTGGGTAATACAGGATTGCCCTTACACCATTTGATGCTCTTGCATCAGTACATTATGTTATTTGTTGATGAATATTTTAGAATGATGATAATTATGTTTCTAAAACAAAAGTATGATGCTTTCCAAATGTTTAAGTGGTACTTAGCAAGAGTTGAGAAGGAAATAGGTAAAAGTACATGAAATGTTTGAAATCTAATAAAGGAGGAGAATTTACATCAAATGAGTTTGAGATGTTCTATAATAAAAAAGGAATCAAAAGAAAAACATCTGCTCCTAGCACCCCTCCACAAAATGGAATTGCTGAAAGGAGGAACATATTTGAAATGGATTGTGCAAGGACACTCATGATAGAGAAAAATGTTGCTTTGAAATACTAGAGAGAAATTGTAAGTACAATTATCTACACCTTGAACTATGTATAAGTCAAGAAAGAAATACATGAGGCTGAACCTATGAAGGAACTATAAGAATAAAAATCATTTGTATATTTTTATGAAGGTATGTTTGTTGATGAATATGTTGTAGATTATTGTGCAAATCAACAACAAGTTTTAGTGACTACCGAGTCACATATTATGAATGCCAAGTTGCATTTAGGAATTGAGCTACATTTAGATGTTGACTTACAAAATGAAGGTGAGATAAATTTTGTGTTAGAAACAATAGTCCACCAATATAACTGAGAGGGGGGGGGGGGAGGGGGTGAATTAGTTATATAAAAATTTAAGACATTTGTCCTCTTAAACAATCTTGACAATTCAACCAAAGTAAACAACAATCATAAAGAGATGCACAGAAACAATTACACCAAATATGTTGACTAGGGAAACCCTTGATCAGAGGGAAAACCCCAATGGGAATGATGCCCACAAAATGATGTACTAATATGAATATTCTTTGTTAGAGGATGGACCCTATTGGGAGTCTATTACAACATTTAGTACAAAGAGTCCCTATTAGGAGACTTTGAATCCATGTTAGGAGATTCCAACCTTGTTAGGAGTTGTGGAAGGCAACTGAACCCATTGTCCAAATAGCTTTAGGATTAGATCAATGAATGCACTATATAATTGACTTCAATACTATTCCTTTTAGAATAATATATGTGTAACAAGCTTTTACTTCTTCCTCTATCTAGTATGTCAAACTTCTTCACCTTCAAATCATGCAATTAGATCTAAAACTCTAAACTCAATAATAATAACCCTTAAGGTCACTTACACACATAAGTAGGTTACTCTACTTTTGTATCACTTTTCTACTTAGTAATTTACAAGTATTCTCAACTCTTTATCTATAAAACACAGAAAACATCTTTCCTTTATGCCATGCTCAATAATAAATCCTTGGGTTAGCTTTCGATATGTTAATTAAATGAAATACACATTTAATTAATGATATCAGCTCATAGTTATTCACAAAATTTCACACGTGTGAATTATGTACATGTGCACTCTCTGACATCATCAATGGTCAGTATACTATCTCTAGTTGACTGTGCAACTCTTCACTACAATTGTAATGAACTATAGCAATCATACAATAGGAACTAATTTCTTAATACTCTATTTTCATATGATTCTTTGTAGATCAAATATATCTTCCATATATTGTTACATTAGGTTTTGTGCACTTACCCTTGTAACAAATACACACTATAGTATGCATTGGTAATTGCGCATCATCAAATAAGTAATATAATGTTCTCAATACAAAAATCATAGTCTACTACTCTGTCAGTCTTTTACAAACTTATTACTATGTTGTCATCAATGACAAACACAGTCATGAGAACATCACATCAATGTTCTCCAATGCTCGCCCATAGCATCAGTATTCATGCTAACAATCTCCCCCTTTGGTATTACTGGCAACATAGATGAAAATAATCTAAGTTCCAAAAATACCATCATGTTTTTCTTTCTTCTCAATTGAACATTTTTCATGTCACTATCTCCCCCATTGAAATCAATGTCAAAGATAATAAACAAATGGTTCAATTGCTTGAATCTACAATAATTTGTCAACATGATCACAAGCCAGTCTATTACTTTACAATAGTTGTATATAGATCCATAATCAACTCAAGTGTCTAAAGACATAATTACTAATTATCAAGAGTCCTTTGATGACTTTGTTCATCATAGATACTCCCCCATTAAGGAAGCATCAACATCCAATCCAATCTAACAATGGTGCTATGTACCCTCGACTGATGCACTTTTGCATCTTCTATTCAAAAGCAGGTAGGGGCATGACCCCAAGCATACCTTTTAGGTACTCAAATGTGTACTTTGGTAAGGCCTTTGTGAAAATGTCTACAATCTATTTCTTAGTATAAATATATTCCAGTTTGATTTATTTCTCTAAAACTTTCTCTCTCAACACATGATACTTTATAGAGATGTGCTTAGTCTTAGAATGCAAAACAAGATTTTTAGACATGCTTACTGTACTTGTGTTATCATAGTAAATAATAATAGGCTCTTTGAATGTAATTCCAATTTCTTTCATCATCTACTCCATCCATATAACTTGATTACATTTGTTTCTTGCTACAATATATTTTTCCTCTATAGTACTTTGTGAAGTGCAATCTTGTTTCTTGCTAAGCCAAGGAACTAACCTTCCACCAAGAAAGAATGCTTCTCTATTGGTGCTTTTTCTATCATTCATATCTCTAGCCTAATCAAAATTAGTATAAGTGCAAAGGGTAAAATAATTACTTCTATCATACCAAATGCCATAATCAAATGTCCCTTTTAGATATTTAAATATCCTTTTTACAACTGCGTAGTGATATTCTTTAGTATTAGCTTGAAATCTTGCCACATTCCAACCACATTAACTATATTTGGTCTAGTATGAGTTAGATATTGTAATCCTCCAATCATAGATCTGTACTTCTTTTATTCAACAATAGGTGTCTCATCCTTGCTTGATAACTTGTGACCAATTGCCATAAGAGTTGCAATACATTTACAATTTTCTAGTCCAAATCTTTTCAGCAAATCTTTCAAATACTTGGTCTGAGGAATAAAGATACCTTATTTGTTTTGTAAAATTTACAATCCTAAGAAATTTTTTATTTCTCCTATCATGCTCATCTCAAATTCATTCTTCATATCTTCTGAGAATTTTTTATTGGCTTCATCGTTTCCTCCAAAAATGATATCATCAACAAATACAATGATTATCAACAAACCATTTTCTATTTCTTTCAAGTATAAGTTGCTATCTACTATTCCCTTAGTAAATCTAAGTTTCTAGGTATTTATCTAATCTTGCATACCAAGTTCTAGGTGCTTGCATTAATCCATATAAGGCTTTCTTTAACTACATATCATATCCTTCTCTACTGTCAAAGGAAAACATTTTGGTTGCTCAATGTAAACTTCTTCTTCAAGTTCTCCATTCAAGAATGCTGACTTAACATCCATTTGATATGCCTTGAAATTTTTATTTGCTACATATACCAAGAACATTCTAACTTCTTCCATTCTTGCTATAGGTGCATATGTTTCTTCATAGTTAATTCCTTCTTACTGAGAGTAGCCTTTTCATACTAGTCTTGCTTTGTTTCTTATTACTTCTCCTTGTTCATTCATTTTATTTCTAAATACCCATTTTATGCTAATCACATTTTTGTCCTTGGGTCTAGGAACTAATTCCCATGTGTCATTTTTTATTATCTATTAAAGTTCTTCCTCCATTTCTTTTATCCAATGATCATCCTTGATTGCTTCATCTACACATTTTGGTTCTACTTGAGATATAAGGCATAGTTCTTCATTGATTTTGCTTCTTTTCATTACTCCTTTTTCTTTGCTTCCTATTATTTGATCAGCAAGATGATTTCTTATCACATTCTTATTTGGGGTAAGAGTTGCTGCTTCAACTCTTATTTCAGGTAATACACTCTATTCTTCTCTTACTTCTTCATTTTGCACATTATTTTGCAAGTAATTCTTGGTCTTGAGAAATAATTCATTACATCTATTTGTCATCCTAGAATAATTATCTTTATCAGAGTTATAATCCATAATCTTCTCTTTAGTACCAAACTTTTCATCTATTCTCACATTTGTGCACTCTACTATAGCTTTTGTTCTATAGTTGAAACACTTGTAAGCTTTACTTTTTAATGAATAGAAAAGAAACATACCTTCATTTCTCCTTGGATGAAACTTACCAATATCACTATCTCTTTTAATGTAGCATTTGCTTCCAAATATTCTAAAATATTTGACTAATGGTGAGTAACCAAACCATAACTCATTAGGTGTTTTCTCCATACCTTTTCTAATCTATATCTATTTAGTGTGTATACTAATGTGTTGACTACTTCTCTCCAAAAATTCTTTGGTACATCATTCTCAAATAACATAGCTCTTGTTGCTTCAAAAATTGATTTGTTTCTTCTTTCAACAATCTCATTCTTCTAAGGTGAATGAGGTGAAGATAATTGTCTCCTAATTTCATGTTCTTCGTAGTAGATATTGAATTCTTTAGAAGTGAATTCTCCTCCTCTATTAGATCTTAAGCTCTTTATTTTAACTCCAAAGTCATTCGCTACTTTGTTCTTGAATATCCTAAATTTCTCAAATGCCTCTAATTTTTCTTTAAGAAAAGCTACCCACATCATCCTGGTAAAATCATCAAAAAAGATCATAAAATACCTTTCTGCATAGAATCCCCTTGTTCTTGCGAGACTACTCAAATATATATAAACCAATTCTAGCTTTTGTGTAGTACCAAACTGCTTACTAGGAAATGAAACTCTCTTTTACTTAGCCAAGATACATTCCTTACAAATAATGTCAGTGGGCTTAGTGATCTTACATAAATATCTCACAACAAGTGTATTACTAGCTTTTACAATGTTATCAAAGTTTATTTAACAAAATATTCTATGCCATAACCAACTATTGTCAATCTTGGCTACTAAACATGTTATTCTAGTGATGTTTAACTAAAATACATTACCTCTAGTTCTTGTGCTAGTACAAGCAATTTTCCTTTCTTATCCTTGATGAGGCATGCGTCATTACCAAACTATAATTGGTAACCTTTGTCCATAAGATGTCCAACACTTAACAAGTTATGTTTTAGTTCATCAACAAAATAAACATCATTAGTATTTGTTTTACCATCAAGTGTGATAGATCTAATTCTTGTAATGTGATAGGCTACATTGTTCCCTACTCTAAAAATTCCTCCATCATGGCTTCTAAATTAGAAAAAATTTCTCATATCACCAGTCATGTGATGTGAACAACTACTATCATTGATTCAATCTTTCCTTTCAACTTGTGAAATTAGCATGCTTTCTTCTTTGATCTCTCTATCAAGATCATCCTTCTTCTTCTTCTTCTTCATTAGCATATTAACAATTTCTAGGCCTTCTAGATTTGAATCTTACCTTATTATCCTTTCTGTTTTGGAAACTTAGATGCATAATGATCATATTCATTACATTTCCAACATTTAAAGATATTCTTACCATCTTTTTCTCTTTCCACAAGAAGAGCCACTCCTTCCTATATCTTTTCCTCAATAGACTTGCTACTGCTAGCAATGTCTCCCTGTGCTTTTGTGTTCCTTGCTAGACTAGGTTTAATATTTAATGCACTAAATGCTATCTCAAATTTTGCTAATTCTCTAGATTGTTTCAGATCAAATTCTTCAGCTTCAAATCTACCAAGCAATGTTTCTTTGGTGAAATTAGTAGTACAGGTATCATTACCCAAATCATCTATGTTATTGTCTTGAAAGGTGGTGTTAGAATTTTCAAGATCTTCCATATTACTTCATCATTAGATTTCTTTCCACAAAGAGGTGTGATTCCTAAAATATCTCAAATATTCTACTAATATAGCTTCTTATAGATTCATCTTCCATCATTCTAGCATCTTGGAATGTGAAATGTAGATTTTGTAATCTAACTCTTTTTGTTTGTGTATCACCCTCATAATTAGCTTCTAAGGTTTTCCAAATTTCATGAGATGTTTTGAGTTGTTTTACCTGGCTATACTCACTTTTAGGTAAAGTTGACAATATTTCTTCTCTTTCCCTTATGTTGCACATAAATACTTCTCTTTTTTCCTCAGTACAACTTTTAAGAATGTCTTCATTTGCAATGTTTTTGGATGCCTTGGTTATAGGAAACTATCCTAGACCCATGCACAAAAGACGAGTCTTCATTTTATTCTTCCAGCTATCATAATTTTTTCCATAAAATCTTAGAATTATTTTTCTAAACATGTTCACCATGGATCTCCCAAAGTTGTTAAACTTTTTCTTCAAGGACCTGAGGCTCTGATACCAATTATTAGAAACAATAGTCCACTAATATAATTGAGAGGGGGGGGGGGGGGTGAATTAATTATATAAAAAATTAAGACATTTTTCCTCTTAAACAATCTTGACCATTCAACCAAAGTAAACAATAATCATAAAGAGATGCACATAAATAATTACACTAGATATGTTGACTAGGGAAACCCTTGATCAGAGGGAAAACCCCAGTGGAAATCATGCCTACAAAATGATGTACTAATATAAATATTCCTTGTTAAAGGATGGACCCTGTTAGGAGTCTATTACAAAATTTAGTATAAAGAGTCCCTATTAGGAGACTTTGAATCCTTTTTAGGAGATTCCAACCCTATTAGAAGTTGTGGAAGGTAGCTAAACCCACTTTCTAAATATCTTCAAGATTAAATCAACAACCTCACTATCCAATTGACCTTGGTACTATTCTTTTAGAATAATAGATGTGTAACAATCTTTTACTTCTTTCTCTATCTAGTACATCTGAGTCTTTCACCTTCAGATCATGCAATTAGATATGAAACTCTACACTTAGTGACAATAACCCTTAAGGTTACTTACATGCATAAGTAGGTTACTCTACTTCTATATCTCTTTGCTACATAGTAATTTGCAAGTCTTCTCTACTCTCTATCTATAAAACATGGAAAACATCTTTCCTTTATGCCATGCTCAATAATAAATCCTTGAGTCAGCTTTCTACATGTTAATCAAATAAAATACACATTTAATTAATGTTGTTGGCTCATAGTTATACACAAACTTTCACATGTGTGAATTTCATACATGCACACTCTCTAACATCATCAATAGTTAGTATACTATCTCCAATTGACTATGCAACCCTTCACTACAATTGTAATGAATTGTAGCAATCATACAATAGAAACTACTTTCCCAATACTCTATTTCCATACAATTCTCTGTAGATCAACTATATCTTCTGTACATTGTTACATTAGGTTCTGTGCACTTGCCCTTCTAACAAATAAACACTATAGTATGTGTTGGTAATTGTGCATCATTAGATAAGTAATATAATGTTCTCAATACAAAATCAAAGTCTACTGCTCTCTCAGTCTTTTACAAGCTTAGTACTATGTTTTCATCAATGACAAACATAGTCATGAAAACATCACATCAATGCTCTGCAATGCTCCCCCATAGCATCAATATTCATGCTAACATTCTAACTTCAAGGTTAGTTTACATGAAATAAATGTTGAATTACCTAATAGAGATGTACATAGTGATTCAAAATTTGAGAGACCAAATGAGGAAAATATAGTAGAACCAAGACTGTCAAAGTAAGTCAACAGACATCACCTTATTGTAAAAATTATTGGAGATAAAAATACTACACCAATGACAAGGAAAAATTTGAGATATAATACATGTTTGATTAGCATGCATGAACCTAAAATAGTAAAAGACACCTTAGAAGATGTAGACTAGAGTAAAACTATGAAAGAAGAGATTGAACAAATTGAGAAAAATTAGACATGGACTCTAGTTCCTAGAGCATAAGATAAAAATGTCATTGAAACCAAGTGGGTGTACAAAAATAAGTTAGATAAAAATGGTAAAGTCATAAGGAATAAGGAAAGATTAATTAGTAAAGGATATACAAAAGGAGAAGGGACAGACTATGGAGAAACATTCACTCTTGTTGCAAGATTGGAAGGAGTAAGAAGTCTTCTTTCTTACTCTGCATACAAAGGTTTCAAAATTTATCAAATGTATGTTAAGTCTACATTTTTGAATGATATATTAGAAGAAGAAGTTTATATAGAATAACTAGAAGGATTTTTTGATACTAACAATAAGAACATAGTACGTAGATTACACAAAGCTTTATATGATTTGAAGCAAGCCCCAAGAGCATGGTATGAAAGGCTTCATAGTTATTTTGTGAAGATTAGATTTGAGAGGATTGATGATAATAACAATATATACTTGAAGATAGAGAAAGGAAAAGGTATTTTATTATCTCAAATTTTTGTTGATGATATCATATTTGGAGGTCAAGATACTTTATGTAAAAATTTTGTAAATGAAATGAAGAAAGAATTTGAAATGTCTATGTTTGGAGAGATCAAGTTCTTTGTGGGTTTGCAAGTACATCAAATGAAATATGGTATATAAATCACTCAATAAAAATATGTAAAGGAGATACTAAAAACATTTTGGATTGGAAGATTCCAAGTCAATAAACACACATCTGGTGATAGGACATAAATTGTCTAAGAATAATGATTCAACCAAGGTGAATCAAACATTGTACATGTCTATGATTGGAAAGTTGCAATATCTAGTACATAGCGGACCTGATATTTCATTATTTGTTGGGATAGTTGCAAGATTCTTTGCTAATTCTAGAGAGAATTATTTGATGGCAGATAAGAGAATAATGAGATATCTAAAAGGAACAAAAGAATATGGTCTATACTACAAGAAAAATGAGAAATTTGAATTGAGAGCCTACATTGATGCTGATTGAGCTAGAAATATCAATGACATAAAGAGATCTAGTGGAGGAGCACTTTTCTTAGGAAAAAGGCTAGTTACATGGACTAGTAAGAAACATAATTGTATATCAATTACTATTGAAACTGAATATGTTGCTGCTACTATAAGTTATACAAATATTGTATGGATTAAGTAGCTACTTAAAGGAATGAAGGAGGAAATCACCGAATCTATGATAATTTATTGTGATAATGCAAGTGCTATAAATATATCAAAGAGTCCCATGATGCATACAAAGACTAAGTACATTGTAATTAAATATCATTACTTGAGAGAGTTAGTTCAAGATAAAGAGGTGAAGATGGAATATGTTAACATGAAAGAGCAAATAGCTAATATCTTCACAAAATAATTACCTAAGGATGCTCATGAGTATCTAAGAGGTAAATTAGGGGTGATACCCCTATCAAAGGATATTTAAAAAGAATGAGAAGTGCCCTACATCAAACAAGATGATTGACATATATTAGACATTAATGTAGTGGATCTTACTTTAGGAGCTACCTAAAGTAATGAAAGAGCTAAAGCTAAAAATAAGTCACAAGCTAGGTGATAGAGGGAGAAATTGAAATGTTCATATCTGCATATTATGTGACAAGTCTTTGGAATTGTTATCAAAGAGGGAGAAATTCAAAGGGAAAAACCATGACTACTGAGGGAGATATTGTTGCTAAAGAGGGACATGAAAGAAAACATAGAAGAAATATGGAATATCTACTCAAAGGGAGATAGTTTACTTTTTTATTACATTTACCAAGTAAGAGGGAGATAATGTTAAGGGAGATATAATAAGTAATCCAGAGGGAGTCATAAGGATGAGTTGATTGATTTTCTATTGAGAAGAAAATAATTTTGTAAACTATTTAGAAGATGCAAATTGTTGATAGAGGGATAGAATTCAATACAAGAAATTTTTTTTGGTATTATTATTGGTTGTACTAATTAAATTTGGTTTTCCATCAATGCCAAATAGGGAGATTTTTGAAAGTAGATTGATTTAAGTATGAATATATGTTACAGTCATTATTTTGTCACTGATGTCAAACCTACTACTTGTTGGTAAGACAATTTGTTATATGATTTGAGTAAAATTAGTTGTTTGATTAATGAAGAGGATTTGATCAAATGATGTAATAATAACACCTAAAGGAAAGATTGAGTTATGATATGGAAAAGGATTCCAAAGATCAGTTGAGGCAATGATATTATAGTATGCAAAGGATGGATACATTGATTAAGTTTAGAAAAAAAGTTTAAAAAGTATGTCTACCAAGCTTAACAATCTACATAGTAGTTTCTAACCAAAGTTAGTTTAAGCTAAGCAAAAAATTAGTTGGAGCTGAGAAAATTCATTTTCAGTATAAGCTAAGTAATATAGTGTAACTTGAGTAAAGTTTATATGATGTTGAGCACTAGTAAATTTTAGTTCATTTGAGTAATTTGATAATGAATGCCGAGCAATGTAGTATGTGCCAAGCATAAGAAGAAAGTTAATGTCAAGTGTCACCATTATGAGAAAGATCATGAATTTGATGAATCTAAGTTGACAAGTTTGATTTCTTGGATTGTGTGAACTATGTTGAAGATAAGCTTGATGAGCCAGTGACATAGAATTCATGATAAACTATTTTGAGGAAAATTCAAAGAGAATAGAAGGAGAAGTTTCTAGAAGGGAATAAAATGTAATGATGGGTAGATTTATTGAATCCTACCTAATCCAACCTAACCCTAAAATTTATGATGGAGGATGAACAACAAAAGATATAATTTTCTCCTTATAAGGGGATACGAGGTATGAAATAATAGTTTTCATGTGCAAGAACCTAAGGAAGACAAGGAGTCTAGGATATTGGTTCACTCAGAGACCTAAGAGAAGAGTCTAAATCAGTAAGAAAAGTAAGAAGACTTAAGCGTATGAATGGTTGAAGGGTGAATAAGCTATTAGAGATAAAGTGTGTGAAAGCCATTAGAATAGAGGACTAAAATAGAGATCTATAATTTGAAAAGTGAGTTGTAAGTTGTTATCAGATCAAGCCTTACTGTTACTTTCTAATCATTGTATCATTCTAGGGTAAATCTTTTGGATTAAGATTGACCTAACAATCATTTGTAAATCCTTTAACCAAGTGACCTTCCAAGTGAATGATCTAAAGTCCTCTAACAAGGTTCACTCCTAATAGAGTGATTGAAATCCTTTAACTAGGTTACATTTAATAGTGTGCATTGTAACCTTTAATAGGGATGACCTTTCATAGGGCATTACTTCAGAAGAGTGAAAATAAGTAGCATGTTACTGGTGGCTTTTTTCCAAATTGGGTTTTCATATTAAATCATTGTGTCAAATGTGTTATTAAATCTATTTTGTTTCATGCTTACATTTTTGCAAAGTTAATTTGGTAGTAACCTACAAGTTTAAGTGATTGTATGTCTAATGGATGCATGCATGATTAATATGTTATATGGATATGAGTTCACTAAGCTGTGAAATGTTTTATTTGTACATCTGGACCTTGGATAAATTATTCACCCCCCTCTTAGTTATTCTAAAGAATTCCAACATCTATATGGTATGAGATCTAAGATATGAGATGGATTAGGTGTGAATATAATTAATTAATTTATCAGTAAAAAGTTTTATAGATCCTGACTCACCCCCCCTCTTAATATCTTATTTACCATTAAGATTTACAACAACATTAAATGGTTAAGTGAAGGCTAAGTGTATCACCTCTTCTTCCATGTAATCTCATTTTTCACTCTATATGTCATATCCTTTCTTTGGCCATGAAAAGGTTGTTGAAGCATTTGTCACATTATTCCCTAGATGAAGTCAAAGAAATACCTTTTGTGGACCTGGGTGAAGAATGGGGTGATTCAAAAGTGATATTGTAAGGATCAAACCAAGTTTCTAACTCCTTCTTAGGTGACTTATCAATGATAGGTTGGGTTTTCTTTCCTTGGTGTTGACATTAAGGTCAATTTGTCTATCCGTGATTCAATACTCAGTCAATTGGTTACATTGCTATCGAGCTCTATAGTTTCTACCAAGCTTTTCATTGTTAAAATAATATAGTCCACTGATATAACCAAGGGGGGGGGGGTGTGAATCAGTTATCCAACTATCATCACAAACATTAATCTTAAAAAAATTAACCATGTGACTAATATAAACTAAAAGCACAACAAGATACTCATACACAATTAACACTAGATATTCTAACTAGGAAAACCCTTGATCAGAGGAAAAACCCATGTAGGGATGGTACCCACAAGATGATGTACTAATAATAAATATTTCTTATTAGAGAATAGACCCTGTTAGGAGCTTGTTACATCATTCAGTACATATGAGTCCCTATTAGAAGACTTTGAATCCCTGTTAGGAGATTCCAACCTTATTAGGAGTTGTGCCAACCTTGTTAGGAGTTATGGAAGATAGTTGGACCCACTACCAAACAACTTCAAGGTTAAGATCAAAGAACCCACTATCCAAATGATCTCTATATTATTCATTGAAGAATAATAGAACTAAAATTTACTTTTTCCTTTGTCTTTGTTTGTCAACCAAACTTTTACTTCTTTAGATCTTGTAACCAGATCTCATACTACATATCAAATGATCCCTTGGATCACTTACATGCATATACCTTGCATTCTACTTGATCCTCTTGATCCAAGTCTCACTTTAAAAATAAAGAAAACTATTATAAATAAGGATTACTAAGAGAAGGGGGGGGCATGTGAATCAATAATCTATAAAATTTAGTCACCAACTAGATATTATTACTTACTTTAAACCATGCATAACAAAGAAATAAAGTAATGCTGAATAGTAACAATACCAATGCATAAAGATAATTCATGACACCATATTTTGTTAACTAGGGAAACCCTAGCCAAGGAAAAACCTCGATGGGGATGATAACCACTAGATAATATACTTATATATATGTTCCTTGTTAGAGGATGGACGTAGTTAGGAGTCAGTGAGAAAATTTAGTATAACAGTCCCTATTAGGAGACTTTGAATCCCTGTTAGGAGTTGTAGAATAATGTATGCAAGATGAGCCCAATGCCTAAACATGAAATTTCAACTACATGAAGAGCTCACTACTCAATCAGATAATCTACTATTATTTTCCTTCCTTCTCTAATATCTAATCTTCAACTTGATCTTGGATCACTAGATAGTTCATACAAAACTTTGCATATATTGCTTTCACAAAGTTTTCTCTCAAGTTCACACATTTGATACACAATAGCACACATACACACCCTTCTTATCACAAGAAGTCCTTTGCATAAATAACCTACCTTTACATAAAATATTTCTAGGCCATCTAAGATCATAATTCACTTTTCCAAGTTAGAGTAAACATCTAGGATGTTGTCCCTAATTGGACAAGTAATGATTTTGCAACCCAAGCAATTATTTCCTTCAATTTCACTATCTGGCTTCATCAAAACATGATTAACTCTATTCCATATAGTCTATACAAACTTCTAAGGTTATACACATCATCATAAACATGTGTACTATCTCTATGTAACTTTGTTTGTCATAATATGACGTCTGCAACATGTTATAAACAAAACAATGCACTACTATAAACCAATTTCTATACTTAAGCAATTTTTTGATAACCAAACACTATGTATCTTTATTTCTAAGGTTTCCTATCAACATGCACATCATATGTTTCCATTAATGACAAAAATTACATATCACTATTAGAAAATTGTCAACAATCTCCTCCTTTGGCATTGATGATAATAAAATAGGGAAAATTAGCTAAGTAACAAAAACAATCTAAATAACACCTTACATCTATTACAACTTTACATATATATTCTCCCCCTTATAATATACTTCATACTACACATGTATCTCTCCCAAAAATGACATGCGTACAATTTTCATATGAATCTCTCCCCCTTTGACATCAATGACAAAGGTCTCAAAATGTCAAGATTCTATCCAAAACTATCAAAACTATTGTCCTTGTTTTTATGTTGAAATAATCTTCATACAATCATCAAAAATAGCCTTCAAATTTTCCATACCTTTGTTCCATGTTTCTTTGGTAGACTCTATTGATGTGAGAATTGCACATAATGCATATGATGGTTTCTCAATTGCATTTAGATCTGAATACAAAAAGTTTGTATATGTGTCTTTGGCCTTGACATAATCTTCTAGCTACCTTTCAACAAATGATAACTTCAAAGAAATGGATTCTCTAAAATTAGATGTTTTCTTCAATATCTGCTCTTTTTGAAGTTACAGTTTCCTAATCTCATTGTAAACACTAGCAACTTGATTCTTGGTATCATCAACTTTACTTGATGGGTGGTGGATTAGGCTGGATAAAGTGTCACATTCATTTATCTTAGCCTCTATTTTACTGTCCAAATCCTTAGTGATGTAGAAGCATCTATAGGTATAAGGGCAATCCTATGTCACCCAAAAAAGTATACCTATACTTAGTTTCTATTTCATGCATTTTCATTTCTAGATACCCATTTGGGTCAAATAAAGGTTCCAACTCTCACAATTCCACTATTAGTGTTCTGAGTCAGAGTTTTTAAGCACCTTGAGATACGTGTAAATGCTAGAAAAATAAGACTATGTAATTGAGCCATAATTATGGTGAGTTAGAAGGTGCAATTTGGAGGGATGATGGTAATTGTAATTTGGAACATTCCAAAAAAAGAATTAGGTCAAAAGGCCCCATAATTAGAAAGTTATTGCAATTTTTCAATTTTTGGAGACCTCCTAAGAATGCTTCAAAGTCAGGTTCGAGGCACAAAATGACCTCATACAGGCCTAAAAAATGGGGGATGGGTGAAGCTATCCATACGGTTTGTTTTCTCCGCACTAAGTGTATTGGCATATTTTCATAGTTAATAAAATTTTTCCTTTCTTGTTGTGTCCATTCTATACTTGGGTTGTGTCTCCATCACTTAGTCAATTTATATGATAAGGTACACTTAGCATACAAGACTTTCCCTTCCTACTGACACTTTCAAAGTTCTTTGATGCATGTATCAAGGTTGACTAAGTCATTCTTGATATTCTAGTAAATGGTGCTAAACAAGTTAGCATCTTGGGAAATCTAAGCTTTTGGCTCTACAACACTCAACAAATTTGTAAACTCTTCATCAAAATACTTTAGCACTACTTGTGTTCTAAGTTTAGGATCTGACTTAATATGTTGTACTATCAAGGTACTATGCAATCTATCGATCACTTCCATTAATGATTTCTACAAACTTTTAACTATCTTATTTTTATTTAGGAGTTTGGCTAAGGATAAAATTATATTATTCTTATCATCATCATCAGTGTCCAAACTTGCAAGAGAGAGTGGAGTAGACAAACTAGATGGTTTAGTCTCATCCTCCCTCTATTTCTTTGTTGCTTCCTTAGCTTTCCTCTCTTTCTCTTCTTTCCTTTCTTTTTCTTCTCTTCTTTTCTTCTAATCTTTTCCTCTCTTCTTCCTCTTTTTTCCTTTTCCTTCCTTCTACAATTCTCCTATTAGATCTTCTTCTTACTTTCTTTTCCTTTCATTCTCAAGCAATTGTTGATTGGCTTCCTCTATCTTCTTCTTTTCAATTTGTATCAACCTTTTCTCTATCTCAATTTGTTTCAATTTCTCTTCAACATCTTTAGCATCAAGTACATTTGGTTTAGAACCACAAAATAGATTGGTATCATCAATGTTGATTGTAACATTGGTTTGATCAATCTTCATAGTATCACCACTAACTAATACTATTGCAGTTCTAGGAGGTGGAGGAGTTGCTATCCTAGATTTTAACAACATTTGACTGATGGCTATTGTTGTTTCCTTCCTTAACATATCATTCTCACCAACCATAAATAAGAATGGCTTTAACTTGTTTCTCAAGTATGGTGTGAGGTTATTCAGCAATCTCTTTATCTCATCTTCATCATCAATCTTACAAATTGTCCTTAGCATAGACTTCTAAAGTTCAAGGTTTTCTTCCCTTGCTGGAGTCTTCTTCTCTATGAGTCTCTTATAGATCTTTTGGTTCACTACTCATTTGATATCTTTCATACTTAAATCATTCAAAATGATATGTCCTATAGTAGAGATATCGATTTGATTCTTCTCAAAATTATTATAAAGATCATAAAATTTTTTCATCTAAACAAAGTTTCCCTCATCAGAAATCATTGTGTTAATCTTCTCAATCTTTAGCTTCCATGATTGTCAAGCTTTTCCTGCTACTTGTTTAGGTGGAGTCACCTTTTCAGCTTGCTCGATTTCCTATCCTTAATCTCTTCACCACTACTGGATTGAATTGTCAACAATGCTTTATGCTTCTTACTAGGTCCTGAAACCATCTATTTGACTCTCTTAGTCTTTGTAGGCACTGCTTTAGCTAATCTTTTTTATTTTCTCTTATGTTCACTAGGATGAACATTAGATACTGCTACATATGGTATACTTTTTCCTAAGATTCTCTGTACTACTAAAACTGACAAGGGTTGAATATTTAATACACCTTGTTTCAATGTCTATCTTACAACCTCAGATTCACTCTCTGACATTCTGGGCTTAGATAATGCTTTCTTCATAATTGACTCAACTTTCTTGTGAGATTCCTTTTCCAAGGTTGCTTGATGAGCATGTTGTGTGATCTTATCAAATTTTCCAAATATGTACTCATCTTTATCTTTCTCAAAATTCAATAATAGATCAATGTAGCCAACTACAACATCATCACTCAACTCATAGCTCAAAGGATCTAGAAATATCTCCTGAGGTTCTATTGCTTGAATGTATGTATAGTTAGTATCAATTAAAATACATATGTCTTCCTTTAACCTATCCACAATTGTAGGTGATATCATAAATCTTTGTTTGATCTCATTTTGGAATGTTATCACAATTAAATTTCCACTATGCAATACCTTATTTGCAAGGTGTTTATTGCATATCTCTAACATCTTCTCCATAGAGCATCTCTCACTACTCATTATATCTATTATTGAAAAGTAGGTGAATCTCTTCAAAACATGAAAGAATATGTCATTTATCAATGAATAGAATCTAAATACACCATTCTTTGTCCTCTTAATCTTTTCAAGGTTTTCCAAAAGTTGCATTCTCATAATATCACTCAAATTCACTTGTTCTTTCTCAACACAAATCTTGTAAGCTACATATATAAATCCTACTGAAAATTCATCTATTTTAGAACTTATACAAACTGAATAAGCTATTATTCTACTAAGAATAGCTGATTATGATAGCCTTCCCATTATAAACTGCCTTAGTGTAGTTTTCTACTTTCTTTTTAACTAGTTTCTCTCCTATGGGTACATTGTCTTATTTTCTAACACTAGTTACTTCATGTATAAGGTTGGCAGAAATGTCTACTACATTATCCTGCATCCATCAATTTGCATCATGTATCCTACTCAGTATAATTTGAGTCCATTCATTTGTAACTAGTTCATGGTAAAAATGATACTTCAATAAGTCTAATTCACTCAAATGTTCAAATCTAGCCTTAACTATCATGTTGTGGTTAAAGACCAATTCCATATCCTTGTGTATTCACTACCAATTGACTCAAACTTGTAGTTCAAATAGTTTTCTACATCTTCCAAATAGACTACACTGTTGGGGCTGATAGATAATGTAGAGTTAGGGCTTCCTTCACTAGGTTTTATGGAAACTACCTTAAACTTAGGTCTATCCTCATTCTCAACACTGTGAAGAACTAACATATCCATAATTCTTATCAACAATATCTTTTACCAAACAAATTTTGCAAAAAATGATAAAATACCTCTTTTTTGAAAATAAGGTTTTCTTTGAAATAACTTTTTCAAGTAGCTTCTAAATAATCTTCACTTTGAATGTGTTTGCAATGAAGTAAAATCAATTCTATACTCTATTTATGCATCAACTTGAAATTGCATTAATTATGTACTTCACAAATATGAAAAAGCTACTGTTTGCATTCTGCATTTAGATAACTATCCAAAATCATCTGTTTGATCTTCAAATGTCATTTATGGTTTACTATTGCCTCCTTTAATCATGAAAATCATCCTCAAAACTTTTCATCATGAAATTCTCTACAAAAATGTACTTTTCATCTTATGTTGTAGAATTACCCTTTACTATAATACCAGTAACTCTAAAATTCATCATAACTTATTTAGATGAGCTCCAAATCATAAGAAATCTTAGGTACCATCTAAACACAATTGGATGCACCATTTTCCAACTTTTCTACCTTTAATTAGGTCTCTACATGAAGTTCTCAAATTTTGATGTTGTGAACAAGCTCAATTCAACTTAATTGAATCAAACTCAAAAATTGACATTGATCTTTCTATCTCATCATCATCTAAATTTTCTTTTGAGATATTTGTTCCTTTCATGAATTCTTCATTAATTTCTTCTTGAAGTTCACTAAAAATGTTTCTTTGTTCTTCATTGCTTATACTAAAACTAGAGTTCCTTTCCTAGTTCCTTCTATCATTTCTGGAATTTCTTCCATCATTCCTTTTGTTTCCAAAATTTCTTCCATTGTTTCTTCTATCTTCAAAGTTTTTGTCCATTCTATAGTACTTTTTTGTGTGTCTAAAGTTATTGCATAACTAACATACAGGTGCTTTGCTTCTAGGATTCTATTGATCATTATGTGCATGATAGCTCTGAGAAATGTGTCGTAAGTTGTTACACTTATAACACACAATCTATCTTCTATCTTCATAAGATCTTCTTTCTCTCGATGTCCTTTCATTAGACCTTCTTATATCTATAGGGTTAGTATTTCTAGACATTCTACTATTTCTTCTATCATTATCATACTTAGGTTTCCTAAAATCAATTGCATTATGATGCATACCAGAAAAATTATGACAATAAAAGTCCTTAACATGATTAAATGACTTATTAGTACAATCCTTTTTCATATGACCTATTTCATTACATAAAAAACACTTACCTCTAAATTCATACCTAGTTTCCTTGGGAGTCTACACTTGTTTTGGTTCATCCAAGATTTCAACTTCCCTAGTTTTGCTCAACTTCTTTAGGTCTCTCAAAAGATTGATTGGATTCAATCTTATCATTATATTTGTCTTTTTCTTTTGGATCTTATCTAATCTCAAGTTTCTTCATAGACATGTTAATTAGATAACCAAGACCAATCTTATCATAAGAAGGTCTTTGTATAGACATAGAATCATCAAGATTTTCTCTGCTACAATAAAGTTTCTCAAGCTGCTATTTGCACTATGTCAATTCACCTTTTACAATAGTATTGTACTTAAGGAGTTCTTCATGATCTTCTTTTAATTTCTCAAACTTAGATGTTTTCTTTGCCAGGCTTGCTCTCA
Organism: Cupressus sempervirens; assembly: GCA_028749045.1. Classification (NCBI taxonomy): domain Eukaryota; kingdom Viridiplantae; phylum Streptophyta; class Pinopsida; order Cupressales; family Cupressaceae; genus Cupressus; species Cupressus sempervirens. The sequence continues at coordinate 966,185,640 of CM053787.1, forward strand.
GATCTCCATTTTCAATCTTCAAATTAGATTTGATTTTGCTAGGATCATTTCTCAAAGTCAACTTTAGATTTGTAATTTTCAATTCATGCTTCAAGATCTTGTACTCTGTCTTCAACTTTAAATATTCATCATCAATAGTTCAAAATTTAGTAGATTCAAGCTTGGATTTCAAATGTTCAATATTTTCATTCAACTGACCATTGTATACTTTGGAGTCTTCATATTTGTCCTTTAGGTTATCTCTTTCTTTGGTACAGAGATCAATTTGTTCAATAGCTTCCTTGAGGTTCTTCATCAACTATTTCATATCCATAAGACTCTTACTTAATCTATTAAGCCTCTTTAAAGTAACTGTGCTCTGATACCAATTGTTAGAAATATAGATTACTGAGAGGGGAGGGTGTGAATCAGCAAGCTATAAACTTTAGTTGCAAATTGGATATCATTACTTACTTTAAACCATGCATAACAAAGTAATAAAGTAATGGTAAATACTAATAGTATCAATGCATAAAGATAACTCATGACACCATATTTTGTTAACTAGGGAAACCTTAGTGAAGGGAAAACCCCAGTGGGAATGATACCCACTAAATAATATACTAATATATATGTTCCTTGTTAGAGGATGGAACCTATTAGGAGTGAACAAGAAAATTTAGTATAATAGTCACTATTAGGAGACTTTGAATCCCTGTTAGGAGATTCCAACCCTTTTAGGAGTTGTAGAATAATGTATGCAAGATGAGCCCATTGCCCAAACGTGTAATTTCAACTACATGAAGAGCTCACTACTCAATTAGGCAATCTACTATTATTCCCCTTCCTTCATTGGTCTCTGATCTTTAGCTTGATCTCAGATCACTAGATAGTTCATACAAAACTTCCTATATATTGTTTTCACAAAGTTCACTCTCATTTTTCGCACACTTGATACACAATAACACACATACACACCCTTTTTTTTGCAAGAATTCCTTTGCATAAATATCATACCTTTACATAAAATACTACTGGCTTAGCTAAGACCACAATTCACTTTTCCAAGTTATAGTAAACATCTAGGATGTCGTCTCTAATTGGACAAGTATTTATTTTACAACCAAAACAATTCTTTCCTTTAATTCTATTGTCCTACTTTATCAAAACATGATTAACTCTATTATGTATAGTATGTAAAAAATTTTGAGGTCATATACGTGATTGTCAACATTTATACTATCTCCATGCAGTTTTTCTTGTCATAATATGATGTTTACAACATGCTATAACCAAAACAATGCATTGCTATAAACCAAATTCTATACTTAGAAAATTAATGACATCATGTACATCACATGTTGCCATTAATTCTATCTTTATTTTTTAGGTTTCCTACCAACATGTACGTCATGCATTGCCATTAATGACAACAATTACATATCACTATTAGCCAATTGTCAACAATTTTTTTTTTTCTTTATACTATATCTTCATAATAATTCCTTGAGTCAGCCTTGAGGCTTTCCTAATTAATTAAAATAAGATAATTAATTAATTCACAATTACAACAACACTGTTAGCTCACAGTCTATACAAAATTTCACGTGTGAAACCTCATCTTATCCATAGACTAGCATCACCACACAATCATCTTTAATATTGTTATTTAAACATCACCTTCATTACATCTTAGATGAAAGATAGTGATAGATCATCAAACTCTATTTTCCAATACTATGTTTCTACATTGCTTCTAGTAAAAGAAGTGTAACTTTCGTACAACATCAAATTAGACTTAGTCCTTTAAACCACATAATCATGATAACCTCAAAAACATGTCCTCCACTACACATCATCTAAAACTTCCTTAGCTCTTGCACATACTATGATTACTGACTGCTATTCTTCTAATCTTAACAAAATTACTACTATATTGATGTCAATGACAAATACAATCATGAATGCAACATATCAATATTCTTCAAAGCTTAGGATACTCCCCTAATGTAGTATCATCAACATTCATGCTAACAATCTCCCCCTTTGGCATTGATGGCAACATAGATTAAAAACATCTAAGTTCCAAGAATACCAATCTGTACTCTACTACTACCATATTCTCAAATCCTCTTCATCAATCTGAATCCTTCTAGAATATTATACTATTCTTCTTCTTCTTTTAGGATTGATAGAAAATGTTCATAGTAATAACTTAGAATACTTTTTGGCTACATCTGTGCAATTACCTTTTCTTCTGCGCACTTACATGAATCTTTCTAAATCTCCCTAAAGAGATAACTCTCCCTCATTTCCATCTCAATAGGTTCTTCTCTTCCCAATTCTTATGTACATTCACTCAATATAATTTTTATTTACATTCTCTCTGCCATTGACATCAATGCCAAAGTTATCAATCACAATATCGATTGTTACATACCAATTGCTAATCAACTACTCAAATCATCAACCAGCTTGAGTGTCCAAAGACACTATTCAATACCAAATACCTAGATTCCTCTATGACTTAGTACATATTAGATACTCCCCATACAGGAAGCATTAGCATTCATTATAGTCTAACCATAGTGTTCTATACCACTAGACTGATGCACTCCTTGCATCAACTACTTTGAAGTAGGTAGGGGCATAACCCCTAGCATACCTCTTAGGTACTCAAAAGTATCTTTAGGAAAATCCTTCATAAAGATATCTACAATCTAATCTTTAGTGCTTACATACTTCATCCTTATCTCTTTTTTTGTTGCCTTCTCTCTCAAAACATGATACTTTATGGATATGTTCTTTGTCTTAGAATGTAATACTAGATTCTTAGATATGCTTGTTGTACTTGTGTTCTAATATCCATCAAAATTAGTTTCATCCACATAACTTGATTACAATTATTTGCTGCTACAACATACTCTTCCTTAGTTATACTTTAAGATATATAGTCCCATTTCTTGCTCAATCAAAAAACCAATCTTCCTCCAAGAAAGAATGCTCCACCACCGTTGCTCTTTCTATTATCTATACTATCTCCCCAATCTACATTAGTATATGTTCACAAGGTGAAATCACTTGATCTATCATACCATATTCCATAATCTAATGTACCCTTCAAATATTTGAATATCCTCTTTACTACTGCATAATGATACTCTTTAGGATCAGCTTGAAATCTTTCTGCAATCCAAACTATATTTTCTATATCTGGTTTGGTGTGACTTAGATATTGCAATCATTGAATCATATATCTATACTTCTTTTACTCAATTGTAGGTGTCTCATCTTTACTGGATAACTTGTGACCAGTTATAATAGGTTTGCAACTTTCCAAACCAAATCTTTTCAATAAATCTTTTAGATATTTATTTTGTGAAATAAGTATCCCATCTTTGTTATGCACAATCTACAATTGTAGGAAAAACTTCATTTTTCATATCTTTAGTAAACTTTCCACTTTCTTCATCATTTCTCCAGATATTATGTCATCCACAAATATTAAAATGTTAAATAGAATATCATCAATTTTTCTTGAATATAAATTAGCATCTACTATACTTTTGATAAATCCAAGCTTTGATAAATACCTATCCAACCTTGTATACCAAGTTCTAGGTGCTTGCTTATGACCATATAGTGCTTTCTTTAATCTACATACAAAATTTTTATCTTTTGTCAAAGGGAATCCATCAAGTTGCTCAATGTGGACTTCTTCTTCAAGTTCTCCATTAAGAAAAGATGACATGATTTCCATCTAATAAACCTTGAAATTCTTGCTTGCTGTATAAGCCAAGAACATCCTTACTGCTTCTATTCTTTCCATAGGTACATAAGTTTCTTCATAATCTATGCCTTCTAGCTATGAGCAGCCTTTGCAAACAAGCCTAGCCTTATTTCTCACAACTTCTCATTTCTCATTCATCTTATTTTTGAATACCCATTTGGTTTCTATCACATTCTTGTCTTTAGGTCTAGGAACTAATTCCCATGTCTCATTCTTCATAATCTAATCTAGTTCTTTCATAGCTTGCATCCAATGATCATCCTTATATTCCTCATTTGTGCTCTTAGGTTGCACTTGAGAAATTAGACACAATTCCTCATTTAATTTGTTCCTTGTCATTACACCTTTATCCTTTCTTCCAATTATTTTCTTTGTAGGGTGATTCTTTGTCCTATTTTTGTTAGAAGTGGGATTTGACATCTCAAATCTAATCTCTTCCCTAGGTTCAAATCTATGTTCTTTTCTATGCTCAATAGATACTTCATTCTAAAATTCATTGTTAGTCTCAAAAAGAATTTCAACATTCTATCTAACAAATCTAGAATTACCCTCTTCTTCATTAGAATTATAATCTACCATCTTCTCTTTAATACCAAACTTTTCATCAATCCTTACATTTGCGCACTCAAATATTGTCTTAGTTCTATAGTTAAATATCTATATGCTTTTCTTTTCAATGAGTAACCAAGAAACATACCGCTATCACTTCTAGGATCAAAATTACTAGTATCATCATCTCTCTTTATGTAACACTTCCAAATATTTTGGAATAATTGACTGATGGTGAATGACCAAACCATAACTCATAGGGTGTCTTGCTCATACCTTTTCTGATCTATAATCTATTCAGAGTATATACTAAAGTGTTAACTACTTCTCCCCAAAATGTCTTTGAGACATCATTCTCAAATAACATCACTCTTGCTGCTTTTGCTACTAACTTGTTCCTTCTTTAGCAATCCCATTATGTTTAGGTGTTCTAGGTGGACATAACTATCTTTTGATTCCATTATCTCCATAGAAAATGTTGAACTCTCTAGAGGTAAACCCTCCTCTATTTGATCTTAAATACTTAATCTTAACACCAGGTTCATTTTCAACTCCATTCTTGAATATCTTAAATTTCTCAAAAGCTTCATACTTTTCTTTAGGAAATGATACCCACATCATCCCAGTGAAATCATCAACAAAAAACATAAATTACCTTTCATCATAGAATCTTGTAGTTCATGTAGGACCACTCAAATCTATGTGAACAATTTCTAATTTCTTTGTAGTAGAGAACTTCTTTCTAGAAAAAGACACTTTCCTCTTCTTAGCCAAAATACATTCCTTGCAGACAACTTAGTAGGCTTCATAATCTTAGGTATATCTCTTACTACAAATGTGCTACTAACTTTCACAATATTATGAAAGTTTATATGACAAAACCTTCTATGACATAACCAATTGTTATCAACCTTTGCAACCAAACATGATATTTTAGTAGGATTCAATTGAAATACATTACATCTATATCTGGTTCTAGTACCAATCAACTTACCATCTTGGTCTTTAATAATGCAAGTCTTCTTTGTGAACTACAATAGATATCCTTTGTCTACCAACTATCCAACACTTAAAAAATTATGTTTCAAGCCATCAATAGTAAACATAATCAGTGTTAGTTTTACCTTCAATAGTAATAGATCTAATCCCTATAATATGATAGGATGCATTGTTACCAACTCTAACAATATACCTCAATCATGATTTCTTAACTTAACAAATTTGTTCACATCACCAGTCATGTGATGTGAACATCCACTATTAATTATCTAATCTAATTTCTTCTCAACTTGGGCAACTAGAGATCTCTCTTCTCCAATTTCTCTATCAAGGTTATCTTCCTTAATAGCCACAAATCTGAATTCATCATCACTTTCACTCTGATCTTTTCCATCAGATTCTTTGTCCTCTTTAGAATATAAATAATTTCTATCCTTATCTCTTCAAGGCTTAAATTTTCCTCTAAATTTTTTCTCTCTTTTAGGAAATTTAGATGCATAATGACCATATTCATCGCAAGTCAACTTTTAAATATTTTCATACCATCTTTTTCTCTTCTTACTAAAAGGGCTATTCCTTCTTCAATCTTCTTATCTTCTTTAGATTTTCTACTAATGGAAAAATATCTTCTTGCACTTTTACTTCTTGATAGATTAGGTCAAATGTTCATAGTAGTAAAGGCTATCTCAATTCTAGCTAATTCTCCAAACTGTCTCATTTCTATTTCTATAGATTCTAGGCTTCCAAGTAAAGTTTCCTTTGTGAAATCTTTGGTGTAGGGAATTCCTAGCTAAATCATCTAAGTTTTTTTCTTGAACAATGGTGATAAATTGTTCAAGATCTTCCATATAAGCTCAGCATCCTATTTAGTTCCACCAAGAGATCAAATACTTACAATAATTTCTGATATTATTCCTATATAATTTTTGATAGATTCATATTCAATCATCTTAGCATATTGAAATGCACAAATCCAACTTTTTAATTTCATTCTTTTTGCATGTTCATCACCTTCAAAAGTAACTTGTAATGCTTTCAAAATTTTATGAGAATTTTGGAATATCTTTACTTGATTGTATTCATTCTATGGATGAGTTAATAGTAGGACTTTTTTGGCTCTCATGTTACACATGAATAGATCTCTCTACTTCACAACATTCTTCAAGCTTTCCTTCTTCCACAATTTTCTTCTCACTCTTTTTCAAGATTCAATAACCTAGACCCATGTGCAATAGATGAATTTACATCTTTTCCTTCCAACTATCATAGTTGGCCCCATCAAATCTCAGACTATCTTTCCTAAACATATCTATCATTAATCTCCCAAAGATGTTAAGGCTTATCTTAAAGGACCTAATGCTCTAATACCAATTGTTAGAATATATAATCTACTAATATAACTAAGAGGGGGAGGGGGCGTGGGGTGGAATTAGTTATCCAACCATGATCACAAACATTAAACTTAAAAAAACTTAAGCATATGATTAATATAAATTGAAACCACAAAAAGATACTCATACAAAATTAACACTAGATATGTTAACTAGGGAAACCCTTGATTAGAGGAAAAACCCTAGTGGGGATGGTACCAACAAGATGATATACTAATATAAATATTCTTTGTTAGAGGATAGACCCTCTTAGGAGTCTATTATAATATTTAATACATATGAGTCCCTATTGGAAGACTTTGAATCCCTCTTAGGGGATTCCAACCCTATTAGGAGTTGTGGAAGACTTCAAATGATCTCTATATTATTCCTTGTAGAATAATTGAACTGATATGTAATTCTTCCTATGTCTCTATCATATTAACCAGATTCTGCTCCTTCAAATCTTATAACCAGATCTCATACTACACATCCAATGATCCCTTGGATTGCTTACACACATTTAGTAAGCATTCTACTCCTCACATTGTACACTAATGCTTCACATTCCACTTGATCTAAGTATCACTTTACAAATAAAGAAAACAACTTTTCTTTATACCATATCTTAAGAATAATTCCTTGAGTTACCCTTGAGTCTTTCCTAATTAATTAAATAAAATAATTAATTAATTCATAAATACAAAAACACTGTCAGCTTATAGTCTATACAAAAATTTAGACATGTGAAACCTCATCTTGCACACATGCTAGCATTACCACATGATCATCTTTTATCACTCTTATTTGTGCATCACTTTCATTACATCTTAGATGAAAGATAGTGATAGATCATGAAAACTCTATTTCCCAATGCTTTGTTTCTACACTACTTCTAGTAAAACAAATGTAACTTCCATACAACATTAAATTCAACTTAGCCCTTTAAGCCACATAATCAAGACAACCTCAGGAACATTTTCTCCATTGAACATCATTTGATACTTCATCAGCTCTTGTGCATACTAATATTATTGACTACTATTCTTCCAATCTTAATAGAATTACTATTGTGTTGACATCCATGAAAAATAAAGTCATGAATGAAACAAATCAATACTCTTCAATGCTTAGGATACTCTCTCAATGTAGTATCATAAGAAATTAGGCTAAAAATCATTTAGTTTGTAGTATTGACCAAACAATTTAGTTGTTCCTGATCTAAGTAGTCAAAATACAATGTCTACCAAGCACCTAAGTTAGTTTGCAGTATTTCCTGTGCTACATTGTATTTATCGAGCTTGATAGACAAAGTTTAGTGTAAACCAAGCATAGAAAAGGCTACCAAGATAGTTAGTGGAAGTGAAGAAGATCATTGTGTTAACCAAGATCTATAGTGTTAACCAAGTCCAACAGTGTCTACCGAGCTCATATGGTTAACAAAGTGGATCTAGTATTAACCGAGTCATGTAGTGTCAACTGAGTGATTTAGTTTCTATCGACTTTCTCAGATTTCATTGAGTCATATAGTGCTAACTAAGTTCAAGCTACTTGGAAGTGATTAGTATGGACCAAGTTACAAGTTCAATTGAGTTCCAAATATTGTCAAGCATTGATACTATTTTTTGTGTATCAAAACATCATCAAGTTTGTCTTTAGAACCCGAGTTATAGCAATGGGTTAACTTTGTGAATTATGATAAAATTGGTATTGTAGCTGACTATAGTAAGTTGTAATTTGGATTGGTATATATGTAATACATTATATAATATCCAAATATGGAGTGTAAAGAGAACATGATGAGTAGAAGTGTGAATTAAAGAAGGCTATAAGTAGTATAAGTGAAAATAAAGTATTATCTATAACAATCAAGTGATAATTGTAATTCAAGGAATCTCAACCAAAAAAAATTAGAGTTACAGATTAGAGATTAGCTACTAGTTCACCCAAATAGGTGCATCAGCCAAATTCTTTAATAGGGTAGACTTAATAGTCTTTCCTAAATCTCCTAACCAAGTGCATACTTCATTGTATTTTTGTAAATCCTTTGACAAGGTGGACCTCATAGTCCTTATTGCTCCTAATAGGGAAGATCACTAGAAGTGGTCAATTGTAAGCCTTAATAGGTTAACTTTATACTACAGTACTAAAGCTTGTTGGTATCATCCATACCCAATTTTACGTTCTAATTGGAAGGTTTTTGGGTCACCATATCTTGTGTCAAAGCGTTATGAATGTTTATTTTCTTTCATTCTTTCATGCATGTAATTAGATTAGAATATTATATCAAGGATTAATTTGTTAAGTAAGATATAGTTTTATTGGTTTCTAATTCACCCCTCCCCTCTTAGTAACCTTGCATACCTTATATTTCCAACAATTGGTATCAAAGCCATTTAGGTTCTCACATCAAAAGTTTAACTTGAGAAAAGATCAGAGGCAATGGAGGTATATAGGCAATATAAGGCTATTAAAAATGAAAAGTTGGATTTTGAATTGGCCGTTGGGAAACTAAAAAAAGCAAAGGAGAAACTCTCTCAATCATTGAAAATAAGGAAAGATCTTGTAGTACAGATAAATGGAAATCTCTACACTGAAGAAAGAATTAAAGATATTTATCTTGAAATAAATTTAGATGAAGCTAATGAAGTAATCAAAGATCTATTAGAAAAGAATTTGAATCTTCAAGAATAAGTCAGAAAGCTAAAAAGAGAACAAGAAATCCAATCAATGAGATTGTGTGAAGTCATGGAAGAAAAAGACAAAGCCAAAGAAGAGATAGAAGAAAAGAACAATTAAATTCAACATCTATCCCTTTAGAAAGCAAACTCCATTGATCAACTCACCAATGCAAATGAAGAACTTGTGAATCCAAGATCAGAGAATGAAAGATTGTAGAATGATATCAATACTAAAAAGAAAACCTATGAATGAATGATGAAATCTAAAGCAATAATTATATCAAATGAATGAACAAAATTAGTATAAACACAAAGGAAAAGTTAGAGTAGGATACACAAAAGAAGGTGAATCATTTAAGTAAGGAGCTCAAAAGAATCAATGACCTACTTGCAATCATTATGGTAAGATAGGTCATACATCAAAAAAATGTTGGAGTAATGGTAAAGAAACATTAAATGAAAAGTATTATAGTTTCAATAAGCATGGTCATAGAGCAGGTGAATGTAAAGAGAAACCTAAGTTTGAATGTAAATGTCATAATTGCAAGAAACAAGGACACAAATCTTTAGAATGCAAAACCAACTAATGAAACCCAACAAAACAAATTGTGAAAGAAATATTTCGATGGGATTGCAATATATGGTGTAGATGTCACTATTGTGGTGAATTTGGGCACATTGGAGAAAATTGTGTAAAACATCATATGAGAAAAAGAGACATTACTAAGAGATGTTTTATCTATATAGAACTTGGAGATCTTGCCAAGAACTATATGAACACAAGTAGAATTGAAGATAAAAAGAAAGAAAAAGATGATAATATCATAAAGAAAATGAGGCATTAATGGGTACCAAAATATCTAGAGAATGCAAAAAAAGATGACACCCAAGTCAATGAATTGGGTAGTTCAAAAACATCAACTTAGTTCCTTATGGAGATCAATAGAATTGTGATTCAAAAGAAGTAATCTAATATAAGTTCCAACCAATAGAAAGAATGATCCAATCAGCACTTAAGATGCACAAGGATCATTGAGCATAATGGAAAGCAAAAGGCCTAACTAAGTAAGGTCAGGTCACAAGACCTTACCGAGCAAGGTTGGGTTACATATTGTTACAGACTCAAGTTGGTAGTTCCTATCGAGTAATGGTGACTCTACTGAGCTATAGATGTCTTTTGAGAATTAAAGACTAAACTAGGTGGAGGAAAACCTACCACCAAGAAACTATGAATTATGAAGCATTAATGGTGATTCAAAGGTGGAAATTCATTAAAAGGAAGAAATTGAAGGTATTATTTCACCGTAAATTTCCATAGCTATTTATGAAGAGAGAATCTAGAGCCTCCAAATGATTTAAGTGTTTATTGTTGAAGATTTTTGAAGTTTTCAAAAACCTTACTAAGTAATGGCATCTTCTAGTAGCAAAAACAAGAAAGGTTCTAAAATTTTAATTCTTAGAGTTGATTACAAGGCACCAAACTTCAAGTTGAGTCCAATACTTACACATATGCTTGACCCAACTAGTACACAATATCAAATCCTACCTAAGGTATTACTTGTACATGGAATCTGTTCTTTTTATAACTAGTTAATCCATGAACTTAGAACCCTAGTAATAAATGAAGCATTAATGGAATTATGTGTGGATGGTGCATTGAAACTTAAACATCAAAATTTGGAAACCCAGGGCTTGACTTATATCTCTCATATGCCAAGAGATTTCTAGGTCAAATGGATGAGATATATTCTGAGCTATTTACATAATGAGAAGCTTTGGTTAGAGAAACCTATTTAGATAACCAATAAAATCATTCATAAAATCACTAGACTCCCAAATCTAAATAAAGCTAAGAAAACTAAAACCCTAGGTTGGGTAGAAATGGAAAAGAGAACTCTTGCCAAGTGGGATGGAAGAGGAATGAAGATTAGTAGTGTAACTGTCATGGAACTTGATGCAATAGCATCCTAGGTGTAAGGGCAATCTTGCATCACCCAAAAATATTTTATTTTTAGCCTTTTCTATTTTAATAAGGACTAGTAGACAGGGTGGTTACTATTTTTGAGAACTTACTATTTTTAGTAAGTTTGTCATATGAGCTCAGAATGTTCTCATTTTCTATAGGAAGGTTCATTTTAGAGTTATTACATATTTTTGATGGAAAAATTTGCAAAAAAATCTTCAAGCTCATAGTTGGAGGCCTTAGAGTGCCTAGATGATGTCCAAAACTCGACAGAAGGGTAGTTGCATAGTTTCAAGCCTGTAGATTATGAGCTAACATTTCTAAAAAGTGGTTATAATAACCAATCAGAGCAATGGTTCATGAGTTATGGCCTTCAGAAGTTGGGCTATTAAAATTTCTAAAATAATTTGTCAAAGATGTATTTGGTTAACTCTATGTGTAATTTTAGGGTCTGTCAGCCTTAGGTATTAAGTTTAAGCATCTAGAACCTTCCTAGGTGGCATAAAACTACCTATTTAAGAAAGGCCTAAAGATTGTCTAAGATAGATCTAGGTGATAGTTCATAGCACTATCTTGTAGAATACTGTAATGAAGGTTCCCATTTGGGTTAGCATATTGTAATTAAGAATTCTATAATTCCACATTTGTAGTAATAATAAGAAGTTAATATTTTGTTTTCGCATTTGCCATTATTTTTTTGTTTCTGTTATGAGTTTATGGTATTAAGGGGAGTAGCCTGCATTAACTGGTATCAAAGCTAGAGTTCTTAAATGTATGGGTAGATCATCAATTGTGAGGAAGTTTGCATTAGGACTATGGTTTGGGCTAAGTGTGTAGATAGATCACTGATTGTGAGGCAGTTTGCACTAAGGTTTCAATAGGAGCACAAAAATGCCTCTATGAAGAGAGCATGGTAGAAGAGCTATAAGTGTCACACCTGAGGGTTTTGAAGCCCTGCAAATAAAAATGCAAGCATTGGAAGAAAAAATGTGCAGAGGAATGAATCTTCCCATAAGAGATGAAAGTGAGGATGAGGATGAATTAGAAGAAAATGTCGAAGTAGAGGCAGTTCTAAACCCAGAGGAAGAGAGGCTTTTTAGGGCCATCTCCAAGATTGGAAAAATGCCTAAGTGTGAGGTTCCCACATTTTCAAGAAATCTTAACCCAAAAGAACTAATTGATTGGACTAATGAACTAGAGGAGTACTTTGAGTATGAAGATATTGAGGATCCAGATAGGGTCAAGTTTGTGAAGGCAAAACTGAAGGGACATGCAAAGATCTAGTGGCAAGAGGTTCAGTTGGAACAAAATAGAAAGGGAAAGGACAAAATCACTAGATGGGATTGAATGATAGCTAAAATGTAGCAATAATTCATTCCCATGGATTATGAGCTTTGTCTATTGAAGAAGATGCAAGTATGAAAATTTGTTCAAAAGTATACCAATGAGTTCTACTGAGTTCTCATTAGAACTAGCCATGCAGAAGCTAATAACTAGAAAGTTCCTTGTTATCTTAATGGGTTAAAGCCCAACATTTAGGACAAGTTGAGTTTAGTTCAAATGAAAAAAATTGAGGAGGCATACCAATTTTCCCTAAAAGTTGAGGAGGAACTGAGCAAGAAGTTTGACAATAAGAATAGTGGAAGAGGTCATGGTGGAAGATCTGGTAGATGATCTTATGGAGGTCATAATGATGATCAAAAGAACAAGGACGAGGTTGGAAGTAACAACAAAAACCAAAGGGGAAATAATTCCAATCATTTATATGATCAAAATAATAGAGATCAGAGAAGAAGGGGCAGAGGACAAGGATTTGGAAGAGGAGGCTTTCGTGGAAAATGATTTCACTATAGGGAAGAAGGGCATAGAGCATTTGAATGTACCCAAAGCCAAGGAAGGATAGATCAAAGAATAGAAGGTCAAGTGAGAGTTGCACATGTTGATGAAGATGCTAGATCCTCATAGTCTAAAGATGTTGAAAGAGGATAAGTCCTCATTAACAGAAGAGTCCTGCTGAGTGGTGACAATGAACTTGATCAAAGGAGTTTGTTTCAAAAAAGGTGTAGATGTGAAGATAAGTGTTGTGATGTGATCATTGATGCTAGAATTACTAGCAGTCTAGTGTTAGAAATGATGGTCACCAAGTTGAAGCTAAAGAGATAAAAACACCTATGTCCATACTATATTGCTTGGGTGCAAGATGACCACAAGGTTATGGTCAATGAGCAGTGCTCAGTGAAGTTCAAGATTGGGAGCTACTAGGACAAGGTACTATGTGATATCATGCCTATGGACATATGCCATATGTTGTTGGGTAGGCTATGGTAGTTTGATAGGCATGTTGTACATGATGGGTGAGCAAATACCTACACTCTAACTAAGGATGGAGTGAAACATAATTTGAAACCATTGAAGGATAAAGAAGAAAAGGTATGTAGTGTTGTTAGAATATATTTTTTTGATGGAAAAGAGTTTCTTAAAGGTATGAAACATGATCATATGTGTTTTTCTATAATTCTTAAAGATAGTAAAGAGAAAGTATAGGAAGTACCTTTAGAAGTTGTAGATATGTTGTAAGAGTTTTTTGATATTGTATTAGATAATGTACTTGATGGATTGCCCCTAACGAGGAAGATCAATCACTAGATGGATTTTGTTCTAGGATCTAGTTTTCCAAACAAGATAGCACATAGAATGACACCAACAAAAAGTGAAGATTTGAATAGGCAAGTTCATGAGTTGTTGTAGAAAGGGTTGATTCGAGAGAGTTTGAGTCCATGTGCTATACTAGTAGTGTTAGCACTAAAGAAGAATGGAGAATGGAGAACGTGCACAAATTCTTGTGCTATCAATAAGATCACCATCAAGTATAGATTTCCTTTATCAAGGATGGATGATATTATGGATTTTTTGAGTGGAGCTTAGTATTTCACAAAGATATATCAAAAGAGTGGGTACCATTAGATTCATATCAGAGAAGGTGATTAGTGGAAGACTACTTTTAAGACAAGGGAAGGACTATATGAGTGGTTAGTCATGCCTTTTGGGCTAACCAATGCACCAAGCACTTTCATGAGGCTCATGAATGAGGTACTTAAGGAGTTTTTAGGTAATTCTATCATTATTTACCTAGATGATATATTGATCTTTAGTAAGACATTGGAGGAGCATTTGATTCATATTTGCAAGGTGTTTGCAAAGTTGAGGGAAGAAAAGTTTGTTGTTAAAATTGAAGAAGTACAATTTTGTAAAGAAGGAGTTGGTGTACCTGGGATTTGTATTCTCAAGAGAAGGTCTAAAAATGGACCTAGAGAAAGTGAAGGCTATCCTTGAATGGCCTACTCCAAGGAGTGTGGCAAAGGTAGCATCTTTTCATGGACTGGCTATATTTTATAGAAAGTTCATAAGAAGTTTTAGTAGTATTTGTGGACCCTTGATTGAAACAATGAGAGGTAATAGGAAAGAGTTTAAGTGGATTGTGGGAGCAAATAAAAGTTTCAATCTGTTGAAATAGAAAGTTACTAGGCAACCTATTTTAGAACTTCCTAATTTTAACAAGGTGTTTCAAGTAGATTGTGATGCTAGTGGTACTGCAATAGGAGCTATTTTGAGCCAAGAAGGTAGACTTGTTGCTTATTTTAGTGAGAAGTTGAATGATGCAAAAATAAAATATTCTATTTATGATTAGGAATTTTATGTCATAGTTCAAGCATTGAAGAAGTGCACATAGAGGTGGTTGGGTTCAAGGAACTTAGTACACTGTATCCAAATGATCTTGATTTTGGTGAAGCATGGAAGGCTTGTACATAACTTGTTACACTTGATAGGACAAAGTGGTTGGATTTTATGATCCAAGATAACATGTTGTTCAAAGGAAGCTAGTTGTACATTCCAAGAAGTTAAATGAGAGAGAACTTCATAAAGGAGAAGCATGATGGAGGATTGGTTGGACATTTTGGTAGAGATAAAACTATAAATTTGGTTGTTGAAAATCATTACTAGCCATAGTTGCAACAAGATGTGACAAAGTTTGTGTAAAATTGTCAAGTATGTTAGATGGCAAAAGGAGTGAAACAGAATATAGGGTTGTATCAACCATTACCTATACCAAAGAATCTATGGGAGTATGTTAGCATGGATTGTGTTCTTGGATTACCAAGGACACAATGTGGGCATGATTCTATTATTGTGGTGGTTGATAGGTTTTCAAAAATGGCACATTTTATTCCCTGCAAGAAGACTAGTGATGTTGTTCATGTAGCAGAGTTATTTTTCAGAGAAGTGGTGAGATTGCATGGTCTGCCAAAGAGTATAGTTTCAGATAGAGATACCAAATTTTTTGGGTATTTCTGGTGTACATTATAGAAGAAGTTGAAGAAAAATTTGAAGTTCAATTCATCATATCATCCAAAAATTGATGGATAGATAGAAGCTATGAATCACAGTTTGGGAAACTTGTTCAGATGCTTGGTTGGAGATAAACCAAAAGGATGGGATATGATTTTACCACAAGTGGAATTTTCATATAATAATTCTATCAATAGGAGTACTGGTAAATCACCATTCTAGAATGTATAAGGGAGTAGTCCAATTTTTTTTTCTAAATTGATGAAGTTGGATAAGGGAGAGATAAGTAGTGTTGAAGCAGAAGATTTTGTTGAACATTTGAAGACCATCCATGAGGAGGTGAGGAAGCACATCATAAAGATGAATACATGGTATAAGGAAAAGGAAGATGTGAAAAGGAGATAGAAGGAGTTTTATATTGGAGATGAAGTAATGGTTCATTTAATAAAGGATTGCTTTCTAGTAGGTACATATAATAAGTTGAAGATGAAGAAGTTTGGACTGTGCAAGATAGTGAAGAGGCATGATTCTAGAAATGCATATGAAGTGGAGTTTCCTACTAAATTGAATATTTCACCAATATTTAATATTTTAGATTTGATAGAGTATTATGAAGAAGGTGATGGAGATGAAGTTGCAGAAGCGTAGTGGAGCATTCCAACAGCTACTTCAACTACCAATGAGATTAATGAGATACTAAATAGTCGTATTGGAAAAAGTACTAGAAATAGAACTTATGGGGAATATTTGGTCAAATGGAAAGGGAGACCAGTTGAGGATTCGTCATGGCTCGCAAAGGAGGAGGTCAACAATCTTGGTTTTCCTCTAAACACCTGAGACATGACGGGGTCACATCTCAAATTACCCCAGGAGTCTAATGCAAGAGCATCCTGGGTGTAAGGGAAATCTTGCATCACCCAAAAATATTTTATTTTCAGCCTTTTCTATTTTAATAAGGACTAGCAAATAGGGTGGTTACTATTTTTGAGAACTTACTATTTTTAGTAAGTTTTTCATACGAGCTCAGAAAGTTCTCATTTCTATAGGAAGGTTCATTTTAGAGTTGTAAGCCTACTATAAAAATCTCATCACTTAGGCATTAGTATCAAAGAAGTTTTTGCAAATTTTTGGTGGAAAAAATTGTGGAAAAATCTTTAGGCTCATAGTTGGAGGCCTTAGAATGCCAGAATGAGGTCTGAAAACTTGATGGAAGGGCACTTCTTTGAGCCTATAGATCATGAGCTAGCATTTCTAAAAAGTTTTTATAATAGCCAATTGGAGCAACAGTTCATGAGTTATGGCCATCAGAAGTTGGGCTACCAAAATTTCTAAAATAATTTGTCAAAGATGTATTTGGCCGACTCTATGTGTATTGTTAGGATCTATCAGCCCTAGGTATTAAGTTTAAGCATCTAGAAACTTCTCAGGTGGCATAAAACTACCGATTTAAGAAAGGCCTAAAGATTATCTAGGATAACTCTGGGTGATAGTTCGCAGCACTATCTTGTAGATTACTATAATGAAGGTGCCCATTTGGGTTAGCAAATTGTAATTGAGAATTCTATAATTCCACATTTGCGAAAATAAGAAGTTCATATTGTGTTCTCTCATTATGAGTTAATGGTATCAAGGGGAGTATCCTACATTAGAACTAAAGTTTTGCATTCATATCATTGCACATAAGATTTATAGTTCAAGTAGATTAAACAATATATCATGTGAAGTTTTTGATCTCACATACCGTTGAATCAATTCAGTAAGAATATGGAGAGCATCAGAGGATCAAAGAATCAACCATGTAAGTTTGGATCTCTTATAACACATTTATTCTTCTTCATTCTAAAAATTTTCCCTTTCAAAGGTATAGTAGTATGGAGGAAATATGTTCCTATTTTGTATTAGATTAATAAGTATATATTATAGATGGGTGGATTTTTTTGAAATTATTATGGATAACTACTTTGAAACATTCAAGAAGAAGTTGAATAATGGATATAGGATCCCTAAGAAACCTATTAAAGATTAAAAAGATGATATCTATTTCATGGTGGACTATGAAAAAGTATATATTCAGGTAGTTAGACCTAAGGTGGCATGGGTTAGGCCTCTAGAGTATGAGGTTAACATCAATGACACTAAGGATATCATAGAGGCTCTACTGAATGAGCTTGTAGATTTTAAAGCTACATGCTTTGGCACATATGATGAAGCTAAGGCAAGAATAGAGCTTGAGATTAAGTTACCTCAAGTAGTCAATAAAGGAAGAAAAAGATTAGAAAAGCTACTAAAAGAACAAAGCAAGTAGGTTCCCCTCTAATTCTTACTAAAGGAAAAGGTGATGATGTTGTAGAATATGATGCATAGAATGAAGAAGAAGAAAAATATAAGGATGAATAACCCCTCAGGAAGAAAGGTAAGGTTATCATAACCAAACCTACCAAGTCATCCCCTATTGTATCCACTAGAAGGGTAGACAAGTCAAGGAAGAAATTGAAGTTAGGTGAAGATGAAGCTAAGAAGATAATCTTGAAGAGATCTACACCTTCACTTCAAGAAAGATTAAAGAAAATGGAGGAAGAAGTTGGCATGGAAAATTTTAAATTCCTCAAGTATGAGACAAGGAATGAGGATGAGAAAAGGTAGACTAAGGATGTTGTCATTATTACTAAACTAGGTAAATAGAAGTACTCATGTGATGAACTTACATAGAAGATACCTAATGAACTTATGCAGGTAATAAAACCAAGATGGAAAAGTGCACAAAAGAATGTCAAGGATATATGAATAGACCTTGAGGAAACTAATGCCAAATCTTAGTAATAAGGAGATGCAAGAATCATTGAAGAAAAATGAGAAAAAATTCACTCTCAAGATGAACACATGCATGATTCTACTCAAAGACATTGAATATGTGGTGAAAGATGCTATAGCAACATGGAAGAACATCTATCAGTTACATCAACCTAGTGACTTTATTGTTCATGTTGAACATAAAGATGAAGAAGATGAGGAAGAGGACATAGAAATAAAAGATGAAGAACTTGATGATGTCAATCTAGATGATGAGGAGGAAGAACATGAAGCTACTAGAGGAATTCTTCTAGAGATACAAGGTATTGAGGAGACTAATGCAAAGAAAATTGCAATAGCAGTCATGGCCTCATTTCCTTACTCTCTGAGTACATCCTTAGTGCAATTAGCTTATAGTTAGCTACTATTGAGTTTTTTGTGGATAAAACTACTATAAAAAGCACCCAACCAAGCTCTAAATCTATTTAGCTAAATGTTACAATGATAGAAATGCCTATCACTTCAACTCTTGAGTAGAAAGGTCCTCCATCATCAAGGTTGACCAAGCAACAAAAAGGTATTCATTTTGTTAGTTCCATTTCAAATTTTATTGCTAGTCCATAATTTTCAACTATTATTTCTATTTCAAGTATATCCATATAAAGTACAATGATAGTTGAGAAAGATTCTCATTTGAGTATTTAAGTCTTAAAAAAGGGGAAACAAATTGTTTCCACATTTTTGAAACAAAATGACAAAGAAAAAGAAACTATTGATCTTGATGAGGATATAGTTATTAAAAATTGGGATATCTCTACCCTCACTCCTAATCAAATGAACACCATTGGTGAATTACTAAAGAAGAGAGCTAAGTAGCAGAAGCTTAGAGAATAAATGAAGAAAGAAAACCAAGTCTTTGAAGACATAAAGATCATATTTGTTGATGCTCTAAGTATTGGGGTTAATAGAAAACAACCTATTTTGGATCAATTAGAAGATACTATCCATTAATTCATTAAAGAATTGAATGGACAAGAGAAGTTACTTCAGAGAGTAGAAAGAAAATTTGAAAATAGTGTGTTGGAACAAGTTGTATAGAGAATTGCAATAGATAAAGTAGAGTTAGCTACTATTCTTGGTTCATTAGAAATTATCCAAGATAGATGAAGATATGAAGGCAAGTGCACATTAGCTATCACTTGAGCCAAGCCATATCTCTCTACAAAGATTAGATATCTCACCAATCTACAGGAAAAACTATTGAAGGAAGAAGCCAAGATCAGGGGCACACTTGTAGAAATCCAAGGCATGATACTTCTAAACATGGATACATTGTAGAAACATATTGCACATGAAAAGACACTCAACCATGACAAAAATTTCTCCATAGCTGATTACATGATGGAATTATCAATAGAAGTTTAGATTGCATTGCATGCAAGCAAGGTACTAGAAGGAAATTGGACCAAGACAATGGTACTTATTCTAAAGGTACATTTTGAATTCTTGTCACAATTTGGTATTAACATATACTTATTATACACCTTTGACATTTATGTCAAAAAGGGGGAGTAGTGTATATAATATGTAAAGGAGGAGAACTATACTATACTATGTATGTATATAAGGGAGATATATGTATGGGGGAGCAGTATAGTGTAGTATGAATAAGGAAAACCTTTACAAAAGTAATCTTGAAAAATCACAAAAATAGAGTATGTTAGTGAGCCACAAAATATGCAAGTCAAAATTGAATTGAAGACATAGAATGATGGCAAAGGAATTTTTGACTTACATCTTTGAATGGTTAGATTTTTTATTTCGATAAGTGTTTTTGTCATTAATGCTAAAGGGGGATATTTTTGACATAAAGGTCAATTTTTCTATCAATGACTCAACACTTAGTCAATTGGTTACATTACTACTAAGGTATATGGTTTCTAGAAAGCTTATTACTTAGTTTTTAGTGTTAACCAAGTGATTCAGTTCTTCCTAAGATAAGTAGTTAGAATATAGTGTCTACCAAGGTCTTGAGTTAGTTTGCAGTGTTTCTTATGCTACATAGCAAAGATTACCAAGCTAGTTAGTGGAAGTGAAGAAGATAATAGTGTTAACTGAGCTCTATAGTGTTAACCAAGTCCAACAGTGTCTACCAAGCTCATAGAGTTAATAAACTAGATCTAGTGTTGATCGAGACATGTGGTGTCAATTGAGTGATCTAGTCACTACCAAGTTTCTCATAGTTCATCAAGTCACATAGTGATAACAAAGTTTAAGCTTCTTTGAAGTGATTAGTATGGACAAAGCTTCAATTTCAACTAAGTGCCAAATATTTTAGAGAATTGATAGTGTTTTCTATATATTAGAACATCACTGAGTTTTTCTTCAAACTTGAGTTACATCTGTTGGGATGACTTTGTGAATTATGATGAAATTGGTATTGTAGAAGACTCCAGTAAGTTGTAATTTAGATTATTATATATGTAATATACTATAGCATATCTAACTATGGAGTGTGAAGACAACATGATGAGTGAATTAAAGAAGGCTACAAGTAGTATAAGAGACAACAAAGTATTATCTATCACAGTTAGATGATCATTGTAATTCAAGGAATCTCAACTAGAAAATTAGAGTTGTAGATTAGAGATTAGCCATTGGTACATCCTAATAGGTGCATCATCCAAATCCTTTAATAGGGTACACTTAATAGCTTTTGCTAAATCTCCTAACCAAGTGCATAATTCATTATATGTTTGTAAATCCTTTGAAAAAATGGACCTCATAGTCCTTGTCATTCCTAATAGGGCAAATCACTAGAAGTGGTCAATTGTAAGCCTTAATAGGTTAACTTTATACTACAATACTAGAGCTTGTGGGTATCATCCCACCCCAGTTTTACATTATGATTGGAAGGTTTTTGGGTCACCATATCTTGTGTCAAAGTGTTATGAATTTTTATTTTCTTTCATTCTTTTGTATATGAAATTAGATCAAAATATTAC
This sequence comes from Cupressus sempervirens, assembly GCA_028749045.1. NCBI lineage: Eukaryota > Viridiplantae > Streptophyta > Pinopsida > Cupressales > Cupressaceae > Cupressus > Cupressus sempervirens. The sequence goes on from CM053787.1 coordinate 966,207,113, forward strand.
ATCAAGGATTAATTGGTGAAGTAAAATTTTTTTTTTATGGGTTCTTGATTCACCTATCCCCTCTCAATAATCTTGCATACCTTATACTTCCAACACTTGGTGGATTTGGTATCTAGCTATCACCAGCATAAAAAAAGATGTAAAAGTTAATTAGATGATAGGGTGACTTGATGTCCAAACTAGATGAGCAAAATGTCCACTTTTCTCATAAGTGAAAAAGAGAGTAAATGATAACAAAGATAACTTGTCACAAGGTGTCCAAGCTATAGGATCAATTTTTCCCTATATGTGACACATGTGCAACAAGTGCAGAAATGAAGTCAAAGTAATGAAAGAGATGATAAGAATAATATGTGCACAAGTAAACATTCTACTAATCAATTGTGCAACCAAGGAGCCCAAGTGATATTTCTCAGCTAGAAACAACTTCTAACTTGCTAGAAACAACCTAGGGACCAAATTGTAATACCCCAAAATTGGCACATTTCCATGTTAACCAATTTTGCTCTATTTGATCAACCCTAAGTCCTATTTTACTAGGCAATTCTAATTCTGCTACTCGCAACTTGACCTAAGTGTCAAATGCAAAAAACCCTAATCTACATTAATCACACTCTTTATTTAATTTCTAAGTATCAACTCAAACTAGCTACATTAAACCTATTAATTAAATTAAATTTAATTATAAGTCTTCATACATTAATTAAATTAAAATTACCTCTTTAGCTAATGTGCAAAGGAATTAAATATATTTAATTTAGTAAGATAATGTCCTCATTTTAATTATTGAGTTTAATTTTTCAATTAATTAAAATTATGCATTAACGAGGTCATAATTCTATTTTATTAAATTAAATATCCTCTTTAAATCTCTTCTATTCAGAAATAGTAAATTTTGAGTGAACTAGATGTTGATATATGATTGAAAATATCATTTGAATGGAAAGATTGTTGAAAGAAGACTGTGTTTTCAATCATTGTTTTGTCATTGACATCAAACCTACTATATGTTGGTAAGAAAATTTATTATATGTTTCAAGCACTATAATTTAGTTTATTGATGAAGAGGATTTGATTAACAAGATGTAACAAAAGTACCTAGAGGAAAGGTTGAGTTATGATTATGTATTGAAGTGCAAAAATCAGTTAAGACAGTGATAACATAATGTATTGATAATCTACTTGTGGTTACAAAATATTTGGCTACACTTAGAAAGTTTAGCAAAAAAAGTTTGGACAAAGTTCATTTTCTAAGCTTGACCAAGTTGATAGAAGGTGTCGAGCAAAGTTAGTGCAAGTAGAGGAAAAAGTTAGTTGGATCCAAGTGAAAGCAATTTCTAGTGGATGCTGAGCAAGTTAGTAGGTGCCAAGCAAGGTAGTAGATGCTAACTAATTTTCAATAGATGATGAGAACCAATAAAATATAGTTTATGTTGAGTGATTTCATAGTAGATATAGAGTAACACAATATGTGCTAAGCATTAGTAAATTGATAATACTGAGCTATTGCATTATGAAAAAGATCGAGGATTCATCGAATAAAAGTCGACAAGTTTGTTTTCTTGGAACTTGTAAATTAGAAGGAAGATAAGATTGATGAGTTAGAGGCACATAATCTTATGTAAACCATTTTGGAGGAAAATTCAAATGAATTTAGGAGAAGTTTCTAGAGAAGACAAGATATGGGGTAGATACGTTGTATCCTACCTAATCTATCAAAAACCCTATTTTTTGAGATGGATAATGAGCAGGAAAAAGAGTTCTAATTCCCTATATGTAGGGATGTTTGGTCATGAAGAAAAGTTGGTTGGAGGTCAGAGATTTTTTGGATGCAAAAATATGACAAGGTGAAGGAAGAGGGTTTGCTTCATCAAGTGACCCAAGTGAAGAAGTCTTCTATGGTAGGATAAGCAAGAAGGCTAGAGAAAGATGAATGCTTGATGTGTGAAAAATATGTTAAAACAACAAAGATAGGAAGCCAAGAAGAGTTGAGGACTAAATAGTGATTTGTAATTTGCAAGTAAGGTTGTAAGTTGTATAAGAACAAACTCCACTATTACTCTCTAACAATTGTATCAGATTAGGGTAAATTCTTTGATGAAAGGTTGACTTAACAATATTTGAACATCCCTCAATAGGGTGGAATTCCAAGTGAATGACCTAAAGTCCTCTAACAAGGCTCACTTTTAGCAGGGTGATTGAAATCCTTTAACTGGGTCACATTTAACAGTGTGTGTTGTAACCTTTAATAGGGTTGGCCTTTAACAGGGCATCACTTTAGAAGAGTGAAAAAGGAGTAGCATGTTACTACTAGTTTTTCCCAAATTGGATTTCCATGTTAAATAATTGTGTCAAGTGTGATGATGGATATGTTGTGTTTTATGTTTTAAATTCCTACATATTGATCTAATAGTAATATACTAGTTTTGGTTAACACACAATGAATGCATGCATGGTTAAAAATGTTATATGGGTTCACTAAATTCTGGAAAAAGTTTTATTTTCAAATCTAGACCTTGATTAAATTATTCACCCCCCTCTTAGTTAATCTAAAAGAATTCCAACAATTGGTATTAGAGTGCAATTGCTTGAGAGGATTAGTTTTAAGATACTAAAAGAATAAAGATCAAGATGTCAAAAAGAGAGGTACCCAAGCTAAACAGAGATAAATTTTCTGCATGGAAAAGTCTGATGAAGCTACACCTTTCAGGAGTTAAAGACTATACACAAACTTGCATTACAGTAGAACATGGTGATCCAATAGGAGCCCTAACTATTGAAGGCTTGAAGAAAATGAAAGAACACAATTAGGTGATGTTGGAGATTGCCTTTTCCCTAAGCTATGCTGAGTTTAACAATATTAAAGAACTTAAAAATGCAAAGTAGATGTGGGATGCCCTAACAACTATCTATGGAGGAGACAAAAATGTTCAAAGATCCAAGTCAAAAAGCTTAAGAGATAAGTTTGATGACATTAGAATGGAAAAAGGTGAAAACATTGCTCAATATGTTGCTAGAATAAAAGAAGTTGTTAGTGCAATAAAAGATACAACTGGTATGATAGATGACAATACTGTGCAAAGAAAAGTCTTAAGAACATTGTTGCATGTGTATGACATTAGAGTGTCTACAATTCAAGAGTTAAGATGTATGTCAAGGAATGATCTAACCCATGAAAGTTTGGTAGGAAGACTTACTACCTTTGAGTTATCTAATTTTGACAACTACAGACCAAAAATTATTGAATCAACTTTCAAAGAAAAATTTTTATTGAAGAATTCTGAGGAGGTAAAGCAAAAGAAGAAGAAAATAAAAATAAAGTATGCATCTAGTGAGAGAATTATAGATTAGGAAGACATTGAACAATTGGAAGCATTTCTAGCAAGAAGATTTCACAAAGGAAAAGGTAAATTCAAAGGTAAGTTGCCTATCATTTGTTTTAATTGCAATGAAGTTGGCCATATTGTAGCAAGATTTACATAAAAGAAAAACTTTAGAGAAGGGAAAAAGCACAAAATAAGAAGAGAAGATGATGGAAGAGACTACAGAGACAAAGGCAAGAAATCATGCTACATTTTTTATGAGAACAACTCTGATGAAAATGATGATGAAGTGGTATATGTTGCAATGAAGGATGAATTAGATGAGGATGAAGCCACTACACTTATGACTTGTGTTAACAAGAATGACAAATGGATTATTGATAGTGGATGCTCACATCACATGACTAGAGACAAAAGTAAGTTCATTACGTTAAACTATTATGATGGAAATAGTGTAAGATTTGGTAATGATGCACCATGTTTAATAAAAGGAAAATGGTCTATTAAGCTTATAGAAAATATCTCATGTCACAATACTTACAATGTTGAAGGATTGAATTATAACTTGTTAAGTGTGTCACAATTTAATAATTTGGGATGTAAAGTTGAACTTGAAAACAAATCAGTCAAGATATATGATACACATAGAAAACTGATTGGAAAAGGTGATCAACCTAAGAGTAATCTATTCTATTTGGATATAGAAGATGCTATCTATCTTATTGCAAAATTTGATAATGTATGGCTTTGGCAGAAGAGACTATGTCATGTTAACTTTGATAATCTGATTAGTATAAGTAACATGAAAAAGGTTAGAGGTTTCCTAAGTTGAAGAAACTAGAAAACATAATGTGAAAACAATGTTAGCTAGGCAAAATGACAAAGTCAAGCTCTAAAAGTAAAGATTACACCTCTAATGAAATACTTGAAATTGTTCATACTAACTTGTGTGGACCTATTGAAGTGCAAAGCTACAAAGGAGACAAGTATATTATGCTTCTTGTTGAATATTATTATAGAATGATGACTATCATGTTTCTAAAACAAAAATTAGATGCTTTCAAATGTTTAAATGGTACTTGGCAAGAGCTAGGAAAGAAATAGGTAAGAACTTGAAATGCTTGAGATTAGATGGAGGAGGTGAATTCACTTCACATGAATTTGAGATGTTTTGCAATGATAGAGGAATCAAGAGATAGAAATCAGCACCTAGGACCCCTCCACAAAATGCAATTGCTAAAAGAAGAAATATATCTATAATAGACTATACTAGAACACTAATGATGGAGAAAAATATTGCCTTGAAATACTAGAGAGAAATGTAAGTACTATAGTCTACACTTTAAATTGTATGCAAGTAAAGAAAGGTACTCACTCAATATTTTTTGAACTATGGTATGGTCATCCACCTAATGTGAAATATTTTAAGGTATCTGGAAGCAAATTTTATATTAGTAAAGATGTTAGGAGTGGAAAGTTGGATGCAAAGAATGAAGAAGGTATATTTCTTGGATACTCGACAAGAAGTAAAACTTACAAGTGTTTAATTACTAACATTAACAAAATTGTGGAAAGTGCAAATGTGAATTTTGATGAGCTTATAGATGCACATGAGGTTGAAACTACAAAAGAACTAGAAGACTACAAGACATTTGCATACTATTATGAAGGAATGTCTATTGAAGAAGATGTTAAAAGTCATGCAGTAAGTCAACAACAAGTTTCAAGAACTACTGAGTCACATCTTGTGAATGCCAAGTTGCATTCAGATGCTAAGTTGCAAAATGAGGAGAATGCAAAATCTGAATTTGAGATGTGCACACATGAAAGAGATGTTGAAACACTTGACAGAGATGCACATAGTGATATTGAAGCTGAGAGATAGAATGTAGCCACAAGAACTAAGCCTAGACTATCCAAATATGTCAAAAGACATCATCCTATAGATCAAATCATTGGAGACAAAGATTCAAGGCCAATGACAAGAAATAGGTTGAGAGGTGAAGCATTTTTGCTAAGTATGAAGGAACCTAATTTAGTGAGAGATGAATTAGAAGATGATGATTGGTACAAGGCCATGGAAGAAGAAATTCAGCAGATAGAAAAGAACAAGACTTGGAGCCTAGTTCCTAGACTAGAGGATAAGAATGTGATTGGCACAAAATGGGTATTCAGGAACAAGCTAGATGAGAATGGTGAAGTAAAAAGAAACAAAACAAGACTAGTTTACAAAGGGTATGCATAAGAAGAAGGAATTGACTATGGTGAAACATTTTCCCTTGTTGCAAGAATGGAAGGAGTAAGAATTTTTCTTGCTTATGCTGCATACAAAGGTTTTAAAGTTTATCAGATGGATGTTAAGTTTTCATTTCTAAATGGAATATTAGAAGAAGAGGTATACATAGAACAACCAAAAGGATTTGTGGACAAAAATAATAAAAAAATGGTATGTAAACTACACAAAGCTCTATATAAATTGAAACGAGTACCAAGAGCATAATATGAGAGACTTCATACTTATCTTGCTAAGATTGGATTTGAAAGGATAGACGATAACATCAATTTTTACATGAAGATAGATAAATAAAAAGGTATATTATTATCTAAAATATTTTTTGATGACATTATATTTGAAGGACAAGATGCTCTGTGTAAAGATTTTGTAAATCAGATAAAACAAGCGTTTGAAATGTCAATGTTTGGTGAGATTAAATTCTTTGTGGGATTACAAGTATATCAAATGAAGTATGGTGTATATATCACTTAGTAAAAATATATCAAGGAAATATTGAAGACATTTGGAATTGAGGACTCAAAACTAGTAAGTACACCTATGGTAACAACACTCAAGCTATAGGATGGATAGCCCTGGTCAAAAGGATGGATGTCCTTTTGATGCTATTGCTGGAACTGGTAAACAAGGTTGCAATTCTAGATTGTAGGATGTGGTGATGGTAGATGGTCCTTGCCATAGCTTGGATGATTTTCCAACTATTTTGGATTCTCAAAAGTGGTAGTCAAAGGTTGTTTTGGTTGAGGAGGGAAGGATACCTATGACAACAAAAAGATCTAAAAAGACCCTTCCTCAATTTGATATGAATTTGCGCTCTCATAAAAAGAGAGTGAAATAAAAATCTTAGTCCTTGCTTTTTTGGTTTGGGAGGTTTCTCTGGTTCTTTCTAGTCTATCTATCCAGGTTTCAGGTTTCTCTCTAGTTTCTCTTTCTAAACTTATTTGTTGGTTTCGGGTCCTTGTTTGACCTAGTTCTATTGTACTATTGGTTTTAGGTCCATATAAAACTTGGTAGAGCTTGATGCTATATCTTTCTTTTTGATGTAAAGGGTTTTGGGACCCCTTCAAAACTTTCTTTTACCTTAATTTAAAACAACACTCAAGCTATCAAAGAATGATGAATCAACTAAGGTCAATCAAACATTATACAGATCCATGATTGAAAAATTGCACTATGTAGTACACAATAGACCTGATATTGCATTAGTTGTGAATATTTGATAGATTCTCTACTAACCCTAGAGAGAATCACATGATGGCTATGAAAAGAAAAATGAGATATTGAAAAGGAATAGAAGAGTTTGGCTTATACTATAAGAAGAATGAAAAATTTGAACTCAAAGCCTACACTAATGCTGATTGAGCTAGAAATATTGATGATGGAAAGAGCACTAGTTGAGGATCATTATTCTTAGGTAGAAGACTTATTACATGGATAGGCAAGAAGTAGAGTTGTACTTCCCAATCTACTATTGAAGCAGAGTACATTGCTACTACCATTAACTATACAAATACTATATGGATCAAATAGCTACTTAAGGGAATGAAGGAAGAAATCACTGAACTAGTGACACTTTATTATGATAATAAAAGTGATATAAACATATCAAAGAATCCTATTATGCATACAAAGACAAAGCACATTGCAATAAAGTATCATTATGTAAGGGAATTGGTTCAAGACAAAGAGTGAAGATGGAATATATCAACATAAAGGAGAAAATTGCTAATATCTTCACCAAAGCATTACCTAAGGATGGTTATGAGTATCTAAGAGGTAAATTAGAGGTGATATCCCTATTAAAGGCTATGTAAAAGACAAAGGGAGTACCTTGCATCAAACAAGTTGATATTCATTTCATACACATTGATGTAGTGGATCTTACTTTAGGAAGTTGCCTAAAGTAATTACAGAACTAAAATTTCAAATCAATCACAAGCAAGGTGATAGAGGGAGAAAATTAAAGAGCTTGCAAAATCTTATATATGCATATATCAAGATGCCAAGTTTTGAGTACATGTCTTTGGAATTATTGTCAAAGAGGGAGAATGTTTAGGAAACTAATCAAGTGCATATAGATCAAGGGAGAAAAGTACATTGGGAGAAAGTACAATGCAAAAGACTGTGCAATGAAGTCAAGGTACTGTTAGCCATTTTTTGCCTCTCACTAAAAATTTGAATTCAAATTCCTAAACCCACCCAATGGCCACTTCCTGCTTTTAAATATTTAAATACCACTGAAAATACAAAAAATAAACAAATAAAAAACTTATGGTATCATGTGTTCGCAATTTTCTTCACTGTCAGATCTTACCTAGATCTACAGTGAGTGCTTTCCTACTATGTGGCAAGTGGGTCTATTTCCTCTTTTGGGCCATAGAGGGGGAAGCTTCTAGGTGAGCTAGCAATATGATTGGCAAGAGCTTTCCCACATTCTGTATTTTGTCAAACTTCTTGACAATGCAGGCAACTGCCTTGCAACTGCATGGTATGTGGGTATGTTTCCTCTTATGGGTCGTAGAGGGGGAAGCTACTGGATGAGTTGGCAATATGATTAGCTGGCACTTTCTTGTATTCTATATTTTGTTAGACTTCCTGACAATGCAAGCAAGCACCTTCTTGCCATGTGGATCAATGGGGTCAAATGTGTTCTCTTGTGGGCCACAGAGAGGGAAAGGGATTGTTAGTTGAGTTGGCATATGGAAGACACTTCATTGGTCAAGTACTGGCATAGATTGTTAGTAGGTTATGGATTCTCATCAACCATCAGATCTCCCAAGATCAACAATTGACACTTCCCTACTTTATGAAGATGCAAGGTATTTAAACAATGTAGGAAAGCACTTGAAGGACACATGTCCCTATGGGCCTAGCTAAGAAATAGTACAAGAAGGCATTTATAGTTAAGGTTGATAGTTGTGAGGCCACCATGGTTAGGATTTTAAAGGGTGGCTCAATTAGTTGCAAGGTGGTCAACCACATGGAGACTTTGCAGGTGGCAAAAAAAATAAAAAATCATTGGCCCACGTAGCTCATTTTGGTTACAAAACTTGTTTGACTTGCTAAATTGGCTAACTCATAAGCTAGTAACAAAGGGAATCAGGGTTTTCTTGCACAATCTGATCTTCATGATCGATTCCAACCACTCTCAAATGAATGTTGTGCCCAGTGAATGAAGGAAACAATCCACTACCTTTGATCCTATCCATCTACTTGGTTAGAATGGTTTAATGGCATCATTTCTATCTTCTTATGGCCCTATTTTAGGAAGATTTTGGGATTTCATTGTATTTGAGTATGTGCCAAGGTTAGATTTTCCCTAGATCTGCATGATTAGTCTTTATAAGACTTAATGGTAGTGTCTTTGGAGTAACTTTAGTCAGATAACATCTTAGTATGCCTAAGCTATAAAAGGTAGTTTTTGTAGATTTTGTTAGCATTAGACTCTTCTCTATTTGTCTTTGATATTGCTCTGTAACTTTAGTGTAAATTCCCTTTGCCTCTGAGCTCTATGACATTCTACCTTATCTCTTCTAGCCATTGATGCAAAGTGAAAGAATTACATGCCTCTCATTGATGTATTGTGGATATTTGCAATCTTTCATGACTATATCTCTTTTGGCTTGCGAATGGTATATAAGTGAATCTTATCTTTCCTTGTGTCATTTTTTTGGGTTTTTTGATCTGCATGCGATTGCTAGATTAAAGCAAGTCTAAATGTGTATATATTTTAGTTTCATGATGGTTCAATAGTTCATGTATGGGTAGAGATTGGTATGAAAACTCTATTTTGGTGCATCACCCCTTTAGGTTAATGTAGGTAGATTTTCTTTTACACATTCCTCTTCCCTTTTCCTCTCCAAGAGTAGTTAGGTGCACCCTAATAGTAAAGGAAGACAAACTTCTTTGGAGACTCAACCTCATAGTTCAAGTCCAATAGCTTGGAGGTTGTTTCCATGTTTCACAAGGTTGTCCTTAGGTAAAAAATTTGGACAAGGGTGCAAACTTTTGTGATAATAGTTTTTGGAATGCCCAGTGGGAGTAATATTTAGATAATTTCAAGTCTACTAGTGTCAAAAAGAATATTTCAAGATTAATACTAAAGAGATAGTACTAGCTTTAGTATTTAAGCCTTCAAGAGGCTCATTATTCAAGTACTTGGTGACTCTGAGCTTCAAATACATCTAGTTCTAGACCAAAGTTACAGTGATTCATGCCCAAAGCTGAAACAAGGGCATCTTCTAGAGGTAAATTTTAGTATCAAGAGCTTTCATTTTCAAATCTTATAAAAAGAAAGACTAGAGTATCTTTATCGCCAGTTAGGAGTGCAACAGTAACAAATACACCTGCAAGATCTATCTCTACTCCTCCTGTTGTTAGATCTCAACCTAAATTGCCATAAGCACATATCAATAGATCACTTGTCTATATGGTGCAGCCTAGAGCTCATGCTTTTGCCACCTTTAATGGTGGAATTCCTCTTTTATTGGCCCAAAGACATGACATACCAATAGCTACACTCAAAAGTATACCATAATTTATTGGTAAAACTTCTCTCTCTCCCTTAGAACACATTCAAGAGGTTGCAAATGTCTATAATATCCATGGTATTATAGAAGATGATGTTGTAGTTAGGCTTCTAGCCTCATCCTTGAAAAGAAAAGCACTACAATGGTATAAAGGTTTGGCTCATGGTTCTATAACAAATAGGGATGGACTAGGAGCAAGACTATGTAAACACTTTGAGGAAAAAAGTGACCATTTGTCACTTTTAGAACATTTGACTACTATAAAAAGGGGCCCCCATGAATGTATGCCTAATTTCAACTATAGATTTCAAAAGACATGGGATAGAATACCTAATTTAGTAAAGCCTACCCTTGCTAATGCCTTCTTGCATTACCTTAGAGCTTTTAACAATGATATTGCCACTACAATCCAAACTATGGGAGGAGATGCCTTGCCTAATGCTTATGACATAGCAATAAAGTCAAAAAAACATATTGATACAAGGAGTTAAGCTAGCTTCAAGGCCTCCTATGCCCTTCTTCCCTAATGTTCCAAGTCACCAACCAGCAATGGCCCTATTCAGACTCAAAATCGAAGCCTCAACTTTGAGTACCATTGAGAAATTTGAGCCCCATAAGCACTTTTAAATGCCTTTGTACTTGACTGTACCTTTGAGTCCTATGAGGTGTTTAATTCTTCAAACACCTTCCATTCAGCCTGTCCACCTATTCCATGAAGTTAAATTGACATTCTAAGCCATTTCGTGAAGTCCTATTTTAAGCAAATCCCAAATTTGCATTTTCACCTCTGTCAAATAGTGATAGGAGGTTGTGTTTGTCATTGTATATCTCGTACCTAGAAATGTTTCATGACTTACTACTTTGAAAGTATTTAGTGTGCATATCTAAGAGCTCATGTTTCAAATTTTGAGTCATTTCAAGTCTTTTTGATTAGGTTTTGAATCTCTCAAAGTCGGTCATTTACTATTTTCATGCTGATGTACATTGCTCATAATTCTAGGAAGCCCTGTTTGACGAGTAATATCTTTTGATAAATTGATCCAAATGAGAAAATTCCTTTTGTGTTACATTGTAGAGATCAAAGACTTGTTAGGTTTCAAGTTTTAGCTCATGAAAAATCCATTTTATCAGTTTTCAAACGCAATTTCAAATGCAATTTCTAAAGTTTTATTGGTGTCAGCATTTGAAGATTGTTTGGTACCCCTATTCAGGATGTTATATCTTGAAATTTGTGATTGGAAAGATAAAATGGATTTTCCCATTGTGTTTTCCTCCAAAAATACTACAAGTGTGCCAATTTTCACATCATGATGAATCCGTCTGCACACTTTTCCAGGTCAATTCCATTTGCAAAAATCACTTTCTGCCATTGTTTCTAGTTTGCAAAATCCAAGTAGCCTACTTTGACCGCTCGCCATTTAATCCTAGTTATTTGTCATGAGCCCAAATAAAAGATCCATACTCACCTTGTGATAGCGAACCAATTCCCTAGTTTTCATTTTCCCAAGTGTTAGTTTGCCCAGTTTTCAAAGCCAAATCTGAACCTAGTTTATTGCTTTCTGGCATGTTTTCTTGTAGGCAGTTCTAAGAGGTCAACTTTGATGGTCAATATCTTTTGACCTTGAATTCATCATGAGATGGGATTCAATAGAATGAAAGTGTGTGGAATAGAGAATTAGTGCCTTAGTTTTCAAAGCTTGGTCAGGTGTTTGGATTAGTTTTTAAGGCTAGTCAAAAGACCTCCTGGCATCAAAATGATAGTTTGTAGATCAATGGTGAAATGAGTTTTAAATGATCAATCAATGCTTGAATTCAAGTTTAATTAATATCAGATTGATCAATAGGTTACTTTGCAATGTTAGTCACCCGAAAATATATATTTTTTAAGTCGGACCCACTTTGGGGCCTGACTAATTTCATTAGGATGCTGAGATATGGATTGGAAATGGAGGATTCTTGAGTAATAATATGATAGACCTGATTATTACATCATCTAAATAAGAATGTAAAATTTTGCAAATCAAAGTGAACTATATAGTTTTCTAATTTGCAATGATCAAAAAAGAAGTCTTTGAGCATGCTGAAAGGGATTCCAAAGTTTTAAATAGCTTAGAGCTTAATATAAGTGTTGATCTTTGCTTAAGCTCAAAGTATTTGTTCAATAGGATAACAACCATTAAGTACAATTAGAAGAAATTGAAAGATCAAGGATTGTTGTTCAACCCAGAGTATATGGAATAGTTTGTGGGGGAAGATGGAAAGATCTATGTCTACAAAGGTTTGGAAATTAATGTGTGGCTTGATTCCTTCTCATTCCATGCTTATGCAGATGTCTAGTATGAAAAAAAAATGTGGAGGAATCTCTAAATCCTATGGCTGGCCTCAAGGAAAATGAAAATTTACTGAATATGGACATAGAGAAAATGCCCAAAAGTTCAAATTTGGTAAACCATGGGTTTAATATAGCTACAGAAGAGCCCAGTTGGGAGAGAAAAGGATCTAGACTCTTTAATCACCAAGAAAAATTGAGTATGCAAGCACTAGCTACTTTAATGCCAAGGGAACAGGTCTTTATGCAATATGGAGAGAACTTCAGTCAAAAGCAAAAGATATCCATGCTAAGAAGGGATGCCATGGGATTTCTAATAGTCCACATCACAAACCACTCACACCAGCTCATGTCAAAAGAACCTTTGCATAGTTAAAGGAGAATGAATAAGAATTTGCAGCTAAGGCAATGCAACTATGATTGAAGGAAAAATAGGCCAACCAATATGTAATAAAGATGCAATCCACACACATCAAGGAAGTCATAGACCTCTAGGTAGGATACTCAAGCAGAGCATACAAGGAGAGCTTCCAACAAACAAGGATCCTTCATGTTTTAAAATAGTTTCATGCATAAGCAAGGGAAGACTCCACACAAAAGAGCAGGGGAGCTCTCCAAAAATTAAACCCATGCACAGGTAATAGAAGAATCTAGTGCCATTAAAGAGGAGCACGTTAGAAGGAGCTAGCTAAAACAAAAAATGCTAGAAAGAGGCAAGTAAGCCTTACACAAAGCAACACATCAACAAAGCAAGCGACAGTCTTTTTAAATGAGAAAAGTTGCAGCCATGTAAAGAAATAGTCAATGCATGGTTTAAAGTGAGAATTCAAAGCCAAGGTAAAAGGGAACCCATAGCAATCAAGTAGCAAACTAATTGGAGATGGCATAGCCATAGTAAGGGAGTGCTCATGACTAGTAATAGTATTAACAAAGCTGCCTATAAAGAGGAAGCCTATGACTTTAGAGACCCGGCAACAAAAGATAAGCCACTACCAAAGAAAATATGCAGAACATAGCTACCAAGTAGCAAAGACACCCACACATAAAGGAATAGAACTCACAAAAGTTCTAAACCGTAAGCATAATGAAGACATGCATTAGCATATAAGCAAAAACCCACCACTCCTGAGGTGAGCTAAGGTGGCAGAGAGAAAAGGCATAGGGAAAAGGTAAAAGGACTTTAGTCCCACATAGCCCATGTAAGGGTTCTTTCCACTTTTTAAATACAAATCCACACAATAACTTTAATGTCATGAAGAAAGATGCCTTTTGTGAAAGTTGTGTGTTTTGTGGGCCCTGTAGCCGACCAGGAGTAGAAGACAATTGGAAGCAAATAAATTTTGATGTCCCACATAAGTTGAGATTGAGGTCACCGAAAAGTCTCAAAATTTGGCAAGTCGCTACCTCGCTAGCCAAAAAATCTCAGTTTCTCTAGCTAGCAACATAGAAAATCACCAGAAAGCTCAAAAATATGGCAAAAGTCAAATGAGCAATGTGGGTCCCACTTCCAATTCAATGATGAATCGAGTAGTGCCAAGTGGTAGGTAGCTGGATGACTGAGTGATGATGTGGTGATAAGATTTCTAAAGTGCACCAAATCGTGTCATGTGGTAGATCTAATGATTCTCGCTATGTCACTAAGGAAAAGTTGCATGCTAGTTAATATAGCGACATAGCAAGTATGACTTGGCATCCAAATGGCTTGATGATGTGGCGGTGAGTAGGGCCAATAATATGCTAACACATGGCACCTAGTTGGAGTGGGTCAATAGTTGTACAAGCCTAAGCCAATCACATGATTACATGTGGCAAGATGGTCAAACTAAGTTTGACCTAGATGGAGAATGGTGGAAAAAATTTGGAAAACATAATTTTTAATATTTTATTATTTTTTGAACACGTAGAACTTTTTAAATAAAGTCTAAACTTATGGTATAGTTTAAACTTTAGAAAAGTTTTATTTTTTGCAAAATAAATGCTATGAGAGACATGAATGAAGACCTAAATTTTAGAGGGCCATAACTGGAGCAATTTTTAATCGAAATGGGCGCTCCAATTGCCATGCCCAAAATATAAGGGTAAAAACCCAAACAATTTTTTTACTTTTTTTATTTTTTTAATTTAATAATTAAAAGTCTCTAAGTTTGATGTGTTTAACTCCTAGTTTAAGTATAGGTTCTATGCATAGCATCTTAAGTTTAAAATTTGAAGGACATGTAGTTCGTTAAATTTATACTCTCGATATAAAATCAATATTGACATATTCTAAATTAACTACACACATAATATTAATAAATCATAACTATACTAGAGCTAACTAATGCAAGCTACACTTATAATTAAAATTTCTCTAACATACCTATAACAATCTAATTAATTGACTTATCGCTTACAATTAAAGTTGAAGACTAGACTTAATTCCACTAAATCATTAAATAAATCTAATCGTTATTCTAATCCATTATAAAATGTACGTTCAACATTAAAAAGAAATTATGAGATTAGTCTAATCTTTCTCACAATAGTATAAATCTAGTTGATAGAATACTACGATTATTTTAATTAAAATATGCTAATTTCAATTTAAGAACTTTAAGATTAGAACCAAAAAAAAAAACCTAATAGCTAAGTCACCAATCTTTTAGCAATTGAAAACTAATCATATTAATGCTTATTAATAAAACTATCTGACATAAATGAACACTTAATAATTAAGATACTATCATTGTAATTTAACTTATGACCAAGTTCACAATATATTAACACTATGCAAAAAGCCGCATTAAAAATATTAACAAATCCTATTCTAACTCAAAAAAAATTACTCTACTTTCTAATAACATGAGCATCTACAAATCTAACTAAAGTCTTAAAGTTACTATTATTCCAATTTAAATACAAATTTAAATCCTATCTTAACATTTAATAGGCTATCCTAAATCTTCATATGACTACTACTTAACAATCTACTAACAAGGAAAAATAATGCTAAAAATAAAAAATAAAAAAAATCCTATGCTACTATCCTATTCTACAACTCACACTACACTATCCAAAAAAAAAAAAAACTAATATATAACAAAAAACACTATACAATACCCCCCCCCCCCCCCAGCTACCTACACCTACCCCTCCTTTTCCTACACTCTACCTAGGCCTGCCACACATTGTCCAAGGTACTGCATGCAGTAGACCTGAACTCTGCTGTCCCTTACATGAGTGGTGGTCACGCCTCCACCAAGCCCATGGGAGATGGGAGTATGTGGGGGCAACATATGCATATTGTTTAAAATTTTAACCAAATCTCTCTCTACCCTCCTTGACCCACCACCGTACTTGTTGCAGGCGTATTAGAAGGTCTGCCACACCCAACCAATAAATGGGATGGTGGAAGCAAGGGTAAGGGAAGGGGTATTAATAATAGTGGGTAGAGTTTAGGATTTATTTGATTTAAAATTTTAAAAAGGACATAAAGTCCTAGGCTAGCACCATGCCTCCTAGTCTCTAGGGATTTAATGCAAAATTATTATTGTTGAGGAATGTCAACAAAATGTTCCCTTAAATATTATAATTTCAAATGCATTAGACTTATACCATTTTTTAAAGATTTAATATTAATTTTAGTTGCAATCGAAAAGAATAATACAGAGAATATTCTCTGTGACCTTGGTGAAGATTAAATTTTTCCCCATACATTTTCCAGAGAGGTTTTTCACTCCTAGAGATGCACTTTTTTTTTTAATGTCCATTTAGTCTAAGTGTTGACAAGTTATATGTGTTCTTGTTATATTAAGAATAAATATGAACCTATTGATAACATTGATTTCCTGTGAACAAGCATACTAACAAGGATGAGTAAAAGGTTATATTTTCTCCTTCTCTCCTATAATTTATGTTTCATCTAATCATCATATATCAAGGTGTATGTTCCTTTATACTCAGAATTCAAGGTGGATCCAAAATTCTTGATCAAATTTGATTTTGTCAACTATGAATTTTAACAAGGACAGATATAACTTTGTGATCACAATGTAGGAATTTTATTTCATCTTAATGCTTAAACATCAAATTGAAGCTTCAACATATCAATTTGCTTTTCATTAACATAACTAAAAACTTGAGAATTCATAATTCAAACATTATCTATCATTCTATTTTCTCACATACATATGCAAAATTTGAAATCACATGAGAGCAATGCAAGGAGGTTTTCATAATCCCTTTTTTTTTCTTTCTCTATTATTCATCCTGGTTCAAGGCTCCATCGGGAAAGAACAAGTAAGAAAACTTGATGTCTTTGCCAATACATCAAAATTCAAACACATTTTACATAATATTACAATTCAATGAAATCTCTTCAAAATCCTTCACAAGTACTCTCTTCCAATACCTTCAAAACTTCAAGGAAACACAAGGAGAAGGCAAGAGTTGACCCGGGTGAATCATCACAACATCAAGAACAATTCAAGCATGCACCCTAACCCAGTTTTACACAATAGATCCAAACATAGGACCTAACTAGGGGGGAGGTGGATTTTCTCAATGGGAGATGTCAATCACCATGCCATAACATAGCCCTTTCGGGGCTAAAACTTCAAGAACTTCCATTCTTCTACAAGGCCCTTTCGAGGCTAATACCACAAGGATTTTCATTCCTTTCCATATTCAAGAATTTACAATATCAAACAAGGCATGTGATGACAAGTAGGGGTCCATACACCCTACCCTCTTTCCCTCCTCTCACCATGAGAGGAGACTCTACACAATTGAGGTCCAACTAAGGCTCTTCCCCTGTACATGGCCACTTCTTCCCTATCCAAGGGTGAGTAATGCCAAAACAATCCCCATGAAAACCCCTCAAAACCAAACATAAAAACAAGCATAAGAAGAACATCAAGAACAAGTTAAGATCCCTCCAAATCAATCCCAACACACAAGCAATCAAAACCAAGGAACAACACAACAACTTATACATGATTTAAGCAAGAACAACATGATGAAACAATTCAAAGGAGTGAAGAATCCCTAACTTCACCAAAAGAGTTATGGCAAAAAAATGGTGGTTTGAGAAGAGCTTTTCCTTTTCTTTCTTTAATCTTCAAACTTTCTCCAAATCTAGAGATTGGATAACAACCCCAGCACTACTCCAAAATGCCTCTAAGTATCATCCCTTAACTCAACTAGACTTCAAGTAACTCAAGATGGAGTTTGAGTCACCAACTCATGTAGATGACAATCCATTTTCGCAATCCCTCAAAAATAGGGCTTTTGAGTGACCCTAAAAGTCAAACTAAGAGGCTAAGGGGGTGGAAAGTACTCCCCACCCATACCCTTACCCCTAGGGCACTTAAATTTAATGATTTTAAGCCTTAAAGACTTAATAGGAACAAATAAAAGCTAGGAGAATAATAAAATCAAATAAAAACCTTTTAAAGATAGACAATGCAAGGATAGTACATTTAAACAAGGGGTTCAATTCTATCTTTCCTTTAGGTTTCTCGACTAAATGTCCTACACACTCATTGCACACATCAGTAGGTTGAAGAAATCACATGCATTATGTAATTTATATATCAAAAAAATCATATAAATTAAAACATCCATTTTTCTAATGATCAATTATTTATCTATTTCTACTCATATTTCCAACCATTAGAATTGCATAATCAAAGTTTTAGTTTTGCATTCATTTACTTTATCATCATACATGTTCATAAAGCATTAAATGACAAAATCAAACATCTAAGAGTAAATCATCACACATCATAAATATCATAATAATGTTCAGTGCATCAAATAATGTTCTGACGTATCGAGTCATGAGTATCAAAATAATAATGTATCATCAATGCTAGGATGGGTCAGGGTGAGACCTCACACCAATATACCATTAAAACTAGAATGAGCTGAATTTTCCATTTTGAGGTTAGATTGTGCATAGGTATTCACCAGTATGTGCTATAGGATAGTTTGTGTTTCTAGGGGCATTCATAGTAGAATAGGCAGGTTTCATCATTGAGCATCAAAGTTGGTTACAAGGCAGATTTGAAGACCTTTTGAAGCCTAAATATGGAAAAAACAACCTAGAAAAGGTTATATTGGCTTCTTGAAGTCATATTCAATTGATTTTTACTTTTACCTTGTGTTTTTTTTAACATCAAAAAATCAATTATGATGATGAATCAATTTTTTGAGATATTTGATGCCTTTGGGAGGTAAAATAAAGGGATTTGATTCTGGCAATTGAAGAGGGAGACTAGAGAGAGGCTTTTTCTGCTTCTTGGGAAGGAATTCTAAAGGGACACTTGTCATCTCCTGATCAAATCTGAAAATTTCTCCTTCCTATATCTTTCTTTTTCTTTCTCTTTGTAAGGGTTCTAGTCTTCGGAGAAAAAACCACTTACAGCTATGATACCAAGTTTTGGTTCCAATTTTGATGTGTTCCTATTACTATGACACCATTCTTTTAGCATAATTCTCTTATGTGAATAGTAGTTTTAGAGATAATATAGATAGTTTAGATCCATTAGGTTGTTTCATATTTTAATTTCATGCCTTTGATTGTATTGTTTCAAGGAAATGAATACATATGATCAATTAATTTCACTAGTTTCATTCTGGTTCTTGTCTCCTGTCTCAGCAATCTGTAAGTCTTATGTGGTCTTGTAACAAAGATCTAAGATCCATTTGCATCCCCTTTAGGTTGTATGTTTGATTTATTTTTCTATTGGATCAAAGGGCCAAGTAAATGCTTGATATGTTTAATAAGGTTACTGATTACTTGAGAAGGATGTTTTCTGAGAATGAGATCTGAATAAACATTGATGTTTGAATCACAAGGTGATCAGATAGATTTGATGTCTAGGTATACAAAATATGTATTGATGTCACAGATGTATGTTTTGAATTCATGGAATTTCCCAATGGATTAGGCATTGACCAATTATAGGATCACTTGTTATACTATTGCATATTTGAGGTTGTGTTGAATCAACATCATTAATCAAATGTTTCCTCTTTCATGTTGAAAGTTATTTCAAATTTTAACCCACACTTAGCTTGGTAGTTTCATGAGTTATGTTCTTAGCTATTTCATGCTTATGATTTCTCAGTTAAGTATAGAAGATTTAAGGTTTTCATTTGTTATCCTAGATCCTAATTATGGTCATTGCACTGGTCACATGATCAAATCTTAAGAGGTTTACCCACCTAGGTTTTATAGAGCCTAAAGTGTAGGAGTGTAGCCTTATAGTTGGCCTAGGTTCTTAGTGAATTGCATCCATTATTGGAGATAGCTACCCATAGATGCTTTCTTTCCTTTTATACTTGGTAATTGAAACATTTTTAAATTAGGAGCCAACATGCCCTATTCCCACAATGTCCACATCACAACCCATTTCTCTAGTCCTTAAAGCTTCCATGTCTTCAAATGGGATGAGTGAAATCAAGGAGTTGATGCAGTCTATGATGCTAAACATAGATAAAATTTTGCAAGGCCAAGAGAAGAAGTTGGAGGATAGCTTCTCAGTGATGCAGAAAGTGATCAACAAGGTGGTGACTTTGGAGAGGTAGCAAGCTCAAGGTAATAAGACTCATCAATTGCAATATCAAACTCCAAACAATGGTAGGTCTCCAATTCATAATTATGGAAATAACTCTATTGATCATAGTAGATAGAATAGTCATGCTTCAACCTCAAATATAAACCAAAGTAGGACCATAGTCCCTCAAAACAACTTGGCTCAAGACCAAGACATTTTTCCTTCTTGTAATTATTCATATGGTTCCTATATGTGCTAGAAGGTAGAAGAATTCCTAGAAGTAACTACACAAGATCCATATGCTAGATAGAAATGTAATGACACTCAGTCTACTAATGTTGTGCATTTGTAGCTGTTAGGAGATTGTTCTTTTATGAATAATTAGGTGGAAGAACATTGTAATGTAAACTAGGATTCCATTGCTCATAACATTAGGAACAAAAGAAGAGCTATTGAAGATGCTCTCCCTCCTCCACCTAATCAGGCCTCAACTTCAAATGCAATACCTCATGTATAAGTAGTAAATGATTGATCAAATAACTTTTAGTAGCAAAGGTGAAATAATATCAAAAAGGATGTAAGTGATCCTTAGGTTGTTCCATCTCAACCTCCTACAAATGTAGCTCCCAAGGCTTCTACCAAACTACCTAATGCTCCATTCAATGTGGTAGAACAAATGAAGAAGACAAATGTGAATATGTCCATGTGGGATGTTGTTGCTACTATACCCATATAGAAGAGGTTGCTATAGCAAGAATTGGAAAGTATTGAACCAAAGGATCAACCACCCAGCATGGAAAATGCTACAAGCCTAATGTAGCCATTAGAGGAGGTAGAAACAAGTAAAAATGTTAGACCCCCTCCATTTTATGTTTCTCTAATTATAGGGGGTAAACTAGTTTGCAATTGCATGATTGATTTAGGGGCTAGTAGTTCAGTGATGGTTAGGTGTGTTGCTGATGTCTTGGAAATGAAATATGAGCTCATTGTTAGGGATTTATTATAGTTGGATGGTAGTACTATCAAGGCTATAGGGATCCTTAGGAATGTAGAAATGGCCCTACATGCATGCCCTAGTAGTACTATAACTCAAGATATATCCATTGCTAAAGTCAAGCCACATTTTTCCATCTGTCTATCAAGAGACTTCACTGCCCAAATAGGTGGTTACATATCTTCTAATTGGTTATATTTTTTTTTTATAACAAGATATGGGACCAAAGCTTCAATCAGAGAAGAGCCTTTAGCCCTCCATCACATTGAACCCTATACCCCTAATCTCATAAATATGAATTGCACTATCCTAGAAATGGATGAGAATGACATAGTGAATGAGCCTACCACTTCTCTAACAAAGATACCTGATTTTCTCTTAGATGAATGGGATAATGCATACTAGTTTGATCCTATGTTAGAAACCCTTGAGACAAGCCTTGGTAAATACTATATATCAGAGAAAGATGCTCTAGTTCCCAATATGATGAAGACCAAAGACAATGTAAATAGGGTATGGAGCATGTAATTTGATGGATCAAGAAATAAGAATGGATCAGGGGCAGGTGTGATGTTAATTTCTTCTGCACAAGAAAGGTATTACTTCTCCTTTAGGCTCCAATTTAGTTGCACTAATAATGTGGTTGAGTATGAATCCTTGATTCAAGGTCTCCTACTTGCTCAAAAGAGAGGGATTCAGGCCTTAAGGGTATATGGAGATAGTGATTTGGTGGTTAATCAAGTGAGAAATTAGGATATCACCAAGAATAGTAGTTTTCTCAAGTATTATAAACATAGGGTATGGGATTTTCTTGAAAGTTTCAATTCATTTAATACTTAGAGCATCCCTATAAAAGAAAATAGATATGTTGATAGAATTGTAGCAATAGATGCATCTTATGATGTGCTAGTGAATCTTGAGGAGAAGAAGAAGCTACAAACCAAAATGGTAGTAAGGCTTGCCTTCCCTAACAAAAACATCCATTAGCAAGTGTTTGAGTTTGATGAACAAATTGTAAAATTCTTGTAAAATGAAGTAGAGTTTTTAGATAGAAACCAGTTGAAGCTGTAGGATCAGTATGGTGATCAGATCATTAATCTTAGTTCCAAAAAATTGCCTAAAGATCTCATTACCTTAGAGAGTATTTTCGATCCCGATGACCAATCAAGAGGCAAAGTGATGAACCTAGGAACTGAAAAAGATGATCACATCCCAGTCAAGGTTGATAATGGAAAATCCTTAAACATGGAGAAGGTATGTTCTGAAATTGAGCAAGAAAGTTTTATTCATCTATGTCAAGAATTTAATGATGTGTTTTTCTGGATGTGTGATGATTTAAAGGGTTTTGACCCAAGGTTGTTTTAGCATACCATATATTTAATTGATGATGTCAAACCAATAGGACAAAAATAGAGGCTAGTGAATCCTAAAATTGAACCCCTAATGAGAAACAAGCTATTCAAATTGATTGAGGCCAATATAATTTTCCCCATCAAGCACTCATCATGGGTAGAAAATCCTGTCCCTGTTAGGAAGAAGAATGGAGAAATTAGATTGTGTGTGGACTTTAGGGACCTTAAACCAAGCTTCCCTTAAAGATCACTACCCTCTCCCTTCCATGGAGAATATTTTTTCTAAGGTTAGTGGTTTGGAGAGGTTTTCATTTCTTGATGGAATTTCTAGTTACAATCAAGTGTTGGTCAAAGATTTTGATAGATACAAGACTACATTCACTACCAAATGGGGTACCTAAGCTTATTGTAAGATGCCATTTGGACTAACCAATGAAGGTGCTACATTTTAGAAGGCAATGGAGATGGCCTTCAAGAACATGATTGAAAGATTTGTATTGGTTTACCTTGATGATATCATAGTATATTCAAAGAATGTGACAAATCATTTTGATCATCTTAGACAAGTATTCATAAGGTGTAGAGAGTTTGGGGTATCCCTTAACCCAAGCAAGTGTGTATTTGCCACCAATCAATTAAAATTATTAGGACACATTGTATCTAAGGATGGTTTAACCATTGATCTTGAGAGAAAAAAAGCAATACTTGCTCTCTCTCTTCCTAAACATAAGAAAGGGCTACAAATTTTCCTTGGTAGGATGAATTTTGTAAGAATATTTATCCCTAATCTTGCAACCATGGTAAAACCCCTTATATTTATGCTCAAGAAAAATATGGTCTTTGCATGGACCAAGGAAGGGAAGGAGAGTTTTGAAGAGATCATGGCAGCCATAGCCTCAGCTCCTACTTTCATTAATCCAAATTTTGAAAAGGATTTAATCCTTTATGCCCTAGGTGGTGAGTCAAGCATTTCTTCTGTCTTGACTCAAAAAAATGATAAAGATGAAGAGTAGCCCATAGAATTCTTTAGTGAAGGGCTTAAAGAGTATGAAGATGAATACAACTATGTGGAGAAGCAAGCCCTTGTAATCATTAGGACTTTAAATAAATTTAGCCACCTTCTATCTCATAATAAGATTCATTTGTTAGTACCCCATGCCAGTGTGAAGGATTTCCTTTTGAGAAAAGATATTAGTGAGGAGAGAACTAGTTGTATTACTAAAGTAGTGGAATATAATGTTGAAATCTAGATCACCAAGCTGGTAAGAAGGAGTGGGTTATGTAAATAGGTGATATCATCTCAAGAATCATGTGAGGAAGTCACTATGATAATAATAGAATAGCAAGAGACAAGAAATGATGAACCAAGGAATTGGATGGATGATATGAAGAATTTATTGTTAGGCAATGGATATCCTCAAGGATTGGATAGAACTAAAAGGAGACAGTATAGATTGCAATCAATTCCTTATGTCATAATTGATGGTATCCTTTTCAAGAAAGATTTTAATGGTGCTCTATTAAGATGTATTGAAGGTAAAAATTTTAATGGCACTCTATTAAGATGCATTGATGGTAAAGATTTTAATGGTGCTCTATTAAGATGCATTGACATAGACCAAGTTAAAAGAATGGTCAAAGAGCTTCATGATAGTCTTGATGGTGGCCACTTCTCAGCAAGGACAACTTCAATGAAGATCATGAGGGTTGGTTACTACTAGCCATCCCTATTACATAATTGTCATAAGTATGTGAGGAAGTGTGGAAAACGTGCCTTCTTCTCTAGTAATCAAAAGCTTGTAGCTCTTCCCCTTTGCCCCATTTAGGTGGACCAACCTTTTGCTCAATGGGGATTGGATTTCATAGGCTCTATTAATCCTTCTTCCAATACTAGTCATAAATAGATTGTAGCTACTACTAATTACTTCATTAGATGGAAAAAGGCAATTGTACTAAAGGAGGCCATTGAATCTTTAGTTGTTGAATTACTTGATGGAATTGTGACTAGGTTTGGTGCCCCTTTGACCATCATTTCAGATAATACAAAATATTTTGTAGGAGCTCATATTTGTGCACAGGCAGTTGACCATAATATCTACTTGAGCACATCCTCAAACTACTATCCTCAAGGCAATGGTTTGGTCAAGTCATCCAATAAAAACTTAATTAGGATTATGAAAAGGACAATAGAAGATAACTAGAGGTGTTGGCATCAAAAGCTGAAGATAGCCCTGTGGGATGATAGGATAACACCTAAGAGGTCAATAGGAAATTTTCCATTTACGTTGGTATATGGTAGAGAAGCAAGCCTTCCAATTCCATTAGAGTTCCCATCCTTGGAACTAGCTCATCAGTTGGAGCTAATTCAAGATGATGCCATGATAGTGAGAATGGAAAAGCTGATGGAGTTGGAAGAGAAAAGAAAATAGGCCATGCACACCCTAGAAACCCATCAGCAATAGGTGAAAAGGATTTTTGATAGGAAGGCTAGGGTTAGAATCTTTAGGGAGGGTGATAAGGTATTGAAATGGGATTTAGATAGGGAAAAACTAGGGAGGCACTCAAAATTTGATACACTATGGAGTGGTTCCTATGTAATTGTCAATTGCAAGCAGACCAATGCTTTTCAATTAAGTAGGCTTGATGGTGAAACTTTTCTTATCCTAGTCAATGGGATCTATCTCAAACCATGTTTCTAATGAGGGTTAAGGTTTCATGTATATAAGTAGAGTATTTTCTCTTTGTTGGTTTCCTACTTTCCAAGAAGTGCATATGTACAGGTTTCTCTCTGTGAGATAGCCAATTATTTCAAGTTTTGAAGGTTGTAGGAGTTTTGGTCTCTGGTTCTAGTTGCAGAGGGAAAGCTTTCTAGGGCTTTTTGCTCTCATAGAGGTAGGATTAGGGTTTCATAATGCACTAATCCACATTTTTTACAACTCTATGTCCTAATGGATGCATAAGGTCACTGGTCATATGCATAGCTGGCTTGCATCCCCTTTGAGTCGCTAGAAATGTTAGCCATTTTTTGCCTCGCATGGAAAATTTGAATTCAAATGCTTGAACCCACCCAATGATCACTTCCTAATTTTAAATATTTAAATATCACTAAAAATACAAAAAATAAACAAATAAAAAACTTATGGTATTTCCTTTTTTCCTAAGTTTGTTTCCATGGGTCTGCAATTTTCCTTGTTGTCAGATCTTACCTAGATCTATGGTGAGCACTTTACTGCTTTATCAAAGTGCACTACCTTTACATAATGCAAGCAAGCACCTCACTACCATGTGGGAGGTGGGTATGTTTCCTCTTGTAGGATTCAAAGGGGGAAGCTATTGGGTGAGCTGGCAATATGATTGGTGGGTGCTTTCGTACACTATGGGTTTTGTCAAACTTCCTGACAATACAGGAAAACACCTTACTGCTACATGGTAGGTGGGTCTATTTCCTCTTTTGGGCCAAAGAGGAGAAAGCTACTGGGTGAGCTTGCGATATGATTTGTGGGCACTTTCCCACATTTTATTTTTTTAGACTTCCTGAAAATGTAGGCAAGTACCTTCATGCCATGTGGATCGATGGGGTCAACTATGTTCTCTTGTGGACTGTAGAGAGTTAAAGGGATTGTCAGTTGAGTTGGCATACAGAAGACACTTCATTGGTTAGGTACTAGCATAGATCATCAGTAGGCTATGGATTCTCATTAACCATCAGATCTCCCAAGATTGATAACCAACACTTCCCCATTTTATAAAGATGCAAGGTATTTAAATAACGTAGGAAAGTGCTTGAAGGAAATGTGTCCCTATGGGCTTAACTAAGGAATAGTATAGGAAGGGATTGATAGTTAAGGTTGACAGTTGTGAGGCCACCATAGTCACGGTTTTAAAGGGTGGCTCAGTTAGTTGCAAGGTGGGCAACCGTATGGAGACTTTGTAGGTGGAAAAATGAAATAAAATCATTGGCCCACATGGCTCATTTTGGTTACAGAACTTGTTTGACTTGCTAACTTTGCTGACTCATAAGTTAGAAATGAAGGGAATCAGGGTTTTCTTGCACAATCTAATCTTCATGATTGATTCCAACCAATCTTGAATAAATGTTGCACCTAGTGAATGAAGGAAATAGTCCACCACCTTTGAGCCTATCCTTCTACTTGGTCAAAATAGTTTAATGTCACTGTTTCTAACTTCTCAAGGCCCTATTTTGGCAAGATTTTGGGATTTCATTGTAGTTGAGTTTATGCCAAGGTTAGATTTTCCCTGGATCTGTATGATTAGTCTTTATAAGACTTAATAGTAGTGGTTGTGGAATAACTTTAGTCAGAGAACATCTCAGTTATGCCTAAGCTATAAAGGCAATTTTTGTAGATTTTGTTAGGGTTAGACTCTTCTCTCTTTCTCTCTAATATTGCTATGTACCTTTACTATAAATTCCCTTTGCCTCAAAACTATATGACATTCTACCTAATCTCTTCCAACCATTGATGTAAAATGCAAGAATTACTTACCTCTCATTGATGTAATGTGGATATCTACTATCTTGCATGATTGTATCTCTTTTGGTTTGTGAATGGTATATAAGTGAATCTTCTCTTTCCTTGTGTCATTTATTTGGGTTTTCTGATCTGCATGCAATTGCTAGATTAAAGCACATCTAAATTTGTATATCTTTTGGTGTGATGATGGTTAAATAGTGCATGTATGGGCAAAGATTGGTTCAAATACTCTATTTTGGTGCATTGCCCCTTTAGGTTAGAGTAGATAGATTTTATTTTACACATTCCTCCTCCCTTTTCCTCTCTAAGAGTAGTTAGGTGTGCCCTAATAGTAAAGGAAGTTGTTTCCATAGCTTGGAGGTTGTTTCCATGTTTCACAAATTTCTCCTTAGGTAAAAACTTTGGGCAAGGGTACAAATTTTTGTGACAATAGGTACATAATTAGAAGATTAGAAGACTAGAAGCTCATAGGAAGGTTAGAAGGAGAAACTAGAAAAGAAAAAGAGCGAGATATTCTGATATCAAATAAGAGTTATTTTGTAACCTAAGAAGGAGTTGCTGATAGAAGGATAAGTGTTATTCACAAGATTTCTTTTTGGTATTGCCTTATTGTTTTAAGCTAATTAGTTTGATATAACAAGATGTTTATCATTTGTTTGACTAGTTGATCAGTTTGGTTTGCCATCAATGCCAAAGAGGGAGATTGTTGATATATGATTGAAGAGAACATTTGAATGGAAAGATGGTTGAGAGAAGATTCTATGCTTTCAATCATTGTTTTGTCACTGATTTCAAACCTACTATATGTTGGTAAGAAAATTGCTTATATGTTTCAAGCACATTTGATCAACATGATGTAACAAAAGCACCTAGAGGAAATGTTGAGTTATGATTATATATTGAAGTGCAAAAATTAGTTAAGATAGTGATAACATAATGTATTGATAATCTACTTGTGGTTACAAAATTTTTGGCTACACATAGAAAGTTTAGAAGAAAAAGTTTGGATAAAGTTTATTTGCTAAGCTTAGCCAAGTTGATAGAAGGTGTCAAGAAAAGTTAGTGGAAGTAGAGCAAAAAATTAGTTGGAGCCACGTGAAAGCAATTACTAATGGATGTTGATTAAGTTAGTAGGTGACAAGTAAGGTAGTAGATGCTAAGTGATTTTCAATAGATGTCGAGCACCAGTAAAATCTAGTTGATGCCATGTGATTTCACAGTAGATGCTAAGCAACACAATATGTGTGGACCATTAGTAAATTGATAATACTGAGTTATTGCATTATGAAAAAGATCAAAGCTTTTCCAAGTAAAAGTCAAAAATTTTGTTTTCTTTCAACTTGTAAATTAGGAAGATAAGATTGATGAGCTAGAGGCACAAAATCTTATGTAAACCATTTTGGAGGTGAATTCAAATGAATTTAGGAGAAGTTTCTAAAGAAGACAAGATATGGGATAGATACATTGTATCCTACCTAATCCATCAAAAACCCTAATTTTTGAGATTTATAATGAGCAAGAAAAAGAGTTCTAATTCCCCTATATGTAGGAATGTCTGGTCATGAAGCAAAGTTGGTTGGAGGTTACAGAGTTTTTGGATGCAAAAAATCTGACAAGGTGAAGGAAGAGGGTTTGCTTCATCAGGTGACCCAAGTGAAGAAGTTTGGTATGGAAAGATAATCAAGAAGGCTAGAGAAGGATGAATTCTTGAAGGGTGGACAAGCTATCAGAACTGCAAAGATAGGAAGCCAAGCAAAGTTAAGGACTAAATAGTAATCTGTAATCTACAAGTAAAGTTGTAATTTGTATCAGATCAAACTCTACTATTACTCTCTATTGGTGTAAATATGCATTTACTATTTATACTTACTTAAGTTTACTTAGGTTAATGTATTATTATATTGCATTATTTTAATATTTAATTTGTGAAAAACTTAGGATTTTGTGCACCTTTTTGAGTTGTCATGTTGAAAACATAGAAATATGTAACTCTAATTTAGCACATGGTGTCTACAACATTGGAGTTTGCATCATTCACTAAGTTGTCATGTAGAAAACATAGTTATCCACACTCCCTTTTTACAACATGTTGTCTACAACATAAATTTGCATGATACACCATTGTAGGCTTATCCTCTCATCATTACACTTACTTTCGTGCACAATGGAGGATAACCCATATCTAGTGGACATGTGCCTAGTTGTATGACTTATCATGTAGCTAATTCTTAGGCATTCTAGATGCATCTCAGAGGCCTTTATATATAAGCACTCCTAGTTTACTTTCATGCATATTGAATCGAATACATTATTATTCTAATCATACTCTTTTTTGGTCTACAATTGTGCTTGTGTTTGAGTTCTTAGTTCTTGCATGAATTTTTCCCTAAGGAAAATTCTTACATGGTATTAGAGATGGGAGATTTTCTCTTCACATAACTATTCAAGACTATTGTTGTTTTAGCATCTCGACCTAAATCGAGAGTACCATAGAAATTGGGAGCATCTAGAGTCTAAACGAAGCTTGCCATCACCTCTAGAACATTGATTTGGTGAAGATTGGCTATAAATTTGGCTACCCTGGCCCAATGTGGATCACGAGGAATTTTTTTTTTTGTAAATCAGCACTTGAAGGCCTTGATTTGCAACATGGGTATGATATTTTAGATCTACAATTTAATTTCATTTAGATTTGCAATTCATTCTCTGCTATTTTTCTATAATTTTTGGTGGAATTTTCAGATATTTTTTCTACCCAGTTGGGCTAGTAGAGAAATTTTTTTTGCAGAACCAGACAGTGACACCTTGGCTCTACAATTTGGTAGAATTCTCTAATTTTTGTGGGATGTATCATACAAATTTTTGACCACCAAATCTGCCAACATAATCTAGCAGAACCCCTCACAACCCACAGCTGGCCATATTCCTTGGGCTTCCACTTTGCAATACACATTGTGCAAGGTTGTTTTTAAATAAGAAAGGAGTTCTTTTACCCACAAATGTGGGATTTTATATAAGAAGTTTGGGCCCAAAAATCACTTTTTAGTGTCATATTTTCTCCCTCCAGTCACCACTGATTCAAAAACCTAGCTCCCGCAAAGTTATTTTAGGGATCGTGAAAGGTTCCCGGAGGTGACAATTAAGCTTGATCTTTTTCACAGTTTTTCGGTATGGATATTTGAAAATTGACACATATGTGCATAGTTTGATTTCTAGTGCCCAATTATAGCCACCCACATGGCCTGTGAAATTCTAGCTTTGTGCCATGTGGGTACAGTTAGCAACCCACACATGGCTAAATAACATCCTGCCATGACTGCATCCTGCAAAACCCACCATGTGGAAGATATCTCATCGATAGTGATGTCAGCACTAGCTATCATGCTAAAGCTATTGTCATTATTAAATTAGTGCCATGTCAGTAGGGGTGGAGTTTTTGTTGATCTCATCAATTCTACGAGCCTAAATTTGATGGCTATTTGATCATCAGAACCATGCCTTTTATAACTACTACAATGGCCTTTTGACCATCAAATTTAATCATGCAATTTGGCTTTTAGACCCCTCTTCAGATTGCTTTTTGGTTTGGCAACCTGACTTTGTGAGGCCATAACTTGGTCATCTAGACTCCAAATCAGGTGCAATTTTTTTTGAATTTGGGTAGAATTTATTGAAATTTCTAGTGGTGTGTTCTTTTCTAGTTTTGGTACAAGGATTTTTCAAAATTAATTTTTTTGGCAACTATACCTATTTAATCTTGCATTTGTAACTTCAAACGCTCCATACAAGCTCATCAGGACACAAAAATAGGTTCCTTTTTTTGAAAGTGTGTTATTTTTCATCTACTTTCTAGATCTATAGTTAGATTCTAGGGTTGTGTGGACAAAAATCTCACTTTCAGAATTAGGGCTTTTTGTACATTGTATAGCTTTGATTACTTTTTAGAATTATAGTACATCTGAGCTATAGTGCTTAGTAACAAATTTTAGCCTCAAAAGGCAGTTGTAAAAAGTAAAATTAGAAGTCCACTTTGTTTATTTTGACAAGTGGCCTATTGTACATGCAGTACTTATAAATTGTCAAAAGCATCTTTTTTAAGGGGGCCTTTTGATTGAGTGAAAGGGGGGGGGGGTGTGTACTATGTTTTTGTAAGGAAACTTAGGTGCAGAAATAGCTTCCTACACTAATCTCTTAAGAGAAGTATGGTGCAAATCCTATTAAAATCTTTTACACTTACAGATTCAATATCATGTAAACAACAATATTACAGCAAACCAAGCATAAAGAAAATAGATAGAGAAAGAAGCACATAATACAAAGATTTGTTAGTGGGGAAAAACCTTTCGGTAAAACAACCCCACCCCTCTACAACCTGCACAATGTATTATCTTCAACACAAAGTTACAATACACTTGCAATGCAACTTCAATAGCAACAACAAAAGACTCTAGTAGCAACTCATAGTACCAACAATACACTTTCTCACATACCTCCTCTTCACAACCCTAAAAATTCTTATAACATGCACTACACTTTAGGGTTACTCCCAAAGGTAACTGTATTAGGGTTTTACCATTCTCCTAGAAAATAGGAACCCTACTCAAATTTATCAGTTGCCACATGTCTTCACCTATCATTGAATCTTCCTAACATAGCTCTTACGTGTCATAGGAATCCTTCATAACCATTTTAGTGATGATCTCCTTATACACAATTCAAGATGCTGACACATCAACATTATTTGCAAGAAATACATTTTACAAAACAAATAATAAGAAAAGGAATTATCCAAGGTTGAGACACCTTATTCCTAATAGTTTTGTGTCTCTCTTGTGTGCTCTTTTACTTTTCTACATCATGGATTCACCTAAATGTCCACTTCTAACTTCACCTAATTATTCTACATGGAAAGATATTGCATGGAGTAGATTAATGGAAAAAGGTTTAAGTCTTTATGTTGATGGAATAATTCACAAACTGATTGATGCTATAGGACTCATCAATTGGAAAAAACAAGACCAATAAGCTTTAGGAATTATTACGAATTGTGTACATAGAGATCTCTTCTTCCACATTTCTAGTTTCAAGGAATTGAAACCTGTATGGGGAAAAATTGAAGCATTGTATGGTAAGGTGGATGAGGAAAATGGATTTCAGATTGAGGATGATCTAATTCTATTGCATCCAAAGAAATTTGACACAATTCAAGATTACATCAACAAAACCAATGAGTTTAGGGCACTATTTAAAGATTCTGGTAATCCCATGAAAGATGAAAAGTTGATTCATCACATCCTGAAGAGGCTACCTTCAAAGCATGCTTCCTTTGTTTTGAGTTATAATACTCATAGGTTGACCATGGGAAGTGCTTACCAGAAGCCTACATTTGATGCATTTGTATAAATGTTGATTGTTGAATAATCTCACTTGATAGATTTGGAACTTTTCATGACATCAAAGACCAAAGCATTGGTGGCTAGTGATGAGAACCAATCAAGTCAAGGAGGAAGAAGTTCTAACAACAAAAAGAAGCAGTGGAAGCAAAAATCACAATCTTATACACAAAAATCCTCCTCACAACAAGTCAATTCTTCTTCAAACAAGAAGGGAAGTAATGAAAAGAAGGACAAACTTTTTTGTGCATATTGCAAAAAGACAAATCATGACAAGCTTCATTGCAAGACTAAAAGAATTAATGAGTTGGAAAACCTACTCAAGAAGAAAAAAATTCAAGTGCTAGGTACTTTCAAGGATTCAACTCCAACCTCTTCAAAGGTAAAAGGGCAAGCACTTATGGAAAATACAAGTCCTTCTTTGGAATGGATACTTGACTCAAGTGCCTCTTATCATATGGGTTCTTCAAAGGAAGACTTTTCTTCATTGAAGTAGTCAAAGGTACCACACATATTTGCAGGAGATGATACCAAAATGGAAATCTAAGGGAAAGGACATGTGAAAATGGACAATGGGGAATTCAAATATGTTCTCTACATTTGAAACCTTAGCTCCAATCTCCTCTCTATTTACCAAATCTCTCACCTTGGAGATGGTCATAAAGTTGGGCTCCTTCCAAATTTAGTGATGGTGCATAGTCTTAAAGATGATTTATTGGTTGTAGTGGGGAAAGTAAATCATGACAAGAAGCTTTATTCCTTCTCCCACTTTGTGCCTAAGTCTCCTTCTCAAGCCTTGTTAAGTCACTCACATTCACAAATTGAATTATGGCATGAGCAGTTTGGTCATCTTGCCTTCCGTTCTCTTTAGCAACTTTTCTTAAAACACATGGTCAAAGGTCTACCTAAAATTAACTTTTCTTAGGGTGAGTGTTCATCATGTTTAGTGGATATGCATCATGAGGAGAAGTATGATAAAGGGAAGTCTTCTAGAGCACCAATTGTTATTCATTTGGTTCACATGGTTTTAGTAGGACCTTTTGTAGTGACTTCAGTCAACCAAGGCCACTACATCCTTACTTTTATTGATGACTTTTGACACTTCACTTGGGTCTACTTCCTTCATCAATAAAATGAAGTGTTGGATAAGCTTCAAGCCTTTAAGAGTCATGTTGAATAGAAATCAAGGAAAGCCGTCAAGGTTCTATAGATGGACAATGAAAGCAGATATCTGGAGAGAAGACTTAAACACTTTTACAAACTTGAGGGAATTGATCTTCAAAATCCACCAACATTTAGTTTGCACAAGACAAATGCTATAGCACTGAGGATTAGGACTCTTAAAACCATGGCAAGTTACATGATTAAATCCAAGTCTCTTGATCCTACACTTGAAGTTTAACCCTTTACTAGTGCTACTCATATATTTAATAGGTATCCTCATAATGCCTTAGATGTAAAGACACCTTTTGAGGCATGGTGTGGCAAAAAACCAGTTGTGAGTCACTTCAGAGTCTTTGGTTGTCCAGTATGGGAAAACATATCTTCTGGAGGATGCAAGGCATAGGAATTAGTGTGATGATGAGAAGATAAGCTTACAAAGGTGTGTCATGTAAAATTATGTTGTAGACACCATGTGCTAAAATAATAGTGCAAACAACTGTGTTGTCTACATGATGACTTAGTTGTTTATGCAAACTCCAATGTTGTAGACACCATGTCCTTCATTAGAGGTGCTTACTCTAGTGTTGTCAACATGAAAACTCATATGAGTACACAAACTCCTAGGTGTTTAACCTAAGAAATAATAAAATAATGCATTTATCTTAAGTAAACTTAAGTGTAAATAATAATTATTTACACTAACATCCCCCCTTAAGTGCAACTTAGGGAAATGCACTTAAAATTACAAAAGCTATGATGAAATGGGTCCCGACTACTAGGCCATCTTAGGTACCCAAGTACAATCCAATGTTAAAATGCATGAAATCTCTCTACTAATGGAAAAAGAGGGAAAACCTCATGGGAAAACCCCCCTCCAAAAAGAGAGATATGTAAAATATAGATAAGAAGGATCATGTGACCCCCTTGGTGAAAAATCCCTCACCCCTAAGAGATACACCACCTACTCTCAGTTAATCTAAAATAATTCTAACACTAGAACTCAAAATGGAATTAAATCAGTTAACCTCTCCTGCACAAGGAATTTTCCATTCTAACTGAATCTCATCTTCAATATTCTCGAACACTCATTCCAATTGATCTTGACTGTCAATCAATCCTAGGATTCTCTTTAAGAATCCTTCCCTTCCTCATTATAGAGGTTGAATTTATTTCGTATCAAATTTATACATCCATAGCTTAATTTCTTGTATTATAACATCATCTTAGCTTAATATTCATACATATATTATAATTTGATTTCTTTAATTTTTAGCTTAATATGCATTTCATTTAGCTTTACAAAATCTTTCATACTAGAGGTCTAGTTCCTAGCTTCTCATTCTAAGAGCAATAACATAATTCATCTAGTTAGGAGGCAAGACATCACTTTGCTGAATAGTTTTGGATGAACAACACAATGTTCATTCTAGGATGATTTCATGTGTAATGATCATGTTGAAGTATGCTTGATTAATAGGCCACAATTAATCCATACATTTCAAGTGCCCACTGTGGGGCCAAGAAATCAAGTTTCTAGCTTAATATTCATACATATATTATAATTTGATTTCTTTAATTTTTAGCTTAATATGCATTTCATTTAGCTTTAAATATTGCATTCTCATTTAGCTTTACAAAATCTTTCATACTAGAGGTCTAGTTCCTAGCTTCTCATTCTAAGAGCAATAACATAATTCATCTAGTTAGGAGGCAAGACATCACTTTGCTGAATAGTTTTGGATGAACAACACAATGTTCATTCTAGGATGATTTCATGTGTAATGATCATGTTGAAGTATGCTTGATTAATAGGCCACAATTAATCCATACATTTCAAGTGCCCACTGTGGGGCCAAGAAATCAAGTTTCTAGCTTAATATTCATACATATATTATAATTTGATTTCTTTAATTTTTAGCTTAATATGCATTTCATTTAGCTTTAAATATTGCATTCTCATTTAGCTTTACAAAATCTTTCATACTAGAGGTCTAGTTCCTAGCTTCTCATTCTAAGAGCAATAACATAATTCATCTAGTTAGGAGGCAAGACATCACTTTGCTGAATAGTTTTGGATGAACAACACAATGTTCATTCTAGGATGATTTCATGTGTAATGATAATGTTGAAGTATGCTTGATTAATAGGCCACAATTAATCCATACATTTCAAGTGCCCACTGTGGGGCCAAGAAATCAAGTTTCTAGCCTCACATATTCTATTTTTCCACATTTTTAATTATTCTATCACTCTCATCTATATAGTTTTCCAAATTCTTGTACAAGAAATCTCATTTTCATGCAAAGAAACTAAGATTTTCCCCCTTTCATTGTACTTCCTTACATGAAAATGTGTATAATTGTGTGGTTTCTCATGTGATACACACCATTTTCTCGCGCAGGCTTGTGTAGGATTTTGTCCAAAATTTTGAATTAGCAAATGCAAATGCTATTTTTAGAATTTAGTTTTATCATCATGTTTTGACTAACAAGTTGTTACTAAAGATTCTCAGTTCTAATTTCTAATTTTATACAACTTAACAATGGTTTGTAGGACACTTGTCAAATATACCTTGTTACAAACACTTGAAACATGTACTGATTGTTTGATTGTAGGATGTTTATTAAATATATGCATGCCAAAGAAATCATTTCAAACCCACTTAAACATCATGTTTTATTTTATTTCTTTCTTACACATAGTATAAATAGGTCTTATGAACTTTTTAGGGTGCAAGACATAGGAATAGGGGAGTATGTTCTTTACTACTTGGAAGTGATGCCCAAGAGTAAATCAAAAACATAGACATCTTTGAAAGATGATACCTAAGGGAGGCAAGAAAGTTAGTGGTTCTCCTATATGAGTCTTTTCTATGAAAGGATGATGATTTTCTTTTAGGAAATCAAAATCTTGAGAAAGGACAAGTTTGGATCGATAAGCTAACTAAGTGATTGACATGTCTTGCATGTTTGGGCAAGGTGATGAGGTGGATGAGTATGCTCTTTCCCCTTGAGGGAAATTAGAAACTTAGACCCTAGATCTAAATTACAAGTCTGAGTCAACCTTTAAAGAGCCTGCCAGAGTGATCCAACCTCTAGGAATGACCCAAGTGAGCACACTCCTTTTGCTAAAGATTCCTACTCACTAAAATAAAGAAGCTTTGTAGAGAAAAATACTCCAAAGCCATATTAATTTCTTCCTCTTGATTCTTGATATCACATATCAAGAGGAGGCTCTATCTATTGGATTGGCTAGTCTTGACCCCAGTCTCACTAGTCAAGTGTGTGCACTTTCATACTTTGTGTCATGATAGTCATAATCTTTGGTTATTCTAGCCATTACTCAAATGACTCATACCTAAGTATACAACACTCTTATCTCAATTTTTTGAGACTACATTTTAGTGTGATCCTTATCTAGGCTTTTTATTTTTATCCTTGTCTATGATTGTGGCAGCAAGAAGTGGAAACATATTTTATCCCCATAGATTTAGATGAGGAAGAGCTAGGGGTCATAATTGCAGTAGAGGTCACTTCTTAGTTGATACATGGTCCATGCCTAGTTCATCTAGTGAGGAGTCTTCATGATCTCCTTCACTTGTTAGATCACCTCATGTTTAGAGAAAGTTTTCCATAAGCTTACAACAAACTAGGAACTCCTTGTATCAAGAGGATCCTGAAACTAGGAAAGATCATACATCTCCAAACAACACAACTAAATTTTTATTCAAACAACCTTTTCAACCAAAAAACACTGAAACTTATCACATCCCTATAATGGCTGATCAATAACTAGAATATGGAGAACATAGTAGAGACCAAGATCAACATAGGAATGAAAGACATAAGGAACCTTTTACTGATGAGAATGAGGAAGAAGTAGAAATACTTCTTAAACATATCAAAAAATTCGTAAGGACAAAAACTTCTAGAAATTCATGGAGATCTTTCTTATTAAAGAGAAAGAGAAATACTTTCTCAAACTTTCTCAAGAGGGAGCCAAGCTACCTTATTGCTTTAATGTTGAAACTATCATTATGCCTAAAGAGGAAACTAAAACATCTAAGTTGCAAAAACAACTAAAGATCATGCAAGAACATTTAGCCCAAATGATGTGTGATAAGGAAAAACCTACTAAAAAATACACCCTAGATGCTCTTTGTCCATTTTGTTTTGACAAGAGTATAGACATAACTCCTTTTCCAAGAGGAGTTGAGTTACCTAAGTATGATAAATACTTTGGAACTTCATATCCCCAAGATCATTTTCTAGAATTTGGGTCATTATCTATGGAATTTATGCATAATCAAAAATATCTCATGCATCTATTCCCAAGAAGTCCTAGTAGTTAAGCCATGGAATGGTTTTCACACTTTCCTATGGGTATCAAAAAATTCAATGAGATTGCCAATCTATTTGTCCAACACTACTCACATAACATACAACACCTAGTTAACAATTGAGACTTGTGTAACCTTTAAAAAAAAGTTGGGGAACCTTTCCTCACATTCCTTAGACTTGTGTAACCTTAAATAGAAAGTTGGGGAACCTTTCCTCACATTCCTTTAGAGATGGAGACAAATTTACACCAAATACTCATGCAAAATCCCTGAATTGGAAAAAATTGATATTTTTATGGATAATCTTTGAAATGTCCCCTTTTCTGATTTGATATGGTATTTCACACCTCTAATCAGATTTTCAAAATCAAACAACTGCTATCACAAAGATCCACCAAATTTCTCAAGAAACCCCAAATCGGGTATGCCAAAAATAGTGCCAAAAAGCTTCACACCTTCACCTGTTATTAATAAATCTGAAAGTGGAAATTTTTACAGAAAGTTCAGCAGCATAAAAGTCTACAAAATGATGTTTCCAAATCTATATAGCCTTTACACAACAGCTCACAAATGTAGGACAAAAAACTATGCTCATCGGGCTCTCGAAATTAATACAAAATGCCCGGAAACACCACAAAAACACTAATAAACTATCTCAGAAGTTTAATCATGTCCCAATACATATATTAAGCTCTATTTTAACAGCTTAAAGTCTGAAATACAGCAGCAACCAAAACTGATATGAAATGCTGAACTGAAAACACCAAACTCATGCAAAAAACACACCCAAAAACCCACAAATCTACACTGTTCAGCACAAAGGCAAACTCTGTATGAGCATGCACATGGAATGGCTTCAAACTCCTATCCTTAGCCTTCCTGTAAACCTGCAAAATCCCATTCTTGGGTCTCCCTGGAAACCTGCAAACTCTCGTTCTTGGGTCTCCTTCTCCACAGGTTTTGCAGCCTCTGAAGAATAACAAAGAATGAGCGAAAATCAAGTCTGGAATCCCCCCAAAATGCCTCCAAACCTCTTTAAAAAGGGAATAACTGTAACTCACATCCAAGAGAGGTTAATGAAACATATTTTAATAATAATTATCATTTATTAGTCCAACGGTTTCCAAAGATTATCTCCCTTTTTCTGAAACTTCACTTTCTTGGGCCTGCCTGTCTTAGCAAAGATTATTATTTTTTAATTATTTGAAAAGGGGACATGACAATATTTTACCTAATTTTGGCTATAGAGTTAAACTTCAAGTTCCATGCACCTTTGAAGTATGGTAAACAAGGATCTACCTCTAATAAGGAAAAATCCAAGTATGTGAACAATAAGTGAGA
The DNA here is from genome assembly GCA_028749045.1 of Cupressus sempervirens. Lineage (NCBI taxonomy): Eukaryota > Viridiplantae > Streptophyta > Pinopsida > Cupressales > Cupressaceae > Cupressus > Cupressus sempervirens. Next base: position 966,246,204 of record CM053787.1, read on the forward strand.
GGTTGTGCATGACGAAGTTGTCGACAACATTGCTCCTAAACCTGCTAAAGTAGCATTTCATCTTACAAAAAATCTCAAAGCATCCAAGAACATTGAGAAATATCCTACTAACAACAAGATGTTTGGAAACAAACATAAGAAGTCATCTTGGGTAACATGCCCTAAATGAGAATATACACCTCTTGGTGAACCTTTGGATGTGGTCTATAAGACCTTGCTATAAAAAAAAGCTCATTTCTTTGTTGGATAACTCTCATCCCTATGATCCACAACTATGACCTCCATGGTGGAATGAAACCACATTTTGTGAGTTCTATCAAAACAAGGGTCACAAAACTAGAAACTACATTAACCTATGTGACAAAGTCCAAGACTTAATTGATGATGGTGACATTTTTGTGGATGGACATAACAAGAACTCAGATCACAAGGATTTCAAGGAGCCATTTCCATCTTATGAAAAAGAAGAAAACTTGAAATATAAATCTAATAACAAGGTCAATTATATGTACTCTAATGATGACAGTGTCATCAACATGGTTGAACCTATGGATTTTGAGTATTAGAATATTATTACCATTAAGGGAAAAAAAGATAATGCTAAACCTAAGACACCATTTGTCTTAAGGGGCCCTACTTCTAATACATCTGACAATGAACCATCACAATCTTGTGCCAACACTATTATGCATTCTCATAATAAGTTGGTACTCAAAGGCCCTGTGCCTTCTACTCCTAATCTAGAACAACATAAAGACAAACCCCTTGCTGGTCTATCTAGCAAAGGTGAAAAACTTGCAACATCTTCTCTAGCTTCTAGGTACAACATCCTTGACCAATTAAAATTAACAAATGCTCAAATCAGGATCTTTGAATTGCTCAAAATTTGGCCTACTCATAGGTAGATTCTCGACAAAGCCCTCACTAAGGTAAATGTACTTCAAGATTTTGATCTTGAGAGGTTCTAATCTATGGTAGGTTATCTAACCTCACCTTACTACATGTACTTCTTTGAAGAGGACAAAAATTTACTAAGTCATCTACATAAACAACCTCTACACATTGAAGTCATGATACATAAAAAATGTGTCTATCATGTGCTCATTGATAATGGAGCTAGTTTAAACATTGTCTCTACTACTCTACTTAGAAAATTGGACTATTTTGAAGAGTCCATTAATTCCCATCACAAGATAACTATCAAAGCATATGGTAAAGTTGAGCACAAATCTTTGGGTCTTGTTGTGTTGCCTCTCTGAGTTGGTCTCATAGAAAGGGATGCCACTTGTCAAGTTTTTGACATTCCCTTAGCTTACAATATTCTACTAGGAAGACCATGGATACACAAGATATGAGTCATCCCCTCAACTTATTATCAATGCATAAAGTTACCATTTCATGGCTCTAAAGTCACCATACCTACAAGTACTAGTTATACCTGTAACATGCTACAATCTATTGAAAACTTTGTACCTACTAACATGGAATCTATAGACTATTATGATAATAAGCTCAAACAAATTGAGTAATTACTTAGGCTAAAAGAAACTAGAATGGGTGAATACCACATAGAACCAGTTTTATCTTTGACATCTCTTCCTGAGTTGCCCCATCATTATGGGAGACAATCTAAAATGAAGTGACCTTTTATGTTGACACCTTAGAATAAGCACAATGGTACCTTTGTTAAAGCTATTGTACCTCTCAAGGAGGAAGATGAAAATATGTATGGATATACAAAGAGGAAACTCCAATTGACCTTACATAATAGTCTCAGGAAATTACTCCTAAAAAGTATGGTCTAGGTCTTAAACTCATGAAATGCTTTGGCTACAAGGGGAATAGTCCTATTGGATGCAAAAAAAAATAGTATGGTTGATCCTATCAAAGTGATAGCTAGAAGGAATCATGATACATTTGGTTTAGGCTTCAAGAATATTCCCTTCCATCTAGGGATTAAAAAATTTATACTAGAAGCTGAGAGTTCATCTGAACATGAGACACACATTGAGTCACATGACCCTGATGATAATGATAATGATGAGGGTCCTTATCATTATCCAATTTCATAAATCTTTCTAAATTATTCATAGAACTAGACAACATTCTGCAATGTGTCACCACTATAGATGGTGATAGTTATTCTTTTGATGAAACTAGTGATTCTCCCCACATTCAACATGAACAAGGATATTCTAGTCATGCTTTAGTCATTGAGTACCATTGTAAAAATCTAGATGATGAAATATACTTTATCCCTATAATTATAGGGGAATTCTATAGTCTATCTCTATACAGTACATATTCTCAGGAGTACGAATTTTACTCTCTCTCAGAAGCAACTACAAACAAAGACATAGATAAAGTCCATGTATATGAAAATGAACTTGAAGTAGGTGAATTGTTTGGGGTTAGGTCAAATGAGCCTCATCCAAATAGTGTCATTAAGTCTTCAATTAATGACATTAGTACTTGAAGGCATTCGAACACACTTGCAGATGAAACCACTCTAGGTCTCGAATTGCTTCTCCAAGCATTTGATGATTACATTGTGAATGCTATCCAACTTGCAAAATCTCTTTCACCCACCTATCTTGAGCTCATATACTATAATTCCAATGCATTTAGTGAAGTTCCTACATTCTAGAATGACTATGCTCTTTCTTGTTACTTAAACCCTACCAAATATGTAACGTCTTCCACTAGCAAACAAAGTATCAATATGACTAAAACTGACATCAAATATCTTAGTCACACAATCAATAAGAAAAGAAATAAAAGATTTGATGTTGAAAACCACATTGTCACAATATTAGAACCTAAAATATTAAAAATAAAATACATATCCAATGTTGGAATGTTCAAATGGGAAGAGTACTTTTGAGAGGGGGATGAATAAAAAAAAAACTAGTTTTTATCCTTTTAAACCCTCATTAACACATAACTAAAAGTAGAGTATGTAAACATATAAGCAAACATGAAATGAAAGCATGCATCATCACATGACACAAGAGATTTGGTAACCTAGAAACCCTCTAGAAATAAGAAGGTAAAACTGGGGTGGGGATGACACCTACAAAAATTACTGTAGCAATATGTTCAACCGCTTCAAATGGTCTACCTTGTTAAAGGCCTACCATGTTAAAGGCTTTACACTATGTCAATAGTGACCTGGTTAGAGGATTTACAAAAGGTTGTTAAACTCACTTAATTCAATGGGATTTTCATCACCTTCTCCAAAGATTTTCCCACCTAGCTATTAAGCTAACCTATCAACATAGGATTTTTATCATCTAATACAATGGTAAGAAAGTATTAGAACATTTGACTTGATAGAGTGAAATCTTCAATTGTTGGGTTTAGGTACTAGATTTTCTCTTCTTGTTTTGATCCTTGCTTGATCTAATCTTTGTGTATGTCCCCTATTCTATTCTAATCAACTAGATATGTAATTGTTGCTCCTTTCACTAAGTCCTTGACACCTCTATTGATTTCTCTATTATACAAAAATCTCTTGGAAACTTGATAACTTCAAAAACCTTGACATTATGGTGTCCAAGTCTCCTTATAAAGATTGTGGACTTAGTGTTTGCAATGTAGTCATGAACTTAAAATTCCTGCTCAAATCCTTGGATTTTACCTATTGGTTGAATGTTGTCTCTAACTTGCTGATTGGCTACATGTTGATATCATAGGTAAATGTAAAGGCTTGATCTTATCTTCTCATCCCTTTGTGAGTCATGCAAAAATAGTTTTACATCTTAGTTTGTGAAGGCACAAACTATTATGTTGATTCTGTGTTACTAGACACATATTATATTATTGGTTATCACCACATGAATGTTCCTATATTTCTCCACACATGTTACATTTCTACATTTCTCAGCACCTATTACACTCTATTGTGCTCAACACATGAATATTCTTGAATCACTTAGCACACATAGTGTACTCAACATATATGGTGGAATTGGTTAAGTGTGTTGACACTCAAATGTCAAGACCATTTTAAGACCAAAAATTTACCCCTTTGACATGAATGTCAAAAACACTTAACTATGCATTAATGAACTGATATGATTGAGTACATTCTTTATTCTTTCTTGGCATACATGCAAAATTTCAAAAATTGTTCAAAATTTTGTGAGCAACAATATAGTGTACTCAACATATATGGTGGAATTGGTTAAGTGTGTTGACACTCGAATGTCAAGACCATTTTAAGACCAACAATTTACCCCTTTGACATGAATGTCAAAAACACTTAACTATGCATTAATGAACTGATATGATTGAGTACATTCTTTATTCTTTCTTGGCATACATGCAAAATTTCAAAAATTGTTCAAAATTTTGTGAACAACAATATATCTTATGACTCCCCTTGAGTTGATTATGCCTAGTCCATTCTTGAAATTGAAATTTGGTGGTAATGTGCTTGATTCTCTCTATCATTTTTCCTATTCCTATTCCCTATGCCTATATCCTGTATCTAACCTGTATGAGTTCCCTATTTTAGATCTATTTTCCATATGCTTGTCAAAATTTTGCATCTCCCCCTCACTTTGTCTCATTTCTTGTCTCCCCCTTTTTTTGGCTATCTAGAGACTGTTGGTGTTTGAAAATGTTATCGATTTTCAATTACCTTGATGAGAACAAAACACATCTAGGGGAAGCTAAATCCCATTTTCAACATGCCCATTTAGACACCAGGCCAACTATAAGGCTGGACCCTTCTTCTTCTTCAGGCTCTGTAAAACCTAGGCAGGTATACCTATAGATTCTTTATATGGTACCAGTTGTCAAAGCATACACTGAATCTATTATGAAGTAGATAAAACCCTTATTTCTCCTAAAAACTCATGAAATAACATCCATCTATAGTAGCTAAATGCAGATCTAGGAATCTCATAAGCTGAGTGAGGACATTCTATTGTAGCTCTTCAACATGAAAAGGGGAAAAAGATTTGATTATTGATGTTGATCTCAGCAAAACATGATATGAACAACACAACCTTATGATCCTTGAAAATTATCAGTGCCTTATCTATTGGGAAATTCACACAAAACCCTAACACACATCCCTAAAAGTCACTAACATATGCCATACATCAGGACTTCTTGATCTATTTATCCACTTTGTGAATTAGACATCTGCATCCTTCTGAACCTCATACTTGACTTATCCCTTCATGAAATTTGCAATCCTATGATGTTGAATCAAGAATTTACATAACTCTTTGAGTGATAAGCAAAATAAATCAACATATACAACCAATAGTTTGCAACTGAGCTTCATGTTCTTTGTTTAAAGAACACAAAAGATCACAAATAGCATGAATGGGAGACAAGATATCAAAATGAAGATTGACTTGCTGCTACCTTATCATTCATTTATTTGAAACAAATTACAATAAGATGCATGAAATTTAAATGCAAAGCTACCTAACAGATCAGAACTATCTATATTCTTATTTCTTTCTATTCATTACATGAGAAATTTGTTGAAGAATGGTATCATAGATCTGAGAGAACTCAAGATTAGAACCTACTGGTTTCTCAGTCACAAAAATTGGAACCCCCAAAAAGAATGAAAGATAGAAAGATATAGCAAAGGAAAGAATCTCGGATCTGATCTTCAAGTGACAAGTGTCCATTTGAAATGCAATCCTCTATAACTGAATAACTTCTTCCTTCCATCTCCCATTCTGATATGATCTTGTTTCATCATTTCTATTACTGATTGGAAAAATATCTCTGTTGAAATGATGAAACCTTTTTGAGTCACCAAAATATTTGATTTGCCTTATAAAATGCTATTGAAATTGGGTTTTTTATTGAATGAATTCTGAACAGATTTTGACTCAAACTAAATTTTTACTGCCTTCTAACCATATTCAGGTCATCACCATTTTTAAAAGTCAGATCTAAACTTCCTGGTTTGAATACAATTGTAATTCAGGTACCTGATAGAAAACCTCATGTAGCTTTAACCAACTGCTTCCTATGTAAAAATTGACTCCGAAATTGGAAAGTTCATCTTTTCCCAATTCTGGCGATATATAATATTGCCTATCTGGCCTTCAGGAAACCCATTGAAACTCAGTTTGAAAATGGTTCCTCTGCTAGAAAAGTCTGACTTGCAACTTTGATAGATTAAAATTCAAAAATTTAATTCAAACCTAAAGTTTAGACTTTATATTTAAAGTCCCTTTTTTTATTTAAAAGAATTTTTGAATGTGCACTGATTTTTTAGGAAAAATATTAAATTTTTGCATTAAAAAAAATATTTTAATTTTCCCTTTGCCTTGAAATTTGAGTCAATAGGCTTTGACCAAGCCTCTCAGCCACGTGGCAGCCTCTGATTGGCTGACCACTACTTCATAGATGCCATGTCATCATCTATGGGACCCACGCCACATGTCACCATTCTATAACCTCACATTATTTAACCGGTGCGCATCTTCATTTTGTGAGAATGAGCTATTCATCAGATTTGGACATGTGGTGAAATCCGGTGAATTTGTTCTGAATTGTTCCTTTGATGCCACCTCACGACTAGCTAGGACCTGCTGCCACATGGTAGAAATCCACATTCTCACATTATTTAACGGGTGAGCAACTTGAAAATGAGGGCATGCACCCACCGCAAGATGAGGACACATGTCAACCTCCAGATACATCTTGCCGCATTAGCTTCTCTACACTTTCATTTAAAATTTGGTATATCTATGCTCACTCATGTTATCCACAACCCACGGGGTCCACCTCAAGGTCTGCGCCCTTGCCTTTAAAAAAGTGTGTCTTTAAGACACAATGTTATATGTGTGGATTAGTATTTAAATGCATGAAAACATGCCCACGAGAGCAATGTGGGACAATGTTTATGTGTTTCCTCTATTTCATGCATGCGCCTTCCTCCATACGACGTGGGTTTTTAGCAGGCTTCCCTTATTGCTTAGGCTTTAGGTATGGCCTGTATGTGGAGTGCTCCTTCCTCCTTTTAAACTGACACCTTGTTTACATGGACGTGGGTACGTGACCTCTACTACGGTGAGATGCCTCTTCGAACTATGGCTTTGACTATGCTTCATTGTTTTTTGCATGCGTGGGATCTACTGTTACTTCACTTTGCATGCCACCTACTTTAGATGTGTGGGGCTCTGTCTTCTATCTAACGCCATCCTTCCACATTTTTATGCATGGGTTATTACAGATGGAGATCGATGATATCTGTTAATTACCACAGCTTCTCATGACATTTTCTCCTATTGTTGAGGCATCTTCTTAGCGTGGATGATTTTAGCACTATTTGGCATGATCACATGGGCTCCTTCATGTTTGGGCTGTAAGTTTGCTTCCTAATTTGCATTGACTGGCTCCCTTTTTTACTGGTGTTCTCCTGCAGGATTCATTAACACTTCCCCCACCAAAAAGCTATAGATTTGTTCTTTGGAAGTCTTCATTGATGCCTATCAATGCCAACCCCTGTCATGGACATATCTACTGCAAAAACATGGATCAAAATGCTATCCATCATAGGCTTCCACTATGTTGGCTCCTACTTGCTACATGGGTCACACATTTTACACTGCCAAATCAAGCATTAAAGCGTGAGGCTCCCTATGAAATTTAATAATCATGGAGCAAAATAAAACTTAAAACTCTTCAGTCATGTGGACAGCAAGGTGACATCACACATGATTTATTTCATAAGAAAAACTTTAGACTTGTGCATTGGGGTAAATGAAACGGCTTCACCTTTGATCTACTATATTCATATTCAAATAGGGTAGAGGCAAGGATTAAACCACCATGCCACTGAGTGTTATCTCCTTATTTGGTGCAAGATTTCTTGTTTATGCTTTGTTCTTCCCTATTCATTCTTCCATGTGGGTTACCTTTCAACAAAGTTGTTGTTTCCTTTATTGCATGCTTGAGCTCTTTTTGAATGCATGAGTTCACAAACTGATCCTTGTTTTTAAAAAAAAAAAAAAGATGCCAATAAAAATTTTCATTCACACCATCCTTAATTTAAAATAATCTTTGCAATGATTTTAAAAAAATCTTGACATCTCTTCTTTATTAAACATTTCAAAATCCAAATGTCTTGTTAACCGGACAGAAACAATTGAGCCCAAAAGTGGGTCCGGCTAAATTTTTTTTGCTCCCAGACAGCTGAACTAGAAAATTGATCTATTGATCACTTAAAATTGATTAGAATCAAATTTGATCAATTATTTGTCATTAGAAAACCATTTTATCCTTCTTCGCAACCAATCACTTTTGCGCTAGGAGGTCCATTGACTACCTTTAAAAACTGACCCCGACAACTGACCAGGCTCTGAAACCTGACACACTAAATCTTTGTTCTATATAATAATACCATGTCAAATCTTGTCTTATAATGAATTCCCAGTTAAAAGATATTGACCATCAAAGTTTCCTTCTCAGAATTACCTGCAAGCAAACACGTCAGAAAAAAAATTGGCTCTGGAATCAGCTTGGAAAACTAGGCAAATGAGCACATGGGAAATGAAAACTTGGGTGTTAAATCTCTTTCATGAGGTGAATATGAATTTTCAGTTTGGTCTCATTATGAATAACAAGATGCATTTGGCAAGTTTCTAAAGTTGGCTACTCAGAATTGGCAGACTGGAAACACTGACAGAAAACATTTTTTGCAAATGGAATTGACCTAGAAAAGTGTGAAGAAGGATTCATCAAGACTTGAAAACTGACACACTTAAATAATTTTTGGAGGAAAACATAGTGGTACAATCCATTTTATCTCACCAATCATGGATTAGGAATTATAATGCCACAAACAGGGGTCCTTACAAATCTGCAAATGCTGACACCAGTAAAAGGTTACAAATTGCATTAAAAAACATATCAAAAGGATTCGTCAAGACTTAGAAATTGAAACATAAGAGGTATCTGACATCTAAAATTCAACACAAAAGGAATTTAAATATTTGGATCAACTGGGTCAAAGTTATAACACATCAAATAGGGCTTCCTAGAAAAATGATCAAAGTGCAAGTGCATGAAAACAGTAACTGACCAACTTTGAGTGATTCAAAATCTAGTCAAACGAACTCAAAATGACTCAAAATATGAAACATAGGTTCTTTGTTATGGATACTAGATACTCTCAAAGGGGCAAGTTATGACACATTTCTGGGTGCAAGATATTCAATGGCAAACAAGGCCTCCTAACATTGTTTGATACTTAGGGAAAAATACAGATTTGACCTTGACTCAGAACAAGACTTCGCCAAATGACTTGGAATGTCAATTTAAATCCATGGAATAGGTAGACACATTGAATGGAAGGTGTTAGAAATATTGAACACCTCTTAGGCCTCAAAAGTATAGATGGGTACAAACTCATTAAAAGGCATTTATAGGGCTCAATTTCTTCAATGGTACTCAAAATTGACCATGCAATTTTTAGCGCCAACATAGACTTTCCACTTTATTCTCAAAATGAATGAAAGATCAAAATTATCAAAATTTGGTATTCTCCATATATCTTCATATATCTACCATATATACATATCTCCCCCTAATGTATATATCTCCCCCTTTTTTGACACTGATGTCAAAGGGTTCAAAGGAGTAATACCATACTTAGTCAAAAATGTACTATTTACCTCTAGAAGTATCTTCAGAGATGCATCCCAATTTTCCAATGCCATTTTTCTAGTGACTTGTGTTGGATGGTAGTCTCTATAGCAAGGTGTACATGTCCATCTAGGGTAGAAAGATTTGGATCTTTCTTTAGGACTATTTCTGTGTATGCTTGCTCCTTGTGGAGGACCTCTAAGTGTGGGGTTATGGAGGACTGGATTTTCATCAATTTTGCCTTTATGTTTGCCTCCTCTATTATTAATACAACTAATTCCCTTTGTGTGTGAAGTGTCTATGAAAAATGCTTCTCACTCTAAGCTGGATTTGTTGGAAGTTGCATGCTAGAAATCTTGAGATTTCTTTCCAAGCTCATTATTCTTTGGCTAGTCTCTTATGTGAAGTTGGAAAAATCACACAGTTTGTTGTATAATGAGAAAGTGTTCCCAAGTACAATTTTCACTCTTTCTAGTTTCTTAGCCAATTCAACTTGTGCTAATGCTATATCATTTGATATTTTATCATTTACTTTTCATTGGAATTTTCTTTCTAACCATTCCATTAATTTTTTATTTGTATCATGGTCTACATTAGTCACCTAGTCAACTATATCTGATAGTTGTTCTATTATAGGCTTGTTTCATCTAGTGATTAAAAGTTGAAGGCATCCATGAAGATGTCATTTATCTCATTCAATGATTGCCTATACTTGTATTCTCTTCTCAATACTTCTTGTCTCTTTCTCCTATCCAGTGCACCTTGTATTTCATTTATCTTTTCTATTGTGAGGGTGCTAGATTCATACAAGGGAATGATGATCTCTTCATCAAGATTAGGATCTCCATAGTGAAGTATCTTGGCTACCTTTCTAGAGCTTGAGCCTAGTGTTTGAACTTTTATTGATATCATATTAGTGCTCAGCTTCTGAAGAGTCTGAGTGGAAGTACCTATTTTTGGTAATTCAACCAATGTCTATATTGCAGCTTGGTCCTCATCTCTTGTTTCTTCCCTCTTTTCTTCTAATTTCCCTTTATCATTGACAATTTATGGGGATGAACCTATTGACTATTCTTATTTTCCTATATCTTCCCCTATTTCTACACTTGGCATCTGAAGTGCGTCACTTACTACTTTTGGTGAAGATGGTGGTGGAAGTAGTAGGAGTTTAGTAGCATCAAAGGTTGAAGGTGGTTTTTTTGTTTGCTCGTTGACTTCTTTTTTATCTGCTACTGCCTTGTTTAACTCATCAACACTGATCAACACTAGGTTTGTACATAGGCGAGCTTGTTGTGTAGATTGATCAAGGATCTTTGAGAGATCCTCTATAGTTAAAGGATTGATGTTTTGACATGAAGTTTTTAATAACATCCTTTATTTTTATGGTCTCTACATGTGTGATGGTGGCATGAGGAGGGCTAGGAGGTGGCATTTGTGTGTCTTGCACACTTTTTTCTTCCTATTCATCTAATGTCTTTTCCTCTCCTTTAGCTATTTTCTCTTCTTCTTCCTCCTTATTTACTTCATCGTCTACTCTTCCTTCCTCATGTTTCTTCTCCTCTTCATCTTTCTTCTCTTCCACTTTCTCTATTGCCTCTTTTGCTTCTTTTCTATTTGAGTTGGCCTCTACCTTATATTCCTCATCAAATACATCATCAATTTTCTTGTATATTGACTTCCACAATTTTTTGGATTTATTTACAACATCCTTTATCTTATTTTGGAGGATGCAAAATTCTCTATATTTAGGAGAAATTTTTTTATTATTCCTTTTATTTTCCTTAGCTATTTGACCTTTAGTCAATTTTGGAAGCACTCTATTTAGGGTTGATTCTCTTATCTCTGTTTCCATTTGTAAAGAAAAATTCCACTTATCTTTAACTATCTTGTATAGCTCCTTGGGCATTATACTAGCTAACTCTAGAGGTGTGTGTTTGTATTCAATCATCATTACATACACTAATTCCTCTATTTTATTTTTCTCTTCTTTATTGAGCTTATTAAAGTCTATAGTCTTTAAACCATTTAAGTTTTCTTTTCTAATATTTACACATAACTTATCAATGGTGGACTTGGAGGGATGACTTATCACTCTAAACTAGCTGTTGTCATCTAACTCTGTTCTTTCTTTATTTGAGTCTGGCTGAGCAACATATTTCCTTCTTTTGCTTGGTTCTTCACCAGTTTTCTTTGTGGCTTTCTTCTTCTCTTTGGCTTCATCTTTTTCCTTTAGAGTTGCAGCCCTAGTGGTAGCCCTTGTAGTAGGCTTCTTTTTTTTTACTACAATGCACTTTGTCCCCTTCTTTTCCTTGGGCTGGGATGTAGGCTGAGTTTTGGCTTTCCTTTTGGTGGCTTTGGCTTTAGTGGGTGCTTCCTCAGCTTCTTCTTCCTTAGCACCTTCTTCATTGTCCTCTCCTAGGCCCTATGTCAATTCCAATGGCCCTTGGCTTGGTTCATCTTCTTCTTGTTCACTCTCATCTTCATCTTCATCTACTTCTTCTTCTACTGTAGTGTCTGCTATTTCTATATCAGCTCCAAATCTTTTCTTGAGCTTTCTTATCATTTTGTTCTTCTTCTTCACTATAGAGGCTATCTTCAAATCTATTACCACCTTAGATTTGACAATATCATAAGTCCCAAAGGGTTTTGTAGCTTTTTCTATCTCCTTTGCAAGTAAAACAATAATTGTAGCTAAAGCATGGTCTACATCAAGCTCATATCCAAGTGGCCTAAGCCATCTTACTCTAGGTACCACAACTTGGATGTAGGTGTAATCTATGTCAACCAAGAAACAAATGTCATTTACATGTTGCTCAATCAGTGATATTGGTATCCTCGTCCTTTTTTTCATGGACTTCTTGAAGTCCTCAAAGTAGCTTGTCATCTGAGCATCAAAATTGTCTCCCATTTGCTCAATAAACTCATTGACTTGTGTGACAATTGTCTTGTCAGGATCCCAATTTACCTTTCAAACTGATGGAAACTCTTTCATGACAGAAAAATATGCAAACCAACACTGATCCAAATTTGTATTGAGCTCCTTTAGATTTCCTTATTGCTCCCAAATTTTCATTGATTTGTTGTAGCATGAGCTTTGCTAGATCATAAGTGTGGTCCTTATTCACAAGTTTTTTTGCAACATCTACTACTATACATGGCACATTGTTCAATCTTCTTGATTGATAAAATTTGTGAGATATGACTCTGACGGCTAAATCAAGTAGGGGTTCAATGAAAGTGTCAATGGTCATTCCCCTATTGTTCGATTTAGCACAAATGTTTTTCTCTATGGCCTCCCTTTTGTCACTTCTCAGGGTCTTAGGTCGATCTAGGGTTGGGAATCCAGTAACCCTATGAACAATTTTCTTTGTGATCTTCACTGGTCCTATTTCTAACAAAAATGATCCATCATAAATTTGGCTCAACACTATATGAATCCATTCAGTCTTAAATAAAAAGGGGAAAACTAGGGCATTAGTTAAACCCTTCTTCTCAACTACTGAGAACTCATCCTTCAATATACCCTTGTCACATAGCTTATCAAAGGCATTGAAAATTTCTAGGTTACCTATGGCTCCAATCTTACAGTTATAACATTTCTTGACATCTTGGACCATTACTACTTTGTCTGGAATGACTAACAAAGAACCAACTAGGTCATTTTTATACATGACCTTAGGAATGGGCTTGAATTCTAGTTGCTTAACCTCATTACTAACAAGTTGGACTTCATGACCATCCTTTTCATTTGTGGTTTTAGACCCAGATGCCATCTTGACTGAACTAGGGTTTAATTTTTAAATAAACTTTCAAATACTGCATAGCTTGACACTTGATGAAATACCTTTGAATTGAAGAGTTCAGGTTGAATTTCTATTGAGATCAGTGCAAACTACTACTAAATAACTATTTGATCGCCTCTTCACTTTTTTTTTTTTTTTCCCTCTATGTTTGAATAGCTTGAAAATGCATGATTTTCATCTTGATTAGGCTCAAAACCTAGCATTTATTGCATAGTGCTTACAATTGTACACTCGGCATCCACTATTTTCTATTTACTTGGCAACCTCTAACATATCTCATTCGGCATCAACTAGACTTTTTGGCTTGACATATGTTGGAGTTTCACTCAACATCCAAGGGTAGCTCGACATCTTCTACAAAATTTTGAATTTTTAACTTGACATCTTTTCTTATGCAGATTTCTTCTTGGCAACACTTCTTTTTTCTTTTGGGTTGATGTATGATACATCTTTATATATATTAGCCCCATGTACTTATCTTGTTCTTAATTGGATGAAGTGTGATCACTTGACCTCTTGGGTGAAGCGATCTCTCCATTGGATGTACTTGATCCATCTCTTCTTTTCCATGTCTTTTTCATTTTTTCCCTGATGTGTTCCATATCAACTTTTTCTTTACCCTTGTTGACTTCTGACTTTGAGTGCCTTGGCCTTTGCTAGGCAATACTTGCTAACATGTCCTATCTTTAAGCAACTAAAATATGTGGTTTGGCTTAACCACCTACTATAATTTTCCTTGAAGTGTGTTCTTATGCAATTCTAAGGAACATGACCATATTCCTAATAGTAGTGACAACTTTTCCTGGTATTGTAATCACAATTGTAGTGGTATGCATAGTTGTTTCTCCTTGCAGGTTGATTAGGTGTCTACATAGGCTTTGATCTACACTCAAAAGCTCTATGTCCATACTTTTTGCAGTTGTAGCAGTGAACATCAATTCTTGGTGTCCTCATGGTCTTGGTTTTGCAGTCTTGTGTTGAGTGTCCTTGCATGTTACACTTGTGACAATGACCTTTGTTTTTGGATGTGTCCTACTGATTAGTCTTTCTACTCCTACAATAATTAGTAGTGTGCCCCTTTTTATTTAGGAAATGACAAGTGGGTTTATAGTTCTTACCTTTTTCACTTCTTTGCTCAGCACTCTTTGATGTTTCACCTTCTTGAATACTGGTGAATCCTAGTCCTAAAGTGTCATTCCTTGATCTTGGTGATTTTAGCAACTACTCAATGTGCTTGATGGCTTCACTTGACTTGTTGAAGCTCTCTACTATCTCTTTTTCTCTTTTCAACTCATTTTGCAATTGTTCATTCTGCATTTTTAGGGTAGAGATCTCAATGTCCTTCATGCTTAGCTCATGATCAGCATTCATCATTTGACTAAATGTATCTAACTGCATGTTGGAGATCTTTGTGAGTTTTTTTGACTTCTCATCAAGTCTATTTGCAAGGTTTCTTTTTTCATCCTCAAGCATGGCTCTATCCTCAATTACTCTCTTCTTTTGTTCAGCTATTTCACATAGCATCATGGCTTGTGATTCTAGTTCCATTTTAAAGAGATCTTATCTCTTCTACTTGAGCTCTATTTTTCTCCATCAATTTTTCTATTGCTACATCAAATTCCTTAGAATCTCCATTGGAGAACACTTGTGTGGCATCAATCTCCTTGTAGTGTGTGTCATTCTCAGCTATGGCTATGTCCTTTCTTATTTTCAAGGATTTTCTTAGTTCCTCTCTAGCTTCCTCTACCTTGTGTAGAGCAAGATGCATATCAATCACTTGATTGTAAATAATCTTCCCAAGTTTGAAGACTTCCATCTTTTGATCTTTTTCTCCAAGTTGTTAGGCATCTCCTTATGAGAACCAGAGCTTTGATACCAATTGTTGGAATGTTCAAATGGGAAGAGTACTTCTGAGAGGGGTGGTGAATTAGAAGTAACTAGTTTTTATCCTTTTAAACCCTCATTAACACATAACTAAAAGTAAAGTACATACACGTAAACATTTAAGCAAATATGAAATGAAAGCATGCATCATCACATGACACAAGAGATTTGGGAACCCAAAAACCCTCCAAGAATAAGAAGGTAAACCTGGGGTGGGAATGATACCCACAAAAATTACAACAACAATATGTTCAATGACTTCTAATGGTTTGCACTGTTAAAGGCCTACCCTATTAAAGGCTTTACATTGTGTCAATAGTCACCTAGTTAGAGAATTTAAAAATACTTTACAAGAAGTGTCACCCTATTAAATAATTTACAATAGTTGTTAAACCCACCTAATTCAATAGGATTTTGATCACTTTCTCCAAAGGTCTTCCCACCTAGTTGTTAAGCTAACCTATCAACATAGGATTTTCATCATCTAATACAATGGTAAGAAAGTATTAGAGCATTTGACATGATAGAGTGCAATCTTAAATTGTTGGGTTTAGGTACTATATCTGCTCCTCCTATTCTGATCCTTGCTTGATCTAATCTCTGTATGTGTCCCCTATTCTATTTTGATCAGCTAGATATGTAATTGTTGCTCCTTCTATTGATTGCTCTATTCTATAAAAATCTCTTCGCAAATTGATAACTTCAACAACCTTGACAATATGGTGTCCAAGTCTCCTTATAAAGGCATTGTGGACTTAGGGTTTGCAATGTAATCACAAACTTAAAATTCTTGCTCAAATCCTTGGATTTCACCTATTGGTTGCATGTTGTCTCCAATTTTTTGATTGGTTGCATGTTGATATCATAGGTAAATGCAAAGGCTTGATCTTATCTTCTTATCCCTTCGTGAGTCATGCAAAAATGGTTTTACATCTTAGTCTATGAAGGTACAAAATATTATGTTGATTCTGTGTTACTTGACACATATTATATTACTGGTGCTCAGCACATAAATGTTTCGGTATTGCTTGACACATATTACATTTTTGGATTTCTTGGCACCTATTACACTTTGAGTTGCTCGGCACATGAATATTCCTAAATCACTTGGCACACATAAAGTACTCAGCATATATGGTGGAATTGGTTAATTGTGTTGACACTTGAATCTCAAGACCATTCTAAGACCAATATCCAAGGGTGAGAACCTCTCTGAGGTACTTATGGATGAGATATTTGATGCAATTCCTAGTTATTTTTAGGAAAGATCATCAGTGTTGATAGAACCAACATAGCTGATCAACTTGAGAATAGAGGAATAGCCTCACATGATACATCTTGCATAGTCACTATGTCCAAAAGAAAAAGAGGAATTTATTACCTTCTTCCAAGAGGAAAAGATAAATTTTGCATGGACATACTCATAGATGTCAAGCTTAAGTCTTGATCTCATAATGCATCATTTATCTATTACACCAGGAGTTAAACTAGTCAAATAAAAACTTCAAAAAATGTATTCTCATGTTGCATTTCTTGTCAAAGCTAAACTGGAAAAGATTATGAAAGATGGTTTCACCCATGCTATCGATTATACTAAATGGATATCAAATATTGTTCTAGTTTCAAAGCATGAAAAATCTATAAAGGTTTGTACAGATTTTCAAGATCTAAAATTAGCATGTCTAAAGGATGATTTTCCACTCCCTAACATTGGTATGATAGTAGATATGATGCTAGGATATGAAATATACTCACTCATGGATTAATTTTCTAGTTATAATGAGATCAAAATTGTACCAGGAGATCAAGAAAAGGCTACCTTCAATTGTGCATGGGGAACGTTCTATTGGAACATAATGGCATTTGGTCTTTAAAATGTTGGTGCCACATATTAGAGGGTAGTTACTACCATTTTTCATGACATGATGCATAAACAATGGAAGACTATGTGGATGATACCTTTATCAAAAGCATAAAAGACAAAACTCACCTTCAAGATTTGGGACCTATCCTAGATCACATGGAGAAATTTAGTTTGAGACTTAACCCCAAGAAATGTGCATTTGGCTATATTGTATTTGACAAAGGAATCAAAGTTGATCTTAAGAAAGTTCAAGAAATCATGGACATGCCTCCACCCTGTAATATTAGTTAGACGAGGGGCTTACAAGGAAGACTTCAGTACATTTATAGGTTCATCTCATAGTTGGCAGATAACTCGCAACCCTTTACCAAGACTCTACATAAAGGTGTGAAATTTAACTAGAGTCAAGAGTGTGATCAAATTCTAACATAGATAAAGTAATATCTTGATAATCCACCGATCTTCATGCCTTCTATCTATGGGAAGCCTTTGATTTTGTGCATATCAGAAACAAAATCATCTCTTGTTATGTTGCTAGCTCAAGAAGATAATGATAAAAAGGAAAGAGGTATATACTATCTGAGTCACACATTGATTTCTTATAAAATGAATTATAGTATCATTGAGAAGGCTTTCTTGGCTGTCATTTTTTCTTCCCAAAAGCTAAGATACTACATGCTTGCTCATACTACATGATTACTTGCTAAAATTGATCCACTAAAATACTTACTCAGCAAGGCATCTCTAACAAGAAGGTTAGCTAAGTGGGTCATGATACTAAGAGAGTTTGGCATTTAGTATGTTGAAAAAATGCTATCAAAGGATAAGAAATCACTAATCAATTAGTAGAAGCACCAATACAAAGTCTTCTTCCACTAAACATTAACTTCCCTGATGAATCAATTCTAATGCTTAAACATCAAACTTAGGTGATGTTCTTTGATAGTTCCTTTACACAATAGGGATCTCATGCTAGGCTACTATTTACAACACCATAGAGGTATTCACTGCCTAAGGTGTACAAGAATTTGTTTCCTTGTACAAACAACATTGTAGAATATGACGCTCTAATTAATGACATGAAGATTGCAGTTGAATGGAGAGTGGATGAGTTAAACATCTTTGGTCATTCATAGCTCATAATTAACAAAGTCAATGATGTATACTAGCTAAAGGATGAGAAATGGATCCCTTATAAATGAATGGTGGATGACCTGAAGAAATACTTTTCTCATATCACTTTTCAACAAATTCCTCAAGCAGATAACAAAACAGCCAATGCTATGATTACTCTTGCTTCTATAAGAAATTTTCCTTAAGGAAAAATTTACCCAAGACCATTAAGCACAATAACTAGCACAAAAGACCAATAGAGTATGATTAGAATAACAATATGATATTCAATTCCTTGTATAGTACACTAGAGGTACCTGTATATGAAGGCCTCTATGATGCATCTAGAATGCCTAGGAGTTAGCAACATGATAAGTCTTACAACTAGACACATATCCGCCAAGTGTACGTTATCCTCCATTAAGCACATGAATAAGTGTGATGTTGAGAGGATAAGCCAACAAAGGTGTGTCACATAGGTTTATGTTGTAGACACCATGTGCTAAAATAATAGTGTGAACAACTATGTTGTCTACACGATGACTCAGTTGTTTATGCAAAATCCAGTGTTGTAGACACCATGTACTTAATTAGAGTTGCTTACTCTAGTGTTTTCAAAATGATAACACATATGCGTGCGTAAAACCCTAGGTTTCTAATCTAAGAAATAATAAAATAATGAATCCATCCTAAGTAAAGTGTATATAATAATTATTTACACTAACAACTTCCTTGTTATAGATGCCAAAAAATGATCTTCAACATGAGTTCCTAGTGGAAACGTTACTCTACCCTACCTATAACTTCTCCAAATCTTAAATCATCTATTTTATTGTAGGGCATGACTCATCCTGAACATACCAGCATATATACTCTTACTTGTGTGACCAAACCATCCTGGACAATCTAACTTGGATTGAAAAATGTCACCTTGCCCATAATACTTCATTGTATGTTATTATTGATGATGACTAATTTAGGAAAGGTCTCAACAAAACACTCCTTAGGTTTATAGAACCTAATGAGTCCAAATAATCAATGTACATGAGGGCATTTGTAGATCTCACTCTAAAAACTTGACACTAGCTCATAAACTTATTAGAGCTAGTTACTATTGGCCAAATATGGAGTAAGAGGCAATCAAATATGCCAAATCTTGGAAATTTCATTCATGTTCTAGCTAAGGAGCTAATTCCATCTATCATGCTATGGCCATTCCAAAAATTGGCCTTTGATCTTGTGGGTCAGATTCACCCATCTTCTTCAAATGGACACAATTTCATTATTATAGCTATAGAATACTTCACTAAGTGGGTAGAGGTAGTCCCTCTCTATAGAAAATGGAAAAACTATAGCTCTATTCATTATGAATTACATCCTATGCAAGTATAGTGTACCTTCCTCCACCATTACTAACAATGGAGGACAATTTAAAAACAAAGATCTTAAGGAGTTGTGCAAAAAGTTTAGAATCACACAACATTGGTCTTCTATTTATTGTCCCTAGGGTAATGGTCAAGTAGAAGCATCCAACAAGGCAATCCTTAAGATCTTGCATCACACAATTAAAAAATCTAGAAGGGACTAGCACCCTTAGATTAATTCAACTTTATGAGCTTATAGGACAAGTATCACAACTTCAAGGGGTACAACACCCCTTGCTTTAGTATATGGAGCGTATGTTGTACTGTCAAATGAGGTTGAGATTCCCACTTTGAGAATCTCCATGAAGGGCCTCATTAATGATGATGACTAAATATCTTAGCTTCAAGAGCTAGAATTGTTAGATGAACATTGGCAAGTGGCATGTGACCATCTTTGAGCTTATAAAAAATGTATGTCTAGAAGCTACAATAAGAAAGTTAATGTTAGTTTGTGGTGACTGACTAGGAAAGTACTATACATACTTCATAAAGTTTTTGCATCATGGCTAACATTGTGGCTAACATATGGCTAACATATGGCCGACATGTTGTAACCCTAAAGTGGCATAAAAATACTTGTATAAAAGGGCTTAAGGTTAGGGATTGTTTCATTGTGGTGATTTGAAAATTGGTTCTTGTGGTGGTATTGAGCTATAAGGGATTATGAATTGTAATCAGATTGTAATCACTAGATCATAATAATATCAAAATTATTGCTTGGTAGACATAGCCCAGGGATAGGGTGAACCATGTTAAATCTTAGTGCCTTGTGTTCTTTTTTATGTGATCTATTATTTTCTGTTATTGGTTATATTTGCATTTAATTGTTATTTCTATCTGTGGTTTAATCCTAACAAGTGATATCAGAGCAAGGTTATTTTTTCAGTTATCCTCTATAGGAAAGTCTCACAGTTGAGTGGGAGTCTCATGGTTGAGTGGGAGTGATGGAAAAAAAAGGCAAGCTGAGGGTTGATAGGTTTAATGGGTAGAACATCCAATTATGGAAGATGCAAATGAAAGAGTATATTTATTAGAAGGATTTATGGAAGTAGTCAGAAGGAAAAGCAAAGAATTAGGGATCTATGTCAAATGATGAATGGGATCTTTTGGAGAGAAAGGCACTTGGAAGCATTCAATTATGCTTCACACCATCAGTGGCATTTAATATTACAAAAGTGAAGACAACAGAAGAGTTGATGAAAACCCTAGTTACATTGTATGAAAAGCCCTCTGCTTCAAATAAGGTATTTCTAATGAAGCATTTATTTAATATGAAAATGGCATAAGGTGGATCTATTGCAAATCATTTAAATGAGTTTAATACTATTACTAGTTAGTTATCTTCTATAGGTATCAATTTTAAAGAAGAAATTAGGGCTCTCTTGATTTTGTGTTCTTTGCCTAAAAGATGGAATGGCTTGATAATGGTTGTGAGTAATTATGTTCCTAGATCTAGTGTATCACCTAGATTAGTAGAGTAACATGAGCACTAATGTATAAAAATCATTCTCAATACTAAAAACAAGTAAACACTTATGATAGGACCGAATTATTATCACAAAAAATGGAGGCAAACCAAGAATGGTAAGCTCCAAATGGTATAACACAATGATGCAATGGATTTTTCCTTGATTATAGGAATTTATGCTCACAAGTTATGCTTCAAACTTCAAATGGATGGATGGAGTGAGTGAAACAAGGTTTCAACAATGGAGTCATGAAGTGATTTTGCCATTATAATGGTATTTTGGTAGTTTATGAGCTCTCAAAATAGCATTATAACTTTGCATGGAAGGTGGATGATTTTAGTTAAGGGAAAGGGTTCAATTTATAGGCCAAGGGCTTGAGGGATGGAGGGCTGAGATGCAAGGAGAGATGAAAGCTTAAGGAGGGCTAGGATGCACTTAAAGGGGAGCACATGGATTATTCTTGTTTAGCACCAATAGGGAGGTGACACTTGTCACAAGGAGGATGAGTGTGAGAGGATAGGATAAGGGTTGGTCAAAGGCTTGATGAGGGTGGTTGAGGATGTAAGAGTCATGAGTGAGGATGTAAGAGCCATTTATGGATTTGTAAGAGCATTGAAGGCTTATGGTTGGGATATTTTGGAGGGAGTTGAGATTGTTGACTTTGCTTTGCTTAGGAAAGTCTTAAGCTCACTTAGGGAATGTGACAAGGTTAGGGGGGGATTAGGCTTAGGTTTAAGATTAAATTAAGGATGTTAGAGATGTGCAAGTGGATGGCATTCATGAGGGTGGGTGAGTTAGTGGCTAAGCTAGGTTAGTATGGGTGGATGGGGTAGATTAGGCTAAATGGAGGATTTAGGATAGGTTAGGGGCTATTAGATTTGAGGGTTTTATTTATCAAATAGATTTATTAAATAAATGAGGTTTTTGGAATTAGATAGGAGAGTAGGATTTAATTGATAAATGATGGGTTATTTGATTTATCAATTAGGACTATAGATGATTAATTAAATTAATCAGCTAGGGGATGGAAAAAGATTAATTAAATAAGAATTTAATTAATGATGCCTTTAGAGATAACTAAATAGGATTACCAAAGTGGTGTAATCAAATTTAGGTGTCTACATCTAGTACCCTAAAATATGATGATGTGATTGGTGTTATTTTGAGTGAGGAAACTTGTAGGAAATGCTTAGGTGAATCTACATTAGCGAGTGCTTTGAATGCACAAAGAAGGGGCAGAATGACTGAGAGAGGAAGTAATTCAGGAAATTGTAGGAAATCAAGAGGAAAGTCAAAGGGGAGGAGGTCTCAATTGAGAGGACCAAATGACTACTGGTACTATGGGAAATCAGGTCATAAAAAGAAAGATTGTTGGACTTGAAAGAAAAATAAAGGAGATAAATCAGATGGAGACAAGGAGCCAAATGTGGTAAGTAACAAATCAAAAGAGGATGCTTTGCTTCTATCTTTAGAAAGTGTTGATGATTCATGGATTTTAGATTCTGGTGCTTCATTTCATGCTACACCTCATAGAGGTTATTTCATTGATTATGTCCAAGGGGATTTTAGACTTGTTTATTTGGGGGATAATGAACCCTATTAGATTGTTGGAAAGGGAAAAATTAAAATTAAGTTGCAGAATGGGAATCATTGGCTACTACATAAGATAAGACATGTTCTAAGGCTGAATAGAAATTTAATTTCAGCAAGGCAACTTGGTGATGATGGTTGTGTAGTTACTTTTGATGACAAAAATTGGAAGGTTTCAAAAGGTTCCCTTATAGTAGCAAAAGGTGTGAAAGTAAGCACCTTATATCTTTGTACAGGTTATTATTCCTTCTACTTTAATTTTTCTAGAGAAAAATGAATGTTCAGGAACAATTGTTGTAGTTGAGCAGGGAGAACAAATAGTTGTTGTAGATTTTGATACAACACTATGGCACAACAGACTTGAGCACATGAGTGAGAAAGGTATGAAAGTACTTCGGTCAAAGAAAGTTTTACCAGGTCTAAAATGTGTTAATATGGATTTCTGTGAAAGTTGTGTGTATGGAAAATAAAAGAGAGTGAGTTTTATAAAGATTGGGAAGGAAAACAAAAAGGAGAAATTAGAGCTTGTGCATACAGATGATGGCTCTCATTATTACGTTACATTTATTGATGATGCAACTAGAAAAGTATGAGTTTATTTCCTTAGATAGAAATATAATGTATTTCAAACTTTTAAAAAATGGAAATGCTTGGTTGAAAATGAGACTAGTAAGAAATTAAAATGTCTCAGATCTGATAATGGTGAGTATTGCAGTCATGAATTTGAAGATTGTTGCTCCAATAATGG
Source organism: Cupressus sempervirens (assembly GCA_028749045.1). Lineage (NCBI taxonomy): Eukaryota > Viridiplantae > Streptophyta > Pinopsida > Cupressales > Cupressaceae > Cupressus > Cupressus sempervirens. The sequence continues at coordinate 966,269,729 of CM053787.1, forward strand.
TATTTGTAGACAAAAAATTATTCCAAGGAATCCACAGGAAAATGGAGTGGCTAAACACATGAATAGGACTATAATGGAGCACGCAAGGAGCATGAGGTTGCATATTGGGTTTCCCTTATACATGTGGGTGAAGGCAATCAATTCTATTATATATTTGATTAATAGAGGTCCCTCTACCCCTTTGGTTTGTGGTATTCCAAAAGAAGCATGGACTAATAAGAAGGTGAGTTATTATTTTCTCAAAAGCTTCAACTGTGAAGCATTTGCTCACATAGATTTTGAAAATAGAACCAAGCTAGAAGCTATGTCAAAAAAATGTGTATTTTTTGGATATGGAATTAACGAATTTGGTTATAGGCTTTGGGATTTTGAAAATCATAAAATTTTAAGAAGTAGGGATGTCATATTCAATGAGAAATTGTTGTACAAAGATCCATTGTAGAAACATTAGAAGAAAGAAGATGATTATGTAGTGTTGGATGATGCTCCAAAAGCTTATGTTCCAACCATTCCTCATGATGTGCAACAACTGAAACAACAAATACCACACACACTGGTGAATGTTAGATGGTTACCAAGGAAAATTGGACCTCCAAAAAGATTCTCTCCCTCTTTGTATTCAATTTTACTTACTAATGTTGGTGAACCTAATGTTATTATGAAGTTGTGTAGGTGGATACTAAGATTCAGTGGGAGTTTGCAATGAAAGACAAAATGAACTCTTTGCTAAAGAATAAGACATGGGATTTATGCAAGTTACCTATAGGTAAAAGAGCTTTATTAAATAAGTGGATTTATAGGTTGAAAGAAGAGGAAGGAAGTAATAAAAGATTTAAAGTCAGGTTAGTTGTGAAAGGATTTGCACAAAAAAAGGGCATTAATTTTGATGAGATATTTTCTCTTGTTGTTAAGATGACTTCTATTTGTACTATTTTAAGTCTTCTGGCTACTGAAGATTTGCATTTAGAGTAGGTTTATGTTAAAAAAACCTTCCTTCATGGTGATTTGGATGAAGAGATCTATATGGCTCAGTCATAGGGATTTGCAATCAAAGGTAAGGAGAACGTAGTGTGCAAATTGAAGAAAATTTTATATGGCTTAAAGGAAGCACTTTGGCAATGGTATCTAAAATTTGATAGTTTTATGCATGAGCATGGATACAATAGGTTTCATTTAGATCATTGTATTTATTTTAAGAGGTTGGATGATGAAAGCTGCATTATTTTATGTTTATATGTTGATGATATGCTTGTAGCTAGGTCTAACATGGATCACATTGAGGGGCTGAAATTCCAATTAGCACATGCATTTGCTATGAAGGATTTGGGGGCAGAAAAACAAATCCTTGGTATGAAGATTTTTAGAGATAGGAAAAATAGAAAATTGACGCTATCTTAGGGTGATTATGTTGAGAAGGTGTTGCAATGTTTCTCTATGGAGAATGCTAAAGCGTTTAGCACATCTTTACCTAGTCATTTGAAGTTGACTGAGGAGATGTATCCTAAGACACAAGAAGAGGAGGATAAGATGTCTAACATACCCTATTCTTTAGCTATAGGAATCTTGATGTATGCTAATGTATATACTAGGCCATATATTGCACGTGCAGTGGGAGTCATTAGCAAGTATTTGAGTCATCCAAGAATTGAGCATTGGAATGCCATCAAATGGATTCTCAGATATTTGAGAGGAACTTCTAATAAGTGTTTACACTTTGGGGGCTCTACTACTATTTTACAAGGCTATGTTGACTTAGATTTGGTAGGAGATATTGATACTAGGTAGAGTACTACAATTCATTTCTTTACTGTTGGTGGGGTAGCTATGAGTTGGGTTTCTTGGTTACAAAAGGTTAATGCTTTATCCACTACAGAGGTAGAGTATGTCACTGCTAAAGAGGTAGCCAAGGAGATGATATGGCTTTAGTTCTTCTTGGAAGAATTGGGACACCCTTAGAGGGATAATTATTTTTTTACAGATAGTCAAAGTGCCATTCATCTTACAAAGAATTCAGCTTTGCATTCAAAGACCAAACACATACAATTGTAGTACTATTTCATTTGGTCAATTTTGGAGGATGGATAGTTAAAGCTAGATAAGATACATACAAATGATAATCCAACAAATATGTTTACAAAAGTAGTAACAAGGGAGAAGCCGAACTCCTCTTCTACTTTGATTGGTCTTCTAGACTGAACATGAATAAAAGAATAATAGAGTCTAGGATGGTTTGATCCTATGGGAGCCCCATGTGGTAGTAGTATCACTACAATATTAGTCTCCAAGTGGGATATTGTTGTTTAGTATGGAGCTTGATCATTCCCCAAGTGGGAGATTGTTAGTTTGTGGTGATTGACATATGGCCGACATATGGCTGACATATGGCCAACATGTTGTAGCCCTAAAGTGACATAAAAATACTTTTATAAAAGGGCTTAGGGTTAGGGATTGTTTCATTGTGGTGATATGAAAATTGGTTCTTGTGGTGGTATTGAGTTGTAAGGGATTATTGATTGTAATTAGGTTGTAACAACTAGATTATAATAATATCAAAAAATTTGCTTGGTTGACATAGCCCAGGGATTAGGTGAATCACGTTAAATCTTGGTGCCTTCTCTTCTTTTTTGTGTGATCTATTATTTTCTATTATTGGTTATATTTGCATGTAATTTTTATTTTTCTGTGGTTTAATCCTAACAGTTAAGCCATGTGACTTCCAACTAGATGATCTCATTCTGAGAGAAAACCCTAAGAATTAACAACAATAGGTACAAAAAAGGAAGTTCAAACCCAACTAGCTTGGTCCCTACATAGTCATTGTAGTATTTGGATCTAATGCTTACCAACTTTTAACGACTAAGGGAGAGGTGCTCAAGGAGCCCATCAACATTCTCCATTTGAAGTAATTCTATAATTGATCTAATTTCAAAAGATCTCTTTATATACTTAAAAGTCGTAAAAAAATCATTATCTTGGTGAAAACCTAGAAATAGGTGCCTTGGTAATACCAAAAAATTTAAAAATTTAAAAAATACCAAAAAAATGGAAAAATTCTAAAAACAAAAAATCAAAAAGAAAAAAATATTAAAATAAAAAAAAGAAAAAAGTGTCATTGATGAAAACTGGCAAATCAACATCATGGTAGCAAAAAAAAAATCTCTACCAAGAAGGTGAAAACTTGGTAGATAGGCACCTATTAGTTCAAATGCTATATCTTGCAGTGCATCTTCCCGATCTTGTACAATTGCTTTCCTACTTTATTTTCCTACTTTTTCTCATGTATCCATGGATTGAATCTTTTCATAACTTAGGGGTGACATTCCACAATGTCATATATCTCTTTCACGTTAATCACTAGTTGTTCTATTGTTCAAACTATAGTCACTAGTTGTTCAAACTGTCTACCTACTATCTCTTAACATTTAGTCACCAATTTTTCCAATTGTGTCTGCCTACTATTGTTGAAGTCACTTTTGAGATTTCTCAAATGGAAGATCTCTCTCATGTCAGTCACTACTCATCCTAACTATGTCTGTCTACTATTGCTCAATTTCCTACTAAGGTTCTTTTTATTAAAGATTCTACTTTGACTTCAGTCACCAGTTGTTGTAACTACATTTGTCTACTATTGTCACCCTACTAAAGCGATCTCTTTTATATGTTTTGAACATTGACACTTGATATCAATCCTATAATAGAAAAAATAAACTAAAAATGATGAACTTGTTTGGGATATATTGAGCTTTTCTTTGTTTGTTTTTCTTTGACTTTATCATGCCTCTTTGAGTGACTCAATGATGTCACTTTTTACTAGAGAAATGAGGATTGGAGCATGATTTTTTCTTTGCTTTTTGTTTGTGGTTTAGTTCTAATCATCTCAAGCATCCATATAAATACAGTGTCCATTATAAGAGCCTCTATCTTGTATTGGATGGTTGTGTGTATCTCAACTCCTTTTATATGGATAAATTGATGAGTTTGGTTCTTCTCCTTGCTTGTTGGAGTGAACTCTTTATGCTACAATAAATATTGATACTCATCCTGCTAAGTGCACATACACATCACTACGAGTATACTTAGCACACTTCTATCTTAAGTTATGAGCACAAGGGTCATTGCAAACATAATACTTACTAATTACTAAGCATAAGAAGGATCTCTCATGTGTCTAGTGTGTTTGCATGCAAGAAACATTCTAGCCATCCTAGTGTTTATACTTTGATACTTATATTTTCTTGTATATATTAAACAGGACAAATTTTCTAGTCATTCTGGCTTCTTGTGCCTCAAATGTGTATATTTAATCTTGACAAAACTAGAAGACATGTCACATTCATATTTCTATGATTGCAATTTGAGTAGGAATTGTATGACATGTGGGATTTAGCTAAATGCCCAATGATGATAATTATCAAAGCTTGGTAACCAAACTTAGGGTTGCATCTAGGATAGGGTTACATTGCATAAGCATATGGTTTGATCACTGACTTACTTGACTCCTTTGTAATGAGAGATTTTTGGCTTCTTCAAAGTATCATGCTTCTACATGGCTACACAAGCATTCAATTATTTTTTTTGTCCTCTTGATCTTCATGGGATAGCTGTCACTATTAACAAAATGGAAAACTATATGAGATGTTAGTTCATTTACATTTTTCATTTCATACATAATTTTAGCATTCATCTCATCTACACTAAATTAATACATCATATCAATTTTGCATTCATAATCATAGCATTAACATCTCATGTACAATAAACTATAAAGAGAGAAAGATGACACATGTAAATGGTACTTGAATCAAAAAAATTGATAATTACATATCAAGTCAAAAGTGTACATTAGTGCAAAAATGGATGGTACTCAAGTGTTGTTGACCTCAAAAATGGTATAAAATGGTTATAGGACACTAATAATTACATAACTAGAGTAGAATTAGAACAAAATGATCTAACTCTATCTCTCTCCTTCCTCTCCTACTAGTAGAGGAGGAGGAGGCATATCTAGTCTTGCAGGAGGCTGTGCACCCCCTAACTCTTGTGCATACTAAGAAAATTTGGGCACCTTCTTTGCCTCATCTAGTAGTACCGCCACATATGCTGCAAAATAGTATGTTTCTTTAGTTGATTATATTTGGATCTCATCTTTTTGTTTCTCTAATCTCTAAGCCTCTCACTCTAGCTATAGTCATAGCTTGTGAATCTTGTGATCTCTCTCCATGATCTGGGTGTCTCTCACTGCAACCTGTATATGCAACTCTCCTACTTGTTGATGTGTTTTCTGCACCTACTCTCTCAACCTCCTCATGGCCTCCTAGGTTTGTGCCAAGATATCTCCACCCTATGGTCCTATAGGCTAATCCTACATCACCTCATCATCCTCACCCTGCTCGATTGGCTGCTTGGTTGGCCACATTGCCTCTGTCTGTGGCCTCTAGGTGTCTCCTCAAATGGCTCTTAGGGAACCCATCTCACCTCAAGGATGTTTCTATCTTTTACCACTACCACTAGCACTTGGGTCTACTCTCATCTACCAAGGAGGAATAGGTACATGGTGTATCCTCTGCCTAACTCCTTCTTGTTGGGGCTACTATGGTGGTCCCTATGGTGCTTGTATTGGTTGTATGGGTCTAGCCATCCCCACTGGATTTGTGAACTAAGGGAAAGGATGACTTGAAAAATACTCCTAATAAGCCAAATTCATCCCCACATCTACTACCACTGGTAGGTAGTCCCACTAGAATACTACTATAGTCTATACATCGATCATCGACTATCCTAGTTCTAGTCACACTGACCATCCATGATCCACATCTAAGGCTAGCCATGCATATGAGTAGTACTCCTAAGATATATATTATGGTTGAATGTACTATCACCACACTTATTTCAAAGAGAACCTCTCAATGACCTATATTGAGTGACCAATTAGTGGTCAAGAAGAAAACATATACCCAAGCTCTCAGGCTACATCATCCCATGGCTCTATCTCCATCCATGGTCATGATAGCATTGCTACCAGGTCATCCAATCAAGATCTCCAACACTCAATATTCCACAGACCTACCTAGATCAACTAGCCTCTATATCTACATATGTATGGCTCCATGGGCTACCTCTAAACTACAAAAATGTGTTTGGTAATGGGAAAATTCCCCCATGCCCATACTTGAAGAACATAGACCCTGACAACCATGCTCTTCCTCTCGTGCTAGATGATCTCATACATCTCATGGAACATGTGGGTGAGCATGCACTAACCCCATCCATATTGCTCTGGTGCTCCTAAAATCATCTATAGCATCCAACCCTAGCTGCACTCTAATCTATGCTAACCTCTGTGAAGCATCAGGAAGTAGCTGATGAATATACCCAAAACTACTGGTAACCTATGAGTGGGCTTGTTTGTGTATACTAGCTCATCCCATGGTATGGCTCTACCCATGATTAGGTCCTCTTAAAATATGCCCCTTAGTACCTATATCCCTATCTATGGTACTATGTCATAAACAACCCATGGCCTATGGAATGGGCTGCACAATATCCTATAGATATCCTTAGGCATGATCATCATCTCTCACTGCAGAAGATGAAAGGTGTTCATAGTTGAATGTAAACACTCAACCAATGCATTCAAAATGTCTTGATTAACTAGAAATGCTAGGATTTGGAAAAGATATGATAGAACCAACACATCAATGTGTTCCATGTCAGCCTCATCTACCTATTGTCACAGAGCTCTATAAGGTGGATAGTGGGATCTGAATTTGACATCAGGAAAGGTAACCTGTCCACATGAGAACAATAGGCACACAATCAGTCTCTAGAAAACTAAAAAGGATGAAACAAAACATAAAACATCAATGAGAGACCAAATTTTCAAACATTAAAATTGCAATTTACACCAGAATTTCACATGAAAATTCATGTTCTTGCATGAGATTGTACATCTTTGTGTGAGATCACACTTTCTTGCATGAAGAACAATCAAATGATAAGAGAAAAAATCACTTTTTTTAGGGCTTCTTGAGTAAAGCATGGGCATCCTCCACATAAGGAAATCCATAGATCCATGTGAAGAAGTGCTAGCTTGGTACTTCTTTGCATAAAATATGATTAGGCTTGCGCAAGGAGAGACATCCTCACATGGAAACTAACATAATAACTTCAAAAATATCTTTAAAATGACCTAAAAATACTCAAAAGGCATGAAATTTCAAATACAAAGGGAGATTATTGATGACTCACCGGATGTCCATACTCTACTGGCTAGTTGTGTCATCTTGAAAGCTTGAATTGATGTCTATCCACGGGGACCACCATCTTTCTCTTTAGAGCTCTATTCTCCACAAAAGAAAAAGCACAAATGAATTGAAAATGATCCTTTGGTCCCTTATATAGGTTTTAACCTAATTTTTCAAAGTGCTCCAATTGGTGTGAAAATCACCCCTAGCTAATTTGGCTACTTTGAACCCATTTTCGGGATCAAATTCCAAATCTAACACACTTCTGAACTACTCAAAATCACATTTTAAAATTTTGGGACCAATGTGATCAAATGCTTGTGTAGTCTATTTTTCTTCAAATTCTCCAATTTTTTGGGAAAAGTCAACTCAAGTCAACTTTGGTCAAATCTAGTCAAAATCACTTCAAATTGACTCCAAATTTTCTTCAGACTCTTTTGATATATTCTACATTCTTTTGAATCTTAGATTTTTTTAGTATCTCTCAATATATTGCTCTGCATCATTGTTCTAGTGTGTCATCTTTCAATTTTTCTTTTGAGGGGGCAAGATGATTGCATCATTAAATATTTCAAAACTAGCTTCAACTCAATCAAAATCTTATGTCCTCAACACTTGGGGAATCTCATCACTCGATGCATCTTGTTTCTATCTATATGGCATCATATGTCATCCATCTCATCTTTTGATCAACTAATCAATCTTATAATGGTCCTTATCATAGTTCAATGGATAGGTATTAGGATAGTCTAACCCAGACTCTTGAGAATTAACCCTCATTCTAGGGATGATTCTACAACTCATGATTAGGTCTTGTTATCTTTTATGGACTAGTATTCAATTTTTCTATCTAGACTCTAGGGGATTAAGCTTTGTTTTGAAGATAATTCTTACTTTTCCTAAGAGTTAAGCCTCATTCTGGGAACAATTCCAAGCTCTTTCTTCCAATCACTATTTAATGAATAGGTATCAACACAATCTAACCTTGACTCCTAAGGATTAAGCCTCATTCTAAGGATAATTCTATGAATCTTGATTAATCTTTCATCTTCTAATGGATAGGTATTGGGATAGTCTAAACCCCAACTCTTGAGAATTGAGTTTCATTCTAGGAATAATTCTATAAAGTTTGACAATCTTTATTCTATCAACATATTAGTATCTAGGTGTTCTATCTAGATCCTCTAAGGTTAATCTTCGTTCTATAGATAACCTTAAAAAGCTTATCAATTGGTCTTTGTGTCATCAATTTTGGAACCAATCTCACCAAATATTAGTATCTAGGTGTTCTTTCTAGATCACTTAAGGTTAATCTTAATTCTAGAGATAACCTTAAAAAGCTTATCAATCTTGGTATCTAGGTGTTCTATCTGGATCCCCTAAGGTTAAGCTTCATTCTAGAGATAACCTTAAAAAGCTTATCAATTGAACTTTGTGTTATCAATTTTGGAATCAATCTCATCACATATCAGTATCTAGGTGTTCTATCTGGATCCCCTAAGGTTAATCTTCATTCTAGAGATAACCTTAAAAAGCTTATCAATCTCGGTATCTAGGTGTTCTATCTAGATTCCCTAAGGTTAAGCTTTGTTTTGGAGATAACCTTAAAAATCTTATCAATTGGTCTTTGTGTCATCAATCTTAGAACCAATCTCATTTCTTGATCTATGTGTCATACTTTTGATTTCTTTGAATCAAACATGTTTCTTGCACATTCATTCAAAGATAGGCAAATGTAATCCCCCAAAATTGGCACATTGCCATGTTAACCAATTTTGGTATATTTGATCAATCCTAAGTCCTATTTTACTAGGAAATTATGATTTTGATACTCACTACTTGACTGAAGTGACAAATGCAAAAAACCATAATCTACATTAGTCACACTCTTTATTTAATTCCTAAGTATTGACTAAAATTATCTACATTAAACCTAGTAATTAAACTCAAATGCAAAAAAGCCTAATCAACATTAATTATACTAATTTTTTTTGCAAGTGTAAGAGATTTGGGAACAACAGTCGTACACAAAATCAAGAAAGCCCTAATTTTTTCATCAAAATTGACATTTACAAATGATAATTGACTCCTAACCATATAAACCTTACTTAAATGATTAGTAAAAATCCCACCTTCTTCCATTTCTATATTAAATAAACACTTCATGAGAAATGTCTTGTTCGAAATAAAGGCTTATCATACAAATTTTCTAGGGTTTCCATCAACTCTTAGGTTTTTCTTCACTTTTGTAATATTAAATGCCATTGATTATGTCAAGCATAGATGAATACTCCAAAGTGTCTTTCTATCCAAAATATCATAGTCCTCATCAAATTTATTTGGGTCTTTCTTGGATTTCAGTCCCAATGGATACCATAAATCATTTTGATACAAATAGTCCTCCAGTTTCATTTTCCATTGTTGAAATTTTTACTTTGTAATTTTTCAACCTTCAACTTACCCTTATCTTCCATTGCTCCCCCTTAATCATGAGACTCCCACTCAATCATGAGAACTTCATATAGAGGATATGTGTAAAAACTTGGCTCTGATACTCCTTGTTAGGACTATTTAGACAAAAAATATTAGTTACATATAATTATTACCTAGAACCAAAATGAATAAAGTGCACATTAACAAAAAAGAAGACACAAAGATTTACCATGGTTCACCCAATCCCTAAGATACATCCACCAAATAGAGAGTCTAATATTATTCTATAGTAACTTCAATGTATTACAATATTTAATCTCTATTATAACTCAATACCCTTGCAAGAGGCTATATATTCAATTTAGAAAAACCTAACCCTAAGCCAATATTACATGACTTATATCAGCTTAACAAGTTCACCATATACACACTTGATTGGTTAACCTTGAAAATTAGTTTATGATTCAACTTGAACATGCATGATGAGTTAACCAATTTTTTTGGGCACCTTATAATAATTTTTTAGTATTTTCCATCAGTTACCATGAATTAACAAGAACCAACTAGTTCTATAGGAACCTATGGAAGTTTATGACATGAAAGGTATAGATTAGATAATGAAACAATTATGTGTCATTCTAACATGAATACTAATAAACAAACAAAAACACAAATTAGGAGGTTACTAGTGATGGAACAATCAAAGATGATCAACAAGAAGAGCTAACAAAAGAAGAGAAAGTTTAGGAGGAAGTTGAGAAGGAAAAACAATAAGATTTAGAGATAGAAAAGGCTACTGGTGAGTTATCACAAGAACAAGAAGAAGTTCTACAAAGCTTTTCTACTCTCAAAGTAAGTATTGATGATGGTAGCCTACTAATTATCAAAGTAGCTTGATATTTACGCACAATGATTCCATAGGAGATGATGCACATGGAAATCAATTCCAAATATTATAAGAGAATTAAAAAAGGAGGGCCAAACCATTGGGTCAACCAAAGATATACTTTCAAACTTAGTATAGAATGAAAAATATGATGAAAAGAAAAATCTATTGAAAAATGTGGTCACATTTCCTATAGTAGGTGAACAAATGAAAAGTCTTGAAGAGGTTTCAATTCAAAGAGTGAAAAGAGAGTATGGAAAGAAAAGGTCTCATACTTTATCTAAGAAGATAGTGTTGGATAAAGGGTCATAGATCATTGTAGTCAATAAGTTAAAGGAAGGAAGAAAAATGTTGACTGATATTAGTGATTTTGCAAATTTTGTTAAGGGAATATGTAAATAGAAAGAGGTTTGAATCTTAGTAGGAGCTTAGTTTATTGATTACAAGTTTTGATTCCTATAAGATATCAACTAATATTTTTGGAGCATCAGTTAACTTGGAAAATCACAAGCTCAAATCATATAGTAGTAAACAAGAGAAGAGAGTTAACAATCTAATAGACTTACATAGTCAACTATTTCTCACAGTTGACATTTTACAAACTGGAGTTAAAGATACTAAGGGTTTCTAAATACTACCAAAGATGAGTACCATGGATGCCTTGGAGGAGTTAGTATACAGGATCATTAGTTGAATTGTAATAGTTGAAAATTTGAAGGAAAAATTATAGAATTTTGATGCATAGGAATTAAATATAAATTTGAATGAAGTGTTCAAGAGGCTATGAGCCTATATCAATAATGTAATGCTTGAAATTTTGAAGTTTTTATATACTTGTATCATTGTTGTCAAAGGGGAATAGACTAAAATATATTGTTTTGGGTGTGTTCTATACCAGGTAATACAAATAAGGGGGAGTAATATGTACTATATGATATGTGGACTATTATCTAATGAAGGAATAAGAAGAGTTACAATTTTTTGTCAATAAATAAATTATTAATTTTAGTTTTTAACATTTAATTTTTTTTATCTAAGTGTTGTCATCAATGCCAAAGGGGGAGATTGTTGGCATGATGATGATGAATGACATCATTAGATGGGAGATTTGGTTAGATCATCATCCATGTCCTTTCATTATTGTAAAGCATATGATCTACATGTCATAGATCAAATATACCAATGATTGGATTGATTAGAGAGATAATTTGGTTAAGTATGGAATATATTGGGTAAAGAGAGATAGTTTCAATAAATTAGATGTGATGAGACTCAAAATTGCATTCCCATTTGGAGTACCATTCCAAAGTTTTTAGTCATTTTGAGTCCTATAAGTGTATTTCTTGCATATCTATAAAAGGTGTTTTATGTTTCTATTGTAAGACATCTTGAATTCCAACTACCATTCTTTATGAGCTAGCGAAATTACTTCATAAAAAGCCATTTAAAATTATCTATCTTCATACTACTAAACTTTTCAATCCAAAAACATAAGAAAAAATGGGGTTCTTAAAGTATTTATCCCATTTATAGAATTCAATCTTTGAACTCTTCTTCTCACTTTAAAACAAATCAGAGGAAATCAAGAAAACAAGAACCATAGCTAATGCTAAGCTCAATAGAACTTATTCAAAACTCAAAACTAAAACATTAATATTCAATTGCTAATACAAACATGGCTCTCTGGTTGAAGACCAGAGAGCTGACTCTTTCCTCACACTTATGCTCTCTCCCTCTCGTAACTCTTTTCTTTCCCACTATCCTCTATATTCATTCAGTTACACTTTTTCCCTATTTCAAGAAATGCGAAGGTAGTTATACAACTAACTTATTTACCTGATATTCGCATTCTCTCAAGCATTTAACAATGCACATTACAATGTAATTCTTTGGGATTTTAACCCTTTTACAACATGGTTCCATTAAAATCAAAAGGACTCAAACATTAAAATCTTATGAAATTTTCCATAATTGGCATGAGTTGAGGTGCTCCCACACCATACTCCCAGGCTTGAAAGGTTTCCATGTCCCATGGAAATGCTAAAAAACTTCATGGGCATGCTTTTGTTGCTCGCTCCAATGCTGCAACAGACTCCCATCAATGGAGTGCTTGTGGGTTGCTATCATGGTGTTGCTTCATGTCCACTTTGCAATGCTGCTACAACTCTGCCTCACCCAAGATTCCTTTTGCTACCTCTCTCCCTAGGTCTATTAGTGCGCATGGACCTCTCACATAGGCCCTTGAACCATCTCTATGACCCCCATGACAAACTGCTTGTCTGCCTTACTGTAGCTATGAACTTCCACCTACAATAAAATATTGCATCAACAAACAACTCCCCATAACACTCTCCACCTTCTTACTAATTACACCACCTTTCACTCTTCTTATGTATTTTCTATCGGGCATAATCATTCTCCATTATCAGATTGAGATGTATGACCACCTCTGCCACTACTATCATGCCATTGCAAGGCACGCTTCTTCCACCATCAGCAACCTCTGGCTCTACCAAAAAAATATTTCCCTTATTACACCACCATAGTGGTCATGGCTCAAGCATGAGCATCTATCTTGTCACCCTATCAAGTTCTACACTTTCATTCTCTTTGCTATCGGGTGTCTCCACTAAAACATGTCCTCTTCTCTATTATCGGTTAGATGTTGGTTGCTTCCTTCATACCAAATGCTGCCACCCTTGACATTATTAGTGAGAACCATTAACAATAGATTTTGGTTCCAATCTTTCAATAACCAAAACCCTTCAATATTATTCTAATGTGTTGCTTCTTGCATGACATATTGGCTTGGTTTGATCACAAAGATGAACTCCCTATCTTTCCATCATACTTGATTACATTCATATTGGTTTTTCCATTTGAAGAGTCTTTTCTCAAAATAAATCATTATTATCACCTCTCATGCTGCAATCAAAACAGGCATATCAACTCCTTCACCCTACAAGTCATCACCAACCTATTAACAGTCACCACCTTGCCTCCACCAAACTTTAATAACTGATGTTCAATATCTTATAGGATTTCACCACTAACATGCATATACCAACTATCTGACACCTTTTTTCTATTATCACTACTTTCTTCTTGTTCTCGTTTGCTTCCTTACTTCATGAAACTATGAACACTATAAACACACACCATTACATTTCACTTGTAGCAACTCCAAATACTCACATTGCTTTTCCCACATGGTCCTAGTGTGAGTTGCATCTCTCACACACTCAAGAACTTCTAGCTTTGATACCAATCTGTTGTAAGACATCTTGAATTCCAATTGCCATTCTTTATGAACTAGCAAAATTACTTCATAAAAAGCCATTTAAAATTCTCTTTCTTCATACTATTAAACTTTTCAATCAACAAACATAAGAAAAAATGGGGTTCTTAAAGTATTTATCCTATTTATAAAATTCAATCTTTGAACTCTTCTTCTCACTTTAAAACAAATCAGAGGACATCATGAAAACAAGTACCATAGCTAATGCTAAGTTCAACAGAACTTATTTGAAACTCAAAACTAAAACATTAATATTCAATTGCTAATACAAACATGGCTCTCTAATCGAAGACCAGAGAGCTAACTCTTTCCTGACATTTATGCTCTCTCCCTCTCATAACTCTTTTCTTTCCCACTATCCTCTATATTCATTCGGTTACACTTTTTCTCTATTTCAAGAGATGCAAAGGTAGTTATACAACTAACTTATTTACTCGATATTCCCATTCTCTCAAGCATTTAACAATGCAAATTACAATGTAATTCTTTGGGATTTTAACCCTTTCACAACATGGTTCCATTAAAATCAAAATGACTCAAACATTAAAATCTTATGAAATTTTCCATAATTGGCATGAGTTGAAGTGCTCCCACACCAGTTTCTAACACTTTTCATTTAGCATATCCATGCATCCTATGATAATAAATTGTTATTCTGAGTCATTCTACAAAGTTTCATCTTGAGCATTGCTTAAAACTACATCTTACCTAAGTGTCAAACAATGACATCTTGTCTCTTGACGGGTCACATTACAGCTTGTTGTGCTAGTGGGAGATCCAAATCTATGCGACCACCTTCTTGGTGGTCAAGGGCCTCCTCTGAGCACTACATGGTTAAACAGCCCTGGGTTGCTCCTTCAAATTTTGTGACTGAGGCTAGCATTTTTTCTGAGCCAGTGGTTGAGGAGGAGGCTTTGGTGGAACATTCCTTGGATGTTCTTGTAGATTTTGTGGCTGAGGATAGCATTCATTCTAAGCTGGTGGTTCAAGTGGATGTTTTGGTCTCTCCCCCTATTTTGGATGTTCATCCTAGGAACCAAAAGTTGTTTGATTCTCATAGGGAGTTTTTTGTGGCTTCTGCATCCCCTGGGTCTTTGTCTTCTAAGGATTGGGTTGCTAAGGTAACAAAGTTAGAGGATGGTTGGATTGCAGTTAAAAGGAAGAAGACTAAGTCTTCTACTCCCCCTTTAGATATGATCCTTTGGTTGTGAAAGGGAAACTTCAAATCAAAAGGAAAATCTTATGTTCCCTTTTGTTGACTGGTTTTATTCTGATGGTAAACTAGTTTGGGTGGTTTTTTAGGCTACTTTGCTCTAGTCTATGGACTGTCTAGGTTCCAGTGTTTTTAGGGTTGTTTCTTTCTGGTCACATCTATTGGTCACAGGTCTTTGTAATACCTAGTTTAGTTGTTTAGCTAGTTTTAGGTGCTTTTAAAAATTGGTTGTGCTTAATGGTTTATCTTTCTCTTTGATGTAAAGGGTTTTAGGGCCCCTTCAAAACCTACTTTTACCTTAATCTAAAACAATGACATGTAGCCTAGTTTGTATTTGAATATCTTACACCTGATAAATTTTCATGACTCGCCTCTTTAGGATTATTTTATATGCATATTTAAGAACTTTCATTTCATATTATGAGTTGTTTTGATATGTTTTGACTAGGTTTTGAATCCCTCAAAGTTGGTTACTTATCTCTATCATGCTAATGCAAATTGCCCTAAATTTTTAGAGGCCTTGTTTGACCAATTATAACTTTGACCCAGTTGATCATACTAAGAAAATTCCTTTTCCATTTCATTCTAGTGGTTAACCACTTGCTTATTTCATATTTGAGCCTCTGATGAATCCATTTAATTAGTTTTCAAATGTGATTCCAAATCCAACTTGTGAAGTTTTATTGGTGTCATAAAGGTAGATTGATCAGTACCCCTGTTTGGGATTTCATAAATATGAAGCCATGATAGATGGTATCAAATGGTTTGTAACACTATTTTCTACTCTAAAAATACTTTACATGTGCCTATTTTTGAGTCTTGACCAATCTATCTCCACACTTTCCCAGGTCTATTCCATTTGCAAAAATCATAGTTCTGCTAATGTCTCCAATTTTGCAATTTTGAGTACCCCACTTTGCATGCTCACCAAATATACCCTATTATTTTTCATGAATATTATCCTCATGAAATTTAACTAACCCCCTAGTTTTCAAGCCCTTAAGTATCTATTTACCTTGTTTTCAAAGCCAAAATTGAATGCATTTTATGGTTTTCTGACATGTTTGCTTGTAGACATTTTTATCTGAGCAATTTTGATGATCAATAAATTTTGACCCCAAAGTTTTCATGATGTCAGATCTAAGAGGATGTAAGAATACAAGAAAAGTATTAGTGTATCAATTTTTAGAGCCCAGTTATCTATTCCAGTCAATTTTTAAGGCTAGTCAAAGGAGCCCTTGGCACAAAAAGAATAGTTTGCAGGAAATGAGGTGAACTCAATTTTTAATGATCAATCATTGGTCAAATTTGATTTTGATCAGTACAAAGTATTCATTGAATTATTTTCTAGGGATTAGGTGTTTCAATTTGATTTTTTTAAAAAAATTCAGACCCACTTTGGGGCTTAGCTAATTCCATCAAGTTGATAAGTTGTTGGGGAGTGAAATTTCTCAAAAGCTATCAAGATGATTATGATCATTAAGTGTTTTTGTGTGTGGTAAGAAAGGGTGCATGTCAAGATGAATATTTTTTCTAAGTTTTTGAATGTATCCATGAGTTTTATTTCAAGTGGTTTTCTCTTTGATGTTCCCTTTTTCTCAAATAGTATACTCAAGGTATCACTTCAACTCAAAATGGAAATTATATTTCCAATTTGCATTATGTATGGATGGTGTACACAATATGAACATGTATTCATGAAACTTTAGTGTAGAATGCAAATGGACTGGCGATGAACTATACTAGACCCATGATATCATCATCAAAATGTGATCTCTACAAGAATCTCATGTTTCCCTAACTACAACAGCTAAAATAGCTCTCAAACCAGCATCTTAGGGATAGTTCTAGAATGGAATTACGCTAAAAATGTAGATTTACAATGAAAACATGCAAGATCTATGACTATAATGCAGATTATATGTGAAATACAATTCCTAGAAATGCTCTTGAAATGATCATGCCATGAACTAATATGCAATAGATGATGTTAAATGATAGAAAATGATGCTAAAATGCTTTGAACTTGCTACAATGAAAATGCTAAAATGATGAGTCTAGATATGCCTATAGTGTAGATGCATAAAAAATTGGGTCCCTTGCCTCTTAGATTTCGTTCCTATTTATAAGATTTTGGAAGGTGTTGGGGTAAGAATCAAAATTTTCACTTTTGACTAGGGGTGAAAGTGAAACTGAAAATATCTCATAAGAGGTCAGGAGGAAGAGTCCAAGAGACTTGGTTTTGAGGATAATATGAGGATTTTTCAAATTCTTTTAAATGGTAAAAGGGAGATTTTCAATCTTGTGAGGATAAATGATTTTATTGATTTAATAAATGATTTATTTTCAACACTTTGACTTTTTCTTCCTCCTTTTTTGAATTTCATTTTATGAATTTGAATTGTTTTCTTCCTCTTTTAAATTTGATTTAGGTCTTGTTGATTTGATAGGTGATTAACGATCTAACATGATTTTTGATTTGAAAGTTTGTTGTATTTCTTCTGATTTTCTCTTTAATTTGGACTTGATTGATTAGAATTGCGTGATTTAGGTATTTGCCAATTTTTGGGTGTCTACAAATGTCCCTCTTAATCTTTTGATTTTAGGTCAAATTCTAATGATTGGATGTCTGTTTGATGATATTCTAGCATTTTGTCATTGTCCTGGTCTCTATCTATTGATGGCTTGATATCTAGTCATTGATTATTTGATGTTTTGATTGTCATTAATTTAATGATTGGATTATTTACCTAATTTATGGGTGCATGTTGCTTAGGCAATAGTGCAAAAGTTTATCAGAGGGAAAAAAATAGGTGTAGGTCCTCTATCGAATGCAAAAGACTAGATTTGTAGTCTATCAACTAGGGATGGTCATAATGAGTAAACAATAAGAGTCAATTATTCATGAAGTAAAGTTGTAGGATCGATCAAATAATAGATAGGTAATGCCCCAACTCAAGATATAGAGTAGGGAAGACAAGCCAGTCTGACTTAGGATAGAGAAAGATAAGAAATACATTCATGATAGAACCAATAGCTAGATAGCTAGATGTGATTAGGAGATTGAAGTGTGAGAATCACTTTATGAGAAAAACTAATGCATTGTGTTTTTTTGATGAATAACAGGCGTGTGGGAAAAAGCTCATGGTATGAGGACTCTATCCATGGCCATTAGAGGTAGTGGGTCAATTATCTAACATAGATAGGTAGGTGATAGATAGGTGTGGCTTCACATATTTATTATAGATGCCCCAGTTCTGAATGAATAGGGGATTACTAATAGGATAGGGTGGTCTTGACCTTTGTTCATTGTAGATAGTTTTGGACTTGTTTATGACTCAAGAAAAAACATGCTTTATCCCTAGAAATAGAATATGGTAGAGAAGGAAAAACCTTTGTCCCACATCTTATGTGCATGCATGTACCTCACACAGCCATGTCATCCGCTAGAGGGCACCTGTATTTTTGGTATATTCAAAGGACTCAATAGTATATACTAAATGAGTGCCCTTATGGTAGGGGATGAGTACGTATACCACCTTCAAACATCTAGTAGCATGCCTATGGTGAGTTCTATAGGAGAGATTCTTCCCCCTCCTTGCACAAAGATTATGCCTCCTTTCAGAGGTGAACTGGGTGGCTTCTAACTAAGAGGTTTCTACTTAGCTTCCATTTGAATTAATCCTCGGTGGCTTCGTAAGTGGAGTTGAGGCTAGTAGCATATAGCAGCATCTGAAAGTGCACACTACTTTCTTAACAAGACTAGGGCTGGCGCCAACTAGTGCACAGACAGAGCTTCCCCTTGATATGGGATATCAAGAATCAAGGGGAAGAAATTAATCTAGCTTTGGAGTCTTTCACTCTACAAAGCATCTTGATTATAGTGAGTTGGAATCTCTGGCAAAAGGAATGTGCCCACTTGGGTTGTTCTCAGAGGTTGGATCACTTCAGCAGGCCCTCTAAAGGATTGACTCAGACTGGTGGTTTGATCATAAGGGTCAAAGTTTTTTATTTCCCTCAAGGGGAAAGAGCATACTCCTCTACCTTAATTTATCACCCAAACACACAAAACAAGTTAATCACTGACTTAGCTTAATCAATCCCACCTTGGCCTATTCAAAGACTTTGATTCCTTAAAAGGAAATCATCATCCCTTCATTAAAGGCTTCATTTGGGAGAGCCACTAAGTTGCTTGCCTCCCTCAGAATGTCATCTTTTGAAAGAATTTAGGTTTCTAATTCACCCTTGGTCATGACCTCCAAGTGGTAAAGAGCATAATCCCCTATTCTCCCATCTTCCACCCTAAGAAGTTCACAAGCCCCTAATTAATCTAGTTTTGAAAGCAATAAATAAGACACATTGTTTTGTGGGTTTGAAAATTGGTCTTTGACAAATGTATCTTTGATAGTGTTCTGCAAGCAAACTGTTAGTCCATGTTTGAGTGGGTTGTATGAGGAATATTTGACAAATCATCCTATAGACAATAGTTAAGCTGTAGAAAATTAAAGAAATAGAGCAACACAAATTCCAAGAAAAGTGCGTTAAGAAGATTGAATGAATTAAAAAATAAAAATGCTTGAAATGGAGACTGTTGTTACAAGATCTCGTGCAAAATCTCTAGCAGAGCCGTACAAAATCTTTTTACGATCTGTGTGAAGAAACAAGGTGCCATGCAAAAGTTTGCATGCTCAGAAACTTTCTCATGTGAACCTAAAAGAATCTCCACATGAAGATTTAGAATCCTTGCACGAAAATGGATTATCTCGTGCGAATATTCCTAAACCTACACGGAACTGTATGGATAGAGAGCTTGAAAACATATTTAAAAAGTGCAGAAAAGGCCTAAGAAATTGATTTTCTCAGCCCCATGGTGGGCTCCAGAAATGTATGTATGAAATGTGGGTCTCTGAACCTCACACACACTTCAACATGGTCAGGTATGTGGAATGAATATTAGATTATTCACCCAAGTTTAGCCCTGCAAGGCAACCTGTTGCCTCCTATCTAAAGGGATTTGCCTATTTAATATCCTCAAATGTGAGGTGTAGGTAACCAGACCCTCTAAGAAAAAAGGATTTAAATGCAATTAATCTATATGAATGCAATTATTCTAACATGAGCTATGCATTTAATCTAAGAACATGTAAATAGAATTAACTAAATGAATGCATATTAATTCTAAATGATATTAATCTAGAAAATGAAATTCTTATGAAAGTAGTGAGCTCAAATGAATGCACAATTCAGAAGCAATTTCATAGCAATTCAATTCAACCTCTTTTCTTTTTGAAATGAGGAATTGAGAGCTTCTTAAATAGAATCCAAGAATTGATCAATGGTCAAGATCAATTTGGATGGATGGTCGAGATTAGAAATGAGATTCAGTTAGAATGGAAAGTTTCCTTATGAAAAGGAAGTTAACTATTTTAATTCCTTTTATGATTTCAGTCAACTGAGAGTTTCCATTTTTGAATTGAAGAGAGAATATTGGAGAAGATATTTGATTTAAGGAAATTAAATATGACCTCAAAACTGAGTATTCTAAATTGAATAATTAAATTCAACAATTAGAATGAGAATATTTAATTAATTCAAATATATTTAATTCCTTTGTACATTAGCTAAAGAAGTAATCTAATTTAATTAAATTATAAACACTTATAATTAAATTTAATTTAATCAATAGGTTTAATGTAGCTAATTTGAGTCAATACTTAGGAATTAAATAAAGAGTGTGAGTAATGCAAATTAGGATTTTCTAAATTTGACAATTAAGTCAAGTAGCGAATGTCAGAACAAGGATTTTCCTAGTGAAATAGGACTTTAGAATTGATTTAGATAGACCAAAATTGGTCTCATGGCAATGAGCCAATTTTGGAGTATTAAATTTTTCCCCTCTTTGAATGAATGTGCAAGCAGCACGTTCAATTCAAAGAAAATCAGAAAGCATGATGCGAGGATCAAGAAATGAGATAGGTTCCAAAGTTGATGATATAGAGACTGATTGATAAGCTTTTAAGGACCATCTCTAGAATAGAGCTTAATCCCAAGGAATCCAAGCAGAATACCTAGATACCCAAATTTGATAAGCATTTTAAAGGTTTCCTTCAAAACAAAGTTTAACCTTTAAGGATCCAAATAGAATGTCTAGATACCCAAGATTGATAGCATTTAAAAGATCATCTCCAGAACGGAGCTTAACCTTTACGGATCCAGATAGAACACCTAGATACTTGAGAGTGATAAGTATTTAAAAGATTATCTCTTGAATGGAGCTTAGCCTTTGAGGATCCAAACAAAAATGTCTAGATACCTGAGATTGAAAGCATTTAAAAGATTATCTCCAGAATAGAGCTTAACCTTTAAGGATCCAGATAGAACACCTAGATACCTGAGATTGATAGAATTTAAAAGATTATCTCCAGAACGAAGCTTAACCTTTAATGATCCAGATAGAACACCTAGATACCTGAGATTGAAAGCATTTAAAATATTATCTGTAGAATGAAGCTTAATCTTTAAGGATCCAAGATATCCAAGAGCAATAGCATTTAAAAGATTGTCTCCAGAATGGAGCTTAATCTTTAAGGATCCAGATAGAACACCTAGATACTTGAAATTGATAAGCATTTAAGAGATTATCTCCAGAGCAGAGCTTAATCTTTAAGGATCTAGATAGAACACCTAGATACCTAAGATTGATAAAAATTTGATTAGCATTTAAAAGATTATCCCAGAATGGAACTTAATCTTTAAGGATCCAAATAGAACACCTAGATACTAAAATTGATAAGTATTTAGAAGATGATCTCCAGAACGGAGCTTAATCTTTAAGGATCCAGATAGAACACCTAGGTACCTTAAATTGATAAGCATTTAAAAGATTATCTCTAGAACAGAGCTTAATCTTTAAGGATCTAGATAGAACATCTAGATACCTGAGACTAATTTATGAGTCATAGGACCATCCCTAGGATGAGGCTTGATCCTCAAGAGTCAAGGTTTAGATTGTCCTGATACCTATAATCAAATGATGACAAAATGAAAAAGATGCTAGAAAGAGGGAAACAAGATGCCCCTAGTGGTGAGATGCCTTGAATAATGAGGACATAAGATGTGAATGAGATGCCCCGAGCAATAAGTATTCAATGATTTAATCATCCTGCCCCCTCGAGAGAAAAATTGAAAGATGACACACCAAAAATGTGACATAAAGTAGTAGAAGAAATCAAAAGAAGATTTAGAGTTAATTTGGCATGGTTTTGAGGTCTAGAAGACCAAGTTTGACCAAAACTAGAATTGACTTTTTCAAGAATTAAGTTAAAATTTTGAAGAATTTTGAGTTGAAAAGATTCCAATAATTAGAAAGTATCAAAAAAATTTGGACTGCACAAGCATTCAATCGTGTCGGTCCCATAGTTTTAAAATGCATTTTTGAGCAACTTAGGTGTGTCAAATTTTGAATTCGATCCCGAAAATGGATTCGAAGAAGCCAAAATAGCCAAGAGAGTGATTGATCAATTATTTGTGTGGTCATTAAGAAACATGATACTTTGAAGAGATCAACAATTCCTCATCATGAAGGATGCAAGTAGATCTACAATCGAATCATGTGTTTATGCAAGTGAAGTATGCAATGCAAGACTATGTTAAATGTAACCCTAGGTCTGGTTATCGAGCCTCAACAATTTATCATCATTGGACATAGAACAAAGCTCGTATGTTATACAATTCTCACTGTCATTGCAATCATGGGAATATGAATAGAACATACATTATAGGTTTGTCGAGATTAAATATAAGCATTTGAGGCACAAGAAGCCAAAATGACCATAACATTTGTCCCTTTTAATATAGCAAGTTAACATAAGCATCAAAGCATAAATGCTAGGATGACTAGAATGTTGCTTGCATGACAAACACACCAAATACATGGAAGATCCTTCTCATGCTTAGTATTTAGTAAGTATTTTGTCCACAATGATCCTTGTGTTCATAGCCTGAGATAGAAATGTGCTAGGTATACTCGTAGTGACCTGTACATTCACTTAAGAGGACAAGTATTAGTATATACTACAGCATGAAGAGTTTACTCCAACAAACAAGGAGAAGTACCAACGTTATTGATATACTCATATAAAAGGAGTCAAGGTACACTCAACCATCCAATACAAGATGGAGGCTCTTATAGTGGACACCCCTCTCATAGGAATATGTCAACTAATTGGAACTAAATAGCAAATAGAAAGCAAAGAAAAGACCATGCCCCTAGTCATTACTTCTCTAATGAGAACTAACATCATCAAGTTGCTTGAAGGGACATGATAAAGCAAAAATAAAGAAAACAAAGAAAAGAAAAGCTCAGCATATGCAAACAAGTATATCATTCTTGAGTTCAATGTTTTTTGGGATTGATGTCAAGTGTTAGTGTCCAGAACATGTTTGAAAGAAATCACTTTAGTAGGGTGACAATAGTAGGCAGACGTAGTCAAAATGACTGGTGACTAAGGTCAAAGAGGAAATTTCAAAATGAAGAACCTAAAGAGGACTAAGTGATAGTAGATGGACATAGCCAGAATGACTGGTGACTGATGCAAGAGAGATCTTCCATAAAGGAATCTGGAGACATGACCCAAGAAATAGTAGGCAGACATAGCTAAAACAACTAGTGACTATTGAAAAAGAGATTCTATGAGGGGAATCTTGAAAATGAGGTATAGTGATGACAGTAGGCAGATGTAGTGAGGACCACTAGTGATTGTCGTGAAGGAGATTCTATGAGGAGAATCTCAAAAATAGTGACACTAGTGATAGTAGGTAGATGAAGTGAGGACCACTGGTGACTATCATGAAGGAGATTCTATGAGGAGAATCTCAAAAATAGTGACACTGAAGGGGAATGCTCTTGAGCTATGACAAGACTCAATCCATGGATACATGAGTGAAAAGTAGAAAAAAAAAAAAAAAACAAGAAAGTGAAAGCATGAAAGTGACTATATAGAATAGCTAGAAGATGTGCTACAAGATGGAGCATTGGGAACAAGAGGTGCTTGTTTACCAAATTTTCACCTTCTTGGCAGAAATTTCTCTTTTTTTTCTACCAAGATGCCTATTTCTAGGTTTTCACCAATGGCACTTTTCTTGGTTTTTCAATTTTTTTGGTTTTATTTATTTATTTATTTTTAGGTGTTACCAAGGTGCCTATTGCTAAGTTTTCACTAGGGTAACAATTTTTTTCAGGACTTTTTAAATTTTTAAGAATTTTTTAGGACATATAGATATGTACAAAGAGCTGACTAACATTAGATCAACTATAAAACTGCTTCAGGTGGAGAGTGTTGACAGGTTCTTTAAGCACTTCTCCTTTGCTTGTGGAAAGCTGATAGGTGCCAGATCCATATATTGTAGTAATGATGTAAGGACCGAGCTTGTTTAGTTCAAACTTTCCTTTTTGGACTCGCTATTGTTGATTCTTAGGGTTCTCTCTCAGGACGAGGTCACCCAGCTGGAATTCACGTAGCTTGACCCTTTGATTGTAGCTTCTTGCCATTCATTATTGATATGCTCACAGATGATCACATGCCACTTGTCATTATTCATCTAGTAACACAAGCTCTTGAAGTTGAGCTATCCTGTATTCATCATCAGTGATAAGGCCCTTCATAGAGATTCTAAAGGTAGGAACCTCGACCTCTATTGGAAGTACAACATCTGTGCCATACACCAATACAAAGGGAGTCATGCCTGTTGGATTTTTGATGCTTGTCCTATATTCCTACAAGGTTGGATTGATCTAGATATGCCAATCTCTCCTTGATTTGCTGACTGTATGATGAAGAATTTTGAGGATCACCTTATTGGATGCTCAACCTGGCCACTACCCTAGGGGTAATAAATGGAAGACCAATGTTGTGTGATTTTAAATTTCTTGCATAATTCCTTGAGGTCTTTGTTCTTGAATTGTCCTCCATTATCAGTAATGATTAAGGATGGTACAACATATCTACAAATGATGTAGTTTGTGATAAAAAGTGCTACAATTTTTCCATCAGCAACTGTGAGAGGTACTGCCTCTACCCACTTTGTGAAATAATCTGTAGCCATGATGATGAACTTATGTCCAGTAGAGGAGGTCGGGTGGATCTGTTCCACCAAGTTGAAGGCCCATTGTTGGAATGGCCATGTTGTAGTAGAGGGAATTAGCTCTCTAGATAGAGCGTGGATGAGATTCCCATGTAATTGACATTTTTTACAGGACCTAACATACTTGATAGCTTTTTGCTCCATTCTGGGCTAGTAGTAACCAGTACAAAGGAGTTTGTGAGCTAGTGTCAAGCCATTGGAATGAGATCAGCAAATGCCCTCATGAACATTAATTAGTGCATGTTTGGACTCTTCGAGTTCTAAGCACCTAAGGAGTGTTCTATCAAGACCTCTCCTATATAGATTGTCAACAATAATGACATAATGTGAAGCATTATGGATTAGGTAATGTTTCTCATTCTGGGTCAAACCTTCTAAAATGGTTTGATTGCAATGGTAGGAATAAATGTGATGGTAGCGAGATGATTCTTGTCCTATAATAGAACAAATCATCTTAGAATTAGGGGTTTCATAGGCTGGGTAGTGTAACACTTCCACCAAGAACTCATGTTAGAGATTGTTTTTAGGCATTTGTAGTAGGGAGGCTAGAGTGGCCATGGCATCAACCACTTTATTATGTGCTCATGGAGCTTGCTAGAAGGTGATGTGTGCAAAGTACTTCTTTAAGTCATCGACCATGCACTTGTAAGGAATTATTTTCTCATCCTTTGTTTGGTACACATCATTAACCTGGTTGATGACAAGCTGAGAGTCACCAAAGATGTCTAGCTGATCCACTCTCCATTCGGCCGCAATCTTCATGCCATTGATCAAAGCCTTATATTCAGCAATTTTGTTTGTACAAGGAAACAAAATATTGTATGCTTGGGGTAGTGAGTATCTATGTGGTGTAATGAAGAGTAATCTAGCACCTGATCCTCATTGTGTGAAGGACCCATCAAAGAACATAACCCATGTGTGGTGCATGAGTGTCAGAATTGATTCATCTAGGAAATCAATGTTCATTGGCAGAAGACTCTATATGGGTGCATTAGCTAGCTAATCTGCAATTGCATGTCCCTTGATAGCCTTGCGTTGAATGTATTAGATGTCAAACTCACTGAGTATCATAACCCATTTAGCCAATCTTCTTGTGAGAGCTACCTTACTGAGCAAGTACTTTAGTGGGTCTATTTTAGCCACAAGCCTTGTAGTTTGAGCAAGCATGTAGTGTCTCAACTTTTGGGAAGCAAAGAAAACTACCAAGCAAGCTTTTTCAATAATTTTGTAGTTCTTCTCATAAGAGACCAGTTTTCGGCTCAAGTAGTAAATAGCCCTTTGTTTGTTGTCATCATCTTCCTAAGCCAAAAGGATTCCCAAAGACATTTAGTTTCTAAGATGTATAAAATCAAAGGTTTCCCATGGATGGCAGGCATCAAGATTAGTAGATTGAAAAGATATTGTTTGATCTATGTTAAGATTATCTCATAATCCTAGCTCCAATTGAATTTCACATCCTTATGTCAAGTCTTTGTGAAGGGTTGTGATATATCCACCAATTGTGAAATAAACCTATGAATAGATTGGAGCCTTCCCTGTAGTCCTCTCATCTAACTAATATTCTAAGGTGGTGGCATGTCCATTATTTCTTTTACTTTCTTCGAATATACCTCAATTCCTTTTATAGAAATAATGTATCCTAGAAACTTCCCTAATGTGAGACCAAATGCACATTACTTAGGATTGAGTTGAAGACTAAATTTTTCCATACGATCTAGGATGGGCCCCAAATCTTGTAGATAAGTATTTTGTTTATCACTTTTGACCAAGGTATCATCAACATAGTCCTCCATGGTTCTATGCATCATGTCATGGAAAATTGTAGTAACAACCCGCTGATACATAGCGCCAACATTCTTCAAACCAAATGGCATCATATTCCAACAAAAGGTTCCCCATGTACATGTGAAAACCATTTTCTCCTAGTCTTTTGGTACAATTTTAATCTGATTGTATCCAAAAAACCATCCATAAGTGAGTACATCTCATAGCCAGCCGTCATGTCCACAATCATATCAATATTAGGAGGTAGAAAGTTAGATATAGGACATGCCAAGTGAAGATCACAAGAGTCTATACAAACCCTGATAGATTTATTGTACTTGGAAATAGGAACAATATTGGATATCCATTCAGCATAATCAATGGCATGGATGAAACTAGCTTTTAGAAGTTTCTCCAGTTCTACTTTGATGAGCAATGCAACATGAGGATGCATTTTTTGAAGCTTATGTTTGACTGGTTTGATGCCTGGTGCTATGGACAAGTGATGCATGATAATATTAGGATCCAATCCTGGCATGTCAGAGTATGTCTAAGAAAAAAATATTTTATTTTCTTTGAAAAAGGCAATGACTTCTTCCTTCTCTTCAGATGACAGTGACTGTGCCAAATGTACCAAATGAGGATGTTCTTTTGTGCCTAAGTTAATTGCCTATGTTGGCTCTATTAAAACTGATGATCTCTCCTAAAAGTGACTAGGAAGTGCATCAAATATCTCGTCCCTAGGTGCCTTAGAGAGGCTTTCACCCTTGGATACGTCTTTTGTTTTTACTTTTTTGGGTTTCGATACTACCATAATGTGGTTTTCATCATCAGACCTTTTGCATTTTTTATTTTTTATTATATGACTGAGATATTTGATGTCAGCCTTAGTCATGTTGATACTTTACTCATTGGTGGAAGATGTTATAGGTTCAATAGCATTTAGGTAACAGGAAAGAGCATAGTCATTCTGGAACATGGGGACTTCACTAGATGCATTGGGGTTCCAGTCTATAAGCTTAGGATGTGTGAGTGAGAGAGTAGTGGCTAGTTCAATTGTGTTCATAGTATAGTCATTAAGTGCTTGGACAAGAAATTTGAGACCTACGGCAACCTCATCCACAGGTGTGTTCAAATGCCTTAGAGTATGAACGTTAGTAATTGGTGACTCTAGGACACTAGTTGGATTAGACCCATGTGACATAACCCTAGACATTTCACCCACTTTGATTTGGTTTTCATAGACATGCACTTGGTCAATGTCTTTATCAGTAGTTTCTTCTGAAAGAGAGTCAAACTCATATTCCTTAGAATCAGTGCTACATGGTGAGAGATTATAGAACTCCCCAACAGTGATAGGGACATACTCGCCTTCATCATCTGGGTTCTTACACAAATACTCAATATGAAATGATTGACTAGATTCTCCCTTTTCTAAATGATATTTGAGTTGTTTAGTATTGTCCTCAGAAGAGGCACAAAGTCATCTAGCTCAATAAAGAATTTAGCGAGATCATAAGGAATAGGATGAGGATAGGAATCATCATCATTGAATTCTTCCTCTTGAGTATCTGACTCAGCTTGTGACTCATTTTTAGATGAACTGTCAGGTGTTGGTATGAATTTATTTGGTCCCAAATGAAAAGGAACCTTCTTAAATCCTAGGCTAGTTGTATCATAGTTGCTTCAAGCTTTTTCATTGATAGAATCAATTAGGCCATTGTTATTGCACCCAACAGGGCCAGCTCCCTTGTAACCAAAATGCTTCATAAGCCTAAGAACAGGACCATATTTCTCAGGAGTGATCTCTTGAGCTTGCTCTGTTAGGTCCACATGAGCCTCTTCTCTATAAAGCCATGCTACAACTATTTTCACTTTCATCTTCTAAGGGCACTGTAGCCTTGATAAAAGCACCATTATGCTTGGTCTAAGGTGTTAGCACAAAAGGCTTCTTTGCCTCTGAAGGTCTCCCATAATGTCGAGGAGACTCTGGGAGAGATGCTAATGATAGCATTGGTTCAATGTGGTACTCTCCCATGCTAGTTTCTTTCAGTTTTAATGACTTCTTGATTTGTTTTAGCTTATTATCATGACAATCAATAGATTCATGGTTAGCAGGGATGAAAGTTTTTGCAGCCTTGAGCATATTGCAAGTATAGCTAGTAGTGGCAAGAATAGTAACTTCAGAGCCATGAAATGGGAACTTAATGCATTGATGGTAAGTAGATGGTACAGTGCACATCTCATGTATCCATGGCCATCGTAATAGAATGTTGTAAGCCAAGGAAATGTCAAGCACCTGATAGGTGACATCCCTTTCTATAGGACCGACGTGAATGGGTAAAACCACAAGACTTAGAGACTTTTGTTCCACTTCGTCATATGCTTTGATAGTGATCTTTCATCGAGGATCAATAGAGTTAGAATAATTCAATTGTTTAAGTAGAGCAGCAGAGACAATATTTAAGCCAACACCGCTATCAATGAGTACCCGACAAACATGTGCCTGATGGATCATAACCTCGATGTGTAGAGGTTGATTATGTGGGTGACTCAGCAAGTTATCCTCCTCCTCAGAGAAGGTCATTAGATAAGGCAAGGTCAGGTGACCTACCATAGATTGAAATTGCTCAAGATCAAGATCTTGAGGAACATTTGCCTCAGCGAGGGCTTTGTCCAAAATCTACCTTTGAGCAGGCAAGATTTTAAGTAGCTCAAAGATGGAAATCAGAGCATTAGTTCATTTCAATTAATTGAGAACACTATAACTAGTTGCTATCAAGTTTGTTGTGGGTTTTGCACCTTTGCTAGATGGACTAGCAAGGGCTTTGTCTCTGTGTTGTTCAAGATCAGAAGGAGAAGGCACAGGGCCTTTGAGCACCAGCTTGACACGAGAGAGAGTGACATCATTAGCACAATGTTGCAAGGGTGCATTATCCATTACATTGAGAGTAGGGGCCCTTAAGAAAAATGGTGTCTTGGGTTTGTTGTTATCTTGTTTTCCCTTAATACTAATAACGTTGCAATATTCAAAATCCATAGGTTCAACCATGTGAATTAAATTGTCATCATTGGAGTATTTATAGTTGACCTTGTTGTAGGGTTGTAGTTTTGAAGTCTCTCCTTTTTCATAAGCTGGGAAAGGCTCTTTGAATGCCTTATGGTCTGAGTTTTTGTTATGTCCATCTACCACAAGATCACCAGCATCAATCATGTCTTGGACTTTATGGCGTAAGTTTATACAGTTTCTAGTTTTGTGTCCCTTGTTTTGGTGATATTCACAGAATGAGGTTTCATTCCACCATGGTGGATGTCATTGTGGATCATAGGGACGAGGATTTTCCATTGGTGAAATAAGCTTATGTTGTAGCAATGTTTTGTAAACCACATCTAGAGGTTCACCCAAGGGTGTGTATTCTCTCTTAGGGCATGTGGCCTATGAATTTCTCAATTTTTTCCCAGATGTTTTGTTGTCAGGAGGAGGTTTCTTAGTGTTTTTGGCCACTTTGAGGCCATCTGTGAGATTAAATGCTGCTTTAGCAGGTTTAGCTGTGACATTGTTAATGACTCCATCATGTACAATTTCTTGGTTCTTGTTGACATGTTTGGTCTTATCCTTGTTGGAAGTGGAACCTTGTTCTATGTCCCTCTAAAGAGTGAGTTCACCTTTCTTGACCATAAATTCCTTGATATGGATAGCCTATGTGATCATGTCTTCGTTGAGATAATGGGTGTTGCACACATTGCATAATATTGTTATATTTTATTTTTATTATGTAATGTTGTGCCTAGATGGACGTGCAACATGTAAAGATTTCCATGGAATATTCTTGATGAGTTGTATTGTAACATTGTGAAAATATTTTATGTAATTATTTAATATTGGGGAAAAGAATTAAATGCCCAATATTAAATGTGGGGTTAGTGGGTTAGGTAGCACATGGTTTTAGCACATGGTTTATGTAATACCACTTAGTGTTTTTGTGGGACTTGCTACTATATAAGCAGCCACAAGGGTAGTTGTTGTAGATAGAGAGAGAGTGACAAGGAGAAGACAAAAGGCAAGAGTCGAGTGGGACAAGGCTTGACAGGTTAGCCAAGGGAGCATTTGTGAAGGTTGAAAGCATGGCATGGGATGTGTGGATTCATGCTTGTTCACATAGTTTGCTCAGTTGTGGCTATGGCCATGAAGGCTTCCATGGTTGTAGGGCAATGGTATTTTTTGCTGAATAATACATGGTGATGGATGCTTTTGGAGGCTGGGTTTTTCCCTCAATAAGGGTTTCCCAGGGTATATCTTGTCACAATTTTGTGGGTATGTTGTCTATTCTCTTGCATGTGGATTTTAATTTCGTATTTATTTTAGATTTATTATGGGTTATGTGGAAACAGTTATATTCTTTATTGCCAAGTTTCCTTACAAAGTGGACCTTGAAGTTGGACTCTATATCCAAAATTAGGTAGGAGGTTATTAGTGAAAATGTCAAGCTTCTCCATTTCTGGAATTTTGTGAGAATACTTAGTGTACAGTTGTCTCCACCATTGGAGGAATGTAAGAAAAGGTTCTCCAAATTTCTATTTAAGGTTGCATAAATCTCCAATGTTGATAGGATATTGAATGTTATGAGAATACTATTGAACAAATGAATTGGCAATTTCGTCAAACATCTTGATACCAAGAGGTAAATGTGAAAACCACTCTAAAGCCTGACCATTGAGGCTTCTAGGGAATAAACACATGAGGTAGGTTTGATTGTGTATAAACTCCATAGACAAAGCACCAAATTCTTGCAAGTGATCTTGGGGATCTGTAGTACCAAAGTACTTGTCATACTTGGGTAGCTCTACGCCACATTGGAAAGGCAGCATGTTTATGCTTTTGTCAAATGGAAATGGACAAAGAGCATCCAATGTGTATGTTTTCATGGGTTTCTCTTTCTCGTGCATCATTTGAGCCAGTTGGTCTTGCATAATTTTCAATTATTTTTGGAGTTTAGAAGTTTCAGTTTCTTCTTCAGGAGTCATAATGGTTTCCACATTGAAATGAGAGGGTAGTTTAGCTCCCTCTTGGGAAAGTTTGAGAAAGTACTTTTCTTTTTCTTCATTGAGTAGGATTCCCATGACCTTTTGAAATTTTTTGTCTCTTCAAAAATTTTCTATGTGTTCAAGGATTATTTTCACCTCTTCTTGTTCCTCATCGGTGTTATAGTCTTTCTCTTTTTCTTTGTCATTCCTGGGTGGTTCTTGATGTTGACTATAACTACCATGTTCAAGTTCATGATTTATAGGAACGTGTTCAATTTTAGTGTGTTGTGTTTCAAAAGATCCTCTAAAAAAGGAATCAGACATCATGTTTGGTGATGTAAGACCTCTACCTATCTCAGTGTCCTCTTGGTACAAAGGATTCCTAATTTGTTGCAAGTTTGTGGAAAATGTTCGTTGAGTTTGAGGTGACCTGGCAGTTCAGGGAGATCATGAAGATGCCTCACTAGCTGAACTACATACAAATTGTGTAATGAAAGGTAAGTGACCTCTACCATAATTACGACCCCTAACATGACCTCGCCTAAGTCTAAGAGGATAAAACACGTTGTCGCTCTTGGTTGCAATAGTCATAGACAAGGACCAGAAGCAAGAACCTGGACAAGGACTGCACTAAGACTGAGTCTCAAAAAGGACAAGATAATAGTAAGAATGTTTTCTACCAAGGCATAAATGGTCTAACTTAAAGGCTAGAATAGCTAGAGATTACGACCAATGTGACACAAAATATGACAAGCATTAAGAGATGAAGACAAAAGATAACTTAAGAGATGAGACCAATCAAAGTATGAGACACAAGTCTTTAGCTAAGCAAAGTGCCACTATTTAGGACTATACACAGACAAAAAAGGACAACTCAGTGTAGGAAACTGACTGGACTAAGATCACAGATTAGTCAAACTGACTGATTTGATAGTTTTAGAGTAGGATTTCGTGCAAAGATTTTCTGCAAGCTATGCAAAGAAGTTCAACAAGTTGTCTACAAGCTATGCGAAGAAGTTCAACAAGTTGCACAAAGACACACTATAGTAGTTTAATTTTGTGCGAGGACTTTTCCTGTCTCACATTAAGAAGTGATAGAATAGTTGAGACAAAGTTAAGATTTCTTATAGGTATGTGCAAGATCTCACACAAAGACCTAAATGGGCTTGCGTGAAAAGATGAATTCTCAAGAAAAAAAAGTACAAGTCTACAAAAAAAGTAGGACCAGATTAACAACAACATTAGATTTCAAAGAGATTTTCAAACTATTTGGACATATTGAACCAATTTATTAGACAAATTCAATTGGACAAATAGAGAGGTTAACTCAATAAGACATATGGACAATGTTTTAGGATTGAATCAAGGTAATGTGTTTGAACAAGACAGTGGGAAGCAAGCAATAGTTGAAAATAGTCCTACTGAGGGCAAAGCAACTTGATAGGATAGGAGGTCTTGACCTTTGTTCATTGTAGATAGTTTTGGACTTGTTTATGACTCAAGAACAAACATGCTTTATCCTTAGAAATAGAAAATGGTAGAGAAGGCAAAACCTTTGTCCCACATCTTATGCACATGTGTGTACCTCACATAGCCATGTCACCCGCTAGAGGGCACCCATTTTTTTTGTATATCCAAAGGACTCAATAGTGTATGCTAAACAAGTGCCCTTATAGCAGGGGATGAGCATCCAATAGCATGCCTATGGTGAGTTTTATAGGAGAGATTCTTCCTCCTCCTTACACAAAGATTATGCCTCCTTTCAGAGGTGAACCAGGTGGCTTCTAACTAAGAGGTTTTTACTTGGCTTCCATTTGAATTAATCCTCGATGGCTTCATAAGTGGATTTGAGGCTAGTAACCCACACCAGCATCTAAAAGTGCACGCTACTTGCTTAATAAACCAGGGGCTGGTGCTAACCAGTGCACAAACAGAGCTTCCCCTTGATATGTGATATCAAGAATCAAGGGGAAGAAATTAATTCAACTTTGGAGTCTTTTGCTCTACAAAGCATCCTTATTATAGTGAGTTGGAATCTTTGGCGAAAGGAGTGTGCTCACTTGGGTCATTCTCAGAGGTTGGATCACTCTGGCAGGCCCTCTAAAGAATTGACTCAAACTGGTGGTTTCATCATAAGGGTCAAAGTTTATGATTTCCCTCAAGGGGAAAGAGCATACTCCTCTACCTTACTTTCTCACCCAAACCCGCAAAACAAGTTAATCACCAACTTAGCTTAATCAATCCCACCTTGGCCTATTCCAAGACTTTGATTCCTTAAAAGGAAATCATCATCCCTTCATTAAAGGCTTCATTTGGGAGAACCACTAAGTTTCTTGCCTCCCTCAAAATGTCATCTTTCAAAAGTGTCTAGGTTTCTGACTCACCCTTGGTCATGACCTCCAAGTGGTGAAGAGCATAATCTCCTATTCTTCTATCTTGCATCCTAAGAAGTTCACAAGCCCCTAATTAATCTAGTCTTGAAAGAAATAAATAAGACACACTATTTTGTGGGTTTGAAAATTGGTCTTCGACAAACATATCTTTGACAGTGTCCTGCAAGCAAACCATTAGTCCATGTTTGAGTGGGTTGTATGAGGAATCTTCAACAAATCATCTTATAGACAATAGTTAAGCTGTAGAAAATTAAAGAAATAGAGAAACACAAATTTTGATACATTAAGAATATGGAATAAATTGTGAAATAAAAATGCTTGAAATAGAGGCTCCTATTATAAGATCTCGTGCAAAATCTCTAGTAGAGCCATGCAAAATATTTTTACAGCTCATGCGAAGAAACAAGGTGCCACATGAAAGTTCGCGTGCTCAAGAACTTTCTTGCATGAACCTAGAAGAATCTTTGTGTGAAGATTCAAAATCCTCGTGCAAAAATGGATTATCTCGTGCGAAGATTCTTGAACCTGCATGGAATTTTATAGAACTGTACGAATACAGAGCTTGAAAACTTATTTTAAAAGTGCACAAAAGGCCTAAGAAATTGATTTTCTTGGCCCCATGGTGGGTGCTAGAAATGTATGTACAAAATGTGGGCCTCTAAACCTCACACACACTTCAACATGGTCAGGTATGTGGATTCATCCTAGAATGAACATCAGATTGTTCACCCAAGATAAGTCCTGCAAGATGACTTGTTGCCTCTTGTCTAAATGGATTTGCATGTTTAATATCCTCAAATGTGAGGTGTAGGTAACTAGACCCTCTAAGGGTGAAGGATTTAAATGCAATTAATCTATATGAATGCAATTATTCTAACATGAGATATGCATTTAATCTAAGAACATGTAAATAGAATTAACTAAATGAATGCATATTAATTCTAAATGATATTAATCTAGAAAATGAAAGTCTTATGAAAGTAGTGAGCTCAAATGAATGCACAATTCAGCAGTGATTTGATAGCAATTAATTCAACCTCTCTTCTTTTTGAAATGAGGAATTGAGAGCTTCTTAAATAGAAACCAAGAATTGATCAATGGTCAAGATCAATTTGGATGGATGGTCGAGATTAGAAATGAGATTCAGTTAGAATGGAAAGTTTCCTTATGAAAAGGAAGTTGACTATTTTAATTCCTTTTATGATTTCAGTCAACTAAGAGTTTCCATTTTTGAACTAAAGAGAGAATATTGGAGAAGATATTTGATTTAAGGAAATTAAATATGACCTCATAATTGAGTATTCTAAATTGAATAATTAAATTCAACAATTAGAATGAGACTATTTAATTAAATCAAATATATTTAATTAAATCAAATATATTTAATTCCTTTGTACATTAGCTAAAGAAGTAATTTAATTTAATTTAATTATAAACACTTATAATTAAATTTAATTTAATCAATAGGTTTAATGTAGCTAATTTGAGTCAATACTTAGGAATTAAATAAAGAGTGTGAGTAATGCAGATTAGGATTTTCTGCATTTGACAATTAAGTCAAGTAGTGAATATGAGAACAAGGATTTTCCTAGTGAAATAGGACTTTAGAATTGATTTAGATAGACCAGAATCAGTATAATGGCAATGAGCCAATTTTGGGGTATTACAGGTGTAGTGAGGGTCAGAGTTATCTGCAACCAGGGTGGTGCACAGGTGAGAGGAGGGATGGTTGGTTAGAGTTATGGAGCAAAGCAAGTGAGGACAAGATTTCCAGAGGATGTATAGTTTTTCCATTGATAGAGGCCATGAGTGTATGGTCCTATTAGAGATTCACAAGTGCATAGTTGCAAGTGTAGAAATACGTACTGCTAGAGGCATAGCCACTGCCAGAGAGGCTGGGAGGATCGACTAATTTGGAGGCTTGGATGAGTTCCATAGAGGTGTGGATGGGTGAAGTGTTGAGTACCTTATAGACATTCATAGTAGTGATGACACTAGGGCCACCACCACCACCACCACCACTGAGGATAGATGGGGCATCATCGAGTCAGATAGTTGTGATTAGACCAATTGCACCATTGATAGATGTGATAGAGTAGGCATGATGAGACGATATGGGTTCCCCTAGTGAACAAGGACCATCAGATTAGGCACCCCCACAGGAATGAGTTTATATTATTGTATTGTGGCCTCATTCTTCATTATGTATGATTATTCGCATTATGTTCACTAGATATTTATGTTGATGTACTTAGTTGATCCTTGATTTATATACTTTCATGTTATATGATCATGTAATGTTCATGTTGATGTATTTTATCTGATATTCATGTGATTTTAGCCACTTCATGGATCATCTGATTGTCATGTTGCTTTATGAGATATCTGAGCTTATAGATGTTTTAGATGTGTGCACTTGTTATATCATAGACTTATGCTTGCATGTGATTGTTTGATTTGATGATTATGTAAATGGTAGATGCAAATATGTATATATTTGTGAATGATGAATGTGGATAGATCATGAGTTAGAATAGATGGTGTGTCATTAATAATGTGATGAAAATGTGATGTGGTATTATGAATGTAATGACAAAAAATTAAATGTGGTAAAATAGAATGTGATATAATGAAAGTGGATGAAATGAAATAATAAAATGTGATATAATGAAATATAACATGAGGTAATGAAAATGATTTATAATGTAATGTAATGGAATGAAATGGAAAATGAATTGTAATGAAGTGAATGTTGTGATGAATTATGATAAAATGTGTGGAAAGGAAATGATATATCATTAAATACAGTGTGATTTAATGAGATGAAACAAAATAAAATAAAATAGGGAATGTAATGAAAATGCAACAAAATGAGTAATGAAAATGCAATGAAATGAGTAATGAAATGAACTAAAATATGTAACAAAATGAAATTAAATGAGTAATGAAGTGAAATGAAATGTAATATGTAACGAAATGAAATGAAATGAGTAATGAAGTGAAATAAAATGTAATATATTATGAAATGAAATGAGATAAGTAATGAAATGAAATAAAATTAAAAGTAATGAAATGAAATGAGATGAGTAATGAAATGAAATGAAAATGTAACGAAGTGGAATGATATTGTATGAAATATAAGAAAATGAAATTGATGAGTAACAGATTGAAAGGGGGAATGAAATGAAAATGAAATGAGGAAGGAAATGGATTATGTTATGAAAAAAAAAAGTATTGAAATGGAATGGAATGAAAATGAAATGGAAGATGTTATGAAACAAAAGGAGATAAGTAACGAAATGAAATGAAATGGAATATGTAATGAAATGAAATGGAATGAATAATGAAACAAAAATAAAATAGAAGATGTTATGAAATGAAAGAAGATAAGTAATGAAATGAAATGACATGGAATATGTAACGGAGTGAAATGGAATGAGTAATGAAATGAAAATGAAATGGAAGATGTTATGAAATGAAAGGAGATAAGTAACAAAATGAAATGGAATGGAATATGTAATGAAATGAAATGAAAATGAAATGGAAGATGTGATGAAATGAAAGGAGATAAGTAACAAAATGAAATGAAATAGAATATGTAATAAAATGAAATGAGATAAGTAATGAAAAATGGAATGGAATGATAAGTGAAAATGTAATGAAATGAAATTATAAGTGAGAGACAATGGATTGGAATAGGGAATGAAATGAAAATGAGATGAAATGACATGTGAGGCCATGGTAGATAATGAAATGAAATGAAAGGGGTATTAAAATGAAATGAAATGTGATAGGTAATGGATTCAAATAGATAGCAAGATAAAAATGAAATGACATGACATGTAATGCAATGAAATGGATAGCAAAAGGGAATGGAATGTCTAAGGAAAAAAATGATATATGAGGAAATGAGTAGAAGTAATAAAATGTCGAAGGAACAAAATGAGATATGATAGGATGACATGGAATAATGAAATGGAAAGAAACGTCTAAGTATGAGGGTGGGATGAAAGGAGATGAAAAGATAAATGGAAATGTGATAAAAAGGGATGTGACAAATGAGGTGTGAGTGAAGGTGAAAAATGGAAGGAAATGAAATTGTTTGAAATTCAAAGCCTATAAGGTGGAGTGTCAACTTTTGAGATTCAAAAGCCACAAAATGAATGGATAAAATGGTGAAATGAAGGAGATGGAGGATGAGAAAAGATGATGCAATGAATTAGATTAAATGGAAGGTGATTAAATGAGATTGTTTGAGATTCAAAAGCCACACAAGGTAGCAGATGAGGTGGTGCAATCTGATAGTGACAAAAAGTATTGAAGAGTCAAAGGCCACATAATGCAATGAGGGGATTGAAATGGTGAATTCATGAAGTGTAATGCTGGCATGCATGGGATGAAGAAACAAAGTCCATGATAGTTAAGTGCTGAGAAGCTTGCTTTGAGATTGATGTTGATGTTGTTATCTATTTTGTTGATAACCAATCATGAAGTTGTTGATTAATGTTGATGAATTGTATCCTAATTTATGTGCCAACCATTTGTTTTGAAAAGAACCCAAGATGAAAAATAAAAATTAGATGAATACAACTAACTATCACCTTTTTAAAGAGATGC
The DNA here is from genome assembly GCA_028749045.1 of Cupressus sempervirens. Lineage (NCBI taxonomy): Eukaryota > Viridiplantae > Streptophyta > Pinopsida > Cupressales > Cupressaceae > Cupressus > Cupressus sempervirens. The sequence continues at coordinate 966,308,745 of CM053787.1, forward strand.
AAACTAATTTTCATCATAGAGCATGTAATAAAAAGTGACTAAGTACAACCACCACTAGCTTAGCTATAGTGATATGAATACTATGTCACATTGAGAAGTACCAACAAAAGAGGAACAATGTACAAGAAAACATGACAACCACTAAGAAACAAAAGCTATAGTCGTAGGATAATAAAAATAGACATACTAAACAGTCACATGTCAGATAAAAGACCTCACCTAACGTAGCACACAAAATTGGTTGAGGTGCACATGGTGTTCCATCCGAGAGGAGGCACTTATAAGTGGACACCAATAATGTGCAAAGCCAAAGAATCACAGTAGTTAAATAGTGAAAAAGCCATAAAAATATCATGACTTCATCCCAGTATCTCTAGTCAAACACATCATCAAGGTACTAAAGGCACATGATAGCATAGAAAACCATTATGTGTGAACCAGGTGTGCTTCTAATTTTGTATAATAGTGTTAAGTTTGTTCAAGTCTACCAAGGAGTAACTTGTTGTATCAAGTGGATGGGAATGCATGAGATGTGTCAGTGGTGATTTAGTAGTAGAATCTAGTGGTCAGTGTGCATCAGAAAAAATTTGGGTGGCCAAATGTTGAAGCCAAGGGTCAAGTGTAACGTGTACTAGTACAGTGGGATATAGAGAGTGGATATGTAGAGGAGTAGTATAGAATGAGGCTCAAGTGAATGATGGTTATAAGAAGGTGAATAGTATGGTAATCAATCAAGGTGAAGTGAGTAGTAGAATATGATTATTGGAGAAATTGAGAAGTTGTGGGATTCATGCAAGTGAAAGTATATTAGGCTCACTAGATCAATCACAATAGGAAGGTGATGCTAGCTAGGGAAGGTGGATGAGGCAAGGGCAAAGAGAAAAAAAAATTAGGTGAACTTTTGAGGAGTGGGTGGATCAGTCAGAACTCCAAGTGTTAGCTTTGGGTTTGGGTTAGGCAATCTAGCCAGGACAATGGCCAACACAACTTGAAGAGGTGGGGATAGAGGCAAAATAAATACCCTTATCAGCTTTAATGATGTTCTGTAGGACTATAGTGCAACAAGAATTGTAGGTGGTAGTAGATGACAAGCCAATGATGTAAGTGGAGGATAGTTCATTTGGGAGGATTAAAAGTATGTTGGGAGTGAAGGAGGAAGTGGGGGAAATAAAATCTCTAGAAAAGTCTATGGGAGAAACTTCAAAGGATGTAGGAGGTGTTAGTGGTGGTGAAGTAATGAGTGGGACACATCAGTGGATTAGCCTTAGGATACTGAGATGAGGGTCAATAGAAGGGGGAATGAGTAGTGTAAATGAGGGGGAGCCATCGCTAGAGGTGAGAGATAGAGATCAATCATCACGAGATGTGGAGGGATTACATAGAATATTAGTTGTAGAGAGAGTTTGAGCATAGAATGCAGAATAGGAGGTTGCATTTTTGCTTGGATTAATAGAGAAGGCTCAAGAGGATGGGGCACAAATGAAGGAAAAAACATTATAGGTAATGGTAGATACAGAGCAGTTGTGGGTGCAATCACTAGAGATAAAGTTGTGTGTGGAACATGCATGAGTGGAGGGAAGTGATGTAGGAATGTGGGTTGAATGATCAAGGGCTTAGCGATTGCAAGAATCACTAAAGATGGAGCAGGTGGGTTTGGAGAGCACACAGAATGAGCTAGTGTTATTGTAGTTGTAGTTTGAGTCATTTAGGGAAGTTATTACAAAGGAAAACTCCTTGGCATTGAAGTTGTAGGAGCTATTAGTGTTAAGTGAGGGGAAGGTGAGGCAACTATAGTAGCATTTGGGTGAGGCAAAAGTAGACATGGAGCATTGGTGAATGATGACTAATCAAATGCAATACGAGCGAGATGCAGACCAACAAGCGATCACTGCATAGAGGGTAAAAAAGTTGGTAGAGAATGAGTTCATGGAAATGCATCAGAAGGAAAATGTACACTGGGAAGCTGCATATTGGATGGGATGTTATTATTGGGCATTCTTGAATGAGGACTGACAAGAGATGTAGTTTATAGATAGGGAATTTACACATCTATTGGACACACAATTACATGGTGAAAGGTTTCCAATTCCCATGAATGCAGTGTAGACATGTAGGGTGTTGACACTAGGGGCTTCTTCATCTAGAGATAGGCTAGAAGAGACGCCATTGATTGGACACCATATTGTGCCACCTCCCCCAGGAGGCCAGAACAAATAATCTGCTAGACACTATTGGAATGTAACATTGTCATTACCATCATAGGAGAATAAAAAGTTTATGCTTATTATTGTGGCAATTGATGTTGATTGTAATGCATTGTTATGTGTATTTTTGGTATTTTTGAAATATTTGGATTTTTTGTGGTTTTGTCAAGTATTATAATGTTTTTGGGATGTTTGGTAAATATTTTAATGTTTTTGTGATAAATGTTGGAACGGTTCAACTCTTGTAAAAGTGGGAACAATATAATCTGTAGGGTGAGGATAACTGTGACTGGTAGGCAAGAATGCTTATGGGTATGTTAAGAGCCATTACAGACAATAATAAAGCCAATGTGGGGGCGTTTCTCTAGGTGTGTGATGAGACGAACATTCTCGAGGCTTATGAGAAGGTGTTTGGGGCCCAAAAGAGGACAGTTGGGTCTCAAGTAGATGAGATAGGGCCTTGAAAAGGTGCTTCAACTCAAGAAAGGTGTGTTGGGAAATCCTATAAATAGGAAGGAAATCTGAGAGGCAAGGGACCCAAGTTTTAATGCATCTACACTATAGGCATATTTAGACTTATCATTTTAGCATTTTCATTGTAGCAAGTTCATAGCATTTTAGCATCATTTTGTATCATTTAGCATCATCTATTGCATATTAGTTCATGGCATGATCATTTCAAGATAATTTCTAAGAGTTGTATTTCACATATAACCTACATTTTAGTCATAGATCTTGCATGTTTTCATTGTAGATCTACATTTTTAGCATAATCCCATTCTAGAACTATCACTAAGATGCTAATCTGAGAGCTATTTTAGCAGTTATAGTTAGGGAAACATGAGATGCTTGTAGAGATTAAATTCTAATGATGATATCTTGGGTCTAGTATAGCTTGTTGTTAGTCCATTTTCATTCTACACAAAAGTTTCATGAATAGGCGTTCACATTGTGTACAAAATGGCACTCATCATGGGGCATTTCTCTAGGTGTGTGACAAGATAGACATTCTTGAGGCTTATGAAAAGGCATTTGGGGCCCAAAAGAGGACACTTGGGTCTCAAGTAACTAAGATAGGGCCTTGAAATGGCACTTTAACTTGAGAAAGGCATGTTGCAGGCCAAAAAGACATCAGGGGTCTTGAAAATGGAAAAATAGGGCCTATAAAAAGGTGTTTGGGCTGAAAAATTTGTTTAACAGGCCCAAAAAGGTGTTTGAGGGGCCTAAAAAAGGCTCTTTGGGCCTGAAAAGGTGTTGGAGGGGTCCAAAAAAGGACACTTGGGCCTTGAAAAGGTGCTAGAGGGGTTTGAAAAGGACTTGTGGGCCTTGAAAAAGGCATTAGAGGGGCCTAAAAAGGCTCTTTGGGCCTAAAAAGGTGCTAGAGGGGTCTGAAAAGGATGCATGGGCCTTGAAAAAGGTGCTAGAGGGGTCCGAAAAGGATGTGTGGGCCTTGAAAAAAGGCACTAGAGGGGCCTAAAAAGGTGATTTGGGCCTTGGAAAAGGTGCTAGAGGGGCCTAAAAAGGCACTTTGGTCCTAAACAAATGCTAGAAGGGGGAAACAAGCTCACACGCTTACGCTTACTTATTTTGTGCCTCTGGTTAAGTGGAGATTAAAGAGTTTGATGGATATCTAGGTTTTCAAGATAGCATTAATATATTTGTTGAAGGGGGCTAGACTAATCGTAGCCATTGCAACTTAAATAAGATTGATGATCCATGGGGGAATTGTTTCTCTTGATAAGAGAAAGGAAATAGGGGCACCTCTTGCACTATCTGTGTTGTGCTAGATTTTCCAAAGTCCCACAAAATGTTTCAGGACATTACTACGTTGCTTCTTAATATCAATGAGGCATGTTGGGTTCAAATATTTGATGTCCTATTATATAGACTAATTGAGCTAAAGTCAGGTAGGAATTGACAAGAATTTTGGGGTGTTAATGTTTTGAGCTTTCATGGCCATGTTTAGCAATTATTGACCCCCTTTTGAATGCTTTATGCTAGTTGTGAATTTTTTTGCTATTTTTAGATGATTTTTGAATTTTTTTGATAATTTTGGGCTTCTTTTTTTTTGATAATTTTAGGCAATTCTTGAATTTTTTGATAATTTTATGTAATTTTTGAATTTTTTAAAATAATTTTTGGATTTTTTGGTATTTTTGGATAATTTTTGGGTTCGTGGGAGTGAAATAGAGAATGTGAGTGAGATTTGTTGGAATACAGGGGTAACCAAGACCCTATGAGGTACCTAAAGAGGCAATGAAGGGAGTTTATGACATCAAATGGGTTGACTAAGGGCTAAAATAAACATTGGATTTCCTTAGACAAGGTGAATAGCAGAGATGTGCATTGATTTTCCTGCAATTCATGTCTATGGTATCTCAATACATAATTAGACTCCCTGTTTTATTGAATTTGATGTGCTCCCTGTTGTTGCTATCATACTAGTTGTCTCCACTATGGTGAACTACATTGGATGCCAAAGAGCCATGGAATTGTGACTCATAAGTTCTTCTTGAATCCTACCACTCCCACTTCTAGTTCTACTTTAGTCTTTGCTTTGTGGTATGGATAGGGGTTGTTGCATGAACATAAAGAGTTGTGGGCATACATTCAATCAAGGAAAAGGGCTTTGATTAGCTCTTGTTATTATTATTGCTATTATGGACTTTGTTTCCCTTGCTCTACTACTGTTGTCATATTTTCTATTTCTACTGCTATGAACCACATTTGATGCCAAAAGATCTCAAAATTGTAACCCATGAGTGTTTCTCAATTGGGTATGTGTGGAATTAACTTGGTGGTGCTTGAAACAAGAAAAATTTGTCCAAAGACGGTTGCTTGAGGGTTGTCTTAACTGTTATTTAGCATTGAAGGACTTGTGTTGTTTAGGGAAGTCCAAAAGTTTTGTCTCTCTCCCCTTTTCAAACCAAAGGTGGCATTCTCACTTCTTTTGTACCATTTTATTTTTTTGGCATTTTTGATGCTTTTTTTTTTTTTTTGGTATTTTTGATGTTTTTCTCAAAGCTTTTAGACATAAAACTATTTGAGATGGATACTATTGATAGGTTTTGCTAATTTTGTACCATCACAATCTATAAGTTGGTAAGTACCAGTCCTAAAGGATTCTGTGATAAGGTAAGGACCAATCCAATTGGCCTCCCATTTTCCTTTCTTTTCCTTTGTTGCTTAGTTCTTAGGGTTTTCTTTGAGCACTAGGTCACCAATCTGAAAGACACGGGGTTTGACCTTTTTGTTGTAATGTCTTGATAATCTATTCTAATACACTTTGAGATGTTCATGTGTTGTACACTAATGTTCTTCTAACAACTCTAGTTGTTCTAGATAGGTCACTCTATAATCCTCATGTGAATAGACATCTTGAAGAGTAACTCTCAAGGATGGGATCTCAACCTCTAAAGGGAGAATAGCATCATAGCCATAAACCAAGGAGAAGGGTGTCATGCCTATAGGCATCCTAACACTCATCCTACAGGCCCAAAGGGTAGGGTTTAACTATAAATTTCAATCCCTACCAATATCATTGACAGTTCTTTTGAGGATGTTAATAATGGTTTTTTTGGTGGCCTCTACTTGGCCATTGCCTTGGGGATAATAAATTGATGAAGAATGGTGTATAATGTGAAATTTTTCACATAATTCATCAATTATTTGGTTTTTAAAGTACAAGGTGTTATCTATGAGAATGGCATGAGCTATACCAAACTGACAAATGATATGGTTGAGAACAAATAAGGAGATCTATTTTCCCATAGAGTCGGCAAGTGGCACCACTTCAACCCACTTGGTGAAGTATTCAATGGTGGTGATAATCCATTTATTCCCATTTGAGTAGGATGGATGGATGGCTTTGATTAAATCAAAGCCTTACTGATAAAAAAGTCATGGCATGGCCAAAGGGTTGAGCTCTTGGGCTGGTGCATGAACAAGGTTACCATGGATTTGACATTTTTTGCAGATTTTGACATAGTAAATAGAATCCTTTTCCATGGTTGGCCAAAACTAGCACATTCTAGGAATCTTCTTTGCTAATGTGAACCCACTGGAGTGTGACCCACAAATCCCTACATGGACTTCTTGTAGAGAGACTCTAGACTCATCCTCTTTGAGACATCTAAATAAAGTACCATCAAGACCTTTCCTATATAGCATATCAGCCACCAAGGTGTACCGAGAGGTTTTTTGAATGAAATTTCATTTTTGGTTATGTGAGAGGTCAGACAAAATGGTGTTATCATGGAGGTAAGTGATAATGGGACTGTACCAAAAGGAATTGGGAGCATCTAGGTGGCAAACAATAAGGGAATCAAGTTTAGTAAACATGGGTTGAACCACCTCTTCCACTAGGAACTCATACCTCTCACGCTACTCTAAGAGTTGAAGTAAGGAGGCCAAGGTGGCCATAGCATCTACTGCTCTGTTCCTTTCTCTAGGAATTTGTTCAAAAGTAATGTGAACAAAACATGCCTTGACTGTATCGACTATATGTTTATAAGGCAAAAAAAATTCATCTTTGGTCTGATAAGTGTCAATAACTTGATTGATGATTAACTAGGAGTTGCCATAAACCTCTAGGGCTATTAGTTTCCATTCCAAAGCTAACTTGAGACCCAAGACCAAAGCTTTGTATTTGGCCATGTTGTTGGTGCAAGGGAAGATCAGTTTGTAAGATGTAGGGATGGTAAAACCAAGTGGCTTGATGAACAAAATACCGATGCCTAACCCATGGTATGTGTAGGAACCATCAAAATAAAATTTTCATCTTACTAGCTCGATCTAAAGAATGTGCATATCAAGGAAGTCAACTAAGATAGGATTGGAACTCTCTATAGGCACATCTACCAATTGATCAGCAATGGCCTATCCTTTTATCACCTTCCTATCATCATAATCAATGTCAATTTTGCTTAGGATCATCACCCATTTAGCCAGTGTGCCCATTAATGTTGTCTTGCTGAGAAGGTATTTGAGAGGATCAATTTTGGAAATGAGCTTGACTTTGTGTTTTAGGAGATAATGATGTAGTTTTTAGGAAGCAAAAACTACGACTAGGCAAGCCTTTTCAATGAAAGAGTAATTAAGTTCATAGTTGACCAAGGTACGACTGATGTAATAAATGGCTCATTCTATTCCTTGGTCATTTTCTTGTGCTAGGTGGGCTCTAATTGATTTATCTATTATAGAAATATATAATAGTAATTTTTTGTGTGATACTAGAGGTACCAACATAGGCGAATTCATCAAATAGGTTTTAAGTGTTTCAAAAGCTTTCTGACACTAATCATCCCACTTAAAATTTATGTCTTTATGTAGCAAGTGTGTGAAAGGTAAACACTTTTCCACCAATTGAGAAATGCATCGATGAACTAACTGAAGCTTACCTTGAAGAGAGTATAATTGATTCAGGTTCTTTGGAGTTTGTATACTAATTATGGCTTGTATCTTTTCAGGGTCAACTTATATCCCTTTGGCTGAGACAATATATCCTAGGAACTTGCCTAATTTGATGCCAAAAGCACATTTCTTGGGATTAAGCCTGATCTTGAATGCTTTTAGGTGGGTAAATAGTTTGGCCAGTATGGAAAGATGTTCTTCTTGACTATGAGATTTGGCAAGAATGTCATCCACATAATCTTCCATGAAGATATGCATCATATCATGATAGATGGTGGTCATGACTCGTTGATAGGTAGCCCCAGCATTCTTTAACCCAAAGGGCATTATATTCCAACAAAATATGCCCCATCCACAAGTAAAAGTTTTTTTCTCTTGATCTTCTAGTGCTATTTTGATTTGAATATACCCTAAAAACCAATCCATGAGTGAAAACATGGAATGACTTGCTGTGAGATCAAAAATAGTGTCAATATTAGGGAGGGGAAAGTCATCTTTAGGACATGCTTTGTTTAAATCCCAGAAGTTGATACAAATGTGTATGCTACCATTCTTGTTTGATATGGAGACAATGTTAGATATCCATGATGCATACACTAGGGGCTAGATGAAATTGGTGTTGATTAATTTTTCCAATTCTTCTTTGACTAATAGGGCTATATGGGGATGCATCTTTCTAATTTTTTGTTTTACAAGCTTGACCTCTGGCAAAATGTTAAGATGGTGGAGGATTAAGGTTAGGTCTAAATTGGGCATATCCACATAAGACCATGCAAAATTTATCTATATTTCTTTGAAGAATTCAATGAATTCCTTTCTTTCTTTTGTGCTCAAGGACTGTTCCAAATAAATGAACTTTGGTTCTTGTTCTGTGCTAATATTGACTAGTTCTATCAACTCAATCAAAATAGAAGATCACTCATTGTAATGTTTAGGTAAGGTATCAATTACCCCATCTGCAAGTGCCACGGTTGGGTTTTCACCTTGGGATGTGTCACTTTTGTTTTTTTCCATTTTTTAATCAAGATTAGCCACAACTTGGTGGTGGTCAATAAGGTTGTGAGATGCTTGCCCTACTCTAGTGTGATTGAGGTGATTGATACTTGACCTGACCATATTCTCTTATTCCATTCTTCATTGGCAAGATGGTTCAACCATGTTGAGGTAGATGAAAACTTCACGGTCAGTGTAAAAATGAGAGAGGTGATAAGGCTTAGTTGCATCCCAGTTAATGAGTTAATGATGGACTAGGGAAAGTAATTTGTAGTATGGGAAAGGTTTAGTGGAGTTTAAAGACATAATTTCATTAGATGGCTCATACGCTCTATCCATCAGATCTATGACATGGACTTCTTCTAGAGTGTTGAGGAAAGTAGAGCTTGTGAGAGATTCATGATAATCATCTTTAAATTCTACTAGAAAGAAGTTAGGGAATAAGGTTTGAAATTGAAACCCTTCAATGTTCTAAGCCACCCTAATGTACTCTATTTCTTGGTGAAGTGGATCTTGAACTATGAGTTGTTCTTTGTGTAGCCAAACTATTAGGGGTGGGTATGTGGAAAACATCACATTATTTATCATAGAGAGATTCCTCAGATAGTGACTCAAATTCCCATTTAGCAGAATTGTCATCATCTTCATTATTGAAGGTATTTATTGGTGGTTTTTCTATGGAATGTGAACTTGAGAGGGACAAATTTACAGTTACAATATCAATTGTTGCCAACATATAACTATCCTTTTGTTTGGGTACCCACATGAAGGTAGAAGAGGAAGGATCATTATGCTTTGGGTAAGCTTTGGAAGAAGTTTGTGCTTTGTCTTGTCCACCATACCCTACCCCTATTTTAGACTTGTTGGACCTAAACTGTGCCATTAGAGGTTCGATGATGCTTGCCCCTTTCCCTAAGGGACCATCTCCCTTGTATCCCATCTTTTTCATTAGGTCAAAGCCTTTCCCATGTAGGTGGGAGGAGATATCAATGTTCTATTGACTGATGTCTTCCACTGAGTTTGGAGGTGTGCCACTTGCTTTGATAAAATGTGCATGATATGGCTTGGTGGATGACAACTTTCCATGAGACCTCAAAGAAAGTGGAGGATCAAAGGAAACTGAGTACTCATCTACCCCTTTATGGTGAAACTTACACTTTCTATCAAATTCTTTCATTAGTTTATCCATTTCTTTAGGATCTTTTGATGATGACAAAGGTGAAGGAGTGGAAGGAACTGAACATACCACTTTCTCTTTACCCTTAGTTAATGTTGATGAGTGGTTGCCTGTTTGGTTAGTAGAGTGTGAAGTGTTTGTAGTTGTGGACTGGCTGATGTCATCTATTGGTGTATGAGCTTCTTTAATGTTATGAGGGACAAGTGATTTACAATACTGGGCAAAGTGTTGATCTCTAGGTATGGTCACCTCTTGACCCATGTAAGGAAATTTAAGGAATTGGTGGTAGGTGGAGGGAATGACTTGTATGTCATGAATCCATGGTCTTTCTAATAGGATGTTATAAGTTAATTATAGGTCTAAAACCTAACAAACAATCTCTTTCACAACCAGTCCTATTCTGGTTGGTAATATAACCATGCCTTTGGAATATCTTTCTTCATCATCATAAGCCTTGATGGTGTTTTTTTTTCTTGGGTCAACAACATCCTCTGTGTACCCAAGGGCTTTCACTAAATTGAGTGTGTAAATATTTAGACCAGCCCCACCATTGACCAATGCTCTATTAACTTAGTTCCTATGGATAAATACTTCAATGTGCAAAGAAGAATTTTGTGGCTGGATGACAAACATGTCATCTTGAGCTAAAAAAGACTTGTAGTGAGGGGCAACTAGGTTGATGACCATGTTCTAAAATCTACTCACATCTAGGTTGTTTGGCACTAAGGATTTGGTGAGTATTTCTTTATGCTCCAGGGAGATTCACAATAGTTTGAAAATGGAGATGTAGGGTTGATTCTTGAGTAATTGGTTAACTAGGTTGTACTGGGGCATGGAGGAACTTGGGGTTGCTTAGTTAGGATTTGTCACAAGTTCTGGTAGGATAATTTTAGAGGCTTGACCTCAGGTAACGATGTTTGATGACTATTTTTTGTTTTTATCTTTTATTATGATGACATTTATAGTGTCATCAAATCTGGAAATTATGCCAATGGTATTATCTTAGTGATGTTCATAGGTTTGAGGAGGTGTGTTTTGATTATCCTTGGAAGACTCCCCCTTTTCATGACTCATGGGTTCTTGAAGGCTGTATGGTCTTCATTATTGCTAAGATTATTTACTTCAATGGTTCCATCATTTATTAATTTTTGGATGAACCCCTTAAGAGTGAAATTTTTTTTGTTAAGTGCCCCCAATTTTGATGATAGGCACAAATGTTTTTTTCATTCCACTATTTCAACTTGACTTGGGGTTCATATGATTTGGCCTTGGGTAACATAATGAGGTCATCAGCCAAGAGTGTTTGTAAAGCACTCTCAGAGGACACCCCTATGGGTGTATACTCCTTAGGTATATTAGAAGATTGATATCTTCATGGGGGAGGAGGTTGATTGTAAGAAACTTATTGAATAGATGTAGAGGGAGTCTTTGTGTTATGTCGATAAAATGTGTAGGCATTATTTTGTTGAGGTGTGATAATGGGACTTAGTTGATTTAAAGGGGGTTGAGTTTGAGTTTTAACATGGTTGACTTCAACTACCCCATCATTTGTGGTGTTTTTGTTATTGTTTCTCCACCATGATTTATGTTTTTCATTGGACCAATCAGAGGAATTATGCATCTATGTGGAATTGTTGGAGAAACCTTTACCATCTTTGGATAATTTAACTATGTCATTGTTTACCAAGGTTTTTTCCACCTTATCTGCATTTTCTAAGGTGGTTTTAAAATCTTTAAGCCCTTGGAGTTGGAGCCAATAATTCATTGGCTTTGAGAGACTATTAATGAAGATATCTTTCTTCTCTTTATCCAACATGTCTCTATGATATTTGGAAAACATGTGCCTCCACCATTGTAGGAAGGCCTTGAATGATTCACCTAGGAGTTGTTTTGTGTTACATAGATCAATCATTGTAACTTATCTTTCAATGTTATAAGAATATTGGTGATAAAAATGGAGGCCAATTGATCAAAATTTTTAATATGGAGGGTAATTTGGAGAACCACTCAATGGCTTGCCCCCCCAAGGCTCCTAGGAAATAGATGCATTAGGTACATTGTGTCATGGAAAAACTCCATACTTAGCATATAAAATTTCCTAAGGTGATCTTGTAGATCTAACGTACCAAAATATTTATCATATTTTGGTATCTACACATTTGGAGGGAAACTTGTGAAGGTGATTCTTTTATTGAATGGTAGGGGACACACCTTTTCGAGGCTAAACTTTGCAGGTTGTGTTTTCCCTCTTTTCATCTTTTCCATTTCTAGTTGTAAGTCTTGCAATTTTTGTGTGACTATGTCTAAAGGTGACTCTTCTTCATCTCATTTCAGATTGGTCACATCAATGTCAAATGGCAATTTCGCACCACGTTGTGCTAATGTAAGTATGTAGCATTCTTTGTATTTTTCTAGTATCTTGTCCATGATATCAACAAGTTTGGGATTTTGCTCAAAATCTTCAATTTAAGATTCAACACTTCTATTATCCTATGCATGAGATGAACCCATTGTGGCTAGGGATTCTAAATTTTGATTGAATAAGGGTGACTTGGGAGTAACTTTTTTCTACACACAATCCATTATTGTAGTAGATTTGAGGAGGTTTAGAGGTTTTGTGCGTTTGATGGTTCTACTTGCTATCCTAGCACTCACTCGTATGGGCGATCATTTTAGTTTTTTTGGTACACTTATTTTATGTGGTGGCATGAAAGGTGTGTTGGATTCTTTTAGTTTTTAGGAATTTTTCAAAAGGTGAATGTTTTTGTTGACTATGATGTGTTTGTAGCAACAAGCTAGATTGGACATGGTGTTTTCCACTATTCATAGGATAAGGTTCACTTTTATGAAGTTAGGCAAAGGGCTGGATGTGTGTCTCCAAATGTTTCTAGCTTGATGTGTGAAGTGATGTAATGGTAATTGTTGGGTTGATGATGATGTAGTTTTTCTTATTTCAAAAGATGTCTTCGATCAAACACAAAAATTCTTAGATTTTATAAAATACCAGCAAGGAAAAGGGTATCCAAATTTATTATTTTTTCACAATTATTATGCATGCAGATAGCCTTTGTTTTATGTTTTTTCTTAGATGCGTCACATGAATGGTTAGATGCACTATTTTAGTAATCAAATGCACTATTTTATTGTTCATATGTGTTATTTAAATGCTTAGATGTGCTATTTTAACTATCATATGTGTTGTTTTCTAAATTAGATGCATTGTTTTAAGTTTCAGATGCATTATTTTATAGGTGTATGCATCATAATAGAGATCAAAAGCATTACATGAATATTTAGATGCACTTTCTTACGTAGTATATGCGCTACTTTCAAAAATGTCTTCATCTTAGACTTGGTTTCTCTATACCAGTTTGAGATTTGTCTTTCTGGAAGGTTTGTGATCTACACTAGTGTTCATTATTAAGTTTTAAAGCACTTCCAAGCAAAATACTAGTGAGATTAAAAAAAATAAAAATTGCATGCACCTAGAAAATGGAAGAAAAATGGCTTCCTATCAAGGTTATCTAAGGCTAGTGACTAGTGAGTCTTAGTGTTCCAACTATGTTTGAATTTACCTCTCCTATGACAGAGAACTTCCCACCAATGCTAGTGAGGTTTGGCATAATCCCTTGTGAGACTACTAGAGGAAGGCTATGTTCCAAACATAGGTGGCTTGCATTCAATTAAGAATACAAGATTGGGGGGTAATCCCTCTCACTAGCCCTGCTAAGGCAACTCAAGAGGTAGCACTTCTATGGCTAGATGATCCTACCTAGTAAAAAGAAAGAAATGGAAGTCACAAATAGGTTTGGGAATTTGATCACTTGAGAAGAGTGAGAGCATATCCCTACTATTTTGTCTCCCCAAGCAAGACAGACACAAAGGTTTAATTACCAGCCCTTATACTATTGAAGATAGGAGGCTCCTAATTAGACTATGTGTGGGTTCTTTTCTCATTCAATCATGATTGATCTTTACAAAAGATCAATCATTTTGATCAACTCAAAGGAGTTGAGAGCATAGGCCTACTTCTTTATCAAATTAGTGAGATTGAACGTTCTTATTAAGCTATGTTTGAAAACTTAGAAATACCACACTTTTAATTAATGAGAGCTGAGGTCCACCTACCTAATTTAGAGCTAGCAAAGGCTAGGCACATTTATGAGGGTCTTTGTTCCTATTGTGTGCTATCTACAATTTGAATTCTTTTTCATTAACACAGAAGGGACCTGTAAGCAAAAGATATTTGGATATGGAAGTTAGATTTAGAAAACTACAATTTTTACTAGATGCACTACAAACATGCTCATATGCATTATAGTAAACCTTATATGCATTATTCTATCATGAAAATTTAGTATAAGAAAATTAAATGCACTGTAAAATGCTTCATATGCTCCACAGAAATGATTTAATGTGTTATAGAACTATTTAAAAGCATTATAAGAAAGATGTAGATGCATTACAAAACTATGCAAATGTTTTATAAAATAATGTATATGTGCTATAGAAAGATTAAATGCATTAAAATAGAGTTTATAAGCATTAGAATATCTCTCAAAAGCATTGAAATGGAGTGCAGAAGCATCAAAAGGTTTAGATCCGGCCCTTCTATGTTCAGGGAAGACTTTAGAATGTTTTTCATGTTGATATGAGGTCTCCTGAATGTAGTAGAACTTGTATTTGATCAAATCTGCACAAGAGAATAGAAAAACCCATAGATCTATACTAGAAATAAAATATTAGACTGAAAAACTTGAAAATAGAGAGGCTTTTAGTTCAGCCCCGTGATGGGTGCCATTTTGTACATGGTATGAATGTGTATTCATGAAAGTTTAGTGTAGAATACGAATGGACTGATGACAAACTATACTAGACGCAAGATATCATCATCAAAATATAATCTCTACAAGAATCCCATGTTTCCCTAATTAAAACTACTAAAATAGCTCTCAGACCAGCATCTTAGTGATAGTTCTAGAATGGGATTATGCTAAAAATGCAGATCTACAATGAAAACATGCAAGATCTATGACCAAAATGCAGATTATATGTGAAATACAGCTCCTATAAGCTCTCTTGAAATGATCATGCCATGAACTAGTATGTAATAGATGATGCTAAATGATACAAAAATGATGCTTAAATGCTATGAACTTGCTACAATAAAAATGCTAAAATGATGAGTCTAAATATGCCTATAGTGTAGATGCATAAAAACTTGGGTCCCTTGCCTCTTAGATTACCCTCCTATTTATAGGATTTCGGAAGGGGTTGGGGTAAGAATCAAGATTTTCACTTTTGACTGGGGGTGAAAATGAAACTGAAAATATCTCATAAGAGGCCAAGAGGAAGAGTCCAACAGACTTGGTTTTGAGGATAATATGAGCATTTTTCAAATTCTTTTAAATGGTAAAAGGTATATTTTCAATCTTGTGAGGATAAATAATTTTATTGATTTAATAAATGATTTATTTTCGACACTTTTTCTTTTTCTTTCTCCCTTTGTGAGTTTCATTTTATGAATTTGAATTGTTTTCTTCCTCTTTTAAAGTTGATTTAGGTCTTGTCGATTTGATAGGTGATTAATGACCTGATGTGATTTTTTATTTGAAAGTTTGTTGTGTTTCTTCTAATTTTCTCTTTAATTTGGACTTGATTGATTGAAATTGTGTGATTTAGGTCTTTGCCAATTTTTGAGTGTCTACAGATGAAATGTTTGCTGAGTGTTGATTTGTTTCCATTAACTAGGAGGCATCATTGTGATAGGAAATTGAGTGCATTAGGGTAAATTATTTCAAGTAAAAGGAGAGAAATGGCTTGCCAAAGTGTTGGTAAAGATGAATTTGGAAAGAAAGGACAAATGGGTTTGTTAGCCATTGATTGAGAAGAGACTAATGATTTGTGAGGCATTTTTGAAGCCACAGATGAAAGATAGGATAAACATGAATGGATCCTACTTTAATTTAAATTCAAAGTCATGGATCATAAATAGTCTTCAAAGGATAATTTTTAGACCCTACATATGATTCCATGTTGCCCAGCAGTGCAAGTCCATCTCTCAATGCATTAAAGGTATTATGAAGTAAAAATCAAATCATTGGGTGTCTTAATTGAAAAAGAAAAAAATTGAAGGGTAACTTCCTCTACCATGAATTTAGGTAGAAATAATTGGAGAAGTATTATTATTGAATGGAAACACTAGTAGGGCTATGGTAATTGACCCAAAATGTTATTGGCAAGTTGAAATTGTGCATTCTATTTAAGAATGAAATGCCAATGTTTTAATGTGAGGATCTTTCTCTTGAGCCTACCATTTCAAATTATTTTATGTTCATGGTACAACACCAATGATAGAGCATAACATCCACAATAGGGTGTTACAAGGAAATCCATGACAAAACAAGGGAGATGTGGGTTGATATGGATATTGCTGCCAACTTTAGTATTTCTTAATATTTTAGATCATATAGTGATGCCCAAATTAATAAAAATGATAGATACTCAACACCTGCAAGAAGAAAAAAAATATAGAGAAGGGCATCCATGGTAGAGTTGAATAGAACAACCATAGATATAAAGGAGCCACAATGTGATAGTGTTAAGGAGGAGAATGTGGTTTAGTCAATAAGGGCATGAATGAATTCTAGCAGCCAAATTGGTTTGGGCTTTGATGCATCTAGTTTGATGGTTTCATGGGTAGATGCTGCACTTCAACTAGTTGCAAATGATTTAATCAATTGCTTCAACTTCATTGTTAAGAAGATTTATAGCTGGCAACACTAGATGTGAGGCGACCATAGTGGAAAAGGAAAAACTTGATCCTTGGGTGAGAAGCATGAATATCAAGCTGAGGTCAATAGGTTGTTATTTATGTTGTGATTGTAGAAGGAGGCTGTGAAATAGTTGAATAAGATGCACACTCCAAGGAAGATGTCAAAGACTATATAGTTGGATATGAGGTCAAGATAGCTCCTAGCCATTCTCCATATCATTAGACAAAATGGAGGAAATCTCTAGTTTGAAGGGGCAAAATCGATCAATCTAGCGGGTGATTGCAAAGGTCATTTAATCCTACATTACCTATTTTGATACCTTTGAAGCTCATGTGTGGGGCCCACCTAACTAGCTAGAGATGATTGAAGTCAAACCCAACTTTGACTAAAGCACAAGAACACATTGCTACATGGCATGACCAGGAGACCCATCATAGCATCGAGAGATGGAGAAAAATGATGCTAAGATGCTACAAGAAATTAGGTAGTCAAAGAGGTAAAATTTTAAAATGTGATGCTATGATGATGACAAAATTTTGGGAGTCTAAGGTTGAAGGCATGAGATATTATGAGATCATCATATGATAATAAATTCAAAATTAGACTTAAGATGTTAAGATGGATCATAAGATTGGGAAAGGATGTTTGAAGAGTTAAGATGATGAAATATTAAGATGTTATGACAGTGTTTTCATTGTGAGATTGTGAGAGAGAAATGGAAGGCTTAAGTTATTATGATTGAGGTATGTGGGGCCCACCCAAGAATAGTTCAACCAATAAGAATCTGCCACATGGCTCCTGGGTATTGGAAAGAGAGATAAGGTAAAAAATATAGAATTGAAAATTAAATATAGATGTGTGTTCATTCTAAAATTGAAATATTTAAATGAATTTGATGATATTGTATAGTTTCAATGATATAGTCTTTTAAATTTTTTAATTTAATTCCTTTGTTAATGGCCCAAGGTCTAGTTTTTCAATTTGACTTTAGGGGCATCATTTCTACCCAAAATATAAAGTATTATATACTACCAACAATGGGTGAGCCTGAACTTTCCATTTCTATAGTTAGATTTTGCATAGGCCTCCATTGTAGGAGCTACAAGTAGTTTTTTTTTTTTGGGGCATTCTCAGTGATATTATAGTTTTCCTATTTTAGAAGGAATAATATCAGATTTTGATCAGTTTGAGATAAGATTAGATTCATTGAAAACCATAAAGAATTGGAATGAATTTTTTAACGGTAGTTGTAGAAGAGAAGGTTATGTCGGCAAGAAGTAGTTGAAGATTCACAAAAGGGTAGAATAAGACAAACCAGATTAGATTGAAAATTCCTCACATCTTATATAATATTTGATATTCCTTTAGAGGATATTTTTCTCATTAATTCTAAAGAAGATATTTCTGCAACAATCACATCAATTTTGATTGCCAGTAGATGTAGAAAGAGACAAGTTCAATAGTTGAAGGAAGAGTTTTCAGCAAGACACTTGGAAATATCAGATTTTTATCTAAGCCTCTTCCTATATATATATATATATTCTTCTTCTTTTCTCTTTATAAGGGTTCCAGTTCCATTTTTTCCAACTGAGAAACCACAAGGTTGGTTCTAGTTCTAGTCTAGTTACTATGAGACCATATTCCTCAGTATTTCTCTATTATGAACAATAGCAGTGTAGTTTCTTGAAGCATTTAAATTATAAAATCATTCCTTGTGTTATTCTCAGAGTTTTTCATACATCGTGATGTATTGATTTTAAAGAAATGAATACAGAGCTTTACTTGATATTTCATTCCAAAGTTTAAATCCTTTGTGTGGGTTCATAGTTTTCTGTTGATATATGCCCAAAGTGCATACTGTCTAGTTACAACTTGTTTTTGAATTTTTATGCCACCGTGTATCTTGTTGTTGGGTCAAGAACCTAAGAAATTTTTTGGTAAGCTCAAATTTTGTTTGATCATAAGAGGATCTAATAAGTACAAATTTTGTTTAAAGATAGATGTTTATTTGTAAGGTAGATATCTCAGTATATAAGTATATTTTGGGTATCCATGTGTATTTTGACTTATTGTATTCCCAATGGATAAGGGACTGATCAACTTGAAGATTACATGCTTTTGCTATTACATGCCCAGGTTATGCTAATTCAATCTTCAATCTTTCAATCTATTGCAGGTGATCTAATCATCCTCTCACATATCTACTTTGAAAGGAAACATGAAATGAGAAAATATCTTCCAAATTCATTCTCTCCTCCAAAATTTGAAATGCATGTCATACATTATAATCCAAATTGGTTCCTCTACATGGTGCATAACTGTAATATTAAAAAGTAGGGCACTATTTTTTAAGATAGAACTAAAATTTCCTCAAGTTCCATGGATTGTTATGAACAATGCCATCTCTATGTTTCTAGCACTTAAGTTCCACCAAGAAAAAATGGTTACCGATAAAATAGACCTCCTTAGCCTAGACCAACTCATATTTATTGAAGTCCTTATATATATTCTATTGTATTTCTTCCCCATCATCCTTTTGAATAGAGAAATTTGTTCCTCAGTCTAGATGTCATGATCAACAATATTCATGAAATCAATAAAAATTGTTTCATAACAAGGGGAATCTAAAAACCCTACCACATTAACCCATAATCTATGCAACCTTCTACTATGCTCTATTTTACACACACATAGATAATTCTTGAATTTTTAAACTTCAAATTCAAATTTAATTGAATATTGTACAGTCCACTAGCTATTACATGTTAACTAAATATATGTTTACATAATTTTTTATTATATTTTGCTAAAGACATCAAAGTCCATTATTTCATCATTCACACATTCAAATATCCTCTCTAATTTTGAAAAGTAATTTATAGAAGAACATTCATATTTGGTGCACCAAAAAGAAGCACAATTTACATATGCATTCTTGCATGGAGGGAGATTATTGTTTGCAACCATTGGCCTAGTCGTTGACCCAATTCATTTTTGCAATTCTAGTGATTTACATTTCCATCTAAAAATATTTATACATATCAATAGTGTACATAAAAAAGTAGATAGATGTTAGTTTCAATGTGTTAGATAGTTGGGGTTTTAAATAACATAGACCAAATTATTTGCACAAGGATAAAATTTCCTTTCCAATTTTTTTTGAACATATAGAATTGATCTCAAATATACACAAATATTGAACAAAAATTGAATGAAAATGTGTAGTTAGAGAGAATTAGTTTTAAGTCACAATACATTTGAGTTTTACACTATATCAAGGCTATCTTTCATATAAGGATGTCTAATTTCTTAATTTTACATCTAATTTCCTTAAATTATCATAATTACATATGAAAACTAGTCATCACTCATTAATCCAAATTAATTATTTTGTATTATATTGGATAAGCCTAGATTAAGTTTTGAGAGAGCTTAGTTTCTTTTGAATTATAAATATATAATTATGAGGTAACACAAAAATGATTTCTAGAGAGCAAGGATGATCCATTTTTTTCCTATAATTCAATGATAATATTACAAAATTATGTGGCATGTAGTTTGAATTATATGGTGGATTAATAATTTTCTTATCTAAATCGTTTTAAACCACATTATCTTTTGATAATAATAGACATAAAATAAGAATGTTGTTAATAATAAAATAAAAATAATGTTTCTACATATCTATATTTTAAAATATTAAAATAATTAAAAATTAATATTTAGCTGTAGTAAATTTCAAAAAAATGAATGGCTCATGCTTCTAAGTTTCTCTGCATTCAAAAGAAAAATGGAAAAATAAAAAAATAGGTTTCATTCCTTAATAAAAACAAAGTACTCTTTGTTGGATGCAAAAAACAATCTTAAAAATAATGACAAGGGCATGGCTAATAATCACAAAAGAATTTATTCCAAGTGTGGAGGGCTAACAATGCTACTTGCTCCATAGAAAATTGTATGAATATGCCAACCATTCCAAACATCTTGAATAACCTTAGTAAGATGAAGAAAATAAATTAATTTCCCTAACTTCTCTAAAAGATGACAAGATCTCACTACTTGTGTCACAATCCAACAACTAGAGGAAGAAACATGGACCTTAAATTCCAACCTCCTCTAACACCTCACAACAACCTTGATATAAAACCTTCATCATGAATTATGAAAATAGTCAGAGGAGGAATAGAAACCAAGGCTCCAGTAATTCTCAACACTAGATATACCCATGTAACACACCTAGGGTTCACCATTGAAAATCTTGAAGCATAGACCCACTTTTTTGGGCAAACAAAATACACCAAAAACTTAAGAATCCAAATGCATTGATCTCAAGATTGTAGTGTGGATTGGGATAAAGAGGATGGATGGATTATGGTAAGAAAAAAGAAACAACAAAAGAATACTTCCTATCAAATAAGAATAATTTCATTCCTTTGAAAATATAATCAGAACATTGAAGGGGAAAATTACAAAACCCTAGACTTAGTAAACCTGGAATAGAGGAAGAGAAACCACGAACAAATCTTGTTATAGAAATGAGATCGGGCCATATAGAGAATGTACTAGACATCTACAAGAAACATAAGGTATTTTCTAGATGGAATGTATTAGATTAATTAGATATTTTCTAATTAACTCTATTTCACTTAAGCTAAACTCTAGGTATCTAATAATTAATTCTTTTATAAATTATTATCATACAATAGAGGTTTTTCCTTTTAGGGTTTTGATCTCCTTTATAAGGATGATTTCTATTTGTAATCTTATTAATTCACTTTTGATAATAGAAATCTCTTTTTTCCTCATTAAGAATGTCTCCTTTATGGATCTGGGAATTCTAGCTTCCATAGCTTTTGCTTCTTCTTTTTTGTGATAGGTGTTTGCATGCAGGTGGTTTGTAAGAGCTATGAGGTTGATCTTTCATCAACTTCAACATGGTATCAGAGCTCTAGATTTTCATGCTCCTATTCTATTTGTGAGAGGTTTGGCTTAATTTTTAGATTACTTTTTTTTTCTTTCAAAGGGTTTCTATTTTCAGAGATATTTTGTATTGGATTTGGGGGTCACTATTTTTTTAAGCACTTTGAGCTCAAATGTACATCACCATTAAGCTCAAAGTGCTCAAAAACCCCAAATTTCCATATAAAACATGTCCATTTTGGAAATTATTGAAATAAATGGAAAAAAAATTTAGCCCAAGGTCATATAGCCTTGGGCTTGAACTTTAAGGCAACTATATTTTTGGATTTATTTTGTGATCAAAGATGTTATAAAAAAAATATTATTTTGCACAATGTATGAAAATTATGTTGGGGCTAAAACATTTTTTGTTTGAATAAGGCATTTAAAAAAATAAAAGTAAATGTAATGTATTATCCCCATAGGCCATTGACAGTCTGTCAACATCATCCTTACGGGTGTTAACATTGTGTCAGCCCTTGCTTTGGGCCTCATGCATTAAATTTGGCCTTTGTGCATCTTTGTGCATTGACGTTAGTAGATGCAAACAATTCTTAGCCTCTGTCATTGGTTAATCTCTTTTAGGTAATTTTTTTTACCTTTGAAAGAGGTTTCCCACCTTAATATTAGTGTTTTTGCATTGGTTTACCACTACCCTTCATGGTTTTCTTTCCATACACATTGTTGGTGTTTTCTGGACTACCAAGTTGTTGTAAAGCCAATATCAAGGTGTTGTAGATGAAAACAAGCCTATTGGCTATCTATATCCCATATTCAACAAGATTAATCTTAACTCTAGACCAACTTCAACAAATATAAAGGACTCTATACTCTTTAGGCTCTGTAGGGCCAAGGTGGGTGCACCTCAAGGATTTGAATATGATTGGTTATTTTGATATATTCTTCAAATACTTCTATCATATTTTTCCCCTATAGAAGATAATGGTCAATATTCTTCTTAGATTTGCAATAAACTCCATGATTACAATAGCTAGTTATAACCAGAAGGAAGGCTACTACAAATAAGTGTTGACCAACAATTTTAGTTCTTTGTTACATAAATAGAAAATTGATTTTTGATTGATATATGCATTGTGCAACCATATAAACATATTATCTTGCAACTAAATTATTTGATCAGTGCCTTATCCATTGTTATATAGAGTCAATATCAGTAACTCTAGACCTATTTAATTGACTTGTAATTAAATTTGTCAATAGTTAACTCTAAACTTCATTCTTATGACATCCCTCTCATATACCTAAAAACCATATCAATTATTGAAAGCACTTACTTAACCCTTTGAATTAAAAGCAATTAATAAAAGATATACAACTTATCCAAGTTGCATTAAAATGAAAGAACTTTGTTCATTTCAATCCCAAGATCACAAATATATAAGAATGGAGACAAAATTTAGAGACAGCAAAACTTCCTTTTGTATTAATTCTCATTTAAAACAAATATAATAATAATATAAACTCAAAATATAACTCAGAACTTGATAATCTTAATCACTTAATGTTCATTGTATTCTCAGATTTACAAAACTAAATACATTCATACAATTAACAAAAACTTGTACAGACTATGAATAACATAAAAATACTAAAAATTCTATAGATTTCACACCTCTACTCCACATCTTGGAAATCCTTATATAGAGGGATTGCAACAAGCTTCAGATGGGAGGATAGATGTCAAAACCCTAATGGAAATAAAATTGGCAAGACATGTCCAAAAATTTACAATTAAAACATTCTTTAGTGTTTGAACCAAAAAAAGGAAGGTAGTTGTAAAGTTGACAGGTAATAATTTACTACATGAGCTTTAGCTTTTAATCACTTTTGTCTTCTTCTATCTCTAACTTCCTTAAAAGCTTCAAAAAGTTTAATATATGCATTGATGAGACATTTAATTTATTAATGGGCCACTCAGTATATCTGATCTTATCTAAATATCTCACAACTTGTAATGACATAAATCTTTAGCTACTCCCTTTTGGTAGTGCCTTAATCTCTCCAACTTCTTCCCAAACATATATTTCTCTTTTTGTGGGCCATTTAGTTGTCTTAACCTCATCCAAGTCCTTTGTAGCCTTATTCCACTTGGCATAAATTATAGCCCTTGATTTTATTGAAAACTTAATTAAGTCTATATCAACCTTAAATAAATAATGGATTAGGTTATTAAAAGGAATATCACTAGTATCTTCAAAAAATGATGTTATCCTTTCTTGAGTTAACACTACACTAAAAGAATTAGACCACTCCTTCTAGTCTCTCAACTTGCTACTAGCATCCAAAATTGGTGGAATGTAGGGCTTAATCCCCTATGATAAGACTTTCATCTTCCCTTTTATACTTTGTAACTTACTAGTAAAGAAGCCTATTAATTATTTTACTACTTCCAAGCCCTCCTTTAGTATGATAAGTTTATCAGGCAAATCTAGCTTTTTAGCCATCAGCATAATTAACCTCTCCAAAAATTGAGTATATGGCCCCCATAGATTGAGGTGGGTGATAGCCATGAGATTGCTTCATTGCAAATATGCTCAACATCTTGTAAAGAAATAAATAGAGCATGAGCCTATTGAGACATAATTTTCAAAGTTTGCACTCTATGGCCTATCATGCTCTTAAGGATAGTTATCCTTACCTTATCAACCTTCTGTGCAGGTGGAGCATCAATGCTCATTCTTTTAGGCTTTTTTTTGTCTATTTCTAGCTCCTCTCTTTATGTAGTCATTTCTACTATGACACTAGTTGGTTACTCTTAGATGACCTATTCTTTTCTCTACTCTACACTAGCTGGTTGTGCTACATTAGATGGTTTCTCTCTTAGAGATGTAACCTCAACTTTCAAACCTTGAACTTTGGCCTCAAATTCTTCTATTTTTTGCTTGCAGACATGGTTTTTTCTAAGTTGATCTTCATATAACTTCTTGACATCTATATATTCATGGAAGGCTTTAGAAAATCTTGTTTCTAACTCTTCCACCTTAGCCTCATTCATTAATGAGAAGTTTTTCATGGCATTGGAGATTTCTATACCTGAGGTATCTTGTAAAGTGCATCCTATCATATTTCCCTGATCTTTGCTTTGTATATCCATTATCTTGTGCTTATTTGTTATAGGAGCCATGCTCCATAATGCTAAAGATTTGGAATCAATGTTAAATCCTAATCCCCTTTGTAATCCACTAGTGCCATTGCCTCATATGATATGGGATTTTCTGGTCTACTGATTTGGTCAAGCATAAATGGTTGCTCCAAATACCAACTAGGCACTAGAAGCATTCCAATCCTTTTCACTAAATCTCTTGCCTCCTCAAGAATCATTACCTCACTTTCACAATCATAAGCATGAAACTTATCAATCAATCCCTTCTTCTCCTCATTTGACTCCATTGGTTTCATCTTCAATACTAGTTCACTCTGATTAATCTTATAGATGAATCTCTTGAACTTGGAAAATTTGATGAATTCATCATCTTCAATGAATTATTGGGCTTGAATGATCCTATCATCCAATCTTATTTTTTCCAGCTCCAAATCAATTAAAGTATTCTCTATTGCATTAACTCTATCCTATATGTAGCTCTATCTCAGATTAGCAAAATAATGATTCTTACTAGACGAGAGCTAAATTGTCCTCTACTTTACCTTTTCTAGTATGTCGAAAACTTTTTATCTCTTGTTACCTTTGGTAACCCATGATGTCTTAGCAGGCTCATCCTCTTTAATTTCTAGGGTCACATCAAGCTCAAAGCTATCAGGGTTCACACTATTGATCTTAGACTGGTTTTAACAATTGAGTGTCAACACACTTAAGAAATTTTCTAAGTTGATGCTAAGTATAATATAGATGCCAAGTTGCAATATGTGTTAAGTCAAAAATTCAACAAGTGCCAAGTCATTTAGATGCTAAGAAAATAGATAGTTTCGAGCAAGTTTCAGATGTTGAGTGACTAATAGATGCCAAGCAAAGTTCAAGTGTCCAGCAAGAAAAAATTTAGTATGTGTTGAGTATCAATAATTAGTAAGTATCAAGCAACACAGAATCAACATAAGATTTTGTGCCATCACAAACTAAGATGTAAACCATTTTTGAGCCAACATAGTAATAAATCTTGAAGGATTAAAAGATAAGATTGAATCTATTTGATTCCCTATGCAATCAACATGCAACCAATTAGAAAAATGCAAAGATTTGAATAGGAAAGATGGATGAATCTTAATTTTAGATTCATACTTAACCCTAAGTCATGAAATCCTTTTAAGGAGGTTGAAACCCCATAATTCAAAATATATGAGAGAGTGTGTGAAAAGGAGAATGCATGCATGGAGAGAATACTAGTGAAGTTTAAAGGAAGTGAAAGGGGTGAATTGACTTAGAAAAAGGATAGCATTGCAAAATCAGTTAGCAAAGAAGAGAATCAAGGTCACAACAATCTCATACCAGATCAGTGAGGATCAGACTAGATAGAACAAGGATCTACAATCAATAATAGCAGATTGCAATTAATCAAGTCAAAAATTCTACTATACTTTCTAACAATTGTATTAGTAGAATGAAATCCTATGGAGATAGGTTGGTTTAATAGCCATTGTATAAAGCCTTTAACAACGTGACATTCCAAGTGAATATTTTGTAAATCCTTTAGCTAGGTGCACTTTTGATAAAGTGTTAAAATCATTTAACAGGGTAGGATCTAAAAATCCTTTTAAGCTTTTAATAGGGCAGGCCTTTCATAGGGTATATCATGAGAATGGTCAAAATAGGTAACCTTAATAGATGAACTTTATTGCTGCAATAGTGAAGAGTTGTGGGTGTCATCCCCACCCTAGTTTTACCTTCTTGGAGGGTATCTGGGTAATCATATCTGGTGTCAAGTATTTTTGTGAATGAATTTACTTTACATACTATTTTCATATGTTTATGCATGCAATTTTTTAAAATTAAAAAATTTTATTGGTTAAATTTTAATACTTCTTATTCACCCCCCCCCCCCCCCCCTCTTAGAAGTATACTTCCCACTTGTTAATTCCCAAAAATTGGTATCAGAGCTAATTTCTCATCAGGGGAAGCCTTACAGCTTGGAGAAATGATCTTGAGATGGAATTCTACAAGTTGGGAAAGACCATTGAGAATCAGGAGATTGAGATACACCTCTTACGACAACAATTGGATGAAGCTAGAAATGTCTTGAGGAGTTTTCTAAAAAGAAGGAAAGAGATTGATGTAGCTTAGAATGACACTCAATACAAGGAGATTGACACCACAAGGTTATTTGTAGATGGTAACTCATGTGAGTTTGATACAACAATTGTAAATCTCATGGACAAGAACATAGAACAAGTTGAAGAGATCATAAATCTCAAATTGGAGTAAGAATCACAAGCAATACTACTATGTGAAGTAACTAAACAAAAGAAGAAAGCCTTTAAGGATAAGGGCATTATTGAAGAAGATAAAAGAATTTTTTCAAATTGATTGGAATAAAAATTAGTAGAGTTGTCTAGGATCTCAAACATGCAGTTGAATACCTTGAGCCAAATGATGAATTCCCATCATGAGTTGAATGTCAAGGACATTGAAATAATTACATTGAAGTTGCAAAATGAGCAATTGTAGAATGACCTAAAAAGAGAGAAGGAATTTTCTGAAAGCTTCAACAAGCCAAATGAAGCCATCAAGTACTTTGAGCAACTACTAAAATCCCCTAGATCCAGTAAAGACACGTTAGGTTTGGGATATACAAGTACTAAGGAAGGAGATTCATCCAAAACTACAGAAAAAAGGAATGAAAAAGGTAATAACTCCAAAACCACTTGTCATTTTTGTGGTAAGAAAGGACATACGACTAATTTTTGCAGCAACAAGAATGGTAGTCAAAATACTAAGCCAAAGAATATGACACATTGTTACAAGTGCAATGAACAAGGTCACCAAGCACATGAATGCATGACAAGGACCATGCATACATCAAGATTTGAAGGATGCTTCTACAATTGTCAGAAGTATGGACATAAAGCCTTTGAATGTAGATCCAAGCCCACATGGTCATCAAACAAGGGACAAAGCCATGAAAATTCCTATAATTGGGATTACAACACAAGACACAGTTGTCACTACTATCAAGAGTATATGGACACATTCCTGAAAATTATATAAGAACACATTTTAGTGGAAGCTATAGTAGATGGTTAAGCCAAACTACATTCTTTAGTTGTTTGAAGACTAGTCACATTAGCAAGCACTACCCAACATGGACAATGGCACCTAACTCTGACTCAAACAAGGGAAAAGGCAAGGTAGATGATGAACATATTAGAGGAGAGATGAATAAGACATGGAAGAAGAAAGATGGAAGCAGCACATCAAATGAAGGGATCACTTCACCTAAAGGGTCAAGTGGTCATACTTTATCAAACTAAGCAAGAAGGTATGTGGGACTCATATTTAATGCTTTATCATACATTAGTTCCTTGAATGTCTTAGCATTGAAAAGGTTAGATCGGCATGAATAAAGATGCAAGGTTAAATCTTCAAAGTTCTCACATTGTTGCTGAGTAAGGAAAGTTGTCTTCAGATGTTGAGTGAAATCCCTATATATGTCGAGTTGTCTGCCAAAGTCAATGTGATGGGGACACGACCCAAGCATAGAATGGACACAACAGGAAAGGGAAAATTTTATTAACTATGAAAATATGCTAGTACATTTAGTACAGAGAAAATAGACTTCAAAACCTACCCTATGGGCTTACAATAGCATAAATTTGGAGATAAATTCTTCTCCCAGTACCTTCTCTCAAACTCCACTCTGAACTGCCTTTTACAATGCCAAAAATGTTCTTAAATAGACTCCAAAGGGTTAAGGCTTAGGAATAAATTCTAGAAAGTGCTAGTTGGCATCCACTGAGCAAATAGAAGGCTCCAAAAGCCACATTAGAAGTCGGCACAAAATTAGAAGAATCCAAAAATGGTAACCAAACTTTTGGGAGGCATAACTTTTGAACTGTATCTCTGATTGATGAACCATTTACATTTATGGAAAGCTCTCTAAGAACTCTATAACCCTATGGAGGAGCTTTGCTTGTCCCCCATTTTTTGGCCCTTTTTGAGGTAATTTAATGCCCCTAACCTGACTTTGAAGCATTCTTAGGAGGTCTCCAAAAATTAAAAAACTACAATAACTTTCAAACCGTGGGGCCTTTTGACCTAATTTTTTTTTTGGAATGCTCTAAATTACAATTGCATTCATCTAGCCAATTTACACCTTCTATTTCACCAAAATGATGGCTCAATTACATACTCATATTTTTTTGGCATTTATACGTATCCCAAGGTGTTCAAATACTCTATCCTAGAACACTAATAGTGGAACTATGAGAGTTGGAACCTTTATTTGACCCAAATGGGTATCCAAAAATGAAAATGCATGAAATAGAAACTAAGTCTAAGTACATTTTTTTTGGGTGACATAGGATTGCCCTTATACCTCTGGATGCTCCTACATCAGACACCTAAGGTAGATTGAAAAGTGACCCTGTCACTTTATGAATGGTAGAGGAAATCCCAAATGGGAAACCTTAGCTGCTGAAATCCAAGTTGAGTCCTCGATCAGCCATCCTTTCCACTTGACCAAATACTCTTCATATTGCCTATTTCTAGTACTCCTACCCACACAATGATCTAGAATGTCTTCTATCTCCTCCTTCTTAGAAGTAGGAATTTGACATGGCTCTAACATCGGCTCCTTATCTACACCATCATCATGATACTCTGTTAAGTCCACAATGTTGAAAATAGGAGAAATGTGAATACCATCTGGCAACTCCACCTCATATGCATTTCCTAAGTCATGTTTCTTCAAAATTTTGCAAGGGCCAAATTTCTTCATTTTTAGCTTGTTGTAAGTACCGGCTAGAAATCTTTCTTTTCTTAAGTGTACCATGACTAGATCCCCTACTCTGAATTCCTTATGTTTTCTCCTTTGATCAGCCCTAACTTTATACTCTTGATTCATCTTGGTAATGTGCGCTTGAACCTCCTCATGTCAAAGCTTGATATGTTTAGAAAATTCTTTAGCTTCAGCACGTGTCCTCTCCCCTTGCTCTATCTTCCTCAATTCTAGTGCAGTCCTTGGGCTATTTCCATATACAATTTGGAATGGTGATCTACCAGTACTCTTGTTCATAGAGTTATTGTAAGAAAAATCTACTTGCGGTAGAATCAAATCCCACCCCTTGGGCTTATCCCCAACTAAACATCTTAGCAAATTGCCCAGACTTCTGTTTACCACTTTTGTTTGGTCGTTAGTCTACGGGTGATGTGTGGAAGTGAATTTCAAGTTTGTTCTCAACTTCTTCCATAATGTTCTCCAGAAATACCCCACAAATTTAGTAGCTCTATCAAAAACTATTCTCCTTGGGAGACCATGTAGTCTTACCACCTCTTTGAAAAACAAGTCTGCAATATAGACAGCATCATGAGTTTTGTGGCATGGAATGAAATGTGCCATTTTGGAGAACCTATCAACCACCACAAATACTGAGTCATTACCCTTTTGTTTCCTTAGCAATCCAAGAACAAAATCCATACTTATGTCCTCCCATGGCTTTGATGGAATAGGAAATGGCTGATATAGTCCAGTATTGTGACTAAATCCCTTGACAACTTGACAAATCTGACAACTTTGTACAAACTTCTTCACATCTTGTGAAATTTGAGGCAAAAAATAATGATCTCTAAGAATGGTAATGGTCTTATCTCGACCAAAATGTCCTGCCATCCCTCCATTGTGTTTCTCCTTAATCAGATTTTCCCTCATGGAACTCCTTGGAATGCACAATTGACTACCCCTGAACAACATACCATCCTGAATCAGATAGTCTAACCACTTAGTTCTATCTACAGAAACAAGTTCTTTACAAGCTTTCCATGCTTTAGCAAAATTAGGATCCTTAGGGTATAGATTCTTGAGTTCAAAAAACCCAACTAATTCGACGTACATTACTGTAAGCAACAACTATCTCCTACTTAGTGCATCTGCAACCCTGTTAGATTTTTCACTTCTATGCTTCAACACAAATGTATAGCTATGCAAGAACTCTACCCACCTCATATGCCTTTGATTTAATTTACCTTGGCTATTTAGGTACTATAATGCATGGCGATTAGTATATAAAACAAATTCCTTAGGCAACAAAAAATGCCTCCATTTCTTTAAGGCCTAAACTATTGCATATAACTCTTGATCATAAACAGAATGCTTCTTTTTTGCATCATTCAATTTTTCACTAAAATATGCAATAGGCTTACATTCTTGGCTTAATATAGCTCCAATAGCACTGCCACTAGCATAACATTCCACCTAGAACACCTTTCTAAAATTTGGAAGTGCCAATACAGGTTGTTCTGTCACCTTCTTCTTCAACAATTCAAAACTTCTTGCAGCTGTCACAGTCCATTTGAACTCTTTTCTATCCCCTCTTATTGTGTCAGTAAGGGGTGCACATATGCCACTAAAATTCTTAATGAACTTCCTGTAAAACTCAACCAGACCATGAAATGATCTTACCTCAGTAGCAGACCTTGGAGTAGGCCATTCCAAGATGGCTTTTACCTTCTTTGGATCCATTTTGAGACCTTTAGGTGATATAACAAACCCCAAGTAGACTACTTCCCTTTTTACAAAGATACACTTCTTCAGATTAATTAATAGTTTCTCTTCCCTTAACCTTTCAAGGACACTACAAATATGCAATAAATGTTCTTCCAAAGTCTTTCTGAAAATTAAAATATCATCCAAATAGACAATAATAAATTTTCCCAAGAACTTCTTAAGTACCTCATTCATAAGCTGCATGAAGGTGCTTGGGGCATTTGTCAATTCAAAGGGCATGACTAACCACTCATAAAGACCCTCGTTGGTCTTGAAGGCTATCTTCCACTCATCTCCTTCTTGTATCCATATCTAATGATAGCCACTCTTGAGATCTATCTTTGTGAAGTACTAAGCTCCACTCAAGCAGTCCATAAGATCATCCATTCTTGGCAAAGGAAACTGATACTTGATGGTTATCCTATTTATAGCTCGAGAGTTTGTACACATCCTCTACTCTCCATCCTTCTTTGGTGCCAATACTGCAGGTACTACACATGGACTTAGGCTCTCTAAAATTAATCTCTTCCTCAGTAGCTCCTAAACCTATCTATTTAGCTCCTTAGTTTTAGTAGGAGTCATCCTGTGAGTAGCCTTGTTAGACAAACTAGCTCCTAGAATTAAATCTATCTGATGACTAATTTGCCTTACTAGTGGCAATCCTTCTGGGAAATTATCAGAGATGATATCTCCAAACTCACCAAATAAATCTAAAACTTCAAGTGGTATTTCACTACTACCTTCTTTATCTTTCTTAGGAATCAAAGCATAGCACATACGCTGATGTTTCATGCCATCTAAAAACTTCCTTCCATCAACAAGACAAATCATAGCACTGCTACATACCTTTTCACCTTCCTTTTTCATGGGCTTCATTTTGTGGCAAAATCCATCCTTTGTTAGAGAGTATGTGTTTGCATGACCATCATGTACTGCATGTCTATCAAACTACCATGATCTTCCCAACAATAGATGGCAAACATCCATTGGAATAACATCACAGAGAACTTCATCATGGTAACTCCCAATTTTAAACTTTACTAAACATTGTTCACTTACTAGGACCTTATGATCATCTTTCATCCAATAAATTCGATAGGGTTGGGGGTGTTTCTCCCTCTTGAGCTTTAGCTTAGAGACCATCTCCTCTGATACTGAGTTATCAGTGCTACCGCCATCAATGATCACATCACAACATTTATCCTCACACTTGCACCTGTTACGGAATAAACTCCTCCTTTGCAAGGGTTCAATCTCACCACTTACTAGGACCCTTTCATTTACTAAATTCTCTCCCTTTTTGCATCCTTTGAATGTGACGATTGTGCATCCTCATCCACATGAGCAACCCTAGCTTGACCCTCAGCTCTCCTATTTGTCCTTCCTTGTCATTGAGGGCATTCAAACGCTCGATAACCTTCTTCATTGCAATGGAAATAGTTACCACAGAAGCCTCCTCTTCCTTGTCCACATTCTCTACCTCTTCCTCTCTAATTTCCAAAGTCTTGATCATGGGAGCGGTTGAAACCCTCATTCCTCTGGTTCCTGCTAGTACCCACATCTTCATTTTTCTTTTGGGTTTCATTTTGGCCTCCAGATGACCTACCACTACCCCTTCCTCCTTGATTGTGCCCTCTTTGTATCCCTTCAAACCTCTTATTTAGCTTCTCTTCAACTCATAGGGAAAATTGGTATGCCTCTTCAATGCTGGTCATTCTTACCAGACTTAATTCCTCTTGGATGCTAGGTCACAACCCACTGATATAACAAGCAACCTTCTCCTTATTTGCTTTTGCATGCCCTACTCTAATCAAAAGTTAGTAAAACTCCTCTATATATTCTTGGACTAATTTTCCTACTTGCTTTAACCCATGCATCTTCTTAAAAAAATCAAGCTCATAATCAACAGGAATGAATTGTTTCTTCAATTTGTCCACCATACGATCCCACCTTGTGATCTTCTCCTTTCCTCTTTTGTTTCTTTCGAATTGAACCTCTTGCCACCAGATTTTGGCATGACCTTTTAGTTTGGCCTTTGCAAACTTAACCCTATCTAGATCCCTCATATCCTCATACTCAAAGTACTCTTCCAGTTCATGGATCTAGTCGATCAACTCATCTAGTTTCAGATTTCCTAAAAATACACCCACATCAATTGTAGGTCTTTTCTCAAACTTAGTAATGGCCCTAAAAAGCCTCTCCTCTACTTGATTCAGAACTTTTTCATCAACTTCCCCTTCTAGTCCAATCTCTTCTTCTTCATTGTCATCCTCACTTTCATCACCTGTAGTAACATTTGTTCCTCTACGGAGCTCCTCCTGCAACACTTGAACCTACCTTTAGAGGGCTCAAACCTCCTAAAGATTAATAGCTCTGAACCTTCCACCATGCTCTCTTTGTGGAGGCATCTTCTCAATTTAAACCCACAACCACAAAGTCCTAGTGCAAACTTCCTCACAATTGGCACTCTGTCTACACACTTAGGAAAACCTACTCTAATACCACTTGATGGGGACATGACCCAAGCATAGAAAGGAAACAATAGGAAAAGGAAAATTTTATTAACTATGAAAATATGCTAGTACATTTAGTACAGAGAAAATAGACTTCAAAACCTACCCCATGGGCTTACAATAGCATAAATCTGGAGATAAATTCTTCTCCCAGTACCTTCTCTCCAACTCCACACCGAACTACCTTTTACAATGCCAAAAATGTTCTTAAATAGACTTTGGAGGGTTAAGGCTTAGGATTACATTCTAGAAAGTGCTAGTTGGCATCCACCAACCAAATAGAAGGCTCCAAAAGTCACATTAGAAGTCGGCACAAAATTAGAAGAATCCAAAAATGATAATCGAACTTTCGGGAGGCATAACTTTTGAACTGTAGCTCCAATTGATGAACTATTTACATTTTTGGAAAGCTCTCGAAGCACTCTATAGCCCTATGATGAGCTTTTCTCGCCCCCCCCCCCCCATTTTTTGGCCCTTTTCAAGGTTATTTAATGCCCCTAACCTAACTTTGAAGCATTCTTAGGAGGTCTCCAAAAATCAAAAAACTGCAATAACTTTCAAACCATGGGGCCTTTTGACCTGATTCTTTTTTTGGAATGCTCTAAATTAAAATTACATTCATCTGGCCAATTTACACCTTCTAGTTCACCAAAATGATCGCTCAATTACATACTCCTATTTTTCTAGCATTTACATGTATCCCAAGGTGTTCAAATACTCTATCCTAGAACACTGATAGTGGAACTGTGAGAGTTGGAACCTTTATTTGACCCAAATGGGTATCTAGAAATGAAAACTAATGAAATAGAAACTAAGTCTAAGTACATTTTTTTTGGGTGACACAAGATTGCCCTTATACCTCTGGATGCTCCTGCATCACAATGGAAGCTGAGTGTGTAGTGGTTTTTGAGTAAAAGGAAATTCTTATTG
Source organism: Cupressus sempervirens (assembly GCA_028749045.1). Classification (NCBI taxonomy): domain Eukaryota; kingdom Viridiplantae; phylum Streptophyta; class Pinopsida; order Cupressales; family Cupressaceae; genus Cupressus; species Cupressus sempervirens. Next base: position 966,343,380 of record CM053787.1, read on the forward strand.
AAATTCTAGTGTATGTTGAGTGTTGGAAAATCAATGGAAGCTGAACAAAGTAGAATTACATAAGGACCTAAGTGGAAAGTTGGATATGTACTAAGCATTAAATGCTATGAAATAAAGGGTATAATGTCAATTTTTTATCATTTCTCATCATTGCAAACATATAGCAAGAGTGAGAAGAGCATAGAAATGATTTCCAAGTAGAGATTGATACTTTTGTGAAGATTCCAGCAAAGATTTAGCATTGTTTCATCAATCTAAGGTATTTACTTAAGTGTCAAGCTATGCAGTTACAAAATTTCTATATTTTGAAACCCTAGTTTTCAAAAATGGCATCTAGCTCTAGGAATCCCAAGGTTAAGGAACCATTTGAGGTTTAGTTGGTCACAAATAAAGTAAAACAACTAGATTTTAGACCAATTCCTGAAGTAACTTACAAGAATGACCCTAATAATGCTTTATCTATTATCCCACCTAAGGTCATTGTGGTGCAAGATGTCAAAAAATGTTATAATTGTAAGGTTGGAGAAATAGGTGACATGGATATTAGGAAAGCTTATGATAAACTTTGTGAAAATGGGGTATTAAAGGAGGAATTTCCATGCCACTTGGTTATGAAATTAACATTGATGAGGCATTAGCAGCAATCATAATGTTGCTTGTAGAAGACATTGATAAAAGTGCAAAACCCTTTGGCACTTTTGATGTTGTGAAATCTAAGGTAGAGATGGAGTTGAAGACTACTTCAACCATAAAGAAGGATAAACTGGTCAAAAAGCTAAAGGCCAAATTTGGTGAAGGGACAGCAAAAGCAAAAGAAGAAGAATAGGGCCAAGGGCCACTTGCCTTGACACAAGGCATGGGTGAAGATGTTGAAGAGGAAGAAGGTGTTGGGGAGGAAGAACAAATCAAGGAAGAACCTACCAAGCCAGAGCCAAAGAAAAGAAAAGCTCAAAAATAGCGTGTAGCTCAGCCCAAAGGCAAGAAGATAGCCAAGCCAAGTCTAGCAAAGCCTACTACAAGGGCAAGTACAAGATCTACAACAAAGGAGGCTAAGGAGCAAGAAAAGAAGAAGTCTACTAAGTAGGAAGGTCTAGCTAAGAAGAAGCTAAGAAGAAAGGGCACCTCCTAAATTAGATGAGGAAAGGACTAAATTTGATGACAATAGCCAATTTAGAGTGGTAAGTTACACCACCAAGTCTGATTTATAAAATATATGTGATAAAATTAGAGATAATGCAAACTTATCTAGCTTAAAAACCATTAATTTTAATATGTTGAATATAGAAGAATAGAACATAGTTGAAGAATCAGTCTAGACTATGATGGCCAAGTTCAAGAACACTCCACTTGAACTTGACAATTCAATGCCTAAGGAGTTATATTCTATTGTAGAAAATAAATCACATTATTGCCTTAATATGGAAAAATAAATAAGAGATTCAAAATTGACACAAGTAATGCCTAAGCTCACTAAAGGGAAAATAAGTAAGGCAAACAAGAAGCATGGGAGAAAATTTGCACCCAAATATAGAGTATTTAGTATTCTCCAAAATAAGATTGAGGATGTTGTGAAAAATTCCACTCAAATGTGGAAATTAATCTATGGACTCACAACTATAAAAGAAGGAGAAGAAGATCCCTTTGAAGGGAGAAATAATGGAGAAGATGATGAAAATGAAAAGGAAGGTGAAGGAGAAAAGAGAAGGAAGATATAGTGGAGAAGGAAACATAAAAGGATGATATGGCAATTGCAGAGGAGCAACAAATAGAACAGAGAGTGCAAGACACACAATTGCCACCTCCAAGTCCTCCACATGACACTTCTACACCTAGAGAAATAATAAAAGTAAAGGATGTTCCTGAAAATTCTAGTCAAAACATAAATCCACTGACTATAGAGGATCTCAAAAAGATCCTTGACCAAACAACTCTACAAGCCCAATTATACAACAATCAGTGTTGGTCACTATAGATGAATTGCAAAAAGTAGTAGCTGACTTGACTAGGGATAAGATGGCAACACAAGAAACATCTTCAATCATCCCTATAGCTACAAGTGGAAAACCCAAAGAGCAAGCTACACAAGATACATTGGCTAAGGTTAACTCCATAGTTAAAGTCACCACAATTAACAAGGAGCTAGCAAAGGACCAAATAGGACAGATGGATACTTCTATTCCTACTACACAAGTACAAGGTGCACCACCTCTAATAATAGTCATTGATCAAGCAAGATTAGAGGATGAAAAGGAGACCCCAAAAGAAAAGGAGCAATCAGCAATTAAAATTTTGGTTAATTTTCCAACCTCTAGGACTCCAACAAAAATGCCACAAAATCTTAGCACTAAAGTAGTACTACTTCAAATATCAACACTAGGCTTGAGCTGTAAAAAGGTTGCAAGGGTACTTCACTATGGAGACCCTGTACTAGATGAAGAAATAGTCATTCAAAGTATGACTTTGAAAATATGAACATTGATCAAATCAATGAAGTGCAAGAGACACTAGAAAGGAAAAAGAAGCAAGAGATACTCAAGAATTAGTATAAACAGAGGCAAGCATTGATTGAAATAAAGGACATTTTTTTAGATGCATTTAGCTTGTAGGCACCTGATGAAACAAAGCCCATTATGGAGCAACTTTCAAACATAGTGGACTAGGTGCAAACTAAAGACCATGATAGAAATGCCAAGCTGATGGAATGGTTAGAAAGGAAGTTTCAAACAAAGGTGAATGAAAGAATATCTAGTGAGATAGTACTATCACAAGTAGAACTAGCTAAGAAAATTGAAAAGGTGAAGACAAGACTTTAGAACATATTCTCATTATTCTCATAATTGTGTGATCCTTCTATCTTCACATAGTATATTGGCTAGAGAATCATGAGCTTGGAGAGGAACTTGAAGACATCAAGCATGAAATTACCCAAAGATCTAGCTGAAAGTGAGAAGCACTTTAACACAATGCTTCACACTCAAAAGGAACTAGTTGTATTGATAATAGAAGAGGCTAACACAAGAGCCAAATTGGTAAAAATACAAGCCTCCCTCAACCCTCACATGGAAATTTTGAAAAAGGAACTAGCCTATGCAGAGATTGCAATAAATAAAGATCCCAATCTTTCTACATTAGATGGCTTAGTTCACCTTCCAGTAGAGACAGTCATTCAAGATAAATCCCTAGAAGTTGCAGTACAAAATTGGGATGCTGCTCTAAGAATTATAATGAAAGTGAACAAGAACTTCTTGGCTAATTATTTAGTTATTATCTAAGACCCTTTGACATAAGTATCAAAAAGGGGGAGAAATTAAAGAAAAGGGAGAAATTAAACGCACATTTAGAGAAATGGAAAAGCTAGAAGGACACTTAAACTAAAAGGGAAACATGTGAAAGGGGAAGCTAAAATAAAAGGGGGAGTAATAAAATAAATAGAGAAGGATAAAAATAGAGAAAAAAAAAGCATAACAAGAACACATCAAATGAAGAGTATCAGAATTGAAGACAAGGAGTATCATTTGAGGCACATCAATCTATTCAGAGATATTTTGGTTACAAGGAGATGGCACATCAACTCAGGGGGAGATACAAAATTTGAGGTATATAGTCCTTCACAAAATTTTGAATAATATTAAAATTTTGTATATATACCAAATACAATGTATATTATATGCAAGGATATTAGTTTCATTATGTATAGTTAAGTGTTTTTGGCACTCATGTCAAAGGGGGAGATTGTTGATCTCATATTAGTTTTTACAATTGAGTATCAATACACTTAAGAAATTTTCTAAGTTGATGCTAAGTATAACATAGATGCCAAGTTACAATATGTGCCAAGCTAGAAATTCAACAAGTTCCATATCATTCAAATGTCGAGCAAACAGACAATGTCGAGCAAGTTTCAGATGTCGAGTGACTAATAGATATGGAGAAAAGTTCAAGTGATGAGCAAGATAGAATTTAGTATGTGCCAAGCATCAGTAATTAGTAAGTTTCAAGTAACACAGAATCAACATAAGAGTTTGTGCCTTCAAAAACTTTGATGTAAACCATTTTTGAGCCAACATTGGGATAAATCTCAAAGGATTAAAAGATAAGATCAAATCTATTTGTTTTCTTATGCAATCGACATGTAACCAATCAAAAAAATGGAAATATTTGAGCAGGAAAGATGGATGAATCTACAATTCTTGACCCTAAGTCATGAAATCCTTTTAAGGAGGTAAAAACCCCATAATTCAAAATGTATGAGAGTGTGCAAAAAGGAGAATGCATGCAAGGAGAGAATGCTAGTGAAGTTGAAGGAAGTGAAAGGGGTGAATTGACTTAGAAGAAGGATAGCATTGTAGAATCAGTTAGCAGAATAGAGAATCAAGGTCACAATAGTTTCATACAAGATCAGTGAGGATCAAACTAGATAGAACAAGGATCTAAAATCAGCAATATCAAATTGCAAGTAATCAAATAAAACATTCTACTATACTTTTTAACAATTGTATTAGTAGAATGAAATCCTATGGAGATAGGTTGGTTTAATAGCCATTATATAAAGCCTTTAACAAGGTGACATTCCAAGTGAATGTTTTGTAAATCCTTTAGCTATGTGTACTTTTGATAGAGTTTTAAAATCCTTTAACAGGGTATAATCTAACAATCCTTGTAAACTTTTAATAGGGTAGAACTTTCATAGGGTAGATCATGAGAATGGTCAAAATAGGTAACCTTGATAGGTGAATTTTGTTGCTGCAATAGTGAAGAGTTGTGGGTGTCATCCCCACCTTAGTTTTACCTTCTTGGAGGGTTTTTGGATAATCATATCTGGTGTCAAGTGTTTTTTTGGATGCATTTACTTTACATACTATTTTCATATGTTTATGCATGCAATGTTTTAAAGTTAAAAATTTTAACACTTCTGTTTCAACCTCCCCCCCCCCCCCCCCCTCAAAAGTATACTTCCCACTTGTTAATTCCCAACACAAACTTTCTTCTTCTCCAATTGGCCCCTCTAAAATTTATGCCATAATCTTAGCATGGTTGACCACCATCTTCCTTATCTTGTATGGGTAATGGATATCCATGTAAAAACCTTTAAAGTTTGGATCTATTCTCTTCAACTCCCTCTCTACCCTTAGAACATCATCAAATTTTGCAAGTTTGTCAGTGGCCTCCCCCTAAGCTATAATGTTGTGAATTAGGTCTTCATGTGGAAATTCCTTTGTGTTTGGAAACACATAGCTTCTAATTTCTTTGAAGGTATTGCTCATCTAGTTATTAGGATTATGCACTCTATTGGGTATAGTTGAGAAATTGAAATGGTGGAGGAAAGAATGTATTTGATCTAAGGATTCTTTTCCAATTGAAAAGTCTCCTATCCTAAATTACCTACACAAATATGTGCATCTATGCACCTTAGGTCCTAGGTATTCTCTATTTACCATCAGCAATTGCCACATGAATTCAATGATGGTCAGTCTGGGGGAATGAATTTGGGTAATATATAAGGAGGTTGAGGGAAACCATATAGTCTCATGTGGGAAAAAGTTGGATATCCCACCAATTGTGATTTAACCTTTTATTTTTAGGGAGTAGGGCTGGTCTTAAAAGACTTTTCAAAATTTCAAGGGCCCTAAAGTAACTAGGGTCCAACATTTTCATTACAAAAATACTAAAATTATTGAAAAAGGAAACAAAGTCAAAGTAATAATAATAGCTATCCTATACCCATGCCCATAGCTAAACAAAAAAATCTCCATTAGCATCAGATATATGATCAATAAAATCTAGGCTAATATACCCCACATTCTTATATAGGATCAAGTGCATCAACAATGAGTAATGATGGAACTTGAAATTTCCCATTTCCCACTTTGTGCCAATCCAATATTATCCTTCGTCTTCTCTAGAATATACTCCACATAGTCTTATTCTCCACCATGGTAGGAGTCTTGTATATATCTAGCAATAATGAATTGTGCCCCATATACCATGTTAGTCCCATATATGTCAACCACTTTGTGGACACCATACATTGTCTTTAGAAAATAGTTCTTTAATTTGTCTAGACGCATCTTCTTATCCACCTTCTTAGGGTAATCACCCACTTTCTCTAGGTCTATGGTGATGTATTGTAGCATAGACTTCCCTATATAATCCTTGGTATTTCTTTCAAATTTTTCTTGAAGATCAACTAGGTCTAACGGTTCACTCATGGCTCCCTCCAATCCAAAGGCTTCACTAAAAGAGGCATGGTCCAATGTACATAGAATGGTCCTATCATGCATGTGGAATGATTTGGTAGCTAGATAGGCATTTTAATGGGTTACAAATAGGCATTTTATCTATCTTGTTGTGGTAAAAATACCTAAACAATTCATAACCACTGACACCAGGGAAAATATAATCCTTGCAAAAAGGATAGGGGTCTCTGAAATCATAGTCATTTGCAAAAAATGACATTTGAGGACTGAGGGAACACCTTGATCCATTCTTTTGCCTCTTTCCTCCTTTTTCATGTTTGTAGATTGAATCTCCTTGACCTCTTTGTTGGACATCTTGACTGTATATTAAAAACACTAGAAAATTCTATAATTATCACTGAAAACAATAATCCTTTGTACTAAAATCTCTACAACTTCTAAAAATCTTTTCTCTCTATAAATCCTAACCTATTACTAGCTTAGATAATGTTTTTACATTGTGTATACTTTATCAACCTTCTTTGTGCATTGATATTGTGCATGTTTGAGCTTTAAATTTAGTGCTCTTTGTCACCTCAAATGGAGCATCAATATAACTATCTATCTCAATAAATCTTCTACTTTACTCAAACTTCATTGGGCATAGGCACAGGTTTTCTATCATTTTCTAGCTCAAATAGGCAAAATTCACTTTTTCATGTCAAACTTAGGGTTTATGATCTTATAATACACTTTGAAATGTAATCACTTTATATCATCTTAGGTGGGGAAATTTGGCCTTATGATCTTATAATCACATGGAAATCAAACCCTTATTGCAGTATCATAAGCCTGGAAAATGGCCCTTACAATCCTATGATATACCATTTACTGTGTCTTCAGAGCTCACCCTTTAGACTCTCATGATATTATAAGACATGGCTTATCTTAATATTAGACAACATAATCACCATCTATAGCTACAAACTTATGCTAAACAACTAATAAACCTTTTTGTAGCATCTTATCTCGCATTTATTTTCCTTACGATCTTATGATCATGGTCAACTATGCCCTTTCATAACTTCCAAAGTTACCTCATAAACCCTTACAATCTCACAAACATAGCTTGGTGTAACATTGTGTCTCAACTTTTCTTACCTTATTATCTTTCAATAATAGTCACTTAACTAACTTTCTAACTTTGAAAGTTACCTTCAAATATTGCCTCTAGCTTATGACCACACACTAGTAGTTATCCTTTCTTCATCATAGCGTCAAAAGCTTCAACATCTATCTTTATGATCATACAATCTATCTTTGCTTCATAGCTTCACAAAACTCATGATTTTCCCTTGAGATCTTACAATCTACTGCTCTTTGTAGGATTGAGAGATACTAGTTGCGAAATGTCTCAAAAAATATTTATGCTCATGTACTTAGGCCCATTTTTCATTAATGGGTCACTTAACATTTCTTTCCTTATGATCTTATTGTCACTCCTTATGATCTTATTGTCACTTTCTTATTGTGCCATTAGAAACCTCATAATTTGCTCCTACAATCTTATGACCACATTTTTTTGTATCTTCAATGGTCTCCTTGAAAAGCCTTTATGATTATGTGATCTCCATTCATCGTAAGATCAAAACTCTTCACAATGCCTTGCACTTTATATCATTGTGATCTTACAATCCTCTTATTCTCACATGGTCATAGGTTTTCCCTTTTTCCTTTAATTATCATAACACCTTATAACTTAACTTCAAACTCTTCTCATGAGACACTTAAGATGACATGACAAAAAGGGTGGTTGTAAGATTGAAAACTTAATTTTGAACACTCGTAATGCTATGACCATAGTATATCTTAAGATTGGGAGAGTCAACACTTTAACCTTACAATCCTTTGCTAGACCTCAAATCGTAACATTAGGAGATAGAAAACTTGGGTTTATGACTAGATGCTTAAACCTTAATCATAAGATTGTATCATATGATGAAAATTTTGAAAATGGCATACAATCTCTTGCTTAAACACAAAACCTAGGGTAAAGCTGAAAATTGATTGCGGATTTTAAGAAAAGTCTTTGCATGACAAGGTAAAGACATAATTCTTAGGATGTCAGACTATCCTACTAGGGAAAATTTTTAACTAGGCTAGGGCAAAATAATTAGGTGAGGGTTGTTTTTTGGAAAATTGATAACAAATTAAGAATGAACCCTAAAAAATCAACACATTTCAAAGTATTTTCACAATAAATTTCCAAGGTTTTAGCACATTGAAAATAAGGGCTATCACACATGTTGTATTCTCTATGGGTAGTTTTTGGATTTTGGTGGGGTAATTTTATGGTCCAACATCAAATTTTTGGACATAAATGAAAAAAAATTATGCACATTTTTTGAAAAAAGTATGCCTATACCTATCAGGCACCTGACTGACAACGTGGTTTTTGGGGACAACCTGCATAGTTTTGAGGCATGGTTTGGAGATGTTGTCGCCCACCAAGCCTCCTCAGGCTTTGATTATGCTATTTTTTGAGCTCTACATTTTTTGTTAGGCTCTATGGGTTTAGTGAGTATTTGATTTTGTGGGCAACATTTGTTACAAGCTTGCCATCCACTTGATCTGTTTACTTTTGGAGATTTCCTTGGGAAAACCATTTTCCAATCCCCATGTTTTGAATTGGAAAGCATATTTAACTTTGGGCACACATTTTTGGATTAGACAGGAGCCTCTTGACCATCTCAAGGGTTTCAACTATTTCTCTTGGTGTTTTACTTTTTATCCCCATTGATAGTGCCTTAGAAGACACCTTTTAATTGGTCTTCGTGCTTTACTTTTTTGGGCTCTATTCTTTACCTTAGATGACATTTTTTTTGGTGTTACATGCAACCTTTGTGTATCATGTGGGCCTTATTTTGTATCACCTTGGAGTCTTTGCCCAAAATTATTGTTGTGTAACCTACCATGCCTTGACCTTCCTCTGCGAGTAATGATTGATTGGGCATTTTATTCGCCAATCATGGTGTTCTTTCTTGAGCACCAATGGAGTTTTTTTCTATACATGGTGAAAATGGGAAAATCATTTTTTTGTCACCAAATTCCTTTTTCAGAGTCGACATACTGGTTTTTTTCCTAGATCTTGGTTTTTTTCTAGTAGGGTGTTTTTTTTGGCAAAGTGGATTTTTTTTGGCATTTTTTTTCCTCAATAGCTATTTGACCATCAAATTTGGGCTCATCACTTACAGATATTAGCACTATAATGGCATATCATGTAAGCTCTCCAAGCTTAGTTCGGACCTATCTATCATTTTTTTTCCATATCTTGCTCATTTGGACTATGTTTTTTGGTAAACAAGAAATCATCAGAAAGCTAGTTGCAAGCCTATTTTATTGGTGCAAGTTATTTTCTATTTTGATAATTCTTTGATGGTGTTTTTTCTTGTCAAAGTTAGTAGTTCCTTTTTACACTCTTAGATACATATCTTGAGCATCAAATCTTTGATTGGGGAATTCTTTATATCATTGGAAAGGTCTTTTAGAGCTCTTTTTAATGATGCTAGTTTATTTTCCAAATTCTTCTCTAGGCACATTCTTCTTCTTTTTTGCACTTTTGCATTTTGGTGGATATCTTAGTTGTTTTAGGTCTGGGGATCAATTTTGTTACTTTAGATGATTCATCATAGGTTGTACTATATTTTATATCAACCTTATATCTCTTCTAATAATTGTAGACATCATTTGTATGCATTCATGAAAACATATTGAGATAAAGTAACATATTCCATCTATATTTTTGTTTTAGTTGTTTTTCTTTATTTTTCCTTTTGATTCGAGCACTATCATCTGAGGAAACTAATATAGATTATTGTATTCTTGAGATTCACCATATCTTGTGCCTTATTGTACATGAACTACTCTAATTAAAGTGTCATGTGGGGTTGATGTTTTTCATTTGACTTCCATCTTTCTTTTTTAGTGAGTATTCCATCCATGACATTAGCCTCATGACATGTCTATGATTCATCACCTCTATATAAACATATGTTATATTTTGTGCATCTTGACCATGATTCTTTTACATGTAGTTCTATTAGACCACATTTCCAATTTCCTATCATCTCACCATTATCTACATTGGGGGGGTTCTTCTATTGGTTCTTATGCTTCCTTGGTTCAATGTAGTGGCTAGGTACCTATGCATTTCAATGAGATGGATATTTTACCATATATACATTCATATTTTTGTTCCCACTTTGGATTCATCCTTCCATGTTCAATTGATCAACTATTCAAGATTTAGTGTTTCATGCCATCTATATCTTTGAGTTCATTTGTTTGCCTTTGTGTGCCTCCTGATTTGAGTAGTGTCTTCCAAGAGCACTCATATAGATTATAGTCTTCTCTACCTGGTGAGGTTCTATTTTAGTGGTGGTTCTTTAGATAAATAGTTACTTTTGACAAATATTTGTAGTTTCTACATGCTTTAGTGGTGTTCTACATGATCATTCTTTTGTTCCTATCTTCTGGGGCATTCTCTAGTTTGGAGACTTCTTCAGTCCTTCACTAGTTCTTTTAGCACCATTTTCATCTCTTCTTAGACTAGGGTTTTCCCCATGTGGTTTTCTCTATTTCTCCTCTTTACAAAGATTTGGTTGCACTTGGGTACCTCATTAAGCCCTTTTGTCTAGATGCAATTCTACTTTTAGTAGTAGTTTTTAGGTTTCTAGGTACTCCCTAAATTTATCTTGGGGGGGAGGTGTTAGAGTAATTAGATATTTTCTAATTAACTCTATTTCACTTAAGCTAAACTGTTGGCATCTAATAATTAATTCTTTTATTAATTATTATCATGTGACCCATGTTATACCTTTAGGCTTTGGTTCTCCTTTATAAGGATGTTCTCTCTTTGTGATCTTATTCATTCACATTTGATAATAGCAATCTCTCTCTTTTTCTTATAAAGAATTTCTCATCCTGGGATCTAGGAATTTCAACCTCCATAGCTTTTTCTTCTCTCCTTCTATGATAGGTGATTACATGCAAGTGATTCTTTAGGATATATGAGGTTGATCTTTCATCGACATCAACATAATGGATATGAAGCTCACACCAATAATTTTTGATTTGTTCATGTCCAATTATGATGATTAGGTAAGTATTGGTTTTCATTATGATGTTTTATGTTTTTGAAATATAAATATTCAAAAAAAAAAAAATTAATTCTAAAAAATACTAGCCCTAGATTTATAGGATATGAGTTCACATTTTTAGACTAACAACATAAATTTAACCCTAGTAAATTAGAAAAAATTAAAGTAGATAGGGTGATCCATCTTCCTAGTGTGCCTATAGAATTAATTGACTTGGATTTTTTATATGTTGTAGGTAATCATATTGGTCAATATGTAGGGATTTTGGAAATAGGAATCCCTTAATCACATAGTATTTTGATTGTTAGTATGGATATTTAAATCAAAACCCCCTTAATCACATAGTATTTTGATTATTAGTATGGATATTTAAATCAAAACCCTTGAACCAATTTTGATCCAAAGTCTACATGAGAACTATGAGATTAAATTTGAATTCCTAGGATCTTGTTTAAGGATGGATTATGAGAAGCAGTTGATTCAGAAGAGAAATGGTACTTCGCAAAGTTGAGAAAAAATCCATGAACTCAAAGTTATAAAATTAGTCGGGGTGAGATTGTGGATGACTTGATCTCCAAAAGAACTGATACAAAGGTAGGAGAGGTTATATAATATGAAATGTAAGTTTATAAGGATAACATAGACATTAGACTTAATACAAAAGGAGGCTTTTGTATCAAAGTTAACAAAAGAAAAGAAACATAAAAGGCTAAAAATGGAGAAGAATTGGTTAGTAATATAGATAAATATGAGAAATTATTATACCCATCAAACCCCGTAGAAGGAGAACTTGACATTCTAGCTGGGGTGGAAGAAGAGATTAAAAAATTTCAAAGAATTTATGTGAGTTTTTAGTTAATGAATTAATGGATGAAATATGTGATATGGAGGAACCACAATAATAGAAGGAACTTTTCTTTGGAAGAAGATGATCTATTGGATAAGAATGAAGTAGAAGAGACACTTGTGGATTTGGAAGGTCTAGAATTAAAAGATTAGGAAGAGTTGGGGATTTCCATGATCTAGCTAAGTAATAATATCCATGATGTGGAAAAAATAAATAATAAGAGAGGGAGAAATCCCCTAACGAACTAAGATTGAGGGATGGGGATGCTCCTGGTCAAACTAAATTATCTCTTTTTTTTATTCTAGGGAGGGGAAGGTCCTTCCAAAATTTCCATGAATGTCCTATCCTAGAATTTTAGGGGTTTGAACACCCCTAAAAAGAAGCCAATCCTAAAACATTGCATATCAAAAAAAAAAAATAGAGCTTATGTTCCTACAAGAAATAAAACTAAACAGGAATGATCTTGATACTCTTAAAAAGAAGCTAGCACTTAGTGAAATTTGGGGATCTCTAGCAAGAGGAGCCTTAGGAGATTTAGCTTTCATTTAGGACCATAGGTTTCTATTGCTTACATCCTTACAAGATCATGTACAATTGGCCTTGTGGCTTAGTGAGAATCCATCAAATAGGTTTGGTCTTTATAATTTTTAATATTTATGGTCCTAATCCAAATATAGATAAAAATAGGGTATGGAAGAAAATTGAAGGAAAACTAAATCAATATAGAGCATAAATATCAATCACTAGAGGTGACTTCAACACTATATAAAAAATATCTTTAAAATGGGGTGGATCTCAAAAAACCCCCCAGAAAAGCATCAGACTAAAATGATTGGATTAATAAGAATGGTCTAATTAAATTTGTCTCCAATGATTATTTCACCTTGAATAATAGGAGAAAAAGATTTACCTTTAGTGCAAAAAATTTTGATAGATTTCTACTAAATAGGAAATTGGTGGACCTTTCCTTTACATTGAAATCCAAAGTTAAAGAAATATTTGGCCTAGATTACTTCCTAGTTGACACTACTATAATTAAGGACAAAAAACTAGTTAGTTGTCCTTTAAAATTTCAACAAATTTGGTTTACAGACAAATATTTTCTTAAATTTAATCAAAAATTAGTGGGATGAGATCAAAATTCCAAGATCCAAGCTTTACCAAGTGATTAACAAACTCAAAATCATAAAGAAAAAAGATAAAAGTATGGCATTCAAAAAACTTTGGAATATCTTTGAGAAGAAAGATATATTGGAACAATTAGAGAATTTAAACAATGCGGTAAAAGAGAAAGGGATAGACATTATTTTATACAAGAATGAGAAATATTTGATGAGGGAGTATGAAGATATCTTATTGAAAGAGGATTTTTTCTAGAGACGAAAATTAAGAGAAACATAGTTGACGGATGGTGACAAAAAGACAAAATTATTTCATAACAGTACCAAGTAGTGAAGAAATGTTAATTGAGTTACTTCCATCTAAAATAAGAAGGGGAAAACCTAAAACACCTTGGTGAAATTGTATCAAAAGTAATTAATTTTTTTGTGGATATTTTCAATAGTAATACTAAGAAGAACTCAAAGGAACAAGATAGCTTTATTAAAAACATCCCAAGAATTATATCATGTGAAAAAAAAATAATTCTTGTGCAAGTTCACCTTGGAGGAGATTAGTTAGGCCCTTAAACAAATAAATCCTTGTGTCTTGATGGATTTTTGGCTTGTTTCTTTCACAAATGTTGGGACTTCATAGGAAAATACGTTATAGAAGCTTTAGAAGGTGTAATAAATTATGGTAAAAACGTTAGGGAGTTATATAATACCTTTATTACCTTATACTAAAAAAAGAGAAAATGGAAACTTTCAATGATTACCACCCCATAGCTCTATGCAATTCTCTCCATAAAATTTTCACTAAAATTGTGGCAAGTAGACGTCAAAAATTGTTGCCAAATTTGATTAGTGAAGAACAAACTAGGTTTGTTCCTAGTAGATCAATTTTTGATGGAGTAATTAATTTCTCAAGAGGTTATACATATAGTTCAAAACAAAAAGAGCCAAGTATTCTTATTAAGATAGATATTAAAAAGGCATATGATAAAGTAGATTAAGGTTTTTTGAGAAATTTCCTTGAGGCTTTTGGTTTTGCAAAACATTGGGTAAACATGATCTTTGAATGTATATCTACCCCTAAAAAAAGGAATTTTTGGAATCAATGGAGGACTTTAATAGGGGGATCCAATTTATCCTTTCCTCTTCATCATAATGGCAGAAGTGCAAGGAAGATCTATTAATAATGCCATAGAAACTGGGAAAATCAAAGGAATTAAAAGCACTAATGACTTGGATCTTACAACTCACCAAAATTTTATGTTGATACCATGATTTATGGTCAAATTAACATAAATGAAGAGAATACATATAAAAGCATCTTAAATTTATACACTTGGTGTTAGAGTGGGATTTGTTGTTCCACCAAAGACTGATTTATGAATCTTCAATACTATAGAACCTAAGATTGTTATTGCCAATGGAATATCAAGATTAGACAAAGCATTCAACAAAAAAAATAAGTTCAACACCTATGATAGGATCTTCAACAAGAAATCAAGATAATAACAAAATAAATCCAAACCTCACTCCTCCAAGTAGCTCCAAGGTGAACATTTATTTATCCAAGTGTTAGATATGTATGCTCAAATAATGCTCAAGCTTCAATGGATGAGAGATTCATGAGTGTAAGTGTGGATAGGTTTTTCCAATATAAGGGTATTTTGGTAGTTTTTAGACTCTCAAAATAGCATTATAACCTTAGCATAAAAGTGGATATGGATATGAAGGATGAAGGGTTTCATTTATAGACCAAAGAAGGTGAGGATGGAGGGTCAAGATGCAAAGATGAGGGATGATTAGGATGCAAGGAGTGGGGAGCACATAGATTGTGCTTTCTCACATCCATAGCCTTGTGATAAGTATCACGAGGAGAGAGGATGTGAGAGGATGTGGAAAATAGAGGGAAAGTGAGGGGACAAAGGATTTGTGAGGGGGATGGTGTGTGCAAGAGGAATATAAGAGATGTGTAAAGGATGTGTAAGAAGCCATTAAGTCTCTGTAAGAGCATTTGATGCATGTAGGTGGGGTGTAAGAGGGGATTTGAATTTGTTTTTTCTTAGGAATTCTTAATCAAAGATTAAAGTTGTGCACATTATTAGGTTGAGGATTAGGCTTTGATTAGAAGGGTGATTAAGATGCAAGTGGGTTAGGTATTCAAGTGGGTTTGATTATTTTACTAAGCAAGGTTAGTATGGGTGAATGGTTTGGATTTAGCTAATGATAGGGATTGATTTATCAAACAATTTATTTAATAAAAGGGGATGTAGAATTAAATTAAATGGGAATAGTGTGATTATTCAACTTAATAGGAGAATAGGGGCTTAATTAATAATTTAGACTTTTGATTACCATTTAAATTTATCAATTATACTATAGATAATTATATAGGGGATGACATTGAACTAATTAAAGATTAAATAATTAATCACTAATACCTTAGGAGATGGCTAAATAGGATTACTTAAATGATGTAATCAGATTTAGGTGTCTACATTTTTCCCATCTTTAACATAGTGTTGGGACAACACTATTTCAAAGAAGTTTGAAGATAGGTGATACGAAGAAGATTTTTAAAGCAAAAAACTTGTCCTAGTCTCAAAAATAAAGAGGATAGACTAGATTGTGTGATGCTCCCTTGAGAAGGAAGTGGGGAGAGAAGATGCGGCCCTGTTGGCTTCTCAAAAAATATGAGAAACTAAGGTGGTTATGAGGATGCAGATTGGCTAAGAGAGGAGGCACAAGGACTCAAACTCTAACTATGGTAGAATGAGACAAAGGAGAACCATGTGCACAAGAATAACCATGGGTTAAGAACTTGTGTTGGTGATTTGGGGAGAGATTGGCTGTGTGAAATTAACCCAGGTGGGGTGATGATGGTCGGGTGAAGGAGATGTAAAAGCTTTGGATACTTTTAGGATAGATAGAGTTGTTTGATGATGATTTTAGGAATGATTATATAGGATTTGTGTTGGATATCAATGGAGTGGAGGGGAGATGGAATTTGTTGAAGCTTGAGCTTGGGGTACTCCGAAGGAGAGTACCATCATGTAGTTGAGCATTGAGTTTGATATAAGAATATTGGAGACATGTGAAGGTTATTAAGAAAATCAAGGCTTTTTCACCAATATTATAGAGGACTAAGTCAAAAGAAACATGCAAATATTTCTCTAGCATCATCGTGAGTCCTAGAGAAAGTAGAGTGGAAATGACACTAGGTAATCCATAGGAAAATGATATTTCCCAAGTGCACCATGTAACCACAAGTGGTCATATGTTTGGAATATGCAAGGATCACATCCAAGTGATGCACAAGAAGAAAACAAAAAGAAAAAGACTTAATCAAGAGCTTGCTTTCAAATTTCCCCATTCACAATACAACATGATATAAAAGATCATGGAGACTTTGAGAAGGGAACAACCAAATCACTTGGAAAAGATACTTTAAGAACCAAACTTGAAATTTGGAAAAGAAAAGAAATCAAAAGAAAATATAAATCCAAAAAGAATCTTTTACCAAAGAGATCAGTGGGACTAGGTATGAATGGACCAAGATTGGGTTAGAGGATGCATCCTATAATGAACTATCTATGATATCTTGGACTATGATAACTGCTAGCTATTTTTTCCCCTATTCAGCCCATTATTGATAATCAATCTGAGAGATCTTCAATGGGCTAGATTCTTTTGATGTTGGTTAGCACGCTTCTTAGTCGGGTTAACATCTTATGTTAATGCAGTTCCTTCATATGTCAAGCTATCATAATTCCTTCATGTGCCAAGTTATAGGTTAACATCTCATGTTAACACATTTCCTTCATGTGCCGAGCTAGTTCATTTCTCTTCATTGACTGAGTTGGCTTACAATTCCTTCATGTGTTGAGCTGCGGGTTAACACATGTTTTTGCACCAAGTTAAAATTTTGCATGTCTCTTTAACCATGCATTTGAAATGTGTCAACTAATAATTCCATGCCAAATGGAGAATCCTTATTGTGCTAGGTTACTTTTGGTCTGATGGTGGTCATATTTTTGCATCCTTTATTGGGTCTCTTATGAAGATACGATGGTCATTAGATTGTGAAGCATCTTGTGAGTATTATGAGTGCATCTAGGCCATCCATATTCAAATAAAGATCTACATCTATGGCTTACATCTTTTTTGGTTAGATCAAAATTATTCCATTTGGTTCAACTCTATATTTCATGGTGTGTTAATGTGTGTGTTATCCCATACCATGTTTTCTTTGACAACAGTGTGGATGGATTTGTTGTGGCCATGGCACATTATGAGAACTGCTCTTTAATGCTTAATGACATTCTTTGGCCTTTTTTACATGACATTTATGCATCTCCATGCCTCATTAATGATTTTAATGATCAAATCTCATGGGATTAGATTTCTTATAGCTGGGTACATTTTATTTGGTGCTTCCTATCACTTACATAGCAGATTGTATTTCATGATCAGATTTAGTTTTGATATTCATTTATGGCTTCTCTACAACTCAACTCCACATGGGTTGGGGTTCAAACTTCAAGTTTGATCTAAGTTATGCCTGAGCTCTTTAAAAAGGTAGTTGTAAATACTTTTTTTGGGTTCTTCTCCATTTGTATTTTGTAGCAGCATTATACTCTACAACTTTTGCCTTCCATTAATGAAATCTTTGTTCCTTACCTTTTCTTGCCATTCTATTTACTAGTGCATGTATTTTCCTTGTATTGAATGTTTCTTTTCCATTTTCTTGATTCATATGTGTTATGTCTATTAGTAGTTACTGTATAGCAAAATTCCTTTCCTTTTAGCACTTCAACCAATTCCAAACCTACATGTGATTTCTTGGAAATAGAATAGAACCAAGACTAGTGTATTTTGGTGCTTTCATTGATGTGTAGCACAGTTATAGGCAGAGGTTTAACCATTCATTCTATGTGGCACATCATCTCCCTTTCCCTTTCTATATTTCTTCTCTTGTTTCCTTCCTAGAAGTAGTTTAGGTGCACCTCGATAGTAAGGAAGCCAACCTTCTCTAGAGATTTAGCATCAAAGTGCAAGTCCCATACTTGGAGGTTGTTTCCATGTTACACAAGGCTACCTAAGATGCATAACCTTAGGCTAGGGTGTAATCTTTTGTGTCAATAATAACACATGATGGGTAATTAGAACCTTTAGGATAACACTTTGATAATAAGGGATCTTGCCTAAGGAATCTCTAAAATATTGAACCAAGAGAACTACAATTTTTGACCAAGCATGAACTGACATGCAAGAATAGGGCATATATAATGGTACTAAGATAAGGAAAAACTCTAGAGGAGATACAACTAACTAACCAAGGTATTTATAAGGATTACTAGACAAAAGATCAGTATGATAGGATAATGAAATAAATATGAGATAGTACAATGTGAAAAAGATTAGGATGAGGAGATAGTGAATGAAAAGCTTAGGATGAGGTGATACTATGGTGGAAAGCTCAAGATGAGGTGATAGTAGACAAAAATCTAACGATGAGATGATAGAGTGATAAAAAGCTCAGGATGAAGAAATAGCATAGGAGATATAGTACATAGATTATAGTATAAGGGTGTTATACATGAGTATGATACATATATATGATATGTGTGCCAAGTGAGGATGATACAACATGAAACTACCAAGATATAATACACTATTGTGATTTGGATTCCAAGGTCAAGAATTGGGATAGTGATACATACATTACTACAATGTGATGCCAAAACATCCTACGAATATTGGGAGATGGATGAGTGGGTCGGGTGAGAGGGTGGAGAGTGTGGATCACTAATAGATAATAGGAAACTTGAGTACTAATGGCACCTATTACTAGGTTTTCAACATGGTACCTAACCAAGGCACTTGGATTGCCAGGTTTTCACCATTAGGTGCTTATCTTTTTTTGGATATTTTCATTTTTTTTGTTCTTTTTTTTAGGAATTTTAAATATTTTTTTAATTTTTCCATGATTATCAGGACACACTAAGTAGGTCAGGCATAGAACTTCTTAAGGTGAATGATGTTGGTGGGATCATTCATAGTTTCACCTTCCAGTGTTGATAGTTGATATGCTCTTGAGCCAAAAGGTGTTGTGACAACATATGGACCAAGCCATGTGGGCTCAAACGTGCCCTTCTTTTCTTGATCTGCATGGACTTTCATGTTTTCTTTGAGGACCATGTCACCTATTTAAAAATTTTGTGGGTGAAATTTTTTGTTGAAAATGCAAAATAATTAGATTTTGGTAGACTATGAGGTGGTCATAGGCCTATTTCCTTCTTCTATCTAGTTGGTCCAGCTATGTGAGTCTAGTGACTCTATAGTCCGCATCTACTATTTTTCCTTTCAAAGATATACACAAGGATGGGAGTTCAACCTTAATAGGTAGGACTACTTTGACACCATAGACCAAGGAGTATGGGGTTATGCCTATGGATGTGTAGAAGGAAGTGTGATAGGCCCATAGAGTAGGATTAATTTGTAGATGCCAATCATGACCCTAATCATTGATAACTTTCTTGAGAATTTTAAGTAGGGCTTCGCTAGTTTCCTTAGCCTACTCATTACTTGCGGAAAGTATGGACTATAGAAATGGTGATGAATGTGGAGGGAGGTGCATAACTCTTCCATATTGGGGTTTTCAAAGATACCTCCATGGTTTGTAAAAATGGTAGCAGGGATACCAAAGTGGCATATAATATGATATAGAATGAATTTGGAAACCTAAATCCCTATAGCATTGAAAAGTGGGACTGCCTCAACTCACTTTGTGAAATAATATGTAGCCATGATGATCCATTGGCAGCATTCTAAAGATAAGGGTGTAATGAGATTGACAAGGTCAAACCCCCAACATGTAAATGGCCATGGTGGTGCAATAGGTTGGAGATCTTGAGTTGAAGCTTGTATCAAATTCTCATGTTGTTGATAGGGTAGACAAATTTTGACAAATTCACAAGCATCATATTCAAGAGTAGGTCAATAGTAGCTTGCTCTCAATATTTTTCATGCTAGGACTATACTACTTGTGTGAGCACCAAATTTTTTGGAATGTACCTCTTTTAATGCCATGGAAACCTCACTTTGGTCTAAACACATAGAGAGAGTATCATGATAACCTTAATGTTATAGGTGTTGGAAATAGAGATGGAGTAACTGAGAGGGGAGGGGTGAATCAGTTACCACAAAAATAAATCCACAGGTCCTAAGATGTCTTTAAAATATAATTGCTGCTGATACTCGGTAAACACACAAATGAATGCTAAAACTTGATAGATGTTATGTTAACTTATTGAGCATTTAAAGTGATTAACATGCATGCATAAAGAAATAACATGAACACAAGAGACACCAAATTTAACATGGAAACCCAATTTGGTAAAAACCACCAAGTAACTAGTTACCAATTTTCACTCTTTTGAAGTGAGCCCTATTAGGAGCCAACCCTATTAAAGGTTACAAAACACATTGTTAGGTGTGAACCTATTAGAGGATTTAATCACCCTGTTAGAAGTGGCCTTGTCAGAGGTCTTTAAAACAATTCAACTGAATTGTCACCTTGTTAGAGGATTTACAAAATGGCTATCAAACCAACTCTGTTAAGAGGTTTTGAATCAGTGTTACAATGATTAGAAAGCAACAATGAAGTGATCTAAAATATATGCAACTTATCTTTGTTGAATATAGATCTCTATTCTGCTTCACTAGATCCTCACTGATCAAATACAACTTTGTAGCCCCATAAGCATATCTAATCCTTCTTCAACATTCACTCATATATTCAATATTCACTCATTCCATATCCATACATTTGCACTCTTATTCATCCACACTCTTACTTCTTATGAATTCACATCTTGACCTTTCATATATACCTTACAGATTGTCAAGTTGGCTCAATTACAAGTTACAACAACTAAAAAACATTAAATCAGTCGGCTAACCAAGTGCTCCAGAATGGTTTCCCCAGTGGTAACCAAGTGAAGCTCAGTAAACACTGCAAACCTTGCAACTTCCTTCGGAGACTGAGTTAACTCAGTAAACACTAACCTTCCTTTGCTTACCGAGTGAGCTCGATAAAAGCTAACCTTCCTTTGCTTACCAAGTGAGATCGGTAAAAGCTAACCTTCCTTCACTTACTGAGTGAGCTCAATAAAAGCTAACCTTCCTTCAATGACCGAGTGAACTCGGTAGACATTGAACTCGGTAAACATTGACTTTCCCTTTTTTAACCTTGGGAGCTCAGTTAACATTAACTTTTTGCTACAAGATCCTTTGATGCCTGAGTGAGCTCGGTAAGAGCTAACTTACTGTGTAATGTTCAGGAACGTTCGGTAGAAATTGTAAATTGATTTGCTGACCATCTAAGCTCGGTAGACTCTATCTGATGGTTGACATGACATTTGTGTAACATCAAAGACAATACACAATTAACAATTGTATCCAAAAATAGGGTGTTGCCTACAATAGTATAGTGGGATGCTCTGCAAATGAGGTTCTGGCATTGGTTTCATATGAGGTGAGGGAATATGATAGAATTTTTTTATATAAGCATGAATTTTGTGGTATGATAAGAATTGGAGACCAACCAAGACACATATTCATGTTGATTCATTGTTCTCATATGTGGGCTTGTGTAGCTACTCTACTAAGAAATCATATTGTGTAGCTTCCCAAGGGATTTCCAAGAGAGAATTGATGGTGTCCATGGCATCTACAGCCTTGTTTTGTAACCTTGGTACTTGAATGAATCAAAATTTGGTGTAATGTTAAATTAACTATTTAACCAATTCTTTGTAGAGTAGCAATTTGTTATCCTTTATTTGGTATTCATCAAGGAATTTCTTGGTAATTAATTGTGTGTCTCCAAAGACCTATAGCTCTATTATTTTCCATTCAATTATTGTCTTGAGCCCTACAACTAGAGATTTGCACTCCAAGACATTATTGGTGCATTGGAATTGTAGCTTAAATGATTTAGGAACCAATAATATTCCTACTCTCAATCAATGGAATGTGTAAGATCCATCAAAGTATAGCTTACATGATCATTTTTATTCTATCATGTAGAGATGTTCATCTAGAAACTCCATAACAAGAGGATAAGCATCAAATAATGGTGCATCAACCAAGTGATTTGCTATAGACTATCCCTTTATTTCCTTTCTATCAACATATTGGATTTCAAATTTGTTGGAAACAATTGATTAATTGTGTATTGTCTTTGATGTTACACAAAATGTCATATCATTTCCAATCAATGTATGTTGAGCTCACTTGGGCATTGAAGATAGATTCCTATGTCTACCAAGCATTTCAAAGTTTTCCTAGTTAAAAGGCAAGAAGGAATCAAAAATTAAAAGGACTACAAGGATAAAGGTAAGAAATCTTATTTTATGGCTAAAGATTCTGATAACAGTGAAGATGAAATGGTATATATTGTTGTAAAAGATGAATTTGATGATGAAAGAGATAAAATGGCACTCATCTCTCATGTTAGCAAATATCATACATGGATTATTGATTGTGGCTGCTCACATAGTATGATTGGTGATAAAATAAAAATTGAACACATGGAACATTATGATGGTGATAGTTTGAGATTTGGAAACAATGAACCTTGTTGCATAAAGGGAAAAAGTTATATCTCATTGACCAATGAACTTAGATGTGACAAAGCTTATTGGGTTAAAGGACTAAAGCATAATCTATTGAGTCTAGCATAGTTGAATAAGATTAGATTCAAGGTAGAATTTATGAATAGGAAGGCCAAACTACTAGATGGTAAAGGAAATATAGTTGGTTCTAGAAAACACACAAAAGGTAATCTATTCTATCTAGATCTTAGTGAAAGTTCATATTTTATTGCTCAAGTAGAAGAAAGCTAGTTATGGCACAAAAGATTACGTCATGTAAACTTTGATAATCTGGTCAAAATAAGAAAAAATAGAAGAGTAAGAGGTATTCCCAACTTGAGTAAACCTTATATGGGTCTACGCAAAAATTATCAAATTGTTAAGATGGGAGAAACTAGTTTCAAAAGCAAAAACTATCATTCAGAAGAAGTCTTGGAGCTTGTACATCTAGACTTATGTGGACCTATTGGAATAAAGAGTTATAGTGGAGATTTTTCTTTTTTCTTTTTGTTAATAATTATTCTAGAATGATGATTGTAATGTAGCTAAAAGAATAATTTGAAGCTTTTTAAAAATTTAAGTGGTATTGCAAGAGTAGAGAAGGAAACTAGAAAGAAGCTAAAATGTTTGAGATTAAATAGAGGTGGTGAATTCATTTCCAATGAGTTCAATGAATTCTACATAGAAAAATGAATTAAGTGATAGGTGTCATCCATTGGTACACCTCAACAAAATGGTATAGCTAAAAGAAGGAACAAATCCATTATGGATTGTGCAACAACATTGATGATAGAAAAGAATGTTGTAATCAAATACTAAAAGGAAGCAATCATTACTATAGTGCATATCTTGAATAGAGTATAGTTGAAGAAAGACTCAAATAAAACTCCTTATGAACTATGGTATAGCTACAAACCTAATGTAAGTTACTTGAATGTATTTGGTATCAAATGTTATATCTTGAAGGAATCAAGGAAAGGTAAATTTGATGTCAAAGGTGATGAAGGCATATTCCTAGGATATTCCTATAGAAGTAAGGCATACAAGTGTTTGAATCTAACTAATCATAAGATCATAGAAAGTGAACATGTGAGAATTGATGAATTTGTAAAAAAGAGTGAAGAAGAGAACAACAAAGAACCTAAGGATTATAGAATATTTGTCTACTATGAACTTGATACTTTGCTAAATCTATCTAGACATTAGGAGGCCTCACCTCCCAAGTCCCTGAAATCTCCAAAAGCTACCAAGTTGTAATCAATATAACCCAAGTCATAGTTTGAAGGACCCAAGTCATAGTCAGAAGCTACCAAGCTATTGCTAGAGCAAACCAAGTCTGATGAACCTGAGTCATAGATAGTGGGACCTGAGCTTAATTTAGAAGATCATAAAGAAGTTAGTGAAGCAAACTCCAAATCCAAAGTACCTATGTTATCAAGATATGTTAGAAGGAATCACACACCTGATTAGATCATTGGAGATAAGTCTGATGGAATAATGACAAGAAACAAATTGAAAGGTACATGTTTGCTTGCTAAATTTGAACCTAGAAATGTTAAAGATTCTTTGGATAATGAAAGTTGGATTGAAGCAATGAATGAGGAAATAGAATAGATTAAGAAGAAAAAAACTTGGACTCTTGTCCCTAGACCCAATGATAAAAATGTAATTGGCACAAAATGGGTATTCAGAAATAAGCTAAATGAAGATGGAGAAGTTTCAAGAAACAAAGCAAGGTTAGTATGTAGAGGTTATTTTCAAGAAGAAGGTATTGATTATGGTGAACCTTTTTCTTCTATTAATAGATTAGAAGGTATTAGAACTTTACTAGCATATGCAACTCACAGAGGATTTAAAATTTATCAAATAGATGTAAAATCTACATTCTTGAATGGAATTTTTGATGAGGAAGTCTACATAGAGCAACCTGAAGATTTTGTAGATCCCAATAATAGAGATATGGTTTCAAAATTACACAAAGCATTATATGGTCTCAAGAAAGCTACTAGATCTTGTTATGAAAGACTTCATAAATTTTTGATAAAGATTGGTCTTCAAAGAACAAATGATAACAACAGCTTGAACATCAAAGAAGGACTAGACAAGAAGATTGTATTGGCAAAAATATTCATGGATGGCACCTTATTTATAGGAAATTATGGCTTGTGCAAGGCATTTTTAGAAGAAATGAGTAAAGAAATTGAGATGTCTATGATGGGGACACAACCCAAGAACAGAATGGACACAACAGAAAAGGGAAATTGTATTAACTACAAAATAAGCTTAGTACATTCAGTACAGAGAAAATAAACTTCAAAACATGCCCTAAGGGCTTACAATAGCATAACTATGGAGATAATTTCTCCTTTCAGTACCTCCTCTCAAACTCCACTCCGAACTGCCTTTTACAATGCCAGAAATCTCCTTAAATAGACCTCGAAGGGTTAAGGACTAGGAGTACATTTTAGAAAGTGCTAGTAGGCATCCATCGACCGAATAGAAGGTTCCAAAAGCTGTGTTAGAAGTCAGTGCAAATCTAGAAGAATCCAGAAATGGTAATCGAACTTTTGGGAGGCATAACTTTTGAATAGTAGCTCCGATTGACAAACCGTTTACATTTCTGGAAAGCTCTCGAAGTGCTCTATAGCCCTATGGACAAGCTTTGCTCATCCCCATTTTTTGGCCCTTTTTGAGGTCATTTAATGCCCCTAACTTGACTTTGAAACATTCTTAGGAGGTCTCCAAAACTTGAAAAACTACAATAACTTTCAAACTGTGGGGCCTTTTGACCTGATTCTTTTTCTAGAATGCTCTAAATCACAATTACATTCATCTAGCCAATTTATACCTCCTAGTTCACCAAAATGATGGCTCAATTACATACACCTATTTTTTTCAAGAGTTACATGAACACTGCTAGTGGAACTATGAGAGTTGGAACCTTTATTTGGCCCAAATGGGTATCCAAAGATGAAAACACATGAAACAAAAACTAAGTCTAAGTACATTTTTTGGGTGACATAGGATTGCCCTTATACCTCTGGATGCTCCTACATCAGTCTATGTTTGGAGAGAAAAAATATTTTGTTGGATTGTAGATCTAGCAGAAGAAAGATGGTATCTACATTACTCAATCTAAATTTATCAAAGAGATACTAAAGAAGTTTGGAATGAAAGATTCAAGACCAATTGGAAGTCCTATGTCTACTAGACATAAGCTTTCCAAAAATGATTATTCCAAGGAGGTAGATCAGATTACATACAGATCAATGATTGGAAAATTGTAGCATGCAGTGCATACAAGGCCTGATATTGGATTAGTAGTTGGTATGGTGGCAAGATTCTTAGAAAATCCCAAAGAAAATCACATGATGGAAATCAAAAGAATCTTGAGATATCTAAAAGGTACTGAAGACTATGGTTTATGGTACAAAAAAGGAGGCAATCTAGATTTGAAAGCATTCATAGATGTTGATTGGGTAGGAAGTGTTGATGATAGAAAGAGCACCAGTGATTGAGCATTCTTTCTTGGTAAAAGACTAGTGTCTTGGACAAGAAAGAAAAAAAATTGTATTTCTTAGTCCACAATAGAGACAAAATATGTAGCAATAGTATTTAATTGTTCTATTATTGTTTGATTCAAACAACAATTCGTAGGTATGAAGATAGAGATCAAGGATCTAGTAGTTATATACTATGATAACACTAGTGTAATTAATATATAAAAGAATATAGTGATGCAAAGTCAAAACAAAACACATTGCTATAAAATATCATTTTTTGAGAGAATTGGTACAAGATAAAGAGGTAATATTAGAATATGTGAATACAAAAGAATAAAGTGCAGACATATTCACTAAGCCATTACCTAAGGATGCATTTCTATATCTAAGAGGTAAGTTAGGGGTCATTACTATATCCAAAGCTCACTAAAAGAAGTCTATTGATGCATCAACTAGAGCATGTTAAAGATCAATTAGTTGATGTAGTATTTACAAAGGTATATTGCAAATGAATTAGTACAAAGGTTCATTGATATTTACTTAGCATTATCATTGGCATGAGATGTCAAATAGAGAGGAGTTTGTTGTCATATCTCATAGAAATTTTATCCCTTCTAAAGATGACAAAGAGGGAGATATGTCAATGAAGGGAAATGAACTTGGTCTGATATCAAAAGCAAAGTTTTGTTGATAGAGGAAGGAATTGAAGGCAGAGGGAGTTCACACTAATAGAGGGAGTTGAGCTCTCATAGATGAGAATCAAAATGAAACTAAGGATATGTTCCTTACTTTATTCTTACTCTACAAATTTCATTACATTATGACATTTTGTGTTGCCATCAATGCCAAAGAGGGAGATTCTTGGAAACAATTGATTAATTGTGTATTGTCTTTGATATTACACAAAATGTCATATCATTTTCAATTAGTGTATGTTGAGCTCACTCAAGTATTGAAGATAGTTTCTTTTGTCAATCGAGCATTCCATAGTTTTCCTAGTTCAAAAGATAATATCTATTAGGTTCACTTGGGTGACAAAGGAAAGATTATAGAAGTTGAGTGCTAACCGAGCTCACTAGGTTAATGAAAGAAATTTTGGATAGAACATGTGTTAATTGAGCTCACTCAATTACCAAAGGAGCTTTGTAAATATGTAGTGTTAATTGAGTTCACTTGTTTAATATGGGAAAATCACTTTGAGTTAGTATCTATAGAGCAGGGTTGGCTAATGAAGGATATTCGTATTTTGGCACATTTAGTTCAATTGAATTATTTTTTGATTCTACCCAACTATGAAAATGAATATTAATTATTCTAAGTTGTATTCAAGTTGACTTGATAATGAGTAAGATATAAGTATAAGGTCAAGTTGAAGATTGAATGTGTGGAACATAATTGAAGATTTGATGATGCTTAGAGGAAGCGAATTAGAAGGACAAGCATAATATCCTTGTTGAGATGCAAATATACATTTGATCAGGAAGCATCAAGTATACAAGCCAGAACAAAGATCTATAATCAAAAATTTAGTTGCATCATAAATCAAGTCATCTCATTGTTACTCTCTAAACATTGTAGAAGTGGTCTAAATCTCTTAATAGACTTGGCTTAACAACTATTTGTAAATCCTCTAACAAGGTGGCGTTCCTATTGAATTGTCTAAAGAACTCTAACAAGGCCACTCCTAATAGGGTGATTAAATCCTCTAATAAGGCCACACCTAATAGTGTATTTTATAACCTTTAATAGGGTTGGCTCCTAATAGGGCTCACTTTAGAAGAGTGGAAATTATTAACTAGTTGCAATTGGTTATTTTTACCAAATTAGGTTTCCACATTGAAATTTTGGTGTCAATTGTGTTCACACTATTTATTTTATGTGTTTTCAACTAAGTTAAAGTTAAATCAATCAAAAATAATATCTTAATATTTTCATGATAAGCATTTGCTAAGTTATTTTAGTGCTTATTGAGTTACAACATTTTTCTTGTGTGTTTATCGAGTTACAATAGAGATCAATTTTGATTTGTGTTGACATGTAAGGGATCTAGGATTTATTTTAGTGGTAACTAATTCACCCCTTCCCTCTTAGTTACTCCTCCTATATTTACAACAAAATTTACTAAGGAGCATGACCCATTTTCCTAGATGACCTATAAGCATTGTTCTTAAGAACATGTATGTTAAAGGATCAATATATTATATGGGCTTGACTATATGATTGATCTTGTAGTGGTGAAGCTTTTGAGTGGAAACAACCACTACTAAATTGAATTTTTCCATAGGAGTGTAATTAAGATCATAGCAAACAAGTGTGCAAATTATGTAATAGATAACTCTTTCCCTTCCATTATCATCAAGCTGGGGAAAGAGTAAACTAGTGTGGTTAGGGTAGCTAATATGTATAAGAGAAACAGTCTCCTAGGAACTAGTGGGACCCATATGGGATGATTTTCTAGGTATTTCTTGATCTTGTCAAAGTTTCTATAACATATAGGGTCCCCATTTGAAATTATGGTCCTTGAGAAGATGTGTGAATGGATGGCATTTTTCTACTAGTTGTGAGATGAATGGTCTTACTGATTGCAATTTACCCTAAAGAGAACAAAGCTATCTCAATGTCTTAGGTGGAGGCATGTCCATGATGTCCTTGAACTTCTATGGGTCAATCTCAATGCTACACCATAACATAATAAATCTGAGGAGCTTCCTAGAGGTGATGCCAAAAATGCATTTCTTGGGGTTAAGCATGAGGTGGTACTTTGTTAATTGATCAAACACCTCTTCAAGGTGAGTCAAGTGATCCATGGCATCAAAAAAATTGACCAAGATGTTTTGAACATAATCTTCATGGTTTTTGTGGATGAGGTCATGGAAGATGGCCATCATAGCTTGTTGATAGGTTGCTCTAACATTCTTTAACCCAAACGGTATCATGTTGTAGCAAAAGGTTCCCTAAGGGGTGGTGAATGTTATCTTATGTTGGTCCTCTTATGCTATTTGTATTTGATTATAACCATAGAATCTATCCATGAGGGATAATAGTTCATGGCTAGTTATGAGATCCACAATCATGTTGGTATTTGGAAAAGGAAAATCATCTTTGGGACAAGCCTTATTGAGGTCCCTAAAATTTATACAAATCTTGATATCACTAGAGGGCTTTGTGACTAGTACCATGTTGAAAATCCATTCTAAGTAGTTGATTAGATAGATGTGTTAGATTGTGGTGACTAATTAGGAAAGTACTATACATACTTCATAGATTCTTTGGGGCTAAGGGCATTGCCCCCAAAAAAAAAAAAATTGGGGCCCTATTTTATCGAGATTTTGGGCCAACATGTAATTATTAATTATAACCATAAAGTGGTTAAAATACTTGTATAAAAGGGATTAAGGTTAGGGATTTTTTTATAAGTTATGATATGAAATTGGTTCTTGCAACAGTATTGATCTGTAAGAGATTATGGATTGTAATCAAGTTGTAATCATTGGATGATAAAAATATTCAACTTGTTGTTTGGTGGGCGTAGCCTAGGGATTGGGTGAACCACGTTAAATCTTGGTGTCTTGTGTTCTTTTCTATGTGATCTATTATTTTTTGTTATTGGTTATATTTGCATGTAATTGTTATTTATGTTCGTGGTTTAATCCTAACAAGTGGTATCAAAGCGAGGTTGTCTTTCATTTATCCTCTACAAGAAAGTCTCATGGTTAAGTGGGAGTCTCACGGTTGAGTGGGAGCAATGGCAGATGAGGGTAAGCTAAGGGTTGTTAGGTTTAATGGGCAGAACTTCTAGTTATGGAAGATGCAAATGGAAGACTATCTTTATCAGAAGGATTTATGGAAGCCGTTGGAAGGCAAAGCCAATAATCAAGGATCTATGTCAAATGATGAATGGGATCTTTTGGACAAAAAGGCACTTGGAAGCATTCGATTGTGCCTGGCACCATTAGTGGCATTTAATATTACAAAAGAAAAGATGACATAAGAGTTGATGAAAACCCTAGCAACACTATATGAAAAGCCCTCCACTACAAACAAGGTATTTCTCATGAAGCATTTATTTAATATGAAAATGGAAGAAGGTGGATCTATTACAAATCATTTAAATGAGTTTAATACTATTACTAGTCAGTTATCTTCTGTGGGTATCAATTTTGATGAAGAAATTAGGGCTCTCTTGATTTTGTGTTCTTTTCCTGAAAGCTATAATGGCTTGGTAATTGTTGTGAGTAATTTTGTTCTTGGATCTAGTACCCTAAAATGTGAAGATGTGATCGGTGTTGTTTTGAGTGAGGAAACTCATAGGAAAACCTTAGGTGGATCTACATTAGGAAGTGCTTTGAATGTAAAAAGTAGGGGAAAAATGACTGAGAGAGGAAGTAACTCTAGAAATCATGGGAAATCAAGAGGAAAGTTAAAGGCGAAGAGGTCTCAATCGAGAGGATCGAACAACTACTGGTACTATAAGAAACCAGGTCATAAAAAGAAAGATTGTTGGAATCAAAAGAAAAATAAAGGAGATAAATCAAATGGAGACAAGAAGGTAAATGTGGTAAGTAAAAAATCTGAAAAGGATGCTTTGCTTCTATCTTTAGAAAGCGTTGATGATTCATGGGTTTTAGATTTTGATGCTTCATTTCATGCTACACCTCATAGAGGTTATTTCATTGATTATGTCCAAGGGGATTTTGGGCTTGTTTATTTGGGGGATAATGAACCCTGTCACATTGTTGGAAAGGGAAAAATTAAGATTAAGTTGTAGAATGGGAATCATTGGCTACTACATGAGGTTAGACATATTCCAAGGCTGAGTAGGAATTTAATTTCAGTAGGGTAACTCAGTGATGAGGGTTGTGTAGTTACTTTTAATGATAAAAATTGGAAGGTTTCAAAAGGTTCCCTTGTAGTAGAAAAATGTGTGAAAGTAGGCACCTTATATCTTTGTATAGGTCATATTGTTCCTTCTACTTTAATTGTTTCAGAGAAAAATGAATGTTCAGGAACAATTGTTGCAGTTGAGAAAGGAGAACAAATAGTTGTTGTAGATTCTGATACAACATTGTGGCACAATAGACTTGGGTACATGAGTGAGAAAGGTATGAAAGTACTTCATTCAAAGAAAGTTTAACCAAGTCTAAAATGTGTTAATATAAATTTCTATGAAATTTGCATGTATGGAAAACAAAAGAGAGTGAGTTTTGTGAAGATTGGGAAGGAAAACAAAAAGGAGAAATTAGAGCTTGTGCATACTGATGTATGGGAACCGGCTCAGGTATCTTCCCTTGGTGGCTCTTATTATTATGTTACATTTATTAATGATGCAACTAGAAAAGTATGGGTTTATTTCCTTAGACAGAAATTTGATGTATTTCAAACTTTTAAGAAATGGAAATGTTTGGTTGAAAATGAGACTCGTAAGAAATTAAAATGTCTTAGATCTGATAATGGTGATGAGTATTGTAGTCATGAATTTGAAGATTATTACTCCACTAATGGTATTCATAGATATAAAACTATTCCAAGGATTCCACAGGAAAATGGAGTGGCTAAATGCATGAATAGGACTATAATGGAGCGTGCAAGGAGCATGAGGTTGCATGTTGGGTTACCCTTACACATGTGGGTGGAGGTTGTCAATACTATTGTATATTTGATTAATAGAGGTCCCTCTACTCCTTTGAGCTATGGTATTCTAGAGGAAGCATGGACTGGTAAGAAGGTGAGTTATTCTTTTCTCAAGACCTTTGATTGTGAAGCATTTTCTCACATAGATTCTGAAATTAGAACTAAGCTAGAAGCTAAGTCAAAGAAATGTGTATTTGTTGGATATGGCATTAATGAATTTGGTTATAGGCTTTGGTATTTTGAAAATAATTGAATTTTAAGAAGCAGGGATGTCATATTCAATGAGAAAGTGTTGTACAAAGATCTGTTGCAGCAACATGAGAAGAAAGAAGATGATTATGTAGTGTTGGATGATACTCCAAAAGCTGATGTTCCAGCCATTCCTCATGATGTGCAACAACCACAACAACAAATACCACACACATCAATGAATGTTAGATAGTCAACAAGGAAAATTAGACCTCCACAAAGATTTTCTCCCTCTTTGTATTCTATTATACTTACTGATGTTTGTGAACCTAAAAGTTATGATGAAGCTATGCATGTAGATACTAAGATTCAGTGGGAGTCTGCAATGCAAGATGAAATGGACTCTTTCCTAAAGAATAAGACATGGGATTTGTGCAAGTTGCCTATAGGTAAAAAAGCTTTATAGAATAAGTGAGTTTATAGGTTAAAAGAAGAGGATGGAGGCAAAAAAAAACTTAAAGCTAGGTTAGTTGTAAAAGGATTTGCATAGGAAAAGGGAATTGATTTTGATGAGATATTTTCTCTTGTTGTTAAGATAACTTCTATCTGTACTATTTTAAGTCTAGTGGCTACTAAAGATTTGCATTTAGAGTAGTTGGATGTTAAAACATCTTTCCTTCATGGTGATTTAGATGAAGAGATATATATGGCTCAACCACATGGATTTGTGGTCAAAGGTAAGGAGAACTTAGTGTGCAAATTGAAGAAAAGTTTATATGGCTTGAAGCAAGCACCTCGGCAATGGTATCTGAAATTTGATAGTTTTATGCATGAGCATGGTTATAGTAGGTGTCATTCAGATCATTGTGTCTACTTTAAGAGGTTGGATGATGATAGCTACATTATTTTATCTTTATATGTTGATGATATGTGTGTAGCTGGGTCTAACATGGATCACATTAAGGGGCTAAAAATCCAATTAGCAATGCATTTGCTATGAAGGATTTGGGGGCAGAAAAACAAATCCTTGGTATGAAGATTTGCAGAGATAGGAAAAATAGAACATTGATGCTATCTCAAGCTAATTATGTTGAGAAGGTGTTGCAACATTTCTGTATGGAGAATGCTAAAGCTGTTAGCACACCTTTACCTAGTCATTTGAAATTGACTAAGGAGATGTGGCCCAAGACACAAGAAGAGGAGGATAAGATGTCTAAGGTACCCTATGCTTCAGCTATAGGAAGTTTGATGTATGCTATGGTATGTACCAAGCTAGATATTGCACATGCAGTGGGAGTTGTTAGCAGGTATATGAGTCATCCAGGAATTGAGCATTGGAATGCAGTCAAATGGATTCTTAGATATTAGAGAGGCACATCTAATAAGTGTTTACACTTTGGGGGCTCTACTACTGATTTACAAGGCTGTGTTGACTCAAATTTGGTAGGGGATATTGCTACTAGGCAGAGTACTATAGGTTATGTCTTTTTTGTTGGTGGGGCAGCCGTGAGCTAGGTTTCTAGCTTATAGAAGATTAATGCTCTCTCCACTATAGAGGCAGAGTATGTTGCTATTATAGAGGCAGCCAAGGAGATGATATGGCTTCAATTTTTCTTGAAAGAATTGGGATATCCTTAGAAGGATAATTATTTGTTCATAGATAGTCAGAGTGCCATTCATCTTGAAAAGAATTTAGCTCTACATCCAAAGACCAAACAAATATAGTTATGGTACCATTTCATTTGGTCAATTTTGGAGGATGGATAGTTAAAGCTAGAGAAGATACATACAAATGACAATCTAGTAGATATGTTGACAAAGGTAGTAACAAGGGAGAAGCTAAACTCCTCTTCAGCTTCAGTTTGTTTTCTAGACTAAACATGAATAAAAGAATAGCAGAGTCTAGGGTGGTTTGATCTAGTGGGAGCCTCACGGACTAGTATCATAGCTACAAATTAGTCTCCAAGTGGGATATTGTTGTTTAGTGTGGAGCCTGATTAGTCCCCAAGTGGGAGATTGTTAGATTGTGGTGACTAACCAAGAAAGTACTATACATACTTCATAAATTCTTTCAAGCTCGATGCATCGCCTCAAAAAAAAAATTTCGGGGCCCTATTTTATTAAGATTTTGGGCTGACATGTAATTATTAACTATAACCCTAAAGTGGTTAAAATACTTGTATAAAAGAGCTTAGGGTTAGGGATTGTTTCATAAGTTATGATGCAAAATTGGTTCTTGTGGTGGTATTGAGCTACAAGGGATTATGGATTGTAATCAAGTTGTAAACACTGGATCATAAAAATATCAAACTTGCTATTTGGTGGATGTAGCCCAAGGATTGGGTGAACCATGTTAAATCTTGGTGCCTTGTGTTCTTTTTTGTGTGATCTATTATTTTCTATTATTGGTTATGTTTTCATTTAATTTTTATTTCTATCAGTGGTTTAATCCTAACAAAATGACCTTTGCTTTTGACATCTTTTCTATTTCTAACTTTGCTAACAAGGCAACCTTGCGATGGAGTTTCTGCTTGACTGGTTTAACTTTTAAATCTACTACCAAATGATGTATAAACAAATTAGGATCTAGTCTTGGTATATCTTGGTATGACCATGCAAATCAACCAATATTTTCTCAAAGGATCTCAATGAGAATTTTTTCTTGGTCTAGTGGCAAAGATGATGCAATGGATGTGATCTTGGGTGTCTCTATCAGACTGATGTTGACTAGTATTTTTTCTTCAATCAGGATAGATGATACTTCTAGCCTATGATCCAATGGGGGAAGGAAGAAATATTCATCTTTGGGTGCCTCAGAGAGGTTTTCACCATAAGATGCATCCTTTTTTTCTCTTTTATATTTTGGTTGATCCGATGGTGTTCCAAAAGGATTTCTCACCAAGGGATACCTTTTTTTTTACTTTTTTTTTCAAATTTCTTTTTTCTTTATTATTTTTTCATCTAGAGGATTCTCCTCCCCAAAGTATCCTTTGGGGTCTAATTTGTAGATGTAAATTGGTAGTGGCTTTGGTTTCTTGTGTGTTGTATTGGCCACCATAAATCTTAGGATTGCTTCCTTAGTATGGAACTCATCAACATGGAGTACACTTGGTTGTTCCCAATCAATGAGTTCAAGATGGGTGAGGGGTAGGTCTATGAGGTTGACAGATAATTCATGGAGCATAGAGTCTCCTAGGGAAATTTTAGTATCATGGATATCATCATAGGCTCTCTTTTCAAATTCCTCAAGGATGTGTTTGACCTCTATGAGTTCACCTTAGATGGTTAAGAAGGCATGATCATCTTTATTAGTGCCCCAAGTTTTTGGGCATCCAAATCCTAGGCCTTTCTTCTTCTCTTCTTTGTATGCCTCTATAGGTATCCTAATGCTTGACTCCTCTTTTCCTAGGCCACCTCCTTGATAATCCCATTGTTCAGTTACAAGTCAATGTCAGCATGGATATTTGTATTTGAAATATTTAAGGAGATTTTTGTCTTTTAGAGGTGGATCCTTGTATAGCCATGTGCTGATGTTAGAGGCCATTTCTTCTCCATCGAGGATCCCATTTACAAAAAATGTGGTGAGCCCAAATTTCTTGAGCTGAGGAGTTGTGACTTTGTTTGGTCCATGATAGGTTGGGCACCCCCTGAGTGTGTGGGTCAAGAGGTAAGGCACCAACAAAAACTTCATTTGAGGGACTATATTCACCATAGCCTTAGTTTTTTATCTTAATAGTGGAGAGTGTGGAGTATAAGACGGTGCCAAGGTGGTTATAGGTACCAAAAGAGCTAGTGATGGTGATGTTGATCTCAATACCTAGGCAATGATTACCATATGATGTTTCGATCATATTGTAATATGCAAAGGGTTCTAGATCAGCATAGATGGTTATCTTAGTGCCATGATGCAAAAATTTGATGCATTAATGATAAGTGGATGGAACAAATTTCATAGCATGAATCCATGGTCAATCAAGGAGGATGTTGAATGGTAGGTTAAGATCAACTTCATGGCACACTATTTCTTGAGTAGAAGGCCCAACTCTAATTGGTAACATGATAGTTCCTTATGTAGTTCTTTCCAAGTTGTCACAAGCTTTAATAGTGATGACCTCAATTATAATATCTTCCTTGATGTATCCTTTTTGTTTAATGAACCTCAAAGTACATTGGTTCAAGGTAGACCCATTATCTATCATGACCCATTTAATGACAAAGTCAAATTCCATGATGGCTATGTAGAGTAGAAGGATGTGATCTAGCTCAATTTTTGGGACATCATAGGTTTTAAAGGATAATGCACATGAGGTAGAGAGGTGTCCCACTAGGTTTTTGAACTTTGTGGCATTGATATTAGTGGGGACACATGATTCATGGAGGGAATTGTTAAGGATTTCTCTATAAAGTGGGTTTGTGGGGAGTAAATCTAGGATGGAGATTTGGGCTAGCATGTTTCCAAGATGTTCTATAATATTGTATTGCATTATTTAAGGAGAAAGTGTAGGTGCAGGTGACCTTGCAATATTGAGTTAGGTCTATCATGTTGTGACCACACATTGATGATTTGGACCTTTGATATTTAGCACATTAATAGAAGGTTCCTCTTAGGATATACATCTAATAAAATTACCATAGTCAAGGTATGTTGAAGTATAGTCTTATGATTTGTCATGAATATCACCTTTCTTGGGTTGGGAATTGTTCATTATGTTGTTGTTGGTATTATTGTGTTGCACAAGTGCCTTGCTTGCATTTTTGTTATTGTGTGGTAGGAATGTATTTTGATAGATAAATAGACTTGCATTTGGGGAGACTTGTGCTCCCACCATTATTTCCTTAAAATCAATTAGATCTTGCACATAATCTTTGAGTTGCATGCATATGAGGTGGGATGCCCTTTCGTACAATGAAATTTGTAGAACTCCTTCTCTCTATACCATGATGCTTTAGGTATGTTTGGGTCCAACTATTGTGTTTATGGGTAGTGGATGATATTTTCATGGGTTGGTTTGTTGAAAATGACATCAATTGGTTCCCCCAAGGGAGTGTATGTACAAGATGTCTTTTGGACCCTTAGTTTTTGTCTAGCTATGATGGTGATAGCATTGGTCTAATTTGTTGGTCCTTGATAAGTGGTTTTTGGTGTATTGTGTTGATATTGGCATTGCAGATGTTGTTGATATGTTTGTTGATAGCATGTGTTTTGTGGATATGATGGTTTTTGTTGGAATGTCTATTATTGAGGGGTGTTTGATGTGTTGGGTGTGACACTTACTATGTGCATATATTAGGCATTAGTGGCACCATCTATCATTATGTTCTTGTTCTTGTTCCAATATCATGGTTTATCATTAGTGTCCTCACTCTTGGTGATTTTCTTTGTGGAGCTTTATAATTCCATCATTAATAAGCCCTTTCTTGAGTCCCATGTCTTTCTCCTTGATTTATTTTTATATTTGTAGGTAGTTCATGATCATGTGATGAGAAATTCTAAGATGTGCATTATCAATGAAAATTTTAACGTGGTGGTGCTCTAGTATGTTGTAAGAGCTCTATATTGTGGGGTTTTTTCATCTT
Source organism: Cupressus sempervirens (assembly GCA_028749045.1). NCBI lineage: Eukaryota > Viridiplantae > Streptophyta > Pinopsida > Cupressales > Cupressaceae > Cupressus > Cupressus sempervirens. The sequence continues at coordinate 966,381,227 of CM053787.1, forward strand.
TGTAAGTAATCAACAAGGCGTTAACCCTCTTTTTGTTTGGTGTAGACTAAATCAACCACGGATGACTCAGTTTCAACAAGATGGGTGTATTGTACCACAAAGACTTTTGAAAGATTAACAAAGGTGTTAACTATGTCTTGAGGTATTTGGTAGAATCATTCGAGAGTGGGACCTCCTAAACTCTTTGGAAAGTGGTGCATGAGAAATACATCATTATAGGTCACTTCTTGGAAATGCATGTAAAATTATTTGACATGCATGATATGATCTCCTTTCCCTCTTAATATATCAAATTTGGGGATCTCAAAGTGTTTGGGAAAGGGTATCATTGTAATAGATTTGTCAAATGAGTATGAAAAGACATCCTAAAATTTGAAGCTTTTGGATTCAATGCCCTCTTTGAGTGCCTTCAGAGCATTCTTTGTTTCTTCCCATTCAAGGTTGGCAAGTGTTATTGTTGGTGCCCTCGGTGCAAGGTATGCATTAGATGGGGCAGGTGAGTACGGATGGTTTTGATGGGTGAAATGTGGTTTAAAATTCTATTGTGATGGGATTTATCAATTGTTGGAGTAGTGGTTGGGCATGTCATTGGAGTTTTTGGGTGAACTATTGATACTATGATTGTTGCTAGGGTGGATAGGTGTAGGATTGTTGAGTATATGGATGATTTGGTATGGGCTCTTGCACATACTTCTATTGTGGTAGTTTTTGCTAGAGGAGTGGTGGGTATGTTGGTGCTAGGATTTGTGGTTACACATTCTACTCAATGTAGATGTTAGTTCCTAATTTAACAATGATTATTGCTACTGACAGACAACAAAATTTATTATACCTAGAGGTAGATAGTGCTCATATTTAGCATAATAAACTATGTCTCTAGGCCAACTACACAAAGCACAATTTCTTCCTACACTTTTGGCTCTACAAAACTAAGGTGGGAGTACCTTGGGGATTCAAATCACTTCTTGACTCTTATCCTCAATCCCTAGAAATAGAAGATGTGGTCCAATTTCTTTGATAAATGTGAGATAAAGATGAGATAAAATAGCTAACAATAACCCATAAATTCCCACAGATATATGATGACCACTGCTCACTTGATATAATATTTTATTGATTTAGATTTGAATATAAATTGGATATATGTAGGAGAATTTACTTCAATTTGTCTCTAATTTATATGACTAGTGTCTTATCCATTGTTGCACAAAATCAAATATTAGTAGGGGATCTAATTCAAATAAATTATAAATGAATTATATCAATTGTAATCATCAATTCCCATTCTTATGAAATATCCCTCTTATAAACTTATAGACCCTACTAATTCATTGAATCTCTTCCTTAACTCCTTGAATTAAAAGAAACAATAGAATCAATATAAAACCTATCTAGATTGCATTCAATCAATGAAACCTTATTTAACTGATCTCAAAGTAAATAAATTCATTAAATGGAGATAGAGATTGTTAACATAGATATAGTGTAAGTACCTTTTTGTATTATCCTTTGAAAAGACTGATACAATAACTAATAGAAACTCAATGAAACTCAGAATATCTTGCCAATTCTACCATTGATATGAAAACATTAGGAAATTACAAAGCTTGGAAGTAAACTTAGAAGACTACACATAAAAATGGACTGACTATACTTTTGAACAAGGAAAATTACATCATAACACCTTTTAGTGGGACCATTTCTCTAACCTTGGGATCTCACTTATATAGGGTGAGATGCAACAAGCTTTAGGTATAGAGAATTGGCAGTTGTCCTTAAGAAAAAATATTAGGGTGAGATGCAACAAGGAAAATTCATGAACTCTTTCTCTAACCTTGGGATCTCACTTATATAGGGTGAGATGCAACAAGCTTTAGGTATAGAGAATTGGCAGTTGTCCTTAAGAAAAAATATTACTATCATAAAAGATAAATAAATGTGTAACAAGAAAAACTTTACATCGTAACACCTTTTGGTGGGACCATTTTCTATTACATCTTTTATTACATTTCTTTGTGAATGAAAAAATTGATCATTGGCCTTACTACTATTGTTGCTCCTCAAAGGTTGTAGCCAATGGGATTGATTGTGACATATCTGACATTGCTTGTTGTAGACTGACCTCCACTCAAGGATCTCCATGTATATCCTCATGAACTGATAAGACAACAGTTATATCTATTTTCACTTCTACCAATTCATTGGTCTAGATTTATGTGCTAGCAACTGCAATTAGTTGCTCACATTTGTCCTCTTATTCTTTTTGATCTCTTGCTGATGTATCAATTATCTGTACCTCATCTTGTTCCATTTACTCATTATCATCAGTTTCAACATCTTCTAACTACTCACCATGAGTAATATCTACCATCCACTTGTCAAAAAGTGTATCATCTACCCAATTAAACTGTAGAATATCATGTTGTTTCTTAATCACATATTCAGCAATTTTTTGAATATCAATAAATTCTTGCTTTAAAGAATCAAAGAATAATTAGACTTTAATAATTTCCTCAGTAGTGGCTGCCCAGCATTCATTTCCTCATTGTTTATGACTTTATTCATCCTTAGACAAAATAGGTCATCTAATTCTTGGGCCCATTCCTCCTTACTTTTCAATTTATTCTTTTTACCTAAAGCATGTGGGAAAAAATCAATTTAACGCTCTTGTACTTGTCTAGGTACTTGACAATTCTCCTTTGTAGCTCAACTCTTTTATCATCAAATTCTAAAAGATCATTGGCAACATCATAAATTCTTTCTATGAGATCAGTTGATAAATTGATTATAGAAAAACATAAAAAGGTGACCTCTTTTCTCCTCTTACTCCACTTGTTGACAATTGGTTTCAAGGCTTCATCATTTACCTTTATTTCATCCCATATGTTTATTGTATTTACTAGTTTCTCATAAAATGAGGGCCAATCAATTTTATCAACTAAATATATGAGGGATTTTTTTAACTTATCCTCATATTGCACATTCAATTCTACATGTAATGCCCACAATTTTCTCTTTTCTTCTTCTAAATCTTCTGTAGTATAATACTATGGCCTTTGTGGTGTATCAAGAATCTCAATGAGGGGAGTGCATTTAAAAGGCTCCACTGGTGGGTGAGGGTAGGTAATTCTTAGTCTAGTGGACAATCCCATCACTTTATTCTCAATTTCAATTCTCTTTTGAACTTCTTTATTGTATGCCTCTAGAACCTTTTCATACCTATCTTCCAAGTCCAACTTTTCCTTTAATCTCTTAGAGTTATGGCTAAGGTAAAGTGGGTTGTTCCAACACCCAAATGTGCAACTTCTACACTAGAAGTTTCTTCAACTCTTTTCACAATTAGGTTGTCTATCAACTTGATATCATCATGTTGGGAAGAGCCAATCCTAGATTCTTTCCTTACCGACCAAATGCCCAATGCAAACTGGTCCTCACTGAATTTGGCACCTTTCATTTCTTTCTTCCCTTGATCCTCTATTCTCATTTTGTCTGCAACAAAGTTAAAAACCAAAGCATCTACAATATCCCAATTGGGTAATAACAAAACACTAGATGCTTTTATCATTTGTCTCCCTTCCTCAAGGGTCATGTTCTTGAATTCTTGCATCATCTCTTCCTTTATCTAATTTTACACATCTGCCTCCTCTACTTCTAGATGCTTTATTTTCATCTTATTGCATCTTTCTTCAAATAGTCCCATGTTTTTTCTCCAAAAAAATTGGTAGAATGCTCAAAATTTGACAAAAATTTCATCAAAGATGAATTCATGGCTGGCTTGTTCCATCATAGGGTCTAGCTCTTTTCCTCTATAGTCTACCACTATTAACTCAAGGCTTGGCATTGGAGATTCCTATAGATTTACCTCTTCTAATGTTGCCTAAGTGATGAATACTCCCCCTTGAGATCCCAAATGTTCCATCTACTCTCTAGCAAGCTCTTTATCTCCTATTTGTAGTGGGGACTAAGTAGGTGAATATTTCTCAATCTGAGGTGTTTGTTCCTTTATTATTTTTTGCCTCTTGGGAGAGGGCTCATCAAGTTTTTCCTCAAGAACTATAGTAGTTGATCCCATAATTTTTTTTCCTTTGTCTACAATGGTTCTTTTATTTTGGATCACATTGTAGCTAGGTCTCTTTTGAATGATCAACTACGCTAATCTTACTGTGGGAGTAAAAGATAATCTCCTCATGACCTCTTTGGCTTTGTCTAGAAAAGAATTAATAAAGAATAATTTCTTTTCATTCATGACCTCCATGATTTCAAGAAAATTAGTCATGAGTTTATTTAACCTATCTACCTATGTGTTTGCATTAGCAAGAGGCCTATAATTATTATCAAAATAATGGATGAACTCCAAAACTCTAGAATAAAATCTCCATTTCTCTTTCTTGATCACTTACTCTTGCAAAGAGAATGTATTCTTTATTATATCCTCAAGGAAGTAAGGTTCATGTTTTTTGGAGCCAACTTTAGCCCTTAATCTAAACATATCAAAAAATCCCTTAGTATCACAAAAATAGGGGTAAGACACAACCATCTTGTACTGATCCAAGAATTTATACAAGAATAACCAACCACCTTTTCTGATTATGAAATGATGAGCTATAGTACAAGTGGGAAAAATTGAGCCTCTATTTCTTCTAGCCAAATATGCTTCCTCCAATCCCCCTAACTACCATAGCATCTTAGCTATTCCTACCTTCAAAGGCACCTGGTAGGGTAATACATGGGTAGTCCCTTGCAAACTATAAACCCTAAAAATAGTTGAAAAAAAGTATGGTATGATATCTACCCAATTATGTGATTCTTTCAAATCAAAAGGCTTATCCATGGGTCTGATAAAATTCATCAATGCCTTGGAGATTCTAGGATTATCCCTTAATATGAGGCATCTTAACCTAGATGTGAAGTAGCTATCAAACCTAACAAAATTGACCTCCCCTACATTCCAGGTCATTTATGTACTCCACAATTGGACTGGCAGATCTTCTTCTCTATACTTTTAGTTTAAAATCATCTCCTTTTCAAAATATGTAACCCCCTTAAATAGATACCTTTGCATTAATAGTGAATAATGACCAAAAAAAAATTCCACCTTGCCCTTCACAATTTGAACTAACCCTATATGAATTTTCTCTACTAGATAGGAAGAAAAATCAAAATGAATATCAACACCAAAAGACGAAATTTTAATCAACATATTCACAAATTTTATTAGCACAAAATTTTCCTCATCCTCACCAAAAACCCTACACAAACTCACATATATTTCTATGGCCCATGAAGTAAAAAATTCCATTTTAAAACATTCCTTAGTAGATGTTGTGACTACTGGAAAATTTTCAATTGAACCTATGTGTGGCCTCAATCCACCCTACCTGATCCTATCCTTCTTAGATAAATATTCTTTCTCTAGTCCTAGTAGGTCAATGGGTACATGATAATTTAAAAATGGTTCTAGACCAATAACTTCTAAAATTTATTTAGGATTTATTCTGACCAGGCATTCACCATCTATTCTTCTTGTTATTCATAATTTTTGGAAATGGCCATTAATGGGTTAGAATCCATAAAAACACTAGGGACCACAAGTTTTCCCAAATCAAAATCTCAAATTTTCCTATGGGGAGCAAAAAAATTTCTTTCTAAGAACCACTTATTGAAAATATGGAGCCTTGTTTTAGTAGTGGTAGCATCTCTAACCCAATTCCCTCTATCATATAGCCCATCCACAATCTTGAGCCTAGGGTTTATAGAAATTAGCTTTTTCATTTGGGAAGACTCATTTGTAGACTCAAGCAATAATTCGAGAAGGTCATCATGTATATTTCTACTTTCTTAATCTACCTTGCCTTATAAAACTTTCTTTGGAGGCATTTTTACATAGTAACACAGAAGTACCAGAACTCTTTACTATCTAACAGATTTAGATACTTGGCTCTTTGTTATCCTTCTTGAAATTATACACAAATGGTGGATACTAAAAATATTTTTCAATTTTAAACATGTGAGGAATAATTCTTCAACTAGCTTTCAATTCTCTATAATCTTGAAATTCATTTGCATAGAGAAGAATAGGCAAAATTTTGCAATTTTGGTTCACATGGGGAACCTTCAATTTTCATAAATGAACTATAAGGGGAAACAAGCTGGCAATACCTTCTAATTTGAAAATACACCATTGATTTTAAAAAGTCTAATGATCTAGGGATAACATCATAAATGACTTGTTTTCAATTTTCTAGGCTAGCAATCAACCCAATCAAGTTTCTTCGCATAGGTTTTCTTTCTACTATAGGCAACTTGTTCTAGCCCCAATAGCACTCACAAATATGTGTCACATTCTCACTATATCACTATACATAAACATCAAGAAACTTTTGCATGTGACATAGCAACCTTTGTTGATTCCTTCCTAATCTGATGATGTATATTTCACAAGTGTTTTAATGCAGCTATTATGGGTCCTTTTATTTTTCCTTTGATTACCATGTCATGTGCACTAAACATTGAGCAGGGTTCCATAATGACAAGATGACCACCATAGATGCACCTTCAATCTAACAGCTTTAGTCAACATGTATCCTTTTATGAGTATAGATCCATGTAGCATGTGACATCAGACCACCTTGACACATTGGCACAATCATTTATAATAGTTAACCTTTTTGGCATTGCTTCTTGAAATCAAGTTCCACTATGCTTTTAATTCACAGGAAGTTTCCATCTCACTACCAATGAAAAGCTTGCAATTTTTGGTGGCGACATAGTAACCACCATATTTTTTGAGAAATCTAGTCATCAAGAAAAAGGCATGTTCTCATTTGGATACCTTTTTAATGCACATTCTGATGTTCCTATTTGATAACACCATTTAGTAAATGACAAAGAAAATTTACAGTACTAGTATTTAGAGTAGGCCCCACTGTACTTCACTTCCCTAGGTGGTCACCATGTCATTATTGGTGGAACTCCTACCATTTCTGATAGTGACATAGTGACCACCATAATTTTGAAAAATTTTGGCACCATAAAAATAACACATGCTCGAGTCATAACTATAGTTATTGTTATTTTGATTCTTTTGACAGTCAATTGTGTTGACATGGTTTATTAATGTTAGGAAAATTTATGGTACCATATTCACTTTTGGCTTGCCATGTTTTCCTTTTTGTGGGAGGTCACTATGTTGCTACCAGTGAAAATCTTACTTTTCTTGATGGTGACATAGCAACCACCATTGATCTAGAAAGATCCAATGGTGCAAGAAAAATACATTAAAAGTATGCTTATATCAATTGGGTCCTAGGTATAATACTTATTTGATCACCATGTCGCATGAGATAAAGTGACCACAAGTTTCCATAATGACAAGATGACCATAATAGATCTTTAAAAGATCTAATGATGAGGAAAATTTTGGGGAAAGAAAAAGGCTAGAAGAAAAAAATTTAAAACTCCCAAAAATATATACCTTTTTCAAAATGATTTTCTTGCTTCATCTTCAAAGTAAGGGTCCATGACCTAAAGGGTTTACTTAGGGCACAAAAATGGTTTCTATTAGGGTTTTTTGTTAGGATTAACCAATTTTGAAAAACCCAAACCCTAATATGCAAAAAATGCATATAGATCTATCTAATTTTCACACATTTAAAAAATAAATTGCATTGCGGAAAATCATACCATTAGTAGGTTGGTTGCACTCCTACTTGAGAAGACAATTGGGTGTTGAGGGGTGCCAAATAGTTGATGTAGGGAATTGTCCCCATTGTTGGTTGTTGTTCTAGTATTGCTTGGCTACTTCCTAAGGGTGGTATGGTGAAATAGTTGGTGATGGTGGGAGAAAATTGGTTGGAGGTGGAGGTGGTTGCTAGACTTTGAAGGTTGGCATGAATGAGATATTAATTAGGAGGCTTGTGGCTTGCCCTTATGATTGTCCAAAATTCCAATGACCAAGTGGGAATGAAGTGGTTGTGTTTGGTATAGGTGTAAAGGGACTAGGGGTAATGAGAGGTTGGTTGGTAGATCTTTTTGGCAACACCACTGTAGTAAATTGTAATGGAAATTGAGTACATTGTGTTGGGACTCAAAATTGAAGCCTTGATTTTGAGTACCATTCAAAAAATCAAGCCCTATAAGTTCTTTTTGATGCATGTGTACCTAGCTATCTGTTTGAGGCCTAAGAGGTGTTCAATGTTTCTAACACCTTACATTCAGTATATCCACTCATCCCATGAAGATAAATTTCCATTCTGAGTTATTCTATGAAGTTTCATTTTGAGCAATGTCCAAATCTACTTTTTTGCCAAGTGTCAAATTGTGATAGGAGGCCTTGTTTGCAATTGAATATCTTGCACCCAATTATGTTTCATGATTAACCACTTTGGAGTGTTAGTGTCTGTAGCAGAGAACCTATTTTTCAAATTTCAAGTCGTTTCAATATGTTTTGACTAGGTTTTGAATCCCTTTGAGTTAGTAAATTATTGTTGTCATGCTGATGCAAATTGTTCAAAATTCTAGAAGGCCCTGTTTGACTTGTTATAACTTTGACCTAGTTGATCAAAATGAGAAAATTCCTTTTGCATTACATTCTAGCAGTCAAAGACTTTATATGTTTCAATTTTGAGCTTATGAAGAATCTGTTTGATTAGTTTTCAAATGCAATTCTAAAAGCAATATGTAAATTTTTTCTTAAAAATTATACTATTGAATAAATTATTCATTTCATAACTATATTTAGTACTAATTAATAGAAGTAAATAAATGAATAACCAAATTAATTATCAAATAAATGACTAGTCAACTACCAAATCAACTACCAATTTGACTACCAAATCAACTACCAAATATACTATCAAATCAACTACCAGATCAACTTACCAAATATAATACTAAATAAACTACTATTTAATAACAATTAACTACCAAATAAATCACCAAATAAACTAATGTTTAATACAATCAACAACCAAATTAATGATTGAAATAGTTTAGTCATAAATTTGGTTGTGATATTAATGACTAGAAATAAACTACCAATAGTCACGTGATCAAAATTGGTCATATATCTATAATTTTAGTAGTTTATTTAGTCATATATTGTCATTTGTGTACTAGTGCAATAGCATTTACATGACAATGATGTAATAAAAATGTGTAGTGGAATTCAATTGGATGATTTAAAATGAAAAGAAAACATAACATGTTAAGAATAATTGAAATATAAATATAGAAAGAAAACTGTAATTGTTATTTTGATGTCAAATAAAGTGAAAAGAGAAACACAGCTCAAAGTTCAATTATAAGACATAAATATTCCATTTTGTTAATTTATTTTGTATTATCCTTTCAATATTTAGTTGTAGGAGTACATATTGTCATGGATAAAACATAATTGGAGCATAGAGATAGCTTATAAGACATTGGTTAAGTATATGCCTTGGCATCTATTTTCTCTACACAAGCATGATTGTGGCCATTCAAAACTTCATTGAGAATAACTGAATATCCCATCAATGAAGATCTCTCATTAGTTTCAATCCATAATGAATGAAAATTAGTCTCAATGAGATATATTTTTCAGATTGTATTTGATACTCTTTGAGGTAAATAGTGACAACTCAAGTCATATTGATTGGAGTCATAATTAGGTGAGTCAAAAAATATAAAAATGATTCAAGAACATTTTTCCTAAAATAGTAGAATACTTGAATTTAAAAACATTGTGGAAATTATTAATTGTAATAAGAAAGACCTAAAAGTATCTTAATATTGAGGTAAAACATTGAGGAAACTAATCCGAGGATTGATTATACAAAAAAAGAACACACATATGCACAATATTCTCAAAATAGTCATTAATATTGTAAATTTTTGAACTTTCATTTGTTGCAATCAAAGCCTTTTTGAAAAATATATAGTGTCCCTCAACCTGATAGTTTTCTATGTAATATAAATGAGATATTGTGCTATTAAGCTTGTAATTTATCACATGATTTAATTTATATAAATGATGGTAACTTTAAATACCTAACTAAAGACCTCTAACAAAAATAAAAACTTGTTGGATTTTTTTAGCTCCACCTAATGTCGTATGCATATAAATTGAGATTGCATATTAAGCTATGGCATCCTTCTAAATTAAATAAAACCAATAGATTCACATAGTTAGTTTTCATGCAATCATAGGTTAATGTTGAGCTTTACTCAGCTTTGAGAATAATTTAAAATGTTCTCTCCTAATTAGGTTTGACCACGTGAAGGTGGAAGTTGATTTGGCCCCACTACCATATTTACATTTATTTAATATTTCTATTAAGTTTTTAAAATTATTGATCATCATGAATGTTAGAACTCTAGCTGCTATGAAATAGAGAATTTCCTCAGCAAGCTAGCACATAGAAATTCTTGATTCGCTTGCATGCTAAGGACGTTACCCTTTCTTATAAGAGTCAAAGTTACAATGTTCGTGATGGTCTATAACTTAAAATACCTAATTAAAGACCTCCAACAAAAATGCAGACCTGTTGGGTGTTTTGAGCTCCACCTGATGTCATATGAATATGAATTGAGATTTCATATTGAACTATGGCATCCACTTGCATTGCCTAAAACTAAGAGATTCACATAGCCAGTTGTGATGCAATCATAGGTAATGTTGAGCTTCACTTGGTTTTAAGAATAGTTTAATATTCTATGCTAATTAGAGCCAACCACATGAAGGTGGAAGCTCATTTGCCACCCCCCCCCCACCACCCCCCCATCTAAATTCCCCATTAACATCTAAAACCTTTAAGAAAGGATCAATCTTTAAAGTACAAAAAAAGATTCCACACCTACAAAAGTGACATCATTTTCTCATCTTCTAGTGCATGTCATTTTCCTGTCACATCCAAAATAATATTCTACTACTCTGAATTGAGAGTGCACGTGTAGTTGTGTTCTATATGCATGGACAATAGGTGAAGCTAAAATAACCCACCATGTTTACATTTATTTAATAGGTCTATTAAGTCTTTAAAACTATATACCATCATGGACATTAGAACTCTAGCTGCTACGGCCAAGAGAATGTCCTAAGCAAGCCAACACATAGAAAGTCTTGATTTTCTTGCATGTTGAGGACATTACCCTTGCCTATAAGAGTCAAAGTTATAATTCTCATGATGTTATATAACTTAAAATACCTAATCGAAGACCTCTAAGAAAAATGCAAACATATTACATTTTTAGCTCCACCGAATGTTGTATGCATATGAATTGAGATTGCATATTTAACTATAGCCTCCTTCTACATTACTTGAAAACAAGAGATTCACACAATTATTTGTCATGAAATTATAGGTTAATGTTGAGCTTCACTTGGTTTTGAGAATAGTTTAATATTCTCTACTAATTAGGGCTAACCACATGAAGGTGGAAGCTCATTTGGCCCACACACACCCCCACCCCCCCCCCCCCCCCCCCCCCCCCCGCCCAACATTTAAATTTCTCATTAACATCTAATTTTTTTAAGACAGGATCAATCTTTAAAGTACCTAGAATGTCCTCATCACCAGCTATTACTCTCAAGGGAAGTCCATCTTCATTTCTCATGAGAAATTCATCACAATTCTTTAGTGATTCCCATACATCTAACATGGGTACATATAGGAATGTCCTCATCACCTCCTACATAAAATGAATCCAATATTACAAAATGCCCCCTAAAAAATAATAGTTCAAGTGAAATAAATACATGAAAAATGAGAGATAAAAAGAGGAATATACTTACCATTAAGTGTTGCCATTGCATCTATAGCCATGCTACATGTTGAGTGAGTTTTTAATTTTATTTTTGTGCCAAGATCTCTCTATTTATATGCATACATACATACATAGGCGCACATGTGTGTATGCATATATACATATATATATATATACATACACATATGTGTGTGTGTGTGTATATATGTATATACATATACATATACATATGTATATACATACATACATACATATACAGAGATTACAAGGGCATGACAATGAGATGCAAAGATCATAAGGGCATGTCAATGAAATGCATTGATCACAAGGGGATAAAAATGAAATCCTAGATCTCCATTAATCTCCACAATCCACAAGATCTTTGTATATATACATACATACATACATAGACACACACATATGTGTGTATGTATGTATATATATACATATACATATGTGTGTGTGTGTGTATATATGTATGTATATACATACATACATATATACATATGTACATATATCCATGCATGCATAGACATACATACATACATACATACATTTGCATATGCAATATTATCACCTTGGAAAATCTTATTTGATCCTGCTAGCTAGGAACAACTAATTGTTCATTTTATTGTACCTAATATGATGACAATTCTACATGAATTTGTAATCAACCCATCTAACTAACAACTAGACCAATTTAACTAGGTTATGGCTTGTTTCTTTCTTAAAATATCTACTATGATATGGTTTTGTAAAAAAAATTTCGAACTCTGCCCATTATTCTTGGTCTACATTTTTTTTTGTAGGACTACCCATATCACATGTAGGCACATTAAAGTTGGATTGAGTAAGGGAAGCAAGTTGTTGTTGCAAGGAAGAAAAAAATTTACTAATACTAATGATAGTGGAATCAATAGAAGAAAAAGGTGGTAATGACACATTTGTCACACTACCAAGAGTGTAAAAAATAGTTGGAATAGAAGGTGCTATAGGTGGGACATTAGGAACCATAGTAGGAGGATTAGGATAAGTATAAGGAACACTATTGTAAAAGGTTTGTGAGATAGGAAATGAAGCAGGTGGAACACTCATAGATAGATGAGAAATAGTAAAACTACTAAAGGAGGATTAAATGGTTCAATATAAGTAGTCAAAATAGGAGCAACATAAAAAGGAATGCTAGAGATAGGTTTGGAAAGAGATAAGGTAGGTTCAATACTAGTGATACATAAAGCCATTCCTATTTTAGATGTAGCTTGAGTTGAAGGCTTAATGTGAGTGTGGACAAGGTGAGTAAGACCACACAAAAGATCCATGCCCATCATTATAGATCACTTTCTTAAGAGCATCAAAAGAAACCATAGTATTAGTATTATGATTCTCTTGAAGAAGTCAATCATGCCTTTTATCAATCTCAGTAGAAATCTTATGAACTTGTTTAGGAGGAACCCTTAAAGCCTCATCCTCATCATGAGATGAATGAGAAAAGTCATGCTCCATAGAAGGATTAAGTTCATGAGAAACCATAGGATCACTAAGATTCCTAAAGAGAGGAGAAGAGGAATCTTGAGCAAAGTGAGCCATGAGCCTATGACTTCTCCTAAGGGGATATTATAAGTAGGGCTTAAGGTAATATAGCCCAAGGATTCAAGATTATCAATAGCCCATAGATACACCTACATTAGAAACCCAAGGTTTCAAAAACAAGATGTTCCATAAGGACTTATTACATCAAAAGAAATTCAAAACATAAATCCCATGTGCATTCTTAATCCACAAATCATCCTAGAAGTTTGTCCAAGCTTACTACTACAAGCAACTATATCATCTAAAATATTAGCACTTCTCTTAACACTACAACTGTTAGGATCAAATGAGTCATACTTTTTGCAAACCTTCATCTAATTAGAAATTTTCTTTGTTCTTCCTCTACTCTTAATCACAAGATCAAATAACTTTCAATAGTAGGAACCTCAGCCACATGTTTTTCTATCTTCAAACTAAAAGTATTTAAAACAAATAAGTTCTCACTACACCATTTGGAGTCAAATTGCAATGACAATTTGTGATGGTAGGATAATTTGTGAATTTTCATGTTTTTTTTTGTAATTGTCCTCGATGTCATCACAATATCGATGTTTATGTTGTAACTGTGATGACCACATGAGTATAAACCAAAAAATATATGACATAAACAATTCCACATTTTTTTTGATGGATTGTGGATAGTTGCATGTTAAAGAGGGTGGAGAGCTCTGAATATTGGTGGATATTTCATTATCATGCCCTTATAGTCACTTCATTCCATTGTCATGTCCTTATGATCTCTGTATTTCATTATCATGACCTTGGTGGAGATCAATGGAGATCTAGGACTTCATTTTTGTGCCCTTGTGATCATTGCATTTCATTGCCATGCCCTTGTGATCTCTACATTTTGTTGTCATGCCCTTGTGATCTCTATGCCCTTGCTCTATGATTTTGTTGTCATGTCATGCCCTTATGATCTTTGTGCCCTTGATCTATGATTTTCTTCAAGGGGAGAAGAGGTACCTATGTAAATGTTCTTTTCTTTTTCTTCTAAACATGTATGTCTTTATATTTTCCCTAGTAGGTGATTAGAGAAGCTTCTCTTTATGTATATGTATGTGTATGTATGCATACACACATGCATATGTGTCTGTCTATGTATGTATGTATATATAGAGAAGCTTCTCTTTATGTATATGTATGTGTATACATACATACATACACCCACATATGTGTGTGTCTATGTATGTATGTATATATACAAAGATCTCTTTGTTCATATACATATATACATGCATAAACACACACATATGTGTGTGTATGTATGTATGTGTATATATATGTGTGTATGTGTACACACACACACACACACACACACACACACACACACACATATATGTAGATACATATGTATACATATGTATATATATGTATATACATACATACATACATACATACAACATACATATACAAAGATCACAAGAGCACATCAACAAAATCCTATATCTCCACTGATCTCCACAATCCACAAGATTTTTTTTATATATGCATACATACATAGACATACACATGTGTGTGTGTGTGCATGTATATATAAACATATATATATGTATATATATGTATATACATACATCCAAACATGCATATAGATACATGGATATACACACACATACACATACATATACATGCATGCATGCATATACAATTACATATATACATACATACATACATATATACATACATACATACATATACACATACATATATACATACATACATACATCTACATATGCAATTTTATCATAATCTGATGAGAGTTCTACAAGAATTTGTAATCAACCTAGCTAATCAACAACTAGACCAATTTAACTGGGTTATGGCTTGTTTCTTTCTAAAAATATGTGTTATGATATGTTTTTGTAAACTTTCTTGTGAATTCTACCCATTTATCCTAGTTTGCATTATTTTTGTGTAGGATCTTGAGGTAAGTCACTTAGCACAAGTTGTGTGAGTTTTATTGTTTAATTATTTGGATTCTGGAATATGTATGTAGCTAGATCAATTTTTCTATTGTGCCAAAATCTCTATGTATACATACATACATGCATAGATACACACATATGTGTGTATGTATATATACACATGTATACATATACATACATACATACTCTAAGGTCCCTTCCCTAGTACCCTATTATAAATCTTAATAACTCGAATATGATTAGAACTAGGAAGAGAAAGTAGATGAGATGTCATGTTTCTATCTCTTTTGTATAGAATGCAGATTATATATTGTTATCGTACAACTTATGATAGAATGATGGTAAGAAGGTTTTGGGATCTAGGTATATCATGATTGGCATTTTCCTTATCAATAATGAGCATGAGATCTTATTGAGACTATATATATATATATATATTCATTATTGTTGTGCTAAGTACCCTATTCGAAATTACATTAGGTTTATAAGTTGAGATCTTATGAATTAAAGGCTCAAGATGTCATAACTTAAAAACTATGTCGATGGGTTCATGATATTTTATGGCCTATAGGATAATTGAATTAGATGGTTATTATGGAAAGATGATTCAACACCCACTCTTGTGAATATTACTAATAGTAATAGATGAAAATTGTTATCAAATTGGATAAGGGTCTACATGGTATAACTCAGTATGATATTATGTAATAAGTCAATTTTTCTATAGATAGTATTAGGTGGATATGTTAATGTTCATGAGGGAAGATTTTATGGCCCAATAAAATGTAATGGATTTATTTGATGATTGATTTTAAAACTATGTGACATGATGATGCAAATATCCTGATTACCTGACATAATTAATAAAACTTATGATGTGTTGAGTCATAATGATAACTAGATATTGTTAGTATTCACACTATGTTTAATTGAATCAAAGGATGCTAGTTGTGATGTTTACATTTTGTTTATTTTCACCTAAGCTATGTATTTGGAACTAATTTTCATGGTGGCTGATTTAACAGTTATGGATTCAATATTTTATCATTATGATAAGAATTGGATTATGATGTAGTTTAGAGTGTTAATTGGATCATGTAATTAGATATTAATGTTGATATGTATATTCTGATATTTTAATGTTCTAAATGCTTATATGAAAATTATTAGAAAATAAAAGGTTGATTATGATGTCAAGGTGAACTATTTAATATGAAATTATCATGCACATAGATACATGCATTTTATATGATTTTTCATTGGGCTACTGATGTTCAAGTTTGGTGTGTAGGCAATTGAACCATGGAATTTAATCGGGGAAACAAGGCCCAAACTCATGTGGACATAGTATAGCCAAGACAAATCTTTGGAAGGATTCAAAGTCTCGTTATGATGTGTTTATTCTGTAAATGTAAGTTTTCTAAGTGTAATAAATATATATTCATGAATGAATTAGGGACATGTCATTAAATGATGTGTAATGTGTTTTAATGTGTCACTTGACACTTATAATTGTCCTTGTGTTAATGACATGTCACCTTGGGTTTTGGTCATGAGGTCACTTAATCTTAGTCTAATCTCTATTAAATGTTTAAGTACACCCACTTGGGAGAGAGTGTTAGAATGGGTCATCATCATATTCAATTTCGAATTCAAATTTGTCAAAGATTTTTGGGGGCCTAAGTGTGTTCCTAAAGTGCAATTTCTTTTGAAATAAGCCACCCATATGGTAGTATAACATGTTAGGGGCCTAAATCTAACCATTTTAGTGCTTAGATAACTTAATGGACCCCTTAAACAATGCACTCTTGAACCAATTTGAAATTTGGGGTTTTCCCATGAGTGTACCCTCACTCTCCCACTTGGTCAAAGTTTCTTTTTTTGGAGGGACAACAATGTAAGCAATAGTGGGATTGATGTTTCTACCAAAAATGGGATAGTAAAGAGTCTTTTTAGAGGATTGGTGATAAACTAGTAGGTTGTTCACCCACTCTCTAAGTTTAGAGACAATGAGGGTTTTAAAAGGAAAGACGAAGGAGAAGGGAGATCTTCATCAACTATCATTTTTCCTTTAGCTTGTACCAAGTAAGGTTTCCCATGCCATGACCTTCTCTTTCTCTTACATAATGGTGTTGTAATCTTGTTATTTTTGTTAGTGAAATCATGTTTTGTGTTGTGTTGAAGTGATGTTAAATTGTGTTGCATTTACTTTCTTTGGGATTTCTTTCTTTTTTTCTTGTTTTTGACTGTTGATTGTTAATGGGTGTGAATTCTTCACTTACCCTTGGAAGGGAAGAGAAGCCTTGGGTGAAGGGGTTAGTTGGGTTCAAAATTGAAGTTGGGAAATTTTCCTATTGGAGAGGGATTAGTTTGTTCATGGAGTATGGGCTCCATTGAAGCCATATATCATATTTATATTATGGGAGGTATAAGTGTATTTATATCATGTAGCTGAAGTAATATATCCTTCCCATTTCATTTCATAATGTGTTGAGATGACAAAATCTCCATTTTGGTTTCATGTAATGTGAGAAGGATTTACATCCTATTGTTTATTAATGTGAATGTGTAAACTAAGATTGGATGCTATCCATATAGGCCGAATTGTAAGAAAAGTATTATATCATCTTCATAAGTTGTGTGGGAAGGAAAGAAATAGTTTCATGTAAAGTAATAACCATTTTTATGAAGTCCATGTAGAAGTTATGTAAATGAGATATGTCTTCTCTTTCATAGATTGCTTGTGTGGAAGAGATTTGTTGTAATAGCTAACCCAATTCAAACTAAAGTAATTGCATTGTAAGGTTATACGTTATATATTTTGATGCAATGGAAAGAAAATTCATTGTACTATAATATTCATATGGTTGTAAGAGATTCCTATGTTCAAAATAGTGAGCAATTCTATATAGAGTTTATTCATCATTAGTAAACATATATTTGATCTTGTGTAAATACATCTTGTGTCCTAAATTTTGATTCTTGTAATGATCCTATAGATTAGATGGATGTAAAAGAATAACATCAAATTTACAATTAAAAGGAATAGAGAAGTCATCATCAAACCCATAATCATGGTCTCCTAAAATGAGAAGAGAGAAAGAGTGCATTAAACCCATAGAGAGATATAGAGAGAGCATGCATGTACATGCACATTTGCTCTCTAGAATTTGTATGGGAAGTGGTAAATAATCCCCCTTTCCATTATAGACCAATATAATATTTAGAAAGAATATGCTCAAAATATCCAATATAGAATATAAATAAAATGACACACCTGACCAAAAGCCAAATAAATAAATAAAAATATATATACTAAACTAGTACCTAGTCAAATTGAATATGATTGTAAAGGAAAACAAAAATGATAAATAAATCTATGGGTGCATATACCTAGTAATTACATTATTGGAAGAGGAGACTAGTCAATTAAACACCCAAGTTTTAAAAAAATTGTCACATATGAATCAACCATATCCTTGAAAGAAAAAAAATCAAAAAAATCAAGGGGAACTTATTGTAAGAAAACTTGCAACAAAGAATATAATTGTTTCCACATAACCCATAATAGATCTAAAATAAATATGTAATTAAAATCCACATGCAAGAGAATAGACAACATACCCACATTAATTATGACACAAGATATACCCTAGGAAACCTCCTTGAGGGAAAAATCTAGCCTCCATCACCATGTATTATTGAACAAAAACATCATTTCAATACAACCATGGAAACCTTTAAAGCCATAGCCACAACCAAGAAATCCATGTGAACAAGCATGAATCCACAAATCTCATGCCATGTTTCCAGCCTTCAAAAGTACTCCCTTGGCTAACCTGTCAAGCCTTGTCCCACTCGACTCTTTCCATTTTTGTGTTCTTCTCATACAACAACTACTCTTGTGGCTGCTTAGTAGCAAGTCCCACAAAACCAAGCAGTGGTATTACATAAACCATGTGCTACCTAACCCATTCACCCCACATTTAATATTGGAATTTCAATTCTTTTCCCTTAAATAATTACATCAAATATTATCACAATGTTACAATACAACTCATCAAGTATATCCCATGGGAATCCTTATATGTTGCATGTCCATTTAAGTGCAACATTACATAATAAAATAATATAATATAATATAAAACTATTATAGAATGTGTGCAACACCCATTATCTCAACAATCTCCCACTTCTTGTATACATTGCATAGGGTCAATCCGTAGCCACATAAATGAACAAGGGAAAAATCCCTCCTAGCACATCCACCGTCATAGATCAAAGTACATGAAAAGCTCCATCCTGGTACCCACAACAAAATCAAATTATCCAACTTTTCAAACATGAATAAAGCCACCTTCTATTATGCCACTCCCACTAAACATACATAGAAGCCATCCAAAGAGAAAGCTACACAACCTATCACATTAAAAGATCATAAAATATTGTACCAACTGAAATTCCAAGAACAAAAACCTAATCCAAAGGTAATCGCATGTATTCATAGTTGTCAAAATATCCATAGCTAAAATAGCACCCACAACAAGTGCCAAACTCATCCAAATATCCATACTCAAAAGGTATACAAAGTGAATCTCACATCATCAACATATCCAATCTATAGCCTATAATCACAAGCCTCAAGGGTAATACCTACCATATATATACCAAGAAGCTCCCAATGCAAAAGATAATGTCAAATCTATAACCAATCCACTCACAATATCTCAAAGAAGTGAATCCATGTAGTATCAAGGACATCCACAATACAAAACCAATAACCTGCAAGAAAAACTCTCGTAAAAAAATCTCTAATAGTCTCCCAAGCTCTCACAATCAATAGAGGAAAGCAATAAAGGAATAACCATGTCATCTCTCACATGACATACATGATCACAAACTAGTGATCACAATCTCTAACCAATCTCAAATCCAAGTGAAATTGAACATCTAGAAAGATAACCAAGACCAAAGAGAAATCATGCAAATCATAACCTATATCATGTCCTTCTACACACACCTCAAGATGTAAACTGTGCAAGTATGATCTCCTCCATAAAACCCCAACAAGAAGCCACAACAATACCCAAACCATAACATATAACTAATCATGGATGTAAGCCTCTCACAAGAAGATCAAACTCATAAATCATTCCTAATCCAAGGAATATGCCCAATATAAAACCATCTCCCAAACTCAACCAACATAACAACATATGAAAATGGATATAATCAATGCTAAACCATCTCTCAAATGAACCCTCTAGAACTAACTCATTTACCATAGCTCAAGATCCATATCGATGAAAGATAAGCATAAACATAATGAACCTAAGAGAAATAATGGGCTATACTTCTCAAGTAGCAAACCGTCGAGTAGACCAAGAGTGGGGAATGAAAATTCTCTTCAAGATATCCAAGTGTCCAACCAAGACTCATCTAAGAAAAATCTCCTCTCAAGTCCATATCACATGAATGTCCCTCAAAATTCCTATTGAAACCATCAACTGTCCCAACAAATAAATCTCTAATTCAAGAGAAATAAACATCACCATCATCTCTAAGTATCCATGAGCACCTATAACCAATCAATCCATGACAACTCTAAGTGGAACATAACAATATCATGAAGTATCTAGCTTATGATCAATGTATTCAATACCAAGAAAGTAAACCAAGATCAATGTCAAAGTTCCAACCATGGCCTCAAGAACATAAACATGACAACATAATCTAACCATCTCAACCAAAGAGATACCATGCTCCATATGAACATACTATAACATGTCAAAACTCTAAATGTGTATCAAGATTATATCATGACATGAAAATGAAACCATCCTCACACCAAGGATAACATGCCAAATGAAAGCATAAACCACACCTTTACCAAGAACCCCAAAAGTCCTCAAGATGCAACCATCTCCACACACCATGAAGAAAACCATCTCTACATACCATGAAGAACCATCTCCACACACCATGAAGATAGCCAAGAACCTCATGAGTCCTTAAGATCCAATTATCTTCACAAACCTTGAAGATAACAAGTGCACCATGTGAATGCCAAAGACACTTCTACAACAATAGGATATAAGATAAATCTCCAACATCTGCAAATGCTCAATAAATATATCAACACCAAAAACTCCCACTCAATCATGGTACTAAGTCATCCATGACATCATATAAATTTATCTCCTACATGAAGATCCTCAAGGTATACACTCACACAAGCAAAGTGTTAGTACCAAGTTTAACCAAGAAGATACAAACCAAACTAAGAACTAATCCTACACTATCACCTCATCACTGCCATAAGCTCCCACTAAATTGTGTATCAAGCTATCCATGATATCATGATGAAAAAAAAAAAAACTTCTAACCATGAGAATCAACCAAGGCATCAAACCATCAAAGAACTCAAAGTGCACATCATGAGCTCCATAAAAGAAACCAAATAACCATGATCCTCAACCAAGAAGTCCCACAAAGCCACCAAGTGGTATTACATAAACCATGTGCTACCTAACCCATTGACTCCACATTTAATATTGGAATTTTAATTCTTTTCCCAAGTATTAAATAATTACATCAAATATTATCACAAGGTTACAATACAACTCATCAAGTATATCCCATGGGACTCTTTACATGTTGCACATCCATCTAGGTGCAACATTACATAATAAAATTTTAAAAATACAATATAACAATATTATGCAATGTGTGCAACACCCATTATCTCAACATTTATGTGGGACACCTTACAAGGAACATTCATCTTAAACCTCATGTACCAAGATTTGAGTAGGCATGCAACTGTGCAGGACATGGATCAACACATTACCCCACCTTTTTCCTTGGTTGAGCACTATTGGTAGTGGGAATGTGTGGAGGTTAAAAGTGCTTGGAATAGCTTAGTGCTTAGGAGCACCATCCAACACTAGGTCATGTCAGAGGCATTGAATGCCCCTCCCTCCACTCATGTGTCATCAGTCTTTGATTGGCTAAGGAGGTGTGGTTAGAGCTTAGTGCTTGGGAGCATGTTCTCGGTAATGGTGTAAATGGGTTAGAAGTAATTAAGGTTAGAATGGGTA
Source organism: Cupressus sempervirens (assembly GCA_028749045.1). Lineage (NCBI taxonomy): Eukaryota > Viridiplantae > Streptophyta > Pinopsida > Cupressales > Cupressaceae > Cupressus > Cupressus sempervirens. The sequence goes on from CM053787.1 coordinate 966,403,587, forward strand.
AAGAGTGTTAGGTATTGGAGAGTTTATTAATAGTTAGGAAATGTGATATAGTTTAGGAATATCTTTTTAAAAGGATTAAATATTAGTAAAGGTTAGCATTTTTTGTTGTGGTTTGACTTAGAGTGTATTGGGCTTGGGAAGAGTGGTTAGAAATAATAGTAATAAGAATTTGGGATTAGGAAATGAACTAGTGTGAATAGGTTAGAAAAGGAGTATTAGATTATGTTGATGAATTGTTTAGGAATAGTTAGAAATTAATTAGTGGTATGAAAGTATTTAAATTGGGTAGGAAACATGTAATAGCAAGATTATTGAAATTAAACAATAGTGTTTAGTATTGTATGAATTCCATTAGTTATTGTAAGAAATAATTGAGATTTAGGAATTGGGATATAATGTTGACTTGTTATATGAGCATATAGGGTATAACATTATTTTATTGAAAATAAAATAGAATTTAATATTTTAATGAGATATTAAGGACTACAAAGAGAATTGTCTAGATTATTAGTGGTGAATAACTTGTAGTTCAAGAAGTAAATTGTAATAATACTCATTATGTAAGTTAATTTTAGCTAATTTTTTATATGCGAAGGTAAGTAGGGGCAAGTGGTCTTATAATAGATATGACTATGGAAATGTAAACATAGAAACAAATAGTAAAAGTCTTTAGTAAATGTAATCAATAGAGATAGAAAAGTTAGTAATTAGATTAATTAAATAGTGAGTCATGAGAATGGATAATTATCTATTTGATTTATGTACCATAATGCTCAAGTTTGAATATCATAGTGAACCCTTCATGTTTGTACCACAACTTAGCTAACAACCAAGTGTTTCATGATCTAACCATGACCCATAATTTTAATGCATAATAGATACACATTTATATCTTCAATAAGTGTACCTTTTATCATAACCCTACTCAACATGTAGATTTCTAGTTCATACCAAGTGTACATCATGGCATGACAACTAGTAAACCCTAATATATACTATCATTGAGAGCATAGAGGAGTTTATTTTCCTCTCGTCTAATTATGATATTGTATCAATAAAACTATTATCTTGATTTCTGATGACATTTAGAGATGAACCTTCTATCTACCTAGCAAGGACCACTTTGGTTAGGAAATGGAAAGTATTTACTAACCCAATAAATATGAGTGTTAGGTATCATGTACTCTTGGCCAATCACTAACCTAGTTGACAATGCACAGTCCTTGTGAGAGATTCTTAACTCTTATCAAAAAAAAATAGATGTGTTTTTTCCCTATAAATTTTGGGTATGACACATACATATATACATACATAGATAAATAAATACATATATACATACATACATATATACATATACATAAATAATAGTGATATATATATTGCATCTACATTTGCTTTGCCATTGCTTATAAGAGTGTTTCAAGGTCGAGAACCACTTCAATATCCTTTGCATGGTTTAGAGGTAATGTCATTATGGTAGAGGCTTCTACAAGGGAATGAGCCTCATGATTATGGTATTTACGCAGAAGCAAAACTTACTTCTTCAACTCCTTACACTCAACTCTACATTGAATTTATTCTTCTAGTAGTGAGAATAGCTACTAAAAATTCCTAGGAGCCAAGGGACCCTAAACCTATGCTACATTTTCTGGAGACATGGGAGAAGTTACTACTAACTTTGATACTTCATAACATTATGGATCATATAGTGATGCCCAAAATAACAACAACAGTAGATACTTGGGATCCTTGTAGGGAGAGTGTGCCAATACATGCATGGTTACATACTTGGCTTCCATTGTTGGGTCATTATATTCAATGCAGTAGCATCATGACATGCAAGGATCCCTAAAGAAGAGAAAAGATGGATCGGAGGCAAGGAGGAGTTTAAACCAATCAATTGGCATGTATTGAAGCCAATCATGTCCTTAGAAGGTTTTAATGATGATAAAAATGTAATGAACCCTAAAGGGACTATTAAGGACCTTAGGATCTTTGATAGTGAAATATGGGCATAATGGCATATTGGAGTTAATGGGGTCCTTAGGAGACTTATAAAGGTTTAGTATTGCTTAAATTAGTCTTTAGAATTGTTAGCCATTTTAGCTCCCCCCCTTTATTCCCTTGTCATCATCATTGAAATTTGATCATAAATATATATTCATGGCACCAAGGTTTGCACAATGCACTAAATGGACAAATCCTAACTAAAACTCTAGTTATCCCCTTCAATGCTATGATCTTACAATTGGGCCTTTTAGCACCTTGTTGTAAGCCTTGAATTTTCCATCTTCCAATGTTATGAAGTAAAGGCTAGTGGGGGATTATAAAGGAAAATGTTGAGCCTCTCGATCTTACAATATCTCATATATCATAGCATCACAAGTGTGTGCTTTGAATTTTGTGATCTTATGATCATTCCATGTCATGTCATCATAATTATTTTATGGTAATATGCAAAGTGATACGATGTTATGAAAAGCTAAGGATCATGTGATCATAAAGGCTCAAAGGGGAAATCTTGACCATATGAGAGCAAAGAGATCATAAGATAGAAAGTTGTTGAGGTTATGAAGAGTTACAATCTTATGATAAGGAGAAGATTATGTAAGCATAAGTGTTCCCAGTGAAGGTTTTTGAAGCCATGACAAAGGGAAGATAATAGCCAACATATGGCCATAAGATTTAAAGGGAAAAATAATAGTTAAGTCCAGGTGGTGGTGACATAGTAGTGGCCACGCGTCGACATTCAAGAGATTCTAAAGCATCAAAAGAAAAGGTATAGTGAGGCCCCAAAATGGAATCTCTAACATCAGATCTTGTTAGATCAATGGTTGTCACTTTATTTCTTTATAGAGATGTATGAAGTTTAGCTAAAGTGAGAAGATGATGTAGCAACATGTGGAATGGTGGGGCCAAGTGTATGAAGATAAGGAATTATTCCACAAGGCAATTGAATCTTCCAATCTTACAATAGGCTATTGATCGTAAGATCATAGGAGAAAGCAATGAGGGTTTATGAAGCTACAAGGCTATAGTCAACATATGGTCATAAGGATAATGTAAAGTGAATTCAAGAGTTTTCAAATTTATTGCAAAGGGGAGATAGCAGACATCATATGATTGAAAGGTAAAAGCAATGGTTAAGTTAAGGCCTTTGATGTCATGACAAGAGAACTAGTTGACTATGATTATAGGAAGGTAAGATAGGGAAAGGTTATGCCCACTGTTACACAAAGCTAGGATTGTAAGATCATAGGGGTTGAAGTACATGCTGGAAATACTATGAAAATGTTTGTAAACCATTGGGCATAAGATTTTAGCTATGAAGCGGACATTGCAGTTGATGCATTGATCTTATGATAAGTTATATATTGTAAGATCATGGAAGACTTGAAAGAAACTCTCAATCATGCAATAGGGAGGTGATTGTAAGATTGTAAAGGACAACTTCAAGTTGACAAGAATATAAAGGATTTTTTATTTCAAAGTGATCATAATATCATAAACCCTAAGTTTGACTAAAAGGATTTTTTACTTTTTTGATGTGGAAAATGATAGAAAGCCCTCAGCCAATGAAATTTGAGAAAGGTACAGAGAATGAAAAGTTGAATAAGTTATGTTGATGTTCCATTGAGGTGGCAGAAAAAATTTGATTTGAAGGCTTAAATTGCAGTGTTGGAGTGTGAGGAAATAAAGCTAGAAGGGTGAACATTAGTGCTCAATCTATACAGCAATGGTGGGGATCCAATTTTCAGGTGGAGTAAGGTAGTAAGAAAATTATGTGAAATTGGATACACTGAGCAGCCCAACAAGAGAGAAATAAAAATCCTGGAAGCAGTTGGAGAGATTCAGGAAAAAGGAAATTGTAGGTCATCAAAGGGGTGTTCTTGATGCCTAATAAATGCAAATTTCATTCTACCATTGTCATGGTTATCCATATACTAACCAGAGTAGTTATGGCCACCATTTATGTCTCTCCAAGGCCCAAGTTGTACGTAAAAGATCATTTTTTTCTAGTGTTGGGAGGTGTACCCAATTAAATCTTCCTTGGATTAGTAGTTATTGTTCTCTACAACTTGAAGATAGTGGTTGAGTTTTAGGTTTTCAGTGGAAGTCTTCTTAATTATGTTTAAGCTATAAAGGAAAATTTCATTACTATTTCAAAGGTTGGGCTCTATTTTATTCCATAGAAACTATATTGTATACTCTGCTACTATAATTTCCTTTTCCTCTAAGTGAATATACTTCTATGTTGTACCTCTTTCTTCCATTAATAGATATGCAAAAGCTTCTTGCCTTATGTTACTATATTGCTTTCATTCTTCAAGTTGTATGTTGTATCTATTTTTCCTTTGAATGATATGTTCCTTCCTTATAATATTCCATTGGTTTTTGATCTATATGTGATTATTGAGTTAAAGAAAATATTGAATCTATATACTTTGGGATCATATTGATGAACTGTGCAATTCTAGGTAGAGATAAGACTAAACATACTATTTGGTGTATCACTCCTCTAGATTAGACTAGGTTGTTTGATTTCATGCATTTCCTTCACCCTTTTCCTTCAAATAAGTAGTTAGGTGTATCTTGATAGTGAGGAAGTCAGCCTTCTCTGGAGACTCAATATCATAGTTCAAGTCCCATAGCTTGGAGATGTTTTCCATGTTTCACAAGGTTGCCTCTAGGTCAAACTTTAGGCAAGGGTACAAAATTTTGCGACAACAGTTTTGGCATGCCTAGTGGGACCACTTTCAATCTTACTAAGAATTCTATTGGTTTGTTGGTATCAATTAAAGAACTTCAAACTTATGATGAGGAAATGGTGTTGCTCTTAGCATTTCAAGCCTTCAAGAGGCTCAATTTCATGCATTTCCTTCTCCCTTTTCCTTCAAAGAAGTAGTTAGGTGTATCTTGATAGTGAGGAAGTTGGCCTTCTCCATAGACTCAATCTCATAATTCAAGTCCCACAACTTGGAGGTGTTTTCCATGTTTCAAAAGGTTGCCTCTAGGTCAAACTTTAGGCAAGAGTGTAAAATTTTGTAACAATAGTTTTGGCAAGCCTAGTGGGACCACATTCAAGCTTACTAAGAATTCTATTGGTTTGTTGGTATCAATTAAAGAAATTCAAACTTATGATAAGGAAATAGTGTTGGTCTTAGCATTGCAGGCCTTCAAGAGGCTCACATTCAAGCACTTGGCAACTCTATCTCTACATCTTGGTTTCAGACCATAATTGTTGTAATTCATGCCCATGGTTCAAACAAGGGCATCTTATAGAGGTAACTTTTAGTTCACTGAACTTTCATTTTCAAATCCTAGAAGAAAAAGAAGTAGACTTTCTTTATCACCAGTTAGGAGTTCAAAAGTAGCACATACACCTACTAGATCTCTTTCTACTACTCTAGTTGATAGATCACAACTCAGAGTACTATATTTTCATCTAAATAGATCATTAGTCCACGTAGCCCTCCCTGGGAATGAATTTTTCACTACCTTCAATGGAGGAAGTCCTCTCATCTTAGCCCAAAGACATGATATCCCAATATCTTCTCTTAAAAATCTGCTAGATTTTACCAGTGAAACTTCCACTTCTCCAATAGAACATATTTAGGAAGTTTTGAACATCCTTAATATACATGGTGTTACAAAGGATGATTTTTTTTGTTAGACTTTTAGCCTCATCATTAAAGAAAAAATCTTTACAATGGTATAGGGGATTATCACATAATTCTATCAATAATTGGGATGAGTTAGGAGAAAGATTATGCAAACATTTTGAAGATAAAAGTGATCACCTATCACTTTTAGAGTAGCTAACTATCATCAAGAGAGCACCCCATGAATTTATGATAAATTTTAATTATAGATTCCAAAAGACATGGGATAGTATACCTGCTACAGTAAAGCCTTCCCCTAGTAATGTGTTCTTGTATTACCTAAGATCTTTCAATAGTGATAGTGCCACTACTTTACAAACTATGGGAGGGGATACCTTACCAACTACATATGAAATTTCTATAAGAGCATAAAATACCTTGATTCAAGGAGGGAAGTTATTTCTAAGGCCTCCAATGCCTTTCTTTCCTGACATGCATACTCATTAGCCTACAATAGCCCCTATTGCTATCGCACAAGAAAACCTCTTGCCATAACCCAAATAGCCTCTACATCTTCTAACAAGTTAGGAGAGTTGAAGATGCAAAATATTGAAAAGATCAAGGATCATAGAATATATATGGATAGGAAGTTTCAAGACCATTCCTCAATGGTTCAAAAGATGAATAATAAGATGGTGACCTTGGAAAGGCAACAAGCTCAAGGGAATAGGCCCTTTTAGCCTCATTATTAAAACCTCATATATAATAGGCCACCAATCAAGGTCAAGGTTATGTTCCATACAACCAAATTAGACCTATATGTTGTGCCTCTGCTACAACTACAAGCACAAATCTAGTAAGGACATTAGTTCCTCAAAAAAACCTTGCTCAAGAGCAAGATTTTTGTCCTTCTTGCAATTATTCATATGAATATTTCTTATGCCATAAGGAAGAACTATCTTAGACATTATTTGCATAGGATCAAGTAGTAGGATAGTAGTATAGTGCCAATCAACCTACTGATATTTCTCACCTATAGCAAGAGGGTGATTATTCTTTTATGAACCATAAACTAGAGGAACATTTTCATGCTAACCATGATAATTATGATGATATATATAATAATAACAGAAGAAAAAGAAGAGCCATTGAGAATGCTACACCTCCTCCATAAAACTAGGCTTTAACTTCAAGTGTTGTGCCTCATGTTCTAGTTACAAGTGCACAAATAGATGTTTCTCCCCAATATAAGCAAAACATAAGCAACAAGAGGTCTACTAAACCTTTGGCTACTCAAATTCATTAATTAGTTCCCAATACCCCAAGGCTCTAGTCAAAGCAATTGGCACTCCTCTCAATGTAATAGATCAGATGAAAAGAACTAGTGTTAATATTCCTCTATGGGATGTTACCACTATGCCATCATAGTTGGAGCTATTACAACAAGGGTTAAAGAGTATAAAGGTGTGAAATTAGTCAAGCACCTTAGATGATGCAACAAGTTTGATGCAACCAACAAAAGAAAGAGATACAAGTAAGAAAAATAAGCCTCCTCCTTTTTATGTCTCTTTGATTATAGGGGACAAAATAATTCATAATTACATGATAGATTCTGGAGCTAGTAGTTTTGTGATGCCTAAATGCATAGCTAAACTCCTTGGTATTAAATATAAACCAATGGTTAGAGATGTACTTTACTTATGTGGTAGCTTTATTAAAATAGTAGGAATCCTAAAAAATGTGAAGATGGCATTGCATGCATGCTCTATTTGTACTGTCACTCAAGACATATTAATAGCTAAGGTTGATCCACATTTTTCCTTCTATCTTTATAGAGACTTCACTACATAGATAAGTGGTTATATTGCATCAGATTGGTCCTATATGTTCTATGAAAAGATATGGGACAAAAGCTTCCATAAGGACAAAACCTCTAGCCCTTAATCATATAGAAACCTACACGCCTAACCCTATAAATATGATTTGTTAAATCCATGAGTTATATAATAAGGGAATGGAACATGAACTTGTCACTCCCCTAGTAGTAGTTCTTGATTATCTTTTAGATGAATGGTCTACTACTTTTTAGTTTGATCCAACACAAGAAGCTCTAGAAACAAGTATTGGCACATATTGCATATTGGAGAAAGGTGCTCCTATTCCTAGTCTCATAAAAAAAAAAAGAGGACATTGGTGGATTATAGAGCATGTTCTTTGATGGCTCAAGAAATAAGAATGGCTCAAGAGTTGGAATGATGCTTGTCACCCCTAGTTTGGAGAAATTTTACTTCTCTTATAGGCTTCAATTCAGTTGCACTAACAACATAGCAGAATATGAAGCATTGATTCAAGACCTCCAACTTGCACAAAAGAAGGGTGATCAAATCTTTAAAGGTCTTTAGAGATAGTGGGCTAGTTGTTAACCAAGTGAGGAGCTAAAATATCACAAAGAGTAATCTGCTCAAATCATACAAGCACAAAGTTTGGGATCTTCTTAAGGGCTTCCAAGAATTCAATATCTAGAGTGTCCCTAGAAGAGATAACAAACATACTAATAGAATCATAGCAATAGGTGCTCACTATGATGTACCCAATCATGTTGAGGACAAAAGATAGTAACACATTGGACTGGTTATAAGACCTACAATTCTAGATAACCATGTCAATTGGCTCTAATTTGCAAATTGTCAAATTTATGCAAAGTGAAGTGGAATTCTTTGATAGGAATCAATCCAAGCTACAAATCTAATATGGTGATCAGATCATGAACCTCAGCTCCAACAAGTTGCCTAAGGGTATAATCACTTTAGAAGGTGTTTTCAATCCTAATGATCAAGAAAGGAGTAGGGGTCTAAACCTAGCTACAAATAAAGATGATCATGTACCAGTTGCCATTGCTCAAGGAAAGGTTCTCAATTTGGGAAAGGTATGCTCTAAAGTTGAACAAGAAAACTTTGTTCATTCATGTCAAGAATTCAATGATGTATTTGCATAGGCATATGATGATTTAAAGGGTTTTGACCCAAGTCTATTTCAACATACCATAGATTTAAATTATGATCCAAAGCATGTTAGGCAAAAGCAAAGACTAGTCAACCCTAAGATTGAACCTATGATTAGAAAGGAGCTATCCAAGCTAATAGAGGCTAATATTATTTTTCCTATTAAGCATTCATCTTGGGTAGCCAACCTTGTTCCTATCAGAAAGAAGAGTGAAGAATCTTGATGCTGTATAGATTCTAGAGACCTAAATAGGGCCTCTCTCAAAGATAACCATCCTACCCCTTCCATGGAACAAATCTTATCCAAGGTTAGTGGATTTGAAAGATTTTCCTTCCTAGATGGGTTTTTAGGTTATAACCAGGTGTTAGTCTAGGAGTCTAATAGATACAAGATAACCTTTACTACTAAATGGGGCACTTATGCCTATAGAAAAATGCCTTTTGGACCAACTAATGTAGGTGCTACCTTCCAAAAGGTAATGGAGATGGATTTCAAGAGCATGCTTGAGAAATTTGTGTTGGTCTACCTTGATGACATAACAATCTACTCAAATAACGTGGCAGACCACTTTGGTCATCTGAGGCAAGTGTTCATTAAGTGTAGGGAGTGTGGTCTGTCCTTAAATCCAAGCAAGTGTGTATTTGCCACCAATCAAGGAAAGTTGCTAGGACATAGTGTCTAGGGATGACTTAACCATTGATCCAAAAAGAATAAAAGCAATCCTTGCTCTTCCATTTCCTAGTCATAAGAATGGGTTGCAAAGTTTCCTCGATAGAATAAACTTTGTAAGAAGGTTCATTCCTAACCTTGCTACCATGATCAAACCCCTTACAACCATGCTGAAGAAGAATATGACTTTCACTTGGACAAAGGAAGGGAGAGAAATTTTTGAAGAAATCAAAGCAGTATTAGCATTAGCTCCTATCCTTATCAATCCCAACTTTGATAAATATTTCATTATCTATACTCTTGGGGGTGAATCAAGCATATCAGCTATTTTGACATAGTTGAATGATGCAGATGAAGAACAACCTATAGCCTTTTTTAGTGATGGGCTAAAGAATTATGAGGACAAAGATAGTTATGTGGAAAAACAAGTTCTTTCTATCATATGAGCTTTAAAGAAATCTAGACATCTATTATCACATAACAAGGTCTAGCTCCTACTCCCGCATGCAAGTGTGAAGGAGTTCCTCTTGAACAAAGATATCAGTGTGAAAATAGATGGATGGATAACCAAGCTCATGGAATATGATGTTGACATCAAGATCACAAAGCTAATGAGAGGTAAAGGATTGTGTGAGTAGATGATTTCATCCTAGGAAATGATTGAAGAGGTTGCACTGGTATTAGAGGATGAGAAACCAATAAAGGATGAAAATTGGAATAGTTGGATACATGATATAACAACCTTCTTATTGGGAGGAGGATATGCACAAGAATTAGACAAAGCTAAAAGAAGACAGTATAGATTATAGTTTACTCCTTTTCTCCTAGTGGATGACATTCTTTTTGGGAGAGATCTCAATGGAGTCCTATTATGATGCATTAACCCTAATCAAATGAATAGAATAATCAAATAGTTTCACAATAGCCCTGATAGTAGCCACTTTTTAGCTAGAACAATAACCATAAAGGTAATGAGATCTGGTTATTATTGGCCAACTATATTTAATGACTGTATAAACATGTGACGAAATGTGAGAAGTGTTCCTTTTTTTAGGTAAACAAAGGTTGGCAACTCTTCCCCTTCATCCTATTTGGGTTGATCAACCATTTTCCTAATGGGGTTGTATTTCATTGGTCCAATCAATCAACCTTCTAACTCTAGTCACAAGTGGATCTATTGGTGAATAGATTTGTCTTTTAAATCACAGAGAAGGAGTAAAAGATTTTATTCCCTAGTTCATAAGATAAATTCAACTTCCCAACAGTTGAGAAATTTTAATATTCACAATTCCTCTCTAAAATTTAGTATGGTTCAGCTCCCTTATTGAAATTTCAATCAAAACCACTTTTTAAAAGAAGATTACTTTTAACCTAAAAGTAATAAGGCTTCCCTTCTATTCTTGGATAATGGGAACAATCTAAATAATAATGATAAAATAAAGATGCATACACAAGAAAGAGAACACATAGTTTCTCTATCAATCACATTCTAGAAATTAAACAAATTTAAGGGAAAAACACCACAAGGGAAGAAACATCCAGCAAATGAGAAAAAATTCAAATTATTCAATACTAATAAAATACTAAATTAGTAGTGAAATATTTTGAAGCATACATCTTTGAACATTAAAATATTTCCTTTTAGAGAACAATATTGCTCATATATATATCGCTGGAAAAACTTAGAAAAGTTGCATGAAAATATATATCTCCAAACAAAATGGTCACAGTATGATATACATCAAAAATTACCAACCCTTAATACTATTGAGTCTTAAGCTTAAATAATAAGCTATCCGAGAATCTCCCTAAAAGCCCAATTCTCAAATAGTTAAAAGTAGTTATGAAAACCAACATTAGAAACAGGCACGCAGACCCAGATTTCAACTGATAAGAACCATAACTAAAAAATTTGAGCAAATTAATAGAAAACATAAAATAACTATCAAATAATAAAGTGGCTTCCTCCTCCTCCTCCTCTTCTTTAGCATCTTTAGCATCTCTTTGCCTACTCACCAGTTTCCATGTTCTAAACGCATTCATGAACTTAGTCATGGCAATCATGTTTGGATTCTTGATGATTTGAAGTCAATTTCTCTAGATTTCTCTATCCAATTTCATTTTGTTCACCATGTCTAGGTAGCCTAGTAGACACAAGGTACAAGTTTCAACCATCACTTCACTTTTTTCCACTCTAGAGAAGTCAAATGATGTGAGGTCTATCTTGTCCTTAACAGACTTCATACATTCCTCATGTTGTTTGACAATTTTTGCCACATCAAAACTTCCTTCTTTAAGAGGGACAGGCAAGGGTGAATCAATAAAATGGAAGTCTCTTTCTACCTGCTCTAGCAATGCCTTGAAATCTCTTTCACAAGATTGCATTCTTGATATAGAAGAAGTGTAGTTTGAAACTCTCCAAAAAATATTTTTCCTTAGAACTTGAATTAAACCTTCATCTACATGTTGTAGCAGGTTTTCTTGAAGGAACTTTTCTAGCCTAAATTCCTCTACTTCTTCTAGCTGAGACACCATGGATGATAATTTTTCAACTTCAATTTTCCATGTCTCAAATTGAGCACAGGATTCATTCAAAGTAGCTCCTGCTAGGGAAATAATCTCATGAAAATTTTGCATAAGCTTGGCAACTTGACTCGTTACAAAACTAATCCAACTAGACATGATGGACATTGTCATTTTTCCTTTTTTAAGATCTTCTAATAGTTGCTAATTTTTGGGAGCATTGGAATCAAAGGCAGCTTGTGACTAATTACCAAGAACAAAACTTTGTTATTTTAAAGAGTTTATGTACTCTACCATCGCATTGTTTTTAGCTTTCAACCTTTTCTTTTTTATTCCATCCTTTTGTGACTACAACACAATTTGGTTAGTGGAGGCTTCTACCTAGTACTCCTTTGTTTCACAGTTCATTACCCCTAGGTCAGTGTGTGTAACCTCAAAATTTCTCAAACCCAATTTTTCTACTCCCTCCTTATGATTATGAGTAGCCACTTCAATAATGCTTCTCCTAGTTGCATTGTCAAAAGTTATCCTCGTAGTCCTTTTGGTCCTCTTGGGTTTGTGAGCCTTATTAGTGTACTTGCTTACAATGTCATCCATAGGAAAAGAAACTAGAACCAAACTCCTTTTCCTATTTACTGAGGCCACAAGCTAGTTCAAGGTGGTAGCATCCCATCATGATCTAGTAGCCCCTTCTAGAGTAGTTGCAGCTTGTACCCTCAGAGGAGATGAACCCACTGTCATCTAAACTCTCTAGCTATTGTCAATGAGTTCTCCACCTTGGTCATTGCTTTACCCACTATCAACCTAAATAACTTGGTGAGGGCTTACTAGAGATGACATTTTAGCTCTCCTGTTGGAAGGGGTTTTTTGCGCAAGGGGAGGATTATGAGCCATTTTCTCAAAAATTCTAGAGGACCTTCTACTACTTGCAATGGGGAGACCAATATTAGAAATAGAATCAACCCTGACATTAGCACGAGTGTCCTTTTTCAATTTAAACCAAGATTTTTTCCTTTTAAACACATTAGTTGTTATTTCAAGGATATCATCTTCTTCCTTAGAATCCCAATTTATGGCAGGATTTACAGGTTCAATTTCTTGAGAGGTTAGAATATCTATTCCATAATATTCTATACCTATGATATCTATTCCCAATTTCAATTGAAACAAGATAATTTGAGAGATGATAAACTTGGATAAACCTTTCCTTTTTACTTCTAGTTCATCTATGCAGTCTTCCCAAAAAATTTCCATAGCGAGAACATGCGTGATTTTAACTTGGCTATCAAACAGGCTATGGATGATGCCTTTGTTGTCAAAATTTGTTCTAGCTTGATACATACCAAAACAAAATTTAACCAGATCACAACTTATACATTTGGCATCTTCCATGCTTCCACAAGTTAGCTTGCCTAGTTTAAGGGGAAAAACAATATCACAAGTTTCCTCCACTTAGAATTTATTTATCATAGAAATTAATTGATGTGCTACTTCTACTAAAATGAAACAATCAAAGGCAAACCTAGGAAGATGCATAGGTTCTTCATCAAAACCTTCTATTCTCAAATATGTGAACCTTGGGAATTGAACATATAGGCTACCAAAAGATTGGACAAGTCTTTAGGACTCAGGTGAAACTCTGTGCTACAAAGAATTTCTCATTTCAAAACACAATTTTCCAAAGAAGACATCATGAAGTCTCTTAAAATCATTTAAAGCTTTATCTTTATGCAATAGGGGGCAATAACTATATATGGTGATCTCCTTAGTCTAGGGTTCATGTGGCAATTTTTGCAAATCTTGAGTGGTAGCTAACATGTATATCAAGTAAGACAACATGAAGAAATCTTTCTTCAAATTTAGGGCACCTTTCAATTGGTCTCTAAGGGAGTTGGCAATTAGTTCCACCCAATCTAAAAATTGTGAACCTTCTAACACAATTTGAATGTGAAAATACATCCAATTTTTTAAAATAGAAATATCAGGGGAACCATAAATTCTATGCAAAAGAACCATTATGTCCTGAACCTCAACAGTCACCAGGCTTTTCTTCAAGTTTTTGGGTAACCTCGAACCACCCTTGTAGAAAGCCTCTATCCAAGTTTTTGCTATGACATTTCTATAATCATTGGCTTTCTCGACAAACTTGGCCATAAACAAGGCTAGGGTGAGATCAGCAAATGGTTCCTCTTCCAAGTGAAGTAAACCAAACACTATCTCTCTATTGATATCCAATAAGACATTTCCATCCTTCTTCAGTATATGGCCTTTGGACACATTATACATGTGTATGCATTCTTGAATTAGCTTTGGGCATGGGTAAGCTGGAGGGAAAGTAGAAGCCATGAGTAGGTTCATGTCTAATCCCTTAGTGGAAAAAGGTTGGGCTAGCCTTTCACACAATCTTTCTAAAATGCTTCCCAAATCAACCCCTAATAAGCCCGTGTCAACTATAATGGGGGACCTACATTACAAACTACGGGTGTTCCCAAATATATGTAATGTAGACTTCATGATTTTAAAGAGATCTTACATTTGAATACAAAGAAAGAAAACAACCTCAAATATGATTTACCCCATGGGGAGAGGAAGAAATAATCGAAAGATGAAAGAATTACCTAGAAGACGACAACAGTTTCAATTATGAAAGAAGGTTGGTTTCCTCTATTTCTCCCCTATGATTGTTTGTTTTTAGCAGGAAAAAGAAACTTAATACCTTCCTTTTAAACAAGAAAAAATTCCTTTAAATGCATTTTACAAGGAAGGATGTGACCATTAATTGCGTAGAAGACGAAAGTGATTTTTAACATGTTGTGAAGGAAAGATGATAGGGTGGAAAGGGTACTAGCATTAAATTAGGAGCCAAGTACTTTAAATGATTATCTCTTTACACGTGTTAAATCTTTGCTTTCACACCTTGAATTAAAACTCTGACGCAATTATTAATGAAAACCTCACCTGGTCATTAATTTCTTGTACTTACCTTTCAAATCATAATGCTACCCACAACCATGTTAATCATGATGAGGCAACCAGCTATTGTGTGCTCCATGCACTACATGGTCGTGCAACATGTCAAGTGGGTCCTCTAAGGAAAGTTGTTTTGATGAAATGCAAGAAGTATTGAACCCGTGCACTAGTTCCTTTGGTACAAGAGGTTCAATGTGACTTAGTGCCCTTTGAACTTGGTACAAAAGGTTCAAGGGGTACAAGGAACTTGTTCATTATACCAAGGCACCTTCCGAACTGCAACAAAATGATGATTTGAAATAAAAACACATTTGGTCCAAGTTGGTTATAAAGGGGGGACTTGGTCAAAAAATTAGCTTGAAAAAGGTGGGGGGATATGGTCAAAATGAAGTCGAATAAATATAAGAAAACAAACACAACTTCATTTTTGGGTTTGACAAATTGATAGAATCAATGATTCAAACTATACTGCCAAAGACAAGAGTAAACGAAAAGAAATGAGCAAAAATGATGACTTTGAAAAACATGAACTAATAGGATCTTAGCTATAATAGACTACTTTACAAGGTGGATAAAGCAGTAGCTTTGAAGGAAGCCACAGAGACTTCAATTGTGGAATTCCTTGATGGAATTGTTACTAGGTTTGGTGTCCCTTCAACAATTATATCAGATAATGTCAAGTCCTTTTTGGGACTCACATTTGTTCTTAAGGAGTTGACCATGGTATCTATTTGAACACTTCCTCAAATTATTATCCTCAGGGAAATGGCTTAGCTAAGTCTTCCAACAAGAACCTAATCATGATTATCAAAAAGTAAATTAAAGACAATTAGAGGCATTGGCATTCAAAGTTAAGAACAACTCTTTGGGTTGATAGGATTACACCTAAGAGAGAAATTGGGAACTCACCCTTCATGCTAGTATATGGAAGGCAAGCAATGCTTCCTATTTCACTAGAGTTTCCTCTCTTGAATTAGCTCATGAATTGGAGCTAATTGAAGATAATGCCATAATAGTTAGGATGGCAAAATTGATTGAATTAGAAGAAAAAAGACAACGAGCTATGCATACACTTGAGACACATCAACAACAGGTCAAAAGGAGTTTTGATAGGAAAGCTAAAGCTAGGATTTTCAAGGAGGGAGACCTTGTTCTCAAGTGGGATGTAGACATAGCTAAACTAGGAAGACACTCCAAGTTTGATACTATGTGGAGTGGCCCATATGTTATCAACGACTATAAAGAGGCCAATGTCTTTCAGTTATCTAGGCTTGATGGTGATATTTTGCTAATTTTAGTCAATGGAATTTACCTTAAGCCTTGCTTATAGGGAAGGTTAAGGGTTTATGTACATGATAGAGTAGTTTCTTAGTTTTCAATAAGTACACCAACATAGGCTATTTCTCTATGAAATAGTAGGATTTTGAGGTTTCTAATAGTTGTAGAGGTTACAATTTTTTGTTGTAGGGTAGGGCTCATTTTTTGTGACTCTATAGCCCAATGGATTACTTAAGGCCACTAGTCCATGCTTTTTCACTTTTCTAAGCTAGAAAATGAAAAAAAGCCCTTGGCTGATGAAATTTGAGAAAAGTACATAGAATGAAAAGCTGAGTAAGTTGTGTTGATGTTCCATTGAGGTGAAACTTTGAGTTTAAGGCTCAAATTACAGAGTTGGAGTGTGAGAAAACATAGCTAGAAGGGTGAACATTAATGCTCAATCTACACAACAATGATGGGGATCCAATTTTTAGGTGGAGTAAGGCGGTAAGAAACTTGTATGAAATTGGATACACTGAGTGAAACCACAAAAGAGAAATAAATGTCTTGGAAGTAGTTTGAGAGATTAAGGAAAATGGTGGTCACAGACGATCAAATAGGTGTTCTTGATGCTTGATAAATACAAATTTTATTCTACCACTACCATGGTTATCCATCTACTGGTCAAAGCAGTTATGACCATCATTTTTGTCTCTTCAAAGCCTAAGTTGCATGTAAAAGATCAATTATTTTCAATGTTGGGATGTGCATCCCATCAAATCTTCCTTCGATCAGTAGTTATTGTTCTCTGCAACTTGAAGATAGTGGTTGAATTTTAGGTTTTTAGTGGAAGTTTTCTTAGTTATGCCTTAGCTATAAAGGAAATTTTTGTAACTCTTTCAAAGGCTAGTCTTCTCTAATTATATAGCAGCTATATTGTATACTCTACTATTGTAATTTCCTTTGCCCTTGAGTGAATATATTTCTTTGTTGTACATCTTTCTTCCATTAATACATGTGCAAAACCTTCTTGCCTTCTATTAATGTATTTATTTCATTCTTCAAGTTGTATTTTGTATCTATTTTGCCTTTGAATGATATAAAGTTAAGTTCCTTCCTTATAACATTCCATTGGTTTTTGATCTATGTGTGATTGTTGAGTTAAAGAAAAGATTGAATCTATGTACTTTGGGATCATATTGATGAATTGTCTAGTACTAGGCAGAGATAAGACTAAACATACTATTTGGTGTATCACTCATCTAGATTAGACTAGGTGGTTTGATTTCATGCATTTCTTTCTCCCTTTTCCTTCAAAGAAGGAGTTAGGTGCATCCTGATAGTGAGGAAGTTGGCCTTCTCCAAAGAATCAATCTTACAGTTCAAGTCCCATAGCTTGGAGATTGTTTTCATATTTCAAAAGGTTTCCTTTAGGTCAAACTTCAAGTAAGGGTACTTATGTGACAACAAGGACCTAATAAGAAAGTTTGTTGGGTTAATTAATTGTTTTATTCAATCAATTGTAAGTTAGGAAATTCAAATATTTGAATCTGAGCTGTTAATTCCATTTTGGGGGAAATTAGATTTAATGAGTTTTAGGCATAACTAGGCATTGAAACTGATCCAAATCAGTTGGGATAGTTGTAAGGGATGCTATTAAGTCAAGTTTGAAGCATTGTATAGAGAGAGCAATATTGGGATTGATCAATTGTACAAACTATGTAAAGAGAGCCAGTAAAAACTTCATTTTTGAAGCATTTGGTGTATGGTGGCTTCTCTATCATTGATTTCTTGTAATATTATGATCTCACAAGCCTTTTTTCATATTGTTTGATCAACTCCTGATGCACTGAGATTTTTGAAGTTCATTCCTTTCAAGTTTGTTGTCATTGCTTTAAGGGTTTCATTATTTTCATTAACAAGTTTGAGTTTATACTTGAAATGTTAACCATTCCATGAATGTTGGAGTCTAATTCTCATGGAATGATCTTGTAACAATGTGTACAAATCATATCTAACAATTTTTTGACGAGAAGTTCTAATGATTGGTGATCATCATTGGAGTTTGTGAAGTAAAAGGCACTAAATTCATGGCTATGGAGACAAGGTGAAACAACCTTCAATTGAGTCTAAAGGTGCTTGGAAGACAAAGATTTAGAAAACCCTACTTTTGAGGGTTTGTAGGAGACTAATTTGGGGCTTTTGGGGTTATAGAAGTTTTGGGACTAATTCCTTTTGGATTTGGAACATTTACAACATTAGGAGAGACTACCCAAAGTTTGGTGTCTTGGGAATAAAAGAAACTTGTAGTTCCTTTGTTAAATTGCCCTCTTTTCATGCATTTTTGAGGCACAGTATGATAACAACAAGATATGGTCCAAAGGAACACATGGAACCCTTCTGATTTGTGAGAGTAGGGGTAGATGGGTATTTGAATCCACTATTTTTTGGGGAGTTTTTTGGAAAGTTTGAGAGGAAATTTCACTTTTGTGTCACTGCAGGGCTTCTAGGAAATTAGTTAGGCCTCTATGACAATTTGAGGGATTTTGGTATTAGATGTTACTTGAGGATCAAGAATGAGTTGAAACCTTTTTAATCCACCTTGATTTGGACTAAGACACCCATCCTAATCATTGGAGAGGTGTTGGAGTTGTTTGTGTACCTTTTTCTTTGTAGAGGGTTTGGGGAACATTGTACTTCCCTTATAGGTTTAAGTGGGATTAACTTGGTTTTGAATCCCACCACCCTTACCTCTACACCATTATGGAGCCTATATATCCAACCATCCATTATAAGTTGGGGAATGCACTTCATGTCTAGCATGCAAGTGATGCATCTACATATGCAATTTTATTACCTTGAAAAATTGTATTTGATCCTACTAGCTGGGAACAACTGATTGTTTATTTTATTGTACCTAATCTAGTGATAGTTTTACAAAATATTTTAGTCAACCTAGCTAATCAGCAACTAGACCTATTTAAATGGGTTATGGCTTGTTTCTTTCTAAAAATATCTGCTATGATATGTTTTTGTAAAATTTCTTGTGAACTTTGCCCATTTTTCCTAGTCTATATTATTTGTGTGCAGGATTTTGAGGTAAGTCACTTAGCATGGGTTGAGTGAGTTTTATTATTTATTATTTGGATTATGGAATATGTATGTAGTTGGATAAATTTTTCTGTTGTGCTAAGATTTAATAAGAACCTTAAAAAAGATCTCTTTGTATACATACATACATACATACATAGACACACACATGTGTGTGTATGAATGTATATATACACATACATATACATAAAGAGAAGCTTCTCTATACATACATACATACATACATAGAGACACACACATGTGTGTGTCTGTATGCATATATACACATACATATGCATAAAGAGATACATGTTTAGAAGGGAAAAAAAGAACATTTACATAGGTACCTATTCTCCCCTTGAAGAAAATCATAGAGCAAGGGCACAAAGATCACAAGGGCACGCCATAATAATGAAATGTAGTGATTACAAGGGAACAACAATTTTTTTTTAGATCTCCACTAATCTCCACCAACGTTTAGAGCTCTCCACCCTCATTTAGAGCTATCCACCCTCTTTCACACACAACTCTCTTCAATCAATCAAAACAAATAGGGAATGATTAATGTCGTGTTTTCTTTTTTCTTTGCTTATAATCCATAATCCACAAGATCTCTCCATATATATACATACATACATAGACACATAGATATATGTGTGTATGTATGTATATATACACATAGATACATATACATATGTATATACATACAAACATACATACATATATATACACATATATATACATACATATATACATACATACATAGATACATATATACATACATACACGAAAACAACAATGCACTTTCTAAGAGTTTACAATTGTTCAACAAAATTTATGTTTTACAAGAAAATGCACCTGAAGAACTATTAGCTCAAAAGCAAGAACATGGTTTTGAAATAGTATAGGAAGTTCTTGACATGAGAGGTTTGCAAGTGAAGGTGTTGACTTATCTTGAAAACTTGAATGCTGAAATGAAAGCTATTGATGATCAAACACCTATGCCAGAGTTACAACATAATGTGAAGTTGATTTTAGATATGGTAGAGGCAAATATTCAAAAGTTTTATAGTCAAAGTTTAAGGCACAAGAGAGAAGGAGAAGGAGCGGCTTTAGAAAGAGACTACACGATAGAAACAATAACCAAACAACATAGAGGATATTATGGGAGCCATTGGATAGAATCCAGGAAAGTGTTATAGTAGGTACTATGACATTGGAATAACTTGCAAGTGTCTTTGAGAATTTATAGTCCAAATATTAAGAGGATTACAAGTTGTGTAATTTGTCATGTATAGCATCTACATTTTCTTATAAGAGTGTTTCAAGTATTGGCATAGTCTCCCTATGATGATCCCAAGTATCCACTGCTTATAAGAGTGTTTCAAGGTTGGGAACCACTTCAATATCCTTTTCATGGTTTAGAGGCAATGTCATTGTGGTAGAGGCTTTTGTAAGGGAATGAGCCTCATGATTATGGCATTTACACAGAAGCATAACTTGCTTCTTCAACTCCTTACACTTAGCTCTTAACTCAAGGTATTCTTTTAGCGGTGCGAATAGCTGCTGCAAATTCCTGGGAGTCAAGGGACCCTGAACCTATGCTACATTTTTTGGAGACATGGGATAAGTTACTATCAACTTCAATACTTCATAACATTTTGGATCATATAGTGATGCCCAAATTGATAGCAATAGTAGATACTTGGGATCTGTAGGATTTGAGCAAATATGCAAATCAAATCCATGAAGCCCAAGAATACCTACATGTAGAAAACCTATCAGAGAGAAGAAAAAGACAAGAAGAGGCAAGGGTTTGATATGAAAAACATGCAAATTGTATTCAAATGAAGAAACAACTATTCAACGGATTAAGAATTACAAAGAGATCAATCCTTATAAAAGGATATCAAAACCCAAAAAGGGTAACCTAAAGCCTAAAAAAACTAGGTTGCACATCATAATTAATATAAAATTTAATTATATGCACCTAAGAGATAGCTTAAGAAAACAAGAGTAATAGACAACTTATTTAATTAAATCAAAGTGATTTAATTAATAAGTGTAAACAAATAATTACTCTAACACCCCCCCTTAAGCAAAGCTCAAGAGGTAAGCTAACCTAGAACAACTATGAAAGTAGAAAAATGGGTCCCAACAACAAGGCTTGATGAGGTACCCAATCACAACAAAATATCTATGAAACGGAGAAATAGAGAAAACCAAATGGGAAAAGCTCTACTCCAAAAAGAGATAGCAAAGAATGTTCCAGAAGATAGGAACAAAGAGAAGATCATGAAGAGCATCATTGAAGCATGAAGAAGTCACAAACTCTATCAAAAAGAAATTTTTGATCTGTAGAACCTCCATGGAAATAGAAGGCATGAACCAAGAGTGTCTATATGGTAGATGATCCATCTCCGCAAAATGCATAGGTAGCCAAACACTGCAATCACCTGGTATATAAGATCAAATACTGAATACATAGATCACAATATCGAACCATCAAACCAAGGAAGCATTAGAAACAATAGAATAAACCCCCCTTAATGCAGATGGGGTGAGGTGATAGGCAACTGAAAAAGTGGGCCAAAAAACCTATGCAGAAAGAACCAAGAACAACGAGAGAAAGAGGTACAAACACCTATAAAGGCATGTGTCACCAACACATCATGGGGCTGAAAAGGAAGAGGGCACAAAACCAGCATACAACTATCCCCCCCCCCCCCCATGGCACTTTATAAAATAGTGTGAGTACAACTGTCTCAAAACAACATTCATGAACCTGAAATGCAAGAGTGGCACTTTATATCAGCGTGTTTGCATAAAGATGCTTACAAATGATATCAACAATGATTAGAAAAGACATAAGACTGATACAAAAGATAGTACAAGTCATGACAAATCATCTGAAGCAAAAAAATTGATCCCCAAACCTGAAACAACCAGGATATCCACCAGAATCCAAAAACACAGAAGACTGAATAGAATGTGCCTATTGTAGAATCTAGAGCAACAACTAGTATCACTTAAAAGAGCGCAGAAATAACTTTCCAATGATATAAAGAAGTCCCAAATCGGAGATCAGATGCTCAAGATATGCCTCCTAGAGTGCAAAATAGAACATCTGGCTTTGAATGCCAAAACAAGAAACCAAACTAGATCAAAACTGAAAAATACCTAACTAATGTCTTCATCTTAGAACCAGCTTTCCAACGCATATTTCAGATTGAAAAAATATGTTTGTATGCTCAAGTTACGAAAAAAAAACTCGCAGAGCCTCTAAAAATGTAAAAAATATATAATTTTTTTAATAAAAAATAAAAAAACAAAAAATTCACACCACCCCCACATAGCCAATGGAGTAGCAGATAGGCAGAGGGTGGGCAAAGGTGTGGCGGGGTTGCGACAGGGCCATTGTAGGTCGTTGGGCAGACTACTAGCGGTGACCGCAACGGTAACCACAAGCAGTTCTGCTGCAGTTTTCTAACCGTCGTGCTTAAAATCATGTGAAAATAATTTTTTTGCAATTCTTTTAATTTTTCCACCGCAAACTACGTGCTAGGGGCCATATGGCCCTGTCGAGCAAAAAAATTGCTTCTTGGGTCAATGTTGTCCAAAACGAACAAACTTTATATGGAAATGGGAGTTTTGACGCCTTATCCATCCATGACATCTGTTTGCCTCAAATTGCTCCAAAAATTGATGAGCCCCCTATTTTCTCACAAAATATCTAAAAAAACACCAGATCTGATCCGCCAAACTCTTGTTCACCCTTTTTCTCCAAATACCGAACAAGCTACAATAGATCTGGCTCTGATACCATGTAGGATTTGAGCAAATATGCAAATCAAATCCATGAAGGCCAAGAATACCTGCATGTAGAAAACTTGTCACAGAGAAGAAAAAGACAAGAAGAGGCAAGGGTTTGATTTGAAAAATATGCAAATTGTATTTAGATGAAGAAAATATTATTCAACAGACTCTATTTCTTACAAACTCTATCCATTTTTCCTAGTATGCATTATTTTTTGTGCAAGATCTTGAGGTAAGTCACTTAGCATGGGTTCAATGAGTGTTATTGTTTTATTTTTTGAATTTTGGAATATGTATGTAGTTGGATCAAATTCTTTGTTGTGCTAAGATTTAATAAGCACCTTTAAAAAGATCTATAAGATATACATGTTTAGAAGGAAATATAAAGAGATACATGTTTAGAAGGAAAAAGAAAAAAACATTTACATAGCCCTTGAAGAAAATCACAAAGAAAGGGCACACAGATCACAAGGGCATGACATAACAACGAAATTACAGAGCAAGGGCACAAAGATCACAAGGGCACATCAGGACAATGAAATCAATGAGCAAGGGAACAATAATGAAATTAAAGATCACAAGGGGACGATAATGAAATACACTGATTACAAGGGCATGACAATGTTTAGGGCTCTTCACCCTCATTCAGAGCTCTCCATCCTCTTTCATGCGCAACTCTCCACAATCAAAACAAATGGGAAATGATTTATGTCATTTTTTTGTTTATACTCATGGGGGTATTGCAATTACAATGCCAATGTCAGTATTGTGATGATGTTGGGGATAATTGCAAAAAAAATGAAAATCACCACAAATTACACCACCATTGTAAATTATCGTTGCAATTTGATCTGAAATGTTGTAGTGATTGAGCAAATAGGTACAGGTCATGAAACCCTATGGCCAAGGAAAATGGCTACACAAGAAAGAGGGAACAATGGATGACCATGAACTAATCAGATAAATTATATATTTATATATATATATATATATATATATATATATATATATATATATATATATATATATATATATATATATATATATATATATATATATATATATATATATATATATATATATATATATATAAAGAAATCACTAATCATAAATGAACTATGAACAAGTTGGTACTTTAATAATTGTGTTATCTTGGTTGGACCCTCCTAGTGTTTAAAACATGTCCTAACATATCGACACCATGATACCTAAATATCTATACATGTACATACATGTATATGTGTATATACGTAAACTAATTATATGTGTGTGTGTGTACAAATACTTGATATTTGATGTATATGTTGTATCACCTAGTTTTAGTAGTGCAAATTGAAAACTAACTATTAAATGAAAGTTTTAACTATACTAAACAAGCTAACACTTAAGATAGGACCAAAGAAAACCATATGGAGGAAAGTAGACCAACAATGGTAAACTCCTTAAATTCTTCTCATGATGACGAAGCTATGTCCCTGATGAGAGGGGATGTATGCTCATGTTGTGCTCAAGCTTCCAACGGATGGGTTTTTTTACCAAGTGTGTGCATGTGTGAGGGTTTCAACAAGGGAGTCATGAAGGTATTTTAGCATTATAATGGTATTTTGGTAGTTTCTAAACTCTCAAAATAACATTATAACATTGCATAAAAAGGTGGATGATTTGTGAAGGGAGGAGGTTCAATATATAGGCCAAGGGTTGGAGGAATGGAGGGCCAATATGTCAAGATGATGAGATGGTGAGGAAGGGTCAGGATGCACTCAAAAGGGAGCATAAGGATTCTGCTTGTTTAGCACCAATGGGGAGGTGACACTTGTTAGAGGGTGATTGGGTGAAGGGAAGGTACGGTGGATGGTCAACAAAGGAGGCTCGAGAGATAAGGGCTCCATAAATGCTTTGTCAGAGTCATTAAGGGAGGTGTAAGAGATATTTTGAGGATGTGAGAGGTGTGGTTGAGTTTGTTGACTTTTTCTAGGGTTATCAAGTCTTAACCCATGTTTAAAGTTGTCACATGTTTAGGAGGGGGATTAGGATTAGCTTAGAAAGGGGGGTTAGGGGGTAAGTGATTTAGCTTTGATGGGA
Organism: Cupressus sempervirens; assembly: GCA_028749045.1. NCBI lineage: Eukaryota > Viridiplantae > Streptophyta > Pinopsida > Cupressales > Cupressaceae > Cupressus > Cupressus sempervirens. The sequence goes on from CM053787.1 coordinate 966,428,600, forward strand.
TGGGTTAGTTAGGAGACTAAGTGAGGTTAGTATGGGTGAATGGGTTGGATTAGGGGTTAGGATAGGGTTTAGGAAGGCTTTTTGGATTTTAGATATTTTATTAAATGTTTTATTCAATAAATGGGACTATGCAATTAAATTGAATAGATTTGATGATTTACCCAATTTAATAGAGGAATTGGGATTTAATTGATAAATTGATTTTGGGTGATCATTTGATTTTATCAATTGGACTATAGTTAATTTAATTAATTAATTAACTAGGGGATGATGATTAATTAATTAAATAGTAAATATTTAATCAATAATGTCCTAGGAGATGACTAAATATGATTACTTATTGATGTAGTCAGATTTTTTTTTTTTGGAAAAAGGGGTAAAAATTTATTCAATTAAAGCCATATTACAAAGGCCTCAGGCCCAAACAACCAAAACACCAACCCAACACCAATTAAGTTTTATCCTTTTCCACTAATTTCTTGAAGGTCCCACCATAATCAACAGGAAGATCATCCCTATCAGAAATATCCCAACCAACACCCCTCTCTGATGCCCATTTTGCCAAGACATCAACCACTCCATTCCATTCCCTAGGAATATGACAGAAGGAGATCCCATCCACAAAGCTACTCAAGTGAAGAATCTCTCTAACAAGAGAGGCAATTTTCCAGTTAGAGTCATCCACTCTCTAGGTATTTATCATATCCATAATGATCTAAGAGTCTGACTCACACACCATTCTCCTCCATCCAAGAGAACAAGCCTGCTCCATAGCCACCTTAATGGCCAATGCCTCCATCAAGTTATTGGATTGAACTCCTTTGTGAACAAAGAATATGAAAATAACATTGCCATATGTATCTCTCCCAATCCCCCCCACTCCAGCCTGTCCAGGGTTCCCACGAGAGGAGCCATCAGTGTTAATCTTTAGGACTACATTTGGTGGAGGACTCCATCTCCCCACTCTACAAACCTTCCTCTTTAGTGGTTGAGATCTCTTACTGCTAATAGTTCCCAATCCTTTGTCCACTAATCCCAAGTTCCTAACAATACTGAAATCACTAGGATCCATCGGCTCCGTCATATCACATTTAACAGAGATAGTCTCTTGAAGCCTGCTTAAGATCAACTACCATATTTTAGTGACTCCCAAGCTTGAGTTACATAAAATTCAATGGTTACACTCCAGCCAAAGATTCCAAAGAATGAAAGAAGGTCCAATAGCCCAGGCCACCTGAAGGAATGAAGTTTTCATAGGGGGTCTGCCAAGGCTATCCCAAAATTCAATAAGAGATTCGACATGAATACATCTATGACACCACGCCTCCCACCACTTATGCCAGATCTCTCTCTCTCGAGAGGACATAAGAAGAAAACATGAGAGACATCTTCCCCATCCAACCTATATAGGGGATAGAAAGAGGGTCCCTGAAACCCTCTTCGCTGGAGATTATCCCAAGTAAGACACTTTTTTTGAGCAACCAACCAAAGAAAAAAATTACATTTCGGCCAAGAGGATTTATTCCAAACCTTCCTCCACCAAGGAACCTCCTGAACTTCATTACATTGACTATCCAACCGAGCATATCCCTGGGCCACACTGAACTTTCCTTTAGGGCAAGGACCCCAAGCCAGGATATCTTTGTCTTTAGAAGAGCTACATAGCCTAGTAGAGAGAAGATTTGCCAGTTCAGCCTAAATCTTCGAGGAGTCCCCCAAGGGCCAAACCTATGGATCCTTCCAACTAGCCACCTCCATTGATCCATACCTCTTAACAATCTTGAAGTGAGCTACTGTGGTCCATCCTGCAGTAGAAAAAACTTGATATAGAGTTTGAAGGTGGGGGTAGTTGGAGAGAATAGGAGGGTGGCCATCCCAAGAGTCCTGCCAGAATAACACACTTGACCCCTCATTACATATCCAGAAAAGGCCTTCCTTGATAAGAGGAGCACCCCTTTTCAAGGTGTCCCAAATAAAGGACCCCTTACCATCAAGCTCTAGTCTAGGAATATCTTGAAACTCCACTCCCGGGAAATACTAATGGGTTAGAATCTTGGCCCAATCCCGATCTTGATTCTTGCACCACCTCTAGTATAACTTTTCTGCAAGAGCCTTGACATCGAGAGCCATAAATTTAAGGCCTAGTCCCCTAGCAAACTTAGGCAAGCAAACAGTGTCCCAGTTGACTAAGCTCCATTTAGAGGATAGGAGATTGCCTGACCAAAGGAATTGTTGTGACAAAGCATCAAAATCTTTCATAACTCCAATGGGAGGAGTTTGCACTAAACAACTGCAAATAGGAAGAGCCTGAATCACAGTCTTGAGAAGGATAACCCTTCCAGCAGAAGAGAGCCACCTATGAGTCCAGTGACTCACTCTACTATGAAATTTGTCCAAAAGACCTTGCCAATATTCTTTCTGTTGAGTCCCCAAAGCTAAAGGTACTCCAAGATAGAGCAAAGGGAGGGATCCAACTTGAAACCTAAGAAATCTAGCAATCCTGAACTAAATCAACTGAGGGGTATTAAAGAAATAAATAGATGATTTACCTTCATTAATTTGCTGTCCAGAAGCTTTTAGGTTTAGATTCCAATTCATCAACTGAAAGCTTAGTTTCCTGAATGAAAATAACATCTGGAGAATGAGACTCTATCAATCTACGAACAACCTTTTGTCTAGGGATGCTGTTCAACCCCCTCACATTCCAAGAAAGAATAATCATTTAGAAGACTATGAGAAGTGGGAGTCAATGGGCATCACTAACCCTACCTCAACCAAAGTCTCGCCCATCATCTTAACCTTCTCTTGATCCGTCTTCCTTCCACTCTTAGCAAACTTCTCTAAGGTCCCCTTTTTAAAAGGCTTCTGTTGTAAGCCTAAAGTGGAAGCAACTTTAGAGCCTTTTGTATTGTCAAGCACCCCTTTCTTGCTAGGATGGTGAGTAGCTATGATATTTGGAGCGTCATAGGGATGTGATCCACTAGGAATATCACAACTTATCTCCTGAACCAATCCATCTAATCCAACTGGTTGGACTTGTTCTTTCTTAGAAACCTGGACTAGAATCCCATCCTCCTGTAGCTGGGGTTCCAAAAAGGAACCATCACCCGAGGATATCTCAACAGGTATTCCTTCCTCTTGTACCAAATTCTCTAGAACATTAAACCTATTAAAAGTGCCATCACTTTGTCTATCCGTCCAAGTTCTCTTCTGCCCCTTTCCTTTATTACTTAGCTTCACTGGGATAAAACCCTCCTTATCCACAAAGGGACCTTTTGGCATATGGGCCTTCCCCTTGTCTTCCTTAGGAGTTGGCATAGTGACCATAAATGATTGAGAAAATTTATTCCGAGGGCATTTGAGCTATAAGTGCCCATACTCACGACAAATCTTGCATCTTAAGGGTAAAGTCTCGTAGTCCAACTATTGAATCCATGAAGAAGGGCCCAAATAAATTTCCATAGAATCAGGCAGCGGATTATTCAGATCAACTTCCACACAAATTCGTGCATATAAAATTACCTTTCGATCTTGGGTTAGTGTGGCCGACCCAACCGATTTCCCTAGCAGAAGTGATATTGAGTGAAGGATATCCTCTCTCCAAAATTCCAGAGGCAACCGAGGAAGCCGAACCCACACAGGGACCCAAGACGGGATCTCCTCAGTGGAGTTAAATCCAATGTGCCAGGGTTTGATGAAAAGTCCAACCTGGTTAAAGAAGTATGGGCTTCCCTCAAAAACCTTGTTCCTGTTTGACATACTTGAGAAAATAACCATAAAATAGTTGTTGGCCATCAGAAGAATTTTCATATCCCCTTCCGAGTTCCATATTCGATGCGCCCACGATTCCAACATAGGAAGAGAAAGCCCGAGACCCAAAAACTTACATATGAGTGCATGCTTGCCCCAATACTCCACATCCTCTGAAATCTGCTCTGGTTGAATAATTAACACTGGTCGATTATCAAATCGCTCCAAACATCCATTCATCTTCTTGATATGGAAAAAATCCTTTGATGATGAAGCATTCATCCCAGATGAAAGATTGTTACCCTTGCCTTCAGCCTCTCCCCGCATCAAAAGAGAGGAATCAACCATCACCAAATCGTTAGATAATATTTGAGATGGGACCTCTGGTTGCCCCATGAGCAAATACTGAGATCTAATCACCAATCGATAATATTAACAACAAAAACCCACACCCTGCTATTGACTCCACACTGCCTACCCTCGAATGAAGACGGTGCAAACTTTGACTAGCCCCAGCTAGCCCCAACTCTGCCCGAGCGCTCAAAAGCCCCCGCCTCTCCACACACTCCCGATGCAGCCTGCTGAACCCACTCCTTGCCAACCAGATTTCGCATGAACACCTGCACAACAGAATACCCAAACACCAGGCCTAGGGCACACAGGCCCTAGCCATTGCGATTCGCCATGCGCGCGCCATCCCTGTCTCATTATCTATAATTAGATTTAGGTGTCTACATATGTAAGAATTATATGGTTAGGGTTTACACATGTACACATATATACATACATACATATATAGGTATTTTAGATACCATGATGTTATATATATTAAGATAATATTATTGTTTCTTTCATCCTTGGCCAAGGTCTTATTTACTTTTGCCTTGAGCTACCACCTTACTAGTTATTTCTTTGGACTTTATGTCATTTTGGTGACCTTTATTATATTTAAATATACGTCACATGTTTGATGGCTCTTTGTTTCCTTTTATAACTCCTTCATTGCCACCTTTCTTGTTCTTCTTTATCAAAGCTTGAGGTAGTTTATGGATACAATGAGTTTATTATCTTTGGATGAAAGAGAGGAAAGACCATAACAATCACCAAGTTTTGGAGGCTCAAAATATACTATCATTTCTAACCACGATAACTCTTCCTTTTGCATTCAATCTACATCCATGATAGCTCCATTGATGACAAACATTTCAATCGTATTTTACTTTGTGATATAAGCTTTCCATAACCATATAAGCTCTCTCTATATTCCCAACTTCTATCTATTAAAAGGATCATATTTTGATATCATACCATAGTTGTTTAACCATAACTACCATTCCCCTATTTATTTGAACAAGAAACATTGTTAACTATAAGAGAATTCATTGTCCACAAGGGTCGTGAGTCTCTACTATTGGGAGTTTAGTGTTTGCAAGTGCAAGGAATCTGATTGCACAATTACGATGCGATGATTATATTCATGTCATGCACTAATTTCCATTTGATAAAAGAATTTGACACTCTTCAATAGAAAGAGAGGAAATCTCTAAAGAAAAAAGTATCTTTTATTTTCTTCATGAAGATTGTGCATTAGCTTAAGCATCCAAGATCATTGAATTAACATCAGAATATTGATCCATAACAAGGTATGCATTTTATATCAAAATATTGAATCTATATTATAATCTTGATTCCATTATTTGAATACTGATTCTTTTTATTAGAATATTGAGATCATATCAGGATAGCACAACTTCCTTCAAAAAGAAATCCATCTAGTGCAATCTTATATTAGGGTATTGTTCATATGTCCTTGAGATAAGGAATAACACTCTCAACTAGAAGAACTAGTAATTAATTTACAAGTAACATTAGTCTTTTGTTAAGCCATAAGCTTAGATTAGGTAGAACGTAAATGGTCGTGATAACACAATGCTTGGATCTTCACCCATTGATTAATCATGAATGACTAGTAAGGTCAAGATGAAAGGAGTGAACTGGTAACCACTATATAGCATGCTAAACCTGCATGATAAAGATAATGAAATTAGTAACTATTAAACAAGTATTGAAAATGCAATCAAACTAGATCAACTAAGTCAGCTCATGGTAGTCTAGTATAGGTCTCGTTGTCTAGTGGAGTGGTGGGCCGATACTCTAACACTGAGTTATTCAATGGTTGGAAAGTGGTGGTCCTAAGCCTAGTTTTGGGTAGGGAGGGCATTGCTTAGTTGAGATTGTGTGGGGATATTTAAGGGTCTACAGTTGGTAGGTTAAGCCCCTGAGAATGCTTCTCCTCTCCACTAGATGTTAAGGATTGCACAAGCCAGAGATGCAATCTACATTCAAATATCTTTTGGTAACAAGTATTTTACTTTTATGATATTTGTATTCTAAAGTGAAGAAATGTTAGATGGTTAACATTGTTTAATTAGTTATTCCTTTAAATACTTAGAAATCAGTTCCTTTTAAATGTATTATGAATTTAGTGAAATTAGTTGATTTTACAAATTGATCATTAAATGTAATTGCTTGTATTGGATAGGCTTACTTGATGGTTGTAATAACTGTCCTTCATTCATAAGAATATGACTATAAACATATCTTTTATTTACTTATAATTAGAAATGGGAAAAGGGATGTTACAATGGTTTTGTTTCCCTTCAACGGTATTGGTTATTATGAAATAGTTGTGTAACCTTTGTGCCCTAAGTAGTAAATGTGGACTAACCCATGATTTAGAGATGTTTCCTTAGGTGAATTTTGGTTTTGGAATTTAGGGTATTGCAATCTCAAAATCCTCAATTTAGTTTTATTTGATTATTCTCCTCAATTGTTAGTTATGATATTTTAGTTACATTTATTATAACCATTAATCTCTTTCACATGAAAATGTAAAATAACTATTATAACTGCCTTGTCATGAATGCGAAGTAGTAACTGTATTTCGATGATATGCTAGTTGTTAGCTAAGGCCCAGGAAAAGGGATTGTTTCAGTTGGTTTAAGCTAAGTTTCGATGGAGCCTTGAGAGGCAAACCCAATAAGGCCGACATTAGATGTACCATTCATAACTCAGAAGGTAGAGAAATTACAAATATATCAAAGGCAATTGGTAATCAAACCAATAATTGGGCAAAAGTAAAAGCTCTAACTGAAGGTCTGCACTTGGTAAGTCCCTTCAATGCAAGTATTTAGAGATATAATGCCTTAAGAAAAGGATCCCTTAGCAATTGGAAACTAGACTCGATGTTATATGAAGCTCTCTTTCTATGCAAGTCTTTTGAGAAGATTAAAATCAATCATATTTACCACAAAGGAAATCACATAGCTAATGAATTAGCAAATGTAGGAATAGATGAAGGATAATAATCCAATATCCAGTTAACTTTAGTCTCAAGTTTATCACTTTTTGATGACAATATTAACAATTGATCTTGGTCAACGGTTTGAGCTCTTAAAGACAACAACAAAAGAAAAAGATCTGGACTAGAAGTTGAGAAGGAATTATGAACAATTGCCTTCTTCAAAAACAAGCAACTAAGCGTTTTCGATGTGCGACTATTTTCATATGGAAGTCCTTTGTATTATTATATGACCATTGACCTTTTACCTATCAACAAAATAAAAAAAATTATTATAAGAAATTAATATTTACATATAGTTAATATACAAATTTAAAGAGAAAAATATTAGAAAATATTAAAAAATTACATTTAAATTATTGAAACATGTTATATGTTTACACATATAATTTATATATTTAATTGTGAATGAGACCAACCATTCAATTTGAAGATTGATATATTCAATAAATAAATATTTTAAATCAATTTCATAAGTATCACATGAATAATTTACCAATAAAATATAATTAAAAGGTTGGTTTTCTTCTTTTAAATTATTCTTGTTTTAAAATATGAGATTCATTCTTTTATCCTTTATCTTTAGCTTTGAGTAGTACATATCTTATATTAGAAGCTTTGATCATCAACAAATCATATAAAGATTGTTGAATATTAATTAAAAATAATAATAATATTTGTACTTCAACTTGTACTCTTATGTTCTTGTGTATTTTAAGAAAGAGTTGTACTACACTATACCTATAACTCCTATAACCATATTCAACACCTAACTTGTACTAGTTCTATATTAAAAACATGAACTCTTCTTCAAGAAACAATCATCACAAATAATCACAACATAAAAAAAAATAAAAAAATTCAAATATTAAAGAAATGAAAAAAATTCTGAATTATAATTTCTATTATTAAAACGATAAAAAAATTTTAGTCAAAATTTTTAATATATTAATAAAATTAAGAAACAAAGCTCTGTTCCATGTGAAAAACCCTTTTAAAAATATAAATTTTGTATTCTAGATTTATTAGGACTCCCAAAATGCATCGTTGGCATTTCCTTGGAATAGACTTAACCGTGTGGCACGATCTACCTACCCTGACTGAAATATAGATCATGTCGTCATTCAACACGCCTCAAGAGTGTAACCTTAAGAATCTTCTGGGAAGATAACGAGATAAAAAAAATTGATTTGAATCTACATAAATAGAGGGGTCGTCTCAATTGTGTGAATCCATCCAGATCTGCAAAGCACAATTCGGCTGAAATTTTTTCATAGTTCCAATGGCTGAGGTATGAATCTGTTTTGTGGTAGCTTTCCAAAACTTTATTTTTCATTTTGAGTAATGTTTTTGGGTTTGAATAACAGACTTGAGATCTAGAAGTAAATTGTTTTCGAACCCCAATTCTTAATGAATTCAAGTATCTAAGTTTTGATTTTTGGGTGTTCTTATGTCAACTACAATTGTGTTGGCTGCTTTGACTGTTTGAACAGCAGCAGAACAGCAGCAGCTATGTTTGCCTATTCGCGTAATTCAATATATGCAAAACATGATTTGAAATGGTTTTTTTGAGATACCCAATTGAAGAAATTAGAGTTTTATCGGTCTGTTTTGTTTCAAAAGACCAGTTACGATTGTGATAATGGAAACGGTGACGTAGTTTTCAATGTGACACAGTTCCAAGTACCATTGTTTCTTTAATTTTTTTTTATGAACAGTTTGCCCTCGTATATGGAGACTGGGGCAAGAAAGATCGCGAGGACCTTCTGGATGATTCAGCTATGGAGCCTTCCAAGAAATCTGATTAGCCCTTAGAGCAGTCATTTATTTTCCTCTTTATAAGACTTTTGTGTTTGCTTGTGCATTTCAGATATCAAGGGTCAGAACTTGTTGATACATCTTGCACTTTTCAATAGTATGGCCCTGGGCTGTAATAGTTTCGTTATGGTTTTGAAGTTTTGTAAGGCAAATGCAATAGTATATGTTGTAAGTTTGAATTGAAGGAAGAATTTTTTGTTGCTAAGTTGTCTTGTCTGCACTGTTCCGTGTTATCAGCTTCTACAATTCAGATTTTTTTATTTGTTTTAATTTGTCGGATAATAAAAATTGAGGGTTCCATTAGATTGTCAGGATTTTCACCTCATTTGGATTGCGTCTACATACTTGAATGTCAAACTGAAGGCTATTAAGGCTATTGCGTATCCTACAATACCCGAATGTCAAATAAAAGGATATTGTGTATTCTACCATATGCGAGTGCTAAATGAAAGGCTATTGTGCATTCTACGTTTCCTAGAGAACCAAAAATATTTTGCTTAACGAAAAGGGTCACTCTTTAATATCATGGTTGAGTTGTATTTTGTGTTGTGGTTTGTACCTTGCACATTTTACTTTTTGGTTATTGGGGATTGGATGACCTTAGCGTTGTATGGATATGCATTTTCATATGGAAATTGCCTCGTCTCTGGTTATGGTTTTTTATGTTACACATAGGGATGTTGGACATAATGAGATTACTTAATCATAATGGTTAGGCAGAAGCACCGTAGAGGGGGCTTTTGTGGACACAGCTCAACGTTTTTGGGTGACTCCGTTGTTGAAAGTTGAAATAATGTCGCCCCATGCTAAATTTTTCTCTGATGTTGCAAGTTTTCACTATATTGTACCTCACAACCCAATCAAAATGTAGTTTACAAATATTTTCCAGATGAAGGGGTGTGGGCCGTAGGGGGAGCTCTAGTATTTTTTATGAAAGCCTTTTGCTTCACAATATTTTTTTAATAAATTCTGTCTGCCACTTCTTGAATTAGAAAGGGAGACAGTACAAAAATGTTGTATCAACAAAGGGTTTCCAATGTCCATTTGACAGAAATAGATCAAAAAACACTTGTCTAGATATGACAATGGTCAAATTCTAGCCCTGCATCTGATGAACCCTGATAAACCTTTTTAAAAAAAACGACTGCTCAAATTTTCTGGATGGGGCTTCAATTCAAACCTTGCATGAAGCCATATCCTAGTGGAATATCATATTTCATAATTTCTCTCCCTATACTCTTCATCACAGCCTTCCTGAGCATGATTAGCCTCAACTGACTCATTTTGCATTCCTCTGGCAAGGTTTATTTCATCCTTTGGTCTTCAATCAGGAAAAGCTTGTAAATGCATCATTTTATTCTAACATCGCCATGCTCTGACATATCTGTTTTTAGGAACCTCTGCTTTTCAGCTCTTTCCCACTTTGTCATGAGAAGCAGTGGATTGAGAAAGAGAAGATATCTATATAGGATGCTCCTAAGAGTCCTTGGAACATCGAAATCAGGGGGCCAGTAGCATTTTCCTCTTGAATGTGCATTGTGGCCACAGCAAATGGTCAATAAAAAGTTCTTACAAGAGAGCATTTTTGAAGCCTTAGGCAAACCATTTCTAAAAAATTTCTATGATTTCTGGAGAAGTAATATGCTTAAGCAATAAGATTTGTACTTTGCTGCCTCGAATTTATTATTGATTTATCTCATCATGAATTGTTATGGTGCTTAATATCTGTAAATCTCCATCACATATAAAGAAACATGGTTCTTCTCTTCCATGTTTTTGTTTAGCCGGTCATGAATCTGTTTGTTTTGGATGTAAGCTTTCATCAAGTTATTGGAGTTTCAAACGTTGTTTTATTGCAAGACAGTTGGCTTTATCATTCAAGAAATTTTAAGACTGTAATAGCAAGTGATGCTATTGCTGTCCTTATGTGCCAATCTAATGGTTCCTTATCGTGCAAAAAAATAGCTCAAATTGTCTATTAGTGATTTAAGTGTCATATACCTATATTATAAAACACTTGGAATCCCATTTCTGCAGTATCCAACAGGATTCACTGAATCATATGGTATATAATGCCGGGCATCAGAAACCTTTTGAGGAATCTCTTGTTACCTTTTGTCTACATGAACTTTCCTTAAAGCTACAAGTTCACTAGTACATCAAAGCCTTCCTTCATAAAATCTTAGAAACCCATCTTTACCTCGTAAGGAATAGTGTCTCAGATTCAATAAAATAATAAGCATCCCTTTGTACAGCTGCCAGCATACCATTGCCCTTGCAATCTCTAACCCATATCCAAAAATGTTTTCTGGAGACATCAGAGAAGCTGGTAACCTGGTAAAGCTTGTATTCTCCCACTTTGAACAATGGTCTGTTTGTTCCAACTTTAAACTGCTTCAGTTATGGTTATTGTACCTTGGGTTGTTGTATCTGCCTTTCCTCTTGTGCATGTTGCTCAATTACAAGCATTTGAACTTAATGGGCAGTGTATTCCTTATGGGACTCATTCAGTATTAAAATTTTCTTTCCTCCTTGTGGAATTTGTGCTTAAGACTCTACTTTCATGGAAACTGTGTCAAAAAGCTTTGGTTGACAAGTACAACTCTATGCATCAAAAGTTTTGTCCTATAAGAAAACTATTACAGTCCAAGTTAGGTTTTGATGTTATCAATCTTCTCTTGAGTAGTAAGATTGCAAAATAATATGTGTGCGCTTTGTGGATCCTTGCCCTGGTCGTTCTTTTTAAGATGCCTTTCTAATTTTAACTATGAAAGCTTTAATTTACCACGTGGGATATCCCTTGGGTTGCCTTGTTGAATAAACAGTGCAACATCCGAAGTTTCATCCATTTCAATTTTAGCAACGTGTATATTTAAATTTTCAGACAGACAGAAAGTTTGTTTTTTATAGATTCTTGGCATGAAAAACTGAAACATTATATTAGGCATTAGGCTAAAATAGTGTGAATCTGAGTCCATAGTCTGAAGAAAACACTACAGGATCATCTTCATGCTGATTATACTAATTAATGAAACAAGCTACCACTTAAATATGCATCCTACGATAGACAGGATCTTTAAAGTCCTCAGCTCAATCGTAACATGCCACTAAAGATGGTATGGTGCACAATTTTCTATGTTTAATCAACTTAACTAATTATATGGAGTAGGAAAAATCAGACACTTATAATTGAAGTACATTTCATGAAGATAACAAAATGCAAATCCAAACTGCTACAGCTGCCCCCCCTTTTTTGTCATGTTCTTATTTCACCTAAAACCCGTTGCTCTTTATTCAGATGCAGTACAGTTACTAATTTCTGTTCTTGTATATTTCTATCATCTTTAGTCCCATGATCTTGTTTTTCATCATGTCAAAATGGAAATTGTGTACACTTGCGTGACATAGATACCAGGGTTGAAAATCTGCACGTAAGTTCCCATAATTTGATTCTTTCCAATGGCCTGGGATTTTCATAAGATCCAATTGGGACTGCTAGTAATGCGAAGAAATGGACTAGGTTTCAATATGATAAAGTTTAACTCTTTTCCCTTTGTTATGAGACAGTGGTGTAAAATGATGGGGAGAACCTTTTGGATGATTCAGCTAGAGAACCTCCCAGAAACTCTGAGTAGCTCTCAAAGGACGTATTGAGGAGAAAATGCTGTTTTTAATGCATTTCAGATTTACGAAAAGTGAGAATATTCTGGATCTGGATTGAATAGAAACTCAAGTTACTACCTCCCAGGAAAATTATCAGATCTTGTGTGTGTCATATTTTACTCATATTTATTGTTCACAAATTTAGTGTTTTCCGGGTTCAAAGTATGTGGGACAACATGCTACAGCTGAAGTTATAATTAAAAAATGAAGGAAACAAATTATTGTGACCACTTCAAGTAATTTGAATTTAGTTTTTGCATGGCCTAATTGATGCATTTTCTCAGGTAAACAATTCGTTCCTGATTTATGGTTTCTATCAGTTTGTTAAATTCCTCAATGGTTGTATCTTCATATGTTTCAAAAAGAAAGGCTATTGTGGATGCTGCTAAGCTTTTCATTGTTCAAAGATAATTTTATTTTTGACTTATAAAGAGGGCAGTTATATATATTATGGATGTGTTGTATCTCTGGTTGTGTTGTTTTTGTATATTTTGTTATTTTATTTTTGGGGATTAGAAGAGCTTGGTTATGCAAGAATGTGCTACTTATCACGTGGAAGGTGTCTTGTTTCTGGTTAAGATTTATTTAGGCATTACACGCAGGAGGATTGACTTATGAGAGCATCGATAATGATGGTCAGGCAGTAGTTCTGTGGAAGGGGGCCTACTAAGGTTTCTCTGTGGGAACTACTCAATAATTTTATATAGTTATCTTTATATGAGTGCCATACCAAATAAAATTTATCGCTAACCTCACGAGTCTAGAGTTGATTGCCACGTTATAGTTTTCTGAGATATAATAAAAATTTTATTGGAAGGGTAGCCACTTGGGGAAAATAGATTCAAAAGTCTCTGGGTGAACAACTAAGCTCTAGGTCTATGCCTTCAACACCCCCACAAAGTGTGCTTTGAAAAATTGGCTGTTCCAATTTTTTGGAGTCAATATTTTTAACTCTCTCCAGATATGCGGAGTATCTTGCATGAAACCATACATGCATTCAAGATAGGATCTGCAGCCTCTCCTTTAGATCCCTAGTAGGAGTTACTAATTCAGTATGATATGTCTTGGAGATCTGATGGGCTGTTAATGCAATGAAGCTTCAACAGAGAGTTGAAACTTGAATATGATTTGAGATATGCACCCAAATCATATGTTACAATAGATGCAATTTTCCCCTAATTTTTAATCTATTATATGTGTATATTTTGTTATCGTCATGGTTGAGAAATGCACTATGCATTGCCATTTCTGTGAATGGTTTATGGTACCATCTCCTTTGCAGTTTTGTCATGTAAAACAAGAACTATTTATTTTTCTTATGGTTTTATCATTGTGCATATAGAAAGAATGGAAAGCTTCCATATTTTTTTTTCAGATTAATTTTTAAGGTTATATGGATGGACTGTATTCCAACCACAACTGAATACAACAAGAACAGATACAACAGCTGCCTGAATTACCAATACCTTTTGCAGGACATGGTATGCAAAACAGTAACCTTTTTCTTAAGACTTACTATACATGTATGAGATCTCAATAACATATGCCCTTGAGATTGCTTTTTGACAGCCGTATGAGATCTCAATAACATATGCCCTTGAGATTGCTTTTTGACAGCCTTTGTCATAAACTCCTTTCCAGCCTTAATCTTTGCCCTCAACCTCATAGTCAAAAAATGCAGGGGAATAAGGAGACTGATCGAATGAAGTAAATACTGAATGTGGCCTATACCAAGTCCTCTTTGGAAGGTAAAATGCAGGCCATAAATGGGGTTGGAATCTTCAAAATTAAATGCTTCTCACCCACTTTTAAGTTTATAACCTTCAGGCTTGATGCCAACCGGCACAATATTTCTATCTTCTTTTTCTCCAACTTGCTCACAACAGCCACAGATTTACCCATACCCTTGCCCAAACTTATTTCTTTTTGCTTGGCAGACACATTTGTTGCGGCCATTGTTGTGCCTAAATCTGTCATTCTCTTAGTCCTTGCACAACTGCCTTCCCTACTCCTTCAGCAGAGCAACCTTTCACTATTCCTCAGCCATAACAAGGAGGGATTTCGCAGCATTAGAAAACCTAAGTTTCAAGGGGGGATGTGATACCATATGCACTTGGGAAGGCTTTGATGTGAGGGAGCTGCACTTTTGGGTACACTTTAAATGCATCTGTTGTAGAGTCTGGACCTCTTGGCGAAGGTGAAGCTACACATTTGAAGATAGATTGGAAAGCATACACCTGATGATCACTTAGCTTGTTTTCTAGAGATTTGTTTTGCTGCTTTACATTCTGATGCAATGTAAGTTTTACCCAACCTGAAAACCTTTCTGCAACAAAAATGGATGTTCTCATTATCTAGCACTTTGCTTCTAGATCCCAATATTCTATCCTTAACTTAAGGTCATATCGCAATGGGAAGCCTTGGATACATCTAGTTCCATCTAGACTGTTCGCATAGTTGAACCATTTGGTTCTGGATTCAATTTAATTGTTTTTCCCCAAACTGTTATCTCCTTGAAAGCAAGCTAGGATCTTGAACTATGAGGGAAGATAAGGTAGCCTTGCACACACTGGCATGACTGAAAATGTGTGTCATTGATTTAACCTGGGAACTGAGGCTTAACCAGGAAACCAATCTTGTCCGGGTATCAAGGTCCTTTTCTTAAAATATTAAGATATAGTTTCCATCAATTGACACAGAAGCATGAAATCTACAAGGCCTCGACCACTGAGAAAAATTCAATTGATCTTTTGACTTTAGAGCTCCAAGATTTAGAAATCCATGGATTTATTATTCTTAATGGCTAAACTTTCTTTGGAAACTTCTCCTTACATAACACGTCTTAATCCAATACCCACAACATCCTCCATGTGGAATCGTATCCTAAAATGGATGCTTATCCTTTGCTTGGCTTCCTCATTCGTGCCCAAGTTTCCTCTGCCATCATCAATCGGATCTGCCAACCTCTGTTTGCCAGGCACCTTAGCTTTGAAATCAGCCATAGAGGGATACACAACGGGCACATCAACTGCTAAACCTAACAAATAACAAACACCAGATTCGATACATTCCCTGCTGCTACAGTTGCATGATTTAAATCATTAGAGTTTGCAGGGGAATGAGCGGGAGGGTTGATGTTGAAAAAAGATGACCTATCCTCCTATTGTAAAAAATGTTATCCTCAGGTTCAGGTCTGGAAAGCAATCGTTATTATATCAAACAATCATTTTCTATATGTTGGTATTTTTTGACAAAATGAGAATGGAGGAGAGAAACTGATCTGGAATAGAATTCAAAGTGGGTGAAGTCGCTGTAGCATTTTTACTTATATGTCTTACACCTTGGTAGGGTTCTGCACAACTACGAAGTTCTTAAAAATAGAAGTTGAGTGCTTCAATCAAGGCCCCAGACTTAACATTAAGAGGATTTGCCTCTGCGTTATACTGCTACTGTCAAGTGCACTGCAACTTCAATGCCTTGTTTGTGATCGAGTACAAAATAAAATCCTTACATACGAGCTTTCCGTTGAAGGGCTTGTGCATTCTTTACCTTAAATGCCCTTTTCTTGTTAGTTATGATAAAGTTCTTAAATAACGAGTTTTTTGTGGAAGGCTTATCCTTTATTCTCACATAGATTCAATTTCATAATTCCGGTTGAGTTATTTGCAGCTGTGGCTGATATTCTTATGCATTTTTATCGCTATTTACCTGGTATAGAATGTATAGAGGTCTCCATGTAAAAATTTGAAGAGGCCTAATTTGAGTATAAACTCTTGTATTCATATTTTTTAATTTTATGCCGTAATCCCTGAAGATAACATTGTTGTAATGCAGACAGTGGTATTGAAGGTTGGTATGTCCTGTGAAGGTTGTGTTGGAGCTGTAAAGAGGGTACTCACCAAAATGGAAGGTATTGCCAAGACACTCTTAGTCAATATGCATTTTTGCCCATAAGTCTACAGTTCAACTTTTGGGACCAAATCACATTAAAAAGGTCAATTTCTTTCTTCCAACCTGTCGGGATCAGGGTATGTCTTCCCTAAAATAACAATAGCACAGTTTGGTGCCTCCTGACACAGGAAATACTGACCGTACACCTTGTATGCTTTCTTAGCATTGGAGATCTCTGCTTAGTTGATTACTCTTATTAGTAGCATATTGAAATATTTAACTGCAGCTATAGTCCAACTGATAATATATCATAAAGAAATTTTTCTTCACTATGATATTCTGTTAATAATATTTGCTATTAATTTTAGGGGTTGAATCATTTGACGTGAGCTTGAAAGACCAGAAAGTGACAGTGAAAGGAAACGTGAAGCCTGATGCAGTTCTACAAACTGTCTCGAAGACTGGTAAAGCAACAAGCTTCTGGCCAGCTGAAGCTCAGGAAACTCAGAAGGAATAAATTAATGATAGATAGCTTCATTTTGAAGGTTTAGTATGTTATATTAGAAAGTATTCCCCGCTATTCATCTTGTGGCACTTCTAAGATGGTAATGAATTTGGTAACCTTGTCTGTAATTGAAATTTGCAGAACTTATATATTCTGCAACTTCAGTATAAAAGATAGATTCCTTTAAGACTATACCCAGGGTTTTCAAAGCTGATTCTAGTTAAGCTGTTTATGATAATTGGTCTTTTTGTATGATTTTACATGTATTTACTAAAAATGATTTATATGTATTTACTAAAAATGTCTTGAAATTTGGGTAATACTTGTACATTTTAATTAACGATTCTTTATAGGAAATTATACAGAATTAGACCCAAAAGCATAGGTGATGTGTTGAGGGGTTTTAAATTTGACAGCTATCGTAATTAAGAAAGTTTACTTTGTTGAGTTAAATTTTGTCCAAGTTGTAGGCTATTCCAAATCTCACCTATATAATCAACATGGATTGGGATTTTCTTTAGAAAATGATTGATTGAATTTGATATTTAACCTATACGTGTAATGGATGTTGTAAATAAGATTTAATAAAAGAGTTGAGATTTCTACTGTCGTAATTAAAACCGAAGGAGCTTTTGTGTGAAGATATCTGATTCAATGATTTGAATCGTCCTTGCTGATACATTACCAAGGGCTTCTAAAAATATTTTTCACATTTTGATGATACATCATTAGGAGCTTCTAATAGGTTTTTTCACATTTTTATGATGGATCATTGACTTTGATACAAAACGCTGATCCAAAAAATCATCTTACAGTATTTAATAGAAGCTGCTTCAATAAAAACTGATGTCAAGAATGATCCTTACATGTAAGATCAACATCTGCTCGCCTGCCCCACTCTAATTGGGCAATGGTAAAATAAGAAAAATGCTGGATCACAACTCTGGAGGAAACAATAATAGCTTCAATTGCATAGAAATAATACGAACAAATACAAATTTGACGCATGCTGGTCAATTCATTACATGGATGGCATGAATTCAGTCCATAGTCACTGAACCGATAGGGAATGCTCAAGACTAAAGCAAATTCCTTTGCTTCTGGCAATTTCTTCCATGTTAGCTGCTGTAAAAACAACAATGGAATCCAAATGAATTTGAGACATTCTTGGCACAGAATGTGAGCTTCACAATAATACTAAGCTGAAATCAAATGCTTCTTTGAAAAACCATCCAAGACTTCTTGGTTTTGTTTTTGCTTTGCCTCCAATTTTTACCCTTACTTTTAGCCTCAAGACATTTGTTTTTCCTTTGCTTCCAATGTTTACATTGCCTTTTCAGAATCCGAGGAAAATATGATTTGATCTTTAAAAGTTTGATTATCTGCAGGACTATTCTTGAATCATTTATTCTAAATACAATATTTGAGCACTCTTGTGGCGTTCTTGAGCGTTGGTGGCATTCATCGACCCATTTTATAAATCTAATATAAGATTCCGTTGGTCTTTAATTGGGTAAAGGAAATATATATTGCCGTGCGTTTCGGTTAAATCGCATTCTTTGTTAAAACAGCAATCTATATTCTTTTCTTCCCTTGCAATCTATATTCTTTTCTTCCCTTTTTCTCCTCATGATAAGTGGTGGATGGAAATCTAAGTCACCGAATTTCATCCATGAAGTTCGAATCTCAGCGAATTTTTATCTTTTCGAAACTTAATCCGAATTTTATGATTTAAAATATAATATTGTTATTTATAATAATATTATTTTATTTTGATATTATGAGTTTAGTTATCTAGACATGTCAAACTATTTTAACAATTTTGTGGATATATTACTTATATTTAAAAATAAATAATTTATGTAAGTTTTTTAATGGCAATTTTTTTCCGAATTTTACCCGTGCCGAATTTCATCTGAGAATTTTATGATCGAATTCGAACCTTGTGACTTAGGATGGAATATTAGATCTTTGCATAGGATTCTTCTATAGGGTTAGCATTGCGATAATGGAGCTGGTAGTAGTTTCCTTTTGAAGGTAACATGGCAGCCAGAGCAAGTGATACGAATCTCCCATTTGGCAGCAATCAATACTTTGATAAGCATCCAAGAAAACCATAGCAGAGATGATGGCAGATAGCCGAGTCGAGCTTTAGACTATCTAATGATAGGAAGTGGTTGAGTCCATTGCTAAACTATCTAATTGTAGGTCGCAACATAAAACAATAGTATGCTACAACATAGGAGAAAATTCTATGCACGAGAAAATTACATCATATATATATATATATATATATATATATATATATTTTGCTGATTGAATAACTGAGAGGGGGTGTGTTATATCTCCGACTGCCGCCAAAGTGCCTTGCTCGTCAGGAGGTTCAAATTCTTCGCTCGCTACAGCTGTTCTGTTGCAGGTGCTGGTGGTTCAGGTGCTGACCTCCTTGTTGGTGATGGTGCGGCTAGGGTTTTGACAGGCTCCGCTATGGCCTCAACATGTTATGCTTTGACATCGATTCTTCCTTCTGGGGTGGGAGGGTGGTGGATTTTTCGGGGGCTTTGGGTGCTTACACCTGAACTTGTGAGGAATCTAGTTGCCCTGTTGCTAAGATTACGTCTATTGTTGATCCTTCACATGCGTTGTCCTTTGTTGGAATGGAAGATCTTCTTCCCCTCTGGCATCGGTTCCGATGGCCCTGTAGCTGCTTTCGAGAGGTCTTTGCTTTCAAGGAACCCAATCCTGGACTGCAAGCCCCTTGCCCTTCGTCTGTCTACCGACACACAGGAGATTTTTCACAATTCTTCTGGCTTTTTACCTCATGATCTGATTTGTTGTTTTTGCACTTTGGCCTAGCCTGCCTTGGCTACACGCATGGATTTTTGAACATTGGGAGCCTCTCCTTTCATGTTCTGTACATATTTATCTAATCGCGGAGGGCTATATGGATTTTTGAACATTGGGAGCCTCTCCTTTCATGTTCTGTACATATTTATCTAATGCCGAAGGGATATTTTATAGCTAAGTTCAATAATGCGAATGATAGATTTCTTCAATTGAGAGGATAAGTTTTTGCCAATGGTTAAACACCTCCATCCAGAGTTCAACCCCTCTTTATGACAAGTTTGCTAAGATCCCTATTTGGGTTAGGCTCCCTACCCTCCCCCTTCATCTTTAGACAAACTACCTATTAGGGCAAGCGGGCGATGCTATGGGAGATGTTTTGATGATTGACAGATTTTTTTGATATTATTCATTCCACTTATGCAAGGATTATGGTTAATTTGGATATTTTTGAGATCTTTAGACAAATTACCTATTAGGGTAAGCGGGCGATGCTATGGGAGATGTTTTGATGACTGACAGATTTTTTTGATATTATTCATTCCACTTATGCAAGGATTTTGGTTAATTTGGATATTTTTGAGATCTCTATTTAGTTTTCTTCATGCTCTTGGATTCAACGAGTTAATTATGAAGACATACCTTTAGGTGTTGCAAATATTTCAAAACTAGGCACGTCTCTGCTCAGTGTGAGTTAGAGAAAAAGAAAAGATTAGCATCTTGAGAAAAAGAAAAGATTAGCATCTTGGTGAAAGGGTGCTTCTTTTGAACATTAACTTGTCTAAAAGAAAAGTATTTCCCACGTGGTTTCACATGATTATGTGATGAAAGATGGTGGTTGTCTTCAACTCGCTAGTGTAGGTATTGACAATGGCTCTTTTGGGTCCAATGTCATTCTAGTTATTGGTTGTGATCTTGCTATTGCTATTGCCTCTAATGAGTGTTTGGCTTCTTGCCTTTTTGTTGTCTAGGTCATGGCTTTTGGCGCTTCCCCTTGCTTGTTGATGGTCCTGCTTCTAAGATTCTTGCTAGATCTATCTCAGTTTCTTTTGTCTAGATCTATCTAAGTTCCTTCTGTCTCTCTAATTGTTGTTCCTGATCCTCGGGTAAATGCCAACATTAATTTAGGTTCGTCTGTTGATCTTTTTTCCCAAAGAGGGTGTTCTTCAGTGTTGGATTCAATTTATTGGCAGAAAGTTGCTTTGCTAAGGTGTAAGAGGGGTGAATCATGGTTAAGAGTAAAGAATCAAATTCCCCTTAGGCCACATTTTATATGACCCTTCTTTCCAATAAAGGTAAATTTGTTGGTAAAATGTTAAGTTTTGTTAGTTTGGTTGGGCTACATGTTGGTCTTTCTTGGGTTTGTTTTCCTTTCTCTTGCAACCCTTTAGTCTTGTTAGCCAAGTGTTGGTTTTGCCTTGTCTCGTCTTTGCACTATTCTAGTGAAGTGCGGAGTCTCAAAAATCTTTAGAATTGGGTTGCAAATCCTTCCAAAATTTGGTTTGTAAAGGGTTTGAGGGCCACTTCAAAACCCACTTTCACTTAATAAAAAACCAAGGGTGAATCAATTATTTTCACACAATAGTTTTTCTTGACCTATGGTAATACACAACAATCAACAACCACTGTTTAAGATGTCTGTTATAGCACATGAATTCACCCATGCAAAGATAAACATGAACGTACCAAAAGACTAACACAAACAACACCAAAACTTATGTAGAAAACTCAAATTGGCAAAAATCAGAGAAGATAACTTTGTTATGCTAGTAGTCTAACTACTAGGATAACCATGTCTAAAAAATACAAAAATGCTCATTGCTGATAGAGTAAGGTGCACTACCAACGTGGTTATAGCTAGTACATGAAAGTGAAGTATGGTTACCACAAAATGAAGTTGTCAACCTATGTCTACACCTCAAATCAACTAATTAAGCTTGCTCACACCACCACCACATGTAGCTTGCTTATAAGCAATAAGATCAAATGAATCAAATAAACAGTCTTGAATTCACAAATTTTTGTACATCCTTGAAATGATCTTATACATTTTGGTTGCACAACAGAAATCTATCTGCTAAAACATCTTGAGCAATGCAATGATCGTCGTGAATGCTCATAGTATTCCTTTGGGGGAGTTTGTTGGCATATTTGGAGAGATGATGAGTGCTTATATGTTGCATTCATGGCTTGGTTAGTCATTGATGTCAACATATACACTTTATGGTCGGAACAGTCTGAGTTGTAGAGAGAGATTTGGTTAGTGAGGTTCGCAACTGCAATATTATGTTCTACAGGGTTATAATCATGTTTGTGGATATATCTTTATGATGTATCTATGCTTATAGAAAGGAATATGAAGGTTTGTGTGAGTTTTGGTAGAATTGGTGAAGATTGGTTGGAGGCTAGTGTATAGAGAATGGATTACTAGTATTTGAGTTGTATCTATTTGGCGAGGTTGATGCTTGTTCAACAGGCTTAGATTTTGGTTGAAGACATGTTTGTGGTAAGATGTTTGAGTAGTAGAATTTGTTGATCATTCTATGAAGATCTATGAAGGATAACGTATGGGTTATTATCTGAAAGTCAACTTTGGTTATATCATTTCAAGAAGTTATATTTGTAATGTAACGTGTAATGTAATATCTTAGTGAGTTCCTATATTATTCATTGTACATTGGGTAGCCTCAAGGCAGACTCAATTAGTTGTTTTAGGACTTAGTATAAATGATAGATGTTTTCCTTGGTTGCAAATGTCACTGTAAGTCTTATTATGTAATTGTGAAAGTATGCGAGCATTAGATGTGAATTTGAAGAGATCAAAGCAGAGAATGATGTTGATAATGTGTTCAAAACTTTAAAGGAACTGTATTGACAAAAAAGTAGTTGATTAGTTGGTTCACCATTGGATATGTTATGTGAAGATAGTTGCAAAACAATTTGAATGGTGGGTTCAGTTGACTTCCTATCATCTCCTAATAGGGTTGTAGCAGCTCCTAGCAAGGTTGGAATCTTTTGATAGGTATCCAAAGTCTCCTAATAAGGACTACACGTAGTGATTGTATGTAATTGGCTCCTAACAAAATCAACCTTTCAAAATGAACTTTTATGTTAGTACATCATATTGTGGACGTCATCCACATTGGGGTTAACTCTCTATTCAAGGGTTTCCCTAGCTAACAAATCCTATGTCATTGTGGCATGGTTGTTATCTCATGGTTGTCTCATCTCTTGGTTATGTCTCAAATTTGATAAAGTTTATTAAGTAGTTTAAGCACACACCTCTCAATTGTCTTGGTGAACTTCACTTTCTAACAATTTGTATTAGAGCATTAGGTCCTTGAAGAGAAAGTTTAATAGTTTAAGAAAATATGTTGCTATATTCAGGAAAGAATGTCCAAAAATTGATGGACATAATTATGATAGTTGGAGGGAGAAAATGAAGACTCATTTGCTATGGGAATCAACTATTAGATGGTTATAAGGAAAAGTAAGGTAGTAATAGATGAAACAAAGTTAGGTTCATGTACACAAGAGGAGAAAGATCTATTCCTGTACACCATGTATGCTAGAGAGTCATTGCTGTCAACTGTTCCATAATTAGGATTTGTTGAGGTAAAAAGCTTGCAACTTGCACATACAATTTGGAGTAAGTTACAAGGTCTATTTGAAGGTAATATATTTGCAAAGAAATCTAAACTTCAAAATCAGAAAGATATGTTTGATAGTGCTATGATGTAGGAAGATGAATCAATTAAGGGGATATTTTGCTAGGATATCTGAGATTGTTGTAGTCATTACAATTTTTGATGGAATTGTTATTGAAGACGATGTTGTGTGGAAGATTTTGAAATATTTTCCATTTGTTTCTATGAACAAGGTACAAATTATGGAGGAGATTATTCATATCACAACTAACTTTACCAAGGAAACACTACTTGGATGGTTGCAAGCATTTGAACAAAGATTGAAGTAAAAACAAGGAGTAACCAAAAAATAAATTTTTTTAGTGTAAAGAAAGACAAAGCTACATAAGCACAAGTGGAGATTTCGCTAGAGAATGGGAAGCTAAGCAAGGCGAAGACAAGAAAATAGATGGAGGACTTCCATTACTTATGAAGAGAGAACCTAAAGGTAAGAAAACTTTTTTTGTTGTACTTGTAAAGAACTTGGTCATTTCATTGTCATAAAAGAGAAAAGAAGATGCAACCTAAGAAGCCCTGTAAGGCAAAGATCAAAAAATATTGTTTCTTTGGTGATGAAGATGATGGATTTGATTTTAAGATGATAAATTTCCTAAAAAGTGATGATGAAATTGGATTTGTTTTTATTAAGAGTCTTGAAAAAGGAAGTAAACGAAGATGAATCTTTAGTATCACATGTAGAAAAGAAAAACTCTGATTGGATCATAAATAATGGATACTCACATCATATGACAAGAGATGAATATATTTGTTTTTGATTAAGTAAAAAAGGTTTTGAAGGGTGCCTAAAACCTTGTACAAATCTTAAGATTTTCAATAAGTTCTGAAACAAGACTGAGACGGATCCAATTACCCCCCAAGAAGAGAGGAATTCACAGAGATAGGAAAGCCTATCTCCCACGCAAACAAAACGTCCAACTAGGAGCCTAAGATCCCAACAAAGGACTCCACCTCCAAAAACCAATCGCAATAAGGGAGCTCACGATTTGCCCTTTGATTTAGAGCCTCCAATGCTCGACCTGAGAATCATATATATAGGATAAATAGAGGGCTTATATATTTTTTTCCTTTTTACATCAGTCCATCCATCCTCCACCCTAGCTACCTCACCAAGCCAAGCCTCAGAGAGGAGGCCGGGAGAAGCAGAAGCACTAGACATAACAATCTCCCTAGGAGAAGCTGAAGAAGATAGGCCCCCATCAAGACAAGGAATAGCAGCCAGATCAAAGAAAGGAGGAGGGACAGGATCCTGACTCGAAGGCTGGGCATACAAATCAACCAAAGGCCCTAAAGTAGCGTCTGACGGGAAAGAGCCAACCATTGGGGGAGAGCCATCCGCAGGATCCGGGGACACATCAAGAGAATTATGCACCGTATAGTGCTTGGAGGAGGCCCCAAGCCACTAGGTAGGAGCTCACTATGGCTTGGACTTCAAAGTAGAGCAAAGAGTAGCCATGTGACCTGTCATATGACAAATCCTACATCTAAAGGGTAAATCTTTGTAATCTAGAACTTGAGTCTAGGAGCCTCGCGAAGAGGCCATGCAAATTTTCTCTAGGAGGCCCTTTGAGGCATCCAACTCAACAAGTATATGAGCACATGTCGAATGGAGAACATCAAAAGTAGCCGAGTCCACCAGTAGGAAATTTCCAGTAGCATTCCCCATAGCTTCCAAAACAAAATCAAGCCAAAGGTGCATAGGGAGATTAGGAAGCCGAACCTAGATAGGAACCTTGTTGAAGGATTCCGTGAGCGGATCAAATTCCATATGCCATGGTTTGGCCATGAGAGGGTAACAATCCAGCCAAGAAAAACTATCACACAAAATAGTCTTCCTGTCTTTAGCAGTTTCAAACTTGACAATGAAGAAACCTTTAGCATTAGGGTAGATCTGAACACCATTGTCTAAGATTGGTTCCCAATGGTCAAAGATCCAAGCATGGAGATTAGAGAGAGAGGGCCAGAAACCCTGGAATTGAAAAATAGCAGCATGGGTAGAGAAGTCCTCTACCATACTAAAAATTTCATTAGCAATACCTTGGTCTAAATTAACCCTTGCTGGGCAAGAGACACTCATTGGAGAGGCCACACGGGGACGAGAAGGCCCAAAAGAGAGACCTGTGGGAGGAACAACGCCATGCAAGCCGGCCTCAAAAGTGGCCACATCAGCAAAGGAGACCCTACCCCACAGGCAAACAGCCTTAGGACTTGTAGAACTGGCTCCAAATACAAGCAACGAAAAAGGGACACCACCACGAGAGGGCGCAAGAGAAACCCTACCCTCCCAACTGCAACATCTACAACTTGCCCCAAAGGTAGTGGGGGAAAATCCTCTATGGCAAGCACAGAGGCAACAACTTGAGAAACCACTTGAGCGCGTGCATTTGAAAGTTCTCGGGAACGAGAAGCCATATTATTACCCCTATCTACAGTGTTTCACAATTCGAGATGAATAAATTTGTTGAGATTAACAATTATGATGGATGTGAAGTTAGAGTTGGAAACAATGCACCATGTCCCATTAAATGAAAATGATCTATTACTCTTGATGGGGAATCTAACATTGAGGATGTCTATTTTGTTGATGGATTGAAGCATAATCTTTTGAGTGTTAGACAACTTGTTGACAAGGGATACCAATTGTAATTCACATAGAAGACATGTATAATCAAATACAAAGATGGTAAATTGATTGGAATTGGTACAAGGACTAGAGCTAATATTTTTGAATTGAATCCCATTGAGATGACATGTCTAGTTGCTAAAGTTGATGATGGTTATGGCACAAGAGATTTTGCCATGTTAACTTTAATAACATTGTGAATATCAATACAACACTTGCAATAAGAGATTTACATAAGATTGTGAAACCCTCTAACATGGTGTACAAGGAATGTGTGATGGCAAAACAAAAGAAGAGCTCATTTCCAAGCAAGATATTCATTAGACCAATTAAATTGGAGATTGTACATACTAACTTGTGTGGTCCTACAAGAAGAAGAACATTCTATTATAGAAGGTATTTGATGATTTTACAAGGATGATGTGGGTAGCATTTCTTAGAGAGAAATCAAAAGCTTTTGAAAAGTTCAAGTTTTCAAAAGCAGAGTAGGGAATTAACTAGGATTAAAGATAAAATGCTTAAAGATCAGATAGAGGAGGAGAGTTCATTTCAAATTATTTATCATCTTTTGTGAGGATAATGTGATTAAGAGACAACTTTAAGCTTCTAGGACACATAATAGAATATGATAGCATAAAGGAGGAACAAATCAATTAGTGAGGCAACTAGAGCTATGATTCTTGAAGGAAATGTGTCACGTATCTTTTAGAGAGAAGTAGTGAGCACCCTAGTGTATCTAATGAACAAAGTACAAATCAGACAAGGTACTAGTCTATGAACCATGGGTTGGACACACAGCTACTGTGAAATACATTAAAATATTTGGAAGTAAATGTTATATCAAAAAAGAGGATTATATTAACAAATTTGATCCTAGAAGTGATGAAGGTATGTTTTTTGGACGTTCTTTGAAAATTAAGACATATAGATATTTTAATTGGAGACTGAAAACTATCGTTGAAAGTACTAATATGAAGGTTGATGAGAAATTCAAATTTCAGGAAAGGACGCTTGATTATGATTCATATGAGGATACTAATCAACAACCTAATAATCAAAATGTTGAGAAAGAGCTATTTTATGAAATTAACAATGATTTACTGGCATACAAACCAAGAACAAAACATAGATTAGAAGTTAGAACAAAACAAGGAACACCAAAGTATATTGCAATAAATTCCCCCTATGAATAAGATCATTTGAAGTGCAAACAAGGGATTGATGACAAGGAACAAGGTAAGTGAAGAGTTATGTTTGATATTACAAGTTAAACCTAAGACTGTAGATGAAACATGTAAAGATGAGTTTTAGATAAAGGGTATGAAAGAAGAACTTGAGCATATTTAAAAGAACTCGAAATGGTAATTGGACCCTAAACCTAACAATGGGTATTTAGAAACAAGATGAATGAACAAGAATAAGTAGTATGAAACAAAACAAGGTTAGAATGTTAAGGTTATTCACAAGAAGAAGGAATTGATTTTGAGGAAACTTTTTCCCTTGTTGTTAGACTTGAAGTAGTAAGAATGATTTTGGCTTATGCATCTAACTATAATTTTAAGGTATTTCTTGGTCAATTAATTGGTTTGGAAACTAGAGCTTACATTCATTACTTATGGATTGGACATCCTTAAGTAGTAACCAAATAACCTATTGAACTCATTTAACTTATCAACCATGGATGTCTTGAAATGGTATCTACAAAGTATATGCTCTAAACCATTCGAATTGCCATTACTAATCTATGAAAATAAAAATGATGAGCTTAGTAAAATGGAAATGTAGAACTTAAATACATAATTGAACAACTAATCTATTGCATGACTATTGAAATACAAACATGATACTACTCTGTTTGCCTATGCTGTACGGACAACCAATAGTTCTATTACCATATGGCTGAAGGAGAAACAAAGTTCTAGCTATTCTAAGAACAATGGAAAACTACTACTACTAACTAAATTCACTCACCAAGTGGGCTCCCTTGGATGAGTGAATGAACAAATACTTAGGGTAAAGTACTGAAAGTTGACAATGCCATTTTTTTTGGTATTGAAACAATCATACATACAAATGTAACAAGATAACTAGAGTACAATTGAATTTGTGACTCCCTACTGAAGTTCGATCAACAACTTATTTATAACATTTATAGGAAAACAAAACTCCCACATCTAAGATCCTTCAATAGTGAGGACTTAGTAGAGACTTAAATGAAGTACATTTATTTAGGACACATTCATTGAACAAGTCTTCCACAAATATAGCACACCATGAATCTAGATTTGTGCTTGGACAGTTTGTAGTTTCCTTGATCTGATCCTCTACTTAAGTACTTGGATGTGTCCACCACATGAATATGTCGTTACTCCTTGGATAATGTATCTTTAACTTCATTTGACTTGTTTCTGAAAAAAGGTTTAGTATACATGCCTAATTTCAAAACATGAAATTATTTCAATGTCCCATAGAAAGCATTAAATGTATAGACAAACTAATCCTTGCCCATGATACATAGCTGTAGAAAACCTATCCATAAAAGCTTTAAGGAGGAAAGAAACACATTTATTAATATACTTACATGATCTAATCTATAAACTATAAGTTCTAACTATAACATTATAATATAAAACCATAGTATGTCTTGAGAAATCATAGCAGTGCACAACTGTTTTATAAGTTTATACAAAAAATATGATTAAAAGTCTTTTAAACTTGAGGATTAAAATCCCAAATAACCATGAAACCAATAAATACTATCAACTAATATTAGAGCCCACCAGGTATATCACATGAATGTCAAGTCAACTTTCTAAATGGAGAACTTGAAGAGGAGGTTTACATTGAACAACATGGTGGTTTTCCTTTGACTAAAGATAAATATATGGTTTGAAGAGTAAGGAAAGCTTTGTATGGATTGCAACAAAAACCTAGAGATTGGTATGCAAGATTGGTCAAACATTTACAAAAATTGGGATTTAAGAAGGGTAATGTAGACAGTAACATGCACTTAAGGAAAAATGCAGAAGGATTACTAATTATTGTACTATTCGTCGATGACATTATTTTTGGAGGAACTGATGAGGCTAGTGAGAATTTTTTAGAAAATATGAGTGAATTTGAGACTAGTATGACTGATGAGATGAAATATTTCTTGAGATTGCAAAAAACTCAGAATAAGGATGACATTTTCATATCATAGACTAAATATCTTAAGGATTTTTTGACAACATTTGGATTGGAAAATTGTAAACTAGTGGAACACCTATGGTTATAGGATGCAAATTATCAAGTAAAGATGAGTTGCGTGGTGCAATACAAACAAGATATAGATATATGATTGGAGGATTGTGATACTTGACACACACAAGACCCAATATAGATAATGTAGTTGGAATTATGGTAAGATTCCCAACATATCCTAAAGAGACACACTTAGTAGTAGTATAGAGGATATTCAAATATTTGAAGGGAACATCAGATGATAGATTATGGTATGATAGATCACATGGCTTTACTTTATGTGCATGCACTTGATGAAGGGTGCTCCCCTTAATACCATAAACACATAACATAAACAATGAAACAACAACAATTTGCAAGAACAAAATATGGGCTTCTTATTATCACCACAAATGTGGAATTGCAAAATTTAGAATTACAATATGCTAACCCACTTGGGCACCTGCATTACAGTAATATGCAAGAAAAAGTTGTGAACTATAACCTAAAGTTGTCTTAAACAATGTTTTGACATTTCTTAAATAAGCAATTTTATGTTGTCTGGGAAGGTTCTAAATGGTCAAACTTTATATCTAGGGCTAACAAACCCTAAAAATACATATAGAGTCAACCACATATATTTTTGACATTTACTTTGGAAGTTTTGGTCAGCCCAACTCTAGAAGGCCATAACTCTCTAGTCGTTGCTCCAATTGGCTATTATAACCACTTTTCGAAAACCTTAGCTCCTAATCTACAACCTCAAATCGGCGCAAGTGCCCATTTGTTGAGTTTTTGGGCCTCATTTAAACACATTTAGGCCTCTAATGGTGAGCCTAAAGTTTTTATACCAAAATTGCAAACCAAAAATCCACAATAAATCCATGAATACATATGATATGACACTAAACCTCAACTGGTAGGTTGATATATCCAAGATGAATATCCACCTCTAAAATTAGGACATTATAAGCTTGTATGATTGACTTACTAAGTAGCAAGCCTCCACAAACAAGAAATCTACATTAAGACAACCCTTATTCAAACAACTGAAATGATATATTTTTGGTTGATGCAAGATTGCTCATACACCCAAGATGCTCCTACATCAACACTGATGCAGATTGAGCAGGGAATGTACATGACATAAATAGTACAAGTGGTGGAGCATTCTTCTTGGGAGGAAGATTGGTTTCATGGCTAAGAAAGAAACAAAATTGCATATCACAATCTACAACATAAACATAGCATGTTGTGGAAGCAAACAACTGCAAATAGATCATTTGGATAAAACAAATATTGCAAGACATAGGTATTGAATTTTTAGAACCTATTAACATTTACTGTGATGTCGCGAGTACAATTAGTATGGAAAATAAATCAATGTTACATTCAAAGACTAAGCACATTGCAATAAAGAATCACTTTTTGAGAGGGAAAGTAGTAGCAAAGGAAATCAAAATGGAGTATGTTAGCACAAAGGAACAAATAGTAGATTTATTCACTAAATCTTTGGCTAAGGAAAATTTTGAGTATCTTAGAGGCATGCTTGGGGTTATGTCCCATCCTTCTTCAAAGTAGTTGATGCAGGATTACATTAGTCTAGTATATTTAAAGATTATTCTTACCTCTAAACTGTATGTTTTGTGATGTTTCCTTTGGGGGAGTAGTCACTTTTTGGGCATACTTATTGAGAACTCTTTAGTAATGTGTTGTATAACAGTGTCTTTTGGCACTTGTCAAGCTTTTTCAGATTATTTTGAAGATGGTTGAATTTCAAGAATTGATATAAGGAAACCTTTGTAATTGATGTTAATGGTGGAGAGTAATACATGGAAAATATTGTACACCTATGAGGGAGAGTAGCTATAATGCCCCATAAAGGAACCTGAAAGGATAAGTCTAAATGTTACTAAGTTTGGTGAATACATTTTATCATTGCATATATTTTTCTTGCTAAGTTCACTTAGTCATAGAAGTAAAAGTCCTAGCATGTTCTCTAATATTTTTGATTAAGGAAAACATGCTTTAAAAGGGCCCTGAAACCCTGGACATAGAAAAGAAAGTCAATAGTTTAAACAAAAAAGGCCACCAAGAGCTAGAAAGAAAAACAACAGTTCCCTAAAACATAAAGCAAGAAAAAGCTAGGAAAGAGCGCCAAAAACTAGGGCAGGTTGCCAAAGACTAGGGTAGATTAACCAATGTCTCTGAGCATCTCCGCGACATTGATCTCGAGCTTGGACATCTTGCTCGTCTCCTCCTTTTCCATAGTGTCCTGCTCAGGGGTGGTGGTGTCTTTCTGTCTGGTGTTGGCCCTAGTTCTTTTCCGAACACCTTCCTCTAGGGGCTTGTCTTTTTGATTTATACCCTATTCCTTCTCCTTGCCGCTTTGAACCTTGCCATGGTGGATGAGCCTCTTTATGTCATCATGATCCTTGAGGATGTTGAGGTTTTTCTCAGATATGCCCTACAAGGTCTTCACCATATCCAGGGAGGTAGTGTTGAAAGCCTCCAACTTCTTGTCTGTGCTGAGTTCATCCTCATTAACCCTGTTCCTAAGGCTGTAGGTCTCCTTTTCCAACTCATTGAGTCTATTTTTGAGATCGAGGATCTCATGGTAGATCCATTTAGTTGTCCTGTAGCTGTCCACAATGCTGTTCTTAGAATTATTCAACACATCCATCTCCGGGTTGTCCCTAGGAATGTCGCTGAGGATGATCAAGGAAGGGTCCATAACTTCTTCTATCTGAATCCTGCCCTCCTCATTCTCACGGACCTGGGTATGGATTATCTCTCTCTTGATCCCCAAATTGGAAGTGGTGTGGTCAAAATTTCTCCAGACCACCTTCCTGTCCTTGCCAATGATGGAGCACCTATAGGTGGAAGTGCCCACATCATCATAACCCTGGTCGGGTTCCAAGTCGGGCTACTGCTCAGGCTTGTCCATCGGGTTCTCCTCCATCATCACACTTCCCTTTCCCTACTTCTCCTTATTGACTTCTTTCTTCTTCCTCTTATTCTTGGCAGTCTCCATGGCTTCCTTGTCTCTACTAGAAGGCACTTTGATAATAATCTTCTTCTTGCTCTTCCTACTATCTTTTCCTTTTTCAGCCTTGTTCGTCTCCTTGCCATCAACACCATCACCCCCAGTCTCCATGCCATCATCCTATTCATTATACCCTTTTTCTGAAGAGGTATCTCTCCCAGTCTTAGGGGGAGTGGCAACCTCCTTGCTGAAATAGGGAGACATGTCCAAACTGTGCTGAGGGGATTCGTAATCTTCTAAATCCATGTACAACTCCACCTCCTTAGTCTCAGAGGGGGAGTAAATTTCATCAGTATCACTCAAATCCCTTTTAACCCTTTTTTCCTCTTTCTTTCCCTTAATTTGCTTGCTTATTGTTTTAGAGTTGAAATATTCATATAACAGTAAGAGCAGCCCTTCGTGGAAAGCAGGGTTGCTCATTTTCTTATCTTGAAATTCTTGGATATTATCATTTATCGGCGAATAGAGGTAAAAAGGAATGGAGATTTTAGCTCCATACCTAAAGTGGTTTAGTAGCACGAAGTGGTAGGTGCAGATGCGATCGAACTTGGTGTCCAGAGTTATGTATTTGATAATGGCTCTCAGCACAAACCTCCAAATGGGCTTGATAGACTTTGGGGGATAGTGGGTTCCACTTTTTGCCAGCTTTTTCTTCTCCTCCAAGTCTTTGGTGAACTCTGTCACCCCTTGCCCTAAGATTTTGCGGTCTCTGTAAATTTTTTTCCCAGTAATGGGGATGCCAGTTACATGAGAAATAATTTCCTCCGTGATAGTGAAGTCCACCCCATCAATTTCCACATTGCCCTCATTCCAGTGTTTCACCATAGCTTTGGTGACCGAAGGTTTCCAACCATGGAGATGCTCAATGTAATTGGTGATTTCCCCTTTCTTCAGGGTCTTCCAAACTTTAGTTCTTCTCTTCCATTTCAAGGCCTCATCCTCTGGCTCCTGTCTATGTCATTCGCCCACCATGACTCTCTTCTTGCCTTTACCTTTGAGAGCCGAAACCTGCAAAATTTTCCAACTATAGACTCCTCTATTTTTCATGTTTCTAGCACTTACCTTGTCATAATGGATGCTCGGCTTGTGGTGAAAGATTTTGATGATGTGGGGAGTACCCGTGAGATTGTACTTTCGCTTCATAGATCTATGCCTTCCTGAAAAGAAAGTAATTACCCTTTTGAGAACACACATGTGTGTATTGAAATTAGCTTGTGGGAAACTAATATTCATTATTATCATTAATAATACCCAATCTACCTGGGATTTGATCCATATCGATGGTTTCATTAATTTTTGACAGAATGTCACTTCCAATTGTCCATCTAGCCAGCTCACCATTTTTGATCCCCCAGTCTGCCAGCCTATCTGCCACCTTGTTGGCTTTGCAGAATTCATGTGCCACATGAATTTTATCAAAGGTTTGAAGGTCTTCAATGCTCTCCCCGATAATATTCACCGTAGTCCAAGTTGGTTTAGTTTTCCCCTTAAGGCAGTTGATAATTTTTTTGGAGTCTCCCTCTAAGCAGAGACATTTGACTCCCACATCTTTGGCCAACTTGATAATTTGGTAAGTAGATAGGGCCTCGACAAAGTGATTAGTTTATCACCTAATGGGAGCAGTGAAATCCGCAATGCCTTTGCCATGTTCATTCCTAATAATTCCCCCCACTCCAGCCCTAGTTGGGTTGCCTTTAGCAGCCCCATCAATGTTGGCCTTAAGCCAACCAGCAGGGGGGAAGGACCAGCAACAATTCTCTCTGTTATTCTTGATCTTCAGAGGGGGAGGGGAGGGGCCCTTGGCAATGGTGTGGTTTTCCATAAGGGCATGGAAGCATTTTTGGAAAACAACTAGCTCATTCGCCTCTTTGTCCCTAAAGATGCGGTTGTTCCTCTCCTTCCACACCCCCCAATAGAGATGGGGGAGAGCCCAAATCCATAAAGAATTAGGGTGGGTTCCTTCCAAACCAAACTGCTATTGAATGAAGAGCTCAAGGGTGTATAAGGGAAAGCACCAAGAAACTTTGAAAAAGGATAGGAAGTGAGACCAGACAACAACAGTGAAGGGGCAATGTAAAAATAGATGATCCACACTTTCACAATGCCTTTTGCAAAGTTTGCATCTATTGGGTAACATGTTGCAACATTTGGTGAGATTGTCAACTATGAGAATGCGATCTTGCAAGAGAGTCCAAAAATATAAGTTAATCTTCAGAGTAAGGCCATGAAGCTAGGCTTTTGCCCATGCTAGGACTCGGATCTAGGGAAGGAGAGACGCATAACCAGAGGCCACTTTGTAGAGGCCATTAGTAGTGTCCCCCCATACAATAGCATCCTTATTATTAGATAAAGGGATGAGTCTCAGCTGGTCCATAAGCGGTCTCAGGTCCTTAGAGACCTCAGTGAGGTCTATCCAACTGTCATTGATTCTATAGTCCCTAACCTTGTTGCCAAATCTCTCGGTGCAAGCATTAGCCCAAGGATTGAAGGTTTCACTCTCCCTGAGTGGGCCTAGGCTTAGCCAATCATCCCTCCAAAAATTGATATTGGCACCATTGCCCACTGACCATTTAGCTTTGCCAAAGGCCATGACCTTGGATCACAAGAGCCCATTCCAAATGAAAGAGCCACTAGGATGGACCTCTTCATTGATAAACTGAAGAAGATTGATGTTGTTAGCATACTTTGAAATCAAAATATCTCTCCACTCTCCAATATTATTGAAGATTCTCCAAATCTATTTAGCTTGGAGGGAAGAGTTGAACTGCTTCAGCTTTCTAATGCCCAACTCTCCATGTTTTGGGCTTACATATGGAGTCCCAGGCCACTAGGGGGTATTTTTTGCTATCATCAGGCCCAGACCACATAAAGTTCCTTTGGATGCTTTCCAAATGGGCTGCCACCTTGGGGGGGATGGTAAACAGGCTAAGGGCATAAGTAGGAAGGTTTTGGAGGGTAGACTTGATCAGAACAACCTTGCCTGCATGAGTTAGAGTGATCCCTTTCCATCCAGCCAATTTTCTATTGAAATGATCCACCAGCATATCCCAAAAGGATTTTGGGGGTTTAGCTCCAAGAGGGAGACCTAAGTAAGTGGAAGGGAGAATGCTAGCCTTGCATCCCAGAATGTTATCAATCTTCTTCTCCCTCCTACTCGAGGTGTTAAAGAAGAACATAGAACTTTTATCCCAATTGATCAGTTGACCAGAGGCCTGAGAGTAGGTGTTCAAAATACTTTTAACAGACTTGGCTTCCTTAATAGAGGACTCTCCCCCCATAATAGTATCATCGACAAACTATTGATGAGTGAAAACTGAAGGGCCAGAGGAGGATTTCAATCCCACTAGGACCTATTCAATTCTTTTGGTGGAGATGAGCCTCCCCAGACCTTCAGCCAAGATAATGAACAGGATGGGGGACAAAGGGTCACCCTATCTGAGGCCCCTAGAGGGTTTAAAGAAGTTGGAAGGCGTACCGTTCACTAGGACAACAAAAGGAGTGCTGATTAACTGAGAAAAGTTCTCCCTCACCTTAGAATTGAATCCAAAAGCCTCAAGAATTCGATCCAAGAACCTCTAGTCCACTCTATCATAAGCCTTAGAGAGGTCTAGTTTAAGAAGGAAGCCCTCCTACCTGCCAGCATCTAGAGAGTGAATAACCTCATGAACTTCCATAATGGAATCTAGAATTTGCCTACCTGGGACAAACCCTAATTGCTGAGGAGAGATGATAGCTAGTAGGATACGTAAAAGGCGGTTGGCCAAGACCTTAGCAAATATCTTATAAAAGGAATTATAGAGATTGATAGGCCTAAAAGCACCAAAGGTGTCAGCTCCAACAGTCTTAGGAACAAGAACAAGGAAGGTGGCATTGACTTCTTTCAGGAGATCCCTTGTTCCAAAGAATTCTTGAACAACATGGACAACATCCACATGAATATGTTGGAAATGATTGAAATGATCATAAGAAAAGTTGTTGGAATAATATATGGAACTGGTAAAGAATGTCCTCAATCATTGTTTTGTCATTGATGTCAAACTTGCTACTTGTAGGAATGACAATTGCTTTAGTGATCCAAATACTATCAATTAATTGATTGTCAAGGAGGAAGCAATCAATAAGATGTAACTAGAACACCTAGAGAAAGGTTGAAGTTATGATGTTGTAATGAAGTACAAGGATCAACTAAGCCATTGATGAAAAAGTGTATTTGATGACATATTACAAAGAATGGGCACACTGAAACATATCAAAGATTTAAAGTTTTAGCTAAGTCTTTTGTAAAGCTCAAACTAAGTTCATTAGAAAGAAGGAGCCGAGCAAGCTAGTAAGAGTCGAGCAAATTCCTAGTTAATGTCGAGCGATACCAAGTGCCGAGTATTAACAAGTGCCGAGTATAACAAGTGCCGAGTATTAACAAGTGCCGAGTGTAACAAGTGCCGAGTATTAACAAGTGCCGAGTATTAACAAGTGCCGAGTGTAACAAGTGCCGAGTATTAACAAGTGCCGAGTAGAACCAAGTGCCGAGCAGAACCAAGTACCGAGCAAAATCAAGTGCCGAGCACCAGTAACTCAATAATGTCGAGTTGCTGCATTATTTTGGAAATCGAAGATTCGCCAGATCTAAGCCAACAAGGTTGTTATCTAGAAGTTTGTGAATTAAAAAGAAGATAAGAATGATGAGTTGGTGGCACAGAACACCATGTAGAAAATTTTTCTTTTAGAAAAACAACTGGCAAAGTTTCTAGAAGAAAACAAGATATGGGGTAGATACATTGTATCCTACCTAATCCATCTTGAAACCCTAAAATTGGAAAGGGAGAATTGAGTGGCAAAAGGAAAATCAGACTTCTATATAAGAAGACATAAGTTAATGAAGAAGTAGAGCGAAAATAGGAATAAGGAGAGAGAGGTGGTCAAGCATAAAAGCATGAAGTGCTGTAGAATGTGCTAAGGAGAAGAAAGAACAAGAACTCTGTTTGAATAGACGACCACAAGAATGATTGCATTGGCAGAATAAGTAAGAAGACTCAAGGAGATGAAGCTTGAAAGGGAGACAAGCAGTTAGAGCTGAAGTGATTGAAGCCAAGCATAAGGATTGAATTGAAAGTGTGATCTGAAATCTGCAAAGTATGTTGTAAGTTGTATCAGATCAAAAGACTATTATCGTTACTTTCTAGCAATTGTAACAGTAAGTCTAAATCCTATGGACTTAGGTTGGTTTAATAGCCATAAGATAAATCCTTTAACAGGGTGACATTCCAAGTGAATGTTCTAAAGACCTTTTACCAGGCCCATTCCTAACAGTTTGGTGAAATCCTCTAATAGGGTCACATTTAACAGTGTGTTGTAAGCCTTTAATAGGGTAGGCTTTTAACAGGGCATAACTTCATAAGAGTGAAAATCAAGTAGCATGTTACTGGTGGTTTTTCCCAAATTGGGTTTTCACGTAAATCATCGTGTCATGTGTTGATTTTGGATGTTTTGTCATTGCATATTGATTTACTGTAACTTGCTTATATGATTGATTTAAGTATTGGATGGATGAAAAGTATATGGATTCATTAAAAATAGAAAAAGGTATTAATAGGGAATTTTGGACCTTGAATAAATGATTCACCCCCCCTCTCAGTTATTCTAAAGAATTCTAAAAATTGGTATCAGAGCCAACAGCTGATTCAGTTTAAAGGGACTACAATCAGAAAATATCAAAATGGCAAAGAGAGAAGTTCCCAAGCTCAACAAAGACAACTTTTTTGCATGGCAAAGTTTGATGAAGCTACATCTTGGATCCATAGGAGATTATGCCCAAAATTCAATTGTCACTAAACATGTAGATCCAACAGGTGCTCCTACTGCAGGAGACATGAAAAACAAGCAAGAACACAACCAGACAATGTTGGAAATTGCCTCTGCACTCAGCTATGCTAAATTTGATGATATCAAAGGATGTGACACTACATACAAAATGTGGAAATCCTTATCAGACATCTATGGAGGAGATCAAAATGTACAAAGAAGAAAAAGAGAAAGTCTTAGAGGAAAGTTTGATGACATGAAAATGGAAGAAAATGAGAATGCTGCTCAGTATGGTGCAAGAATAAAGGAAGTGGTAAGTGCAATAAGATGCTTGAGTGGTCAACTGGATGAAGATACTGTTAATAGTAAGTTCTTAAGAACCTTGCTCCCTATCTATGCTATTAGAGTATCAGCAATACAAGAGCTAAGATGTATACCAAGAAATAATCTAAGCTTTGAAGGTATAATAGGTAGACTCACTGCATTTGAATTATCTAACTTTGACAACTAAAAACCTAAAAATATTGAATCTGCTTTTAAGGCCAAGTTATCACTGAAAGATGCCGAATAGATGAAATCAAAGAAAGGAAGAAAAATGAAGTATGTATCTAGTGACGGTAGCACTGATGAGGAAGATGTGGAACAATTGGAAGCATTGCTCACTAGAAGATTTCACAAGGGCAAAGGAAAATTCAAAGGTAAGATGCCTATCATTTGTTTCAATTGCAATGAAGTAGGTCATATTGCTGCAAGATGTCCATAGAAAAAGGATTCCAAGGAAGGCAACAAATACAAGAATAGAAGAGATGATGACAAGAGAGATTACAAAGAAAAAGGTAAGAAGTGTTATATTGTTGAAAAAAATTCTGATGACAATGATGATGAAGTTGTTTATGTAGCCATGAAGGACCAATCTGATGAAGAAGAAGCCACAACACTGGTAACATGTATAAACAAGAATGACAGATGGATCATAGACAATGGATGCTCACATCATATGACAGGAGACAAATGTAAGTTTGTTAACTTTACTCAGTATGATGGAAATAGTGTTAGATTTGGTAATGATGCTCCATCTCAAATCAAAGAAAAAGGTTCCATTAAGCTCACAGAAAAAATTTCATGTGACAATGCATACTATGTTGAAGGATTAAACTAAAATTTACTGAGTGTCTCACAGTTAGGCAATATAGGCTGCAAAGTGGAATTTGGAAACAAAACTGCAAAAATCTATGACAATGATGGTAAACTGATAAGAAAAGGAGATCAAACAAAGAGTAATTTGTTTTACCTTGATATGGACGATGTTTCTTGTCTATTTGCAAAATTTGATGATGAATGGTTATGGCATAGAAGATTATGTCATGTCAACTTTGACAATCTAGTCAACATCAGTAAAATGAAGAAAGTCAGAGGTCTACCAAAATTGAAGAAGCCTGATAATATCATGTGCAAACAATGTCAGCTAGGAAAGATGACAAAATCAAGTTTCAAAAGCAAAAACTATACATCTAAAGAGATACTTGAGTTAGTTCACACTGACTTATGTGGTCCAATGGAAATACAAAGCTATAGAGGAGATAAATATAATGTTATTTGTTGATGACTATTCTAGGATGATGACTGTTATGTTCTTAAAACAAAAATCTGATACTTTTCAAATGTTTAAGTGGTATGTGGCTAGAGTTGAAAAGGAAACTGGAAAAAGCCTGAAATGCCTAAGATCAGATAGAGGTGGTGAATTTACATCAAATGAATTCAAGATATTCTGTAATGACAAAAGGATCAAAAGGAAAACGTCAGCTCCTACAACCCCCCCACAGAATGGAATTGCTGAAAAAAGAAACAGATCTGTAATTGACTGTGCCAGAACATTAATGATGGAAAAGAATGTTGCTCTAAAATACTGGAGAGAAGCTATAAGTGTAGCTGTTCATACACTGAACCAAGTACAAGTCAAGAAAGGTACAAATACAACACCTTTTGAATTATGGTATGGTTACTCACCCAATGTAAAACATTTCAAAGTGTTTGGTTGCAAATGTTTTATCCTTAAAGATGTTAGAAATGGAAAATTTGATGCAAAAAGTGATGAAGGTATATTTTTTGGTTATTCCACTAGAAGTAAGGCATATAAGTGTTTGAATATTAACACTAACAAAATTGTGGAAAGTGCAAATGTAAATTTTGATGAGCACATAGAAGTCCAAGCTGAAATACCAAAGAAAATGGAAGAGTACAGAACCTTTGTGTATTCTTATGAAGGAATGATTGATGAGAATGATGTTAATCAAATTGGAAATCAACAACAGGTATCAATTTCAGCTAAATCACAACCAGTAAATGTCGAGTTGCATTCAGAAGCCGAGTTGCAGAATGGAGAAAATGCACAATCTGATTCTGAAGACAACATACATGATGAAGAACAACCTGACAACGAAGTGCATAGTGATCCTGAATCCGAAAGATCAAACATGGAAACAAGGACAGATCCAAGGTTATCCAAATATGTAAAAAGACATCACCCTGCTAAACAAATA
This sequence comes from Cupressus sempervirens, assembly GCA_028749045.1. Taxonomy (NCBI): domain Eukaryota; kingdom Viridiplantae; phylum Streptophyta; class Pinopsida; order Cupressales; family Cupressaceae; genus Cupressus; species Cupressus sempervirens. The sequence goes on from CM053787.1 coordinate 966,469,366, forward strand.
ATTGGTGACAAAGATGCAAGACCAATGACAAGGAAAAAACTAAGACATGAATCATGTCTGATCAGCCAATCTGAACCCAAGATAGTACATGGTGCATTACAAGATGACGACTGGTATAAAGCTATAGAAGAAGAAATTGATCAAATAAGAAAAAATAAAACCTAGAGTTTGGTTCCCAGACCAACTGACAAGAATGTGATTGGCACCAAATGGGTATTCAGAAACAAACTAGATGAGAATGGTGAGATTACCAGAAACAAAGCTAGACTAGTATGTAAGGGTTATGCTCAAGAAGAAGGAATAGACTATGGAGAAACATTCGCTCCTATTGCTAGAATGGAAGGAGTAAGAACTTTACTTGCATATGCTGCCTACAAAGATTTTAAAGTCTATCAGATGGATGTAAAATCCACTTTTTTAAATGGTATACTAGAAGAAGAAGTCTACATTGAACAACCAGAAGGATTTGTTGATGAAAATAATAGGGATATGGTGTGTAAGTTACATAAAGCACTCTATGGTTTGAAACAAGCACCTAGAGAATGGTATGAGAGACTTCACAAGTATCTAGTGCAAATTGGATTTGAAAGAACCGATGATAATAGCAACATGTACATCAAAGCAGAAGAAGGTAAAGACATTATTGTATCTGAAATCTTTGTGGATGACATAGTGTTTGGAGGTAAGGAAGTACTTTGCAAAGGCTTTGCTGACAAAATGAAACATGAATTTGAGATGTCTATGTTTGGAGAAATCAAATTTTTTGTTGGATTGCAAGTATATCAACTCAAACATGGAATATTTGTTACACAATCAAAATACATCAAAGAAATTCTTAAAAAATTTGGATTAGAGGAATCCAAACCAGTCAGCACACCAATGGCCACAGGAAATAAGCTATCCAAAAATGATGAGTCAGCTGAAGTCAATCAAACAATGTACAGATCCATGATTGGAAAACTACAATATGTTGTACATAGTAGACCAGACATAGCATTAGCAGTTGGAATAGTGGTTAGGTTCTCTGCTAATCCTAAAGAAAATCATCTCATAGCAGTAAAAAGAATAATGAGATATCTCAAAGGGACTGATGACTTTGGTCTATACTACAAAAAAAATGGAAAATTTGAGCTCAATGCATATATAGATGCAGACTGGGGAGGAAACATTGATGACAGAAAAAAGCACAAGTGGAGGTGCATTATTTCTAGGCACAAGGCTAGTTACATGGACTAGCAAGAAACAAACATATATATCCCAGTCCACTGCAGAGTCAGAATATGTGGTAGCTGCAGTCAATTGCACAAACATTGTATGGCTCACACATCTATTGAATGGAATGAAAGAAGAAGTAAAAAAACCTGTGATATTGTATTGTGATAATACAAGTGCTATAAACATATCTAAAAATCCAGTGATGCATGCAAAAACCAAGCAAATTGCAATCAAGTATCATTATGTCAAAGAATTGGTAGAAGAAAAACAAGTGAAGTTGGAATACATTCACACAAAGGAACAAACTGTAGATATCTTCACCAAACCATTGCCCAAGGATGCCTATGAATATCTTAGAGGCAAGTTGGGGGTCATACCCCTAACTCAAGCTGCTTAAGGCAACAAGAAAGATGCCTTGCATCAACAAGAATAAATCATTGAAATATTAACAGGTCGATGCAAAGGATGACAGCAGAAACAGAAACTCTAAATCAGTCACAAGCATGGTGACAGAGGGAGAAAATCAACTAGAAGCCAAAGCTTATATTCTGCATGATAAAGATGCTACATCTTTGGCATTTATGTCAAAGAGGGAGAAATATGCAGAAAACTGATCAATACAAAGAAAGAGGGAGATATATGAGATCAGTAGTGAAATGCAGCAAGCTAATGTATACAATTTTGGTGGTAATTGAATTGATTACTTGATCAGTTTGGTTTGCCATCAATGCCAAAGAGGGAGATTGTTGGAAATGATTGAAATGATCATAAGAAAAGTTGTTGGAATAATATATGGAACTAGTAAAGAATGTCCTCAATCATTGTTTTGTCATTGATGTCAAACTTGCTACTTGCAGGAATGACAATTGCTTTAGTGATCCAAATACTATCAATTAGTTGATTGTCAAGGAGGAAGTAATCAATAAGATGTAACTAGAACACCTAGAGAAAGGTTGAAGTTATGATGTTGTAATGAAGTACAAGGATCAGCTAAGCCATTGATGAAAAAGTGTATTTGATGACATATTACAAAGAATGGGAACACTGAAACATATTAAAGATTTAAGGTTTTAGCTAAGTCTTTTATAAAGCTCAAACTAAGTTCATTAGAAAGAAGGAGCCGAGAAAGCTAGTAAGAGCCGAGCAAATTCCTAGTTAATGCCGAGCGGAACCAAGTGCCGAGTATTAACAAGTGCCGAGTGTAACAAGTGTCGAGTATTAACAAGTGCCAAGTGTAAAAAATGCCGAGTATTAACAAGTGCTGAGTGTAACAAGTGCCAAGTATTAACAAGTGCCGAGTATTAACAAGTGTCGAGTGTAACAAGTGCCGAGTAGAACCAAGTGCCGAGCAGAACCAAGTGCCGAGCAGAACCAAGTGCCGAGAAGAATCAAGTGCCGAGCATAACCAAGTGCCGAGTAGAACCAAGTGCCGAGCAGGTATAGGTGCCGAGTAACACAGAGGTGCTGAGCACCAGTAACTCAATAATGCCGAGTTGCTGCATTATTTTGGAAATTGAAGATTTGCTAGATCTAAGCTGACAAGGTTGTTATCTAGAAGTTTGTGAATTAAAATGAAGATAAGAATGATGAGTTGGTGGCACAGAACACCATGTAGAACATTTTTCTTTTAGAAAAATAACTGGCAAAGTTTCTAGAAGAAAACAAGATATGGGGTAGATACATTGTATCGTACCTAATCCATCTTGAAACCCTAAAATTGGAAAGGGAGAATTGAGCGGCAAAAGGAAAATCAGACTTCTATATAAGAAGACATAAGTTAATGAAGAAGTAGAGCAAAAACAGGAATAAGGAGAGAGAGGTGGTCAAGCATAAAAGCATGAAGTGCTGTAGAATGTGCTAAGGAGAAGAAAGCATGAGAACTTTGTTTGAATAGATGACCACAAGAATGATTGCATTGGTAGAATAAGTAAGAAGAATCAAGGAGATGAAGCTTGAAAGGGAGACAAGCAGTCAGAGCTGAAGTGATTGAAGCCAAGCATAAGGATTGAATTGAAAGTGTGATCTAAAATCTGCAAAGTATGTTATAAGTTGTATCAGATCAAAAGACTATTATCGTTACTTTCTAGCAATTGTAACAGTAAGTCTAAATCCTATGGACTTAGGTTGGTTTAATAGCTATAAGATAAATCCTTTAACAGGGTGACATTCCAAGTGAATGTTCTAAAGACCTTTTACCAAGCCCATTCCTAACAGTTTGGTGAAATCCTCTAACAGGGTCACATTTAACAGTGTGTTGTAAGCCTTTAATAGGGCATCACTTCAGAAGAGTGAAAATCAAGTAGCATGTTACTGGTGGTTTTTCCCAAATTGGGTTTCCATGTAAATCATTGTGTCATGTGTTGATTTTGGATGTTTTGTCATTGCATATTGATTTACTGTAACTTGCTAATATGATTGATTTAAGTATTGGATGGATGAAAAAATATATGGATTCATTAAAAGTAGAAAAAGGTATTAATAGGGAATTTTGGACCTTGAATAACTGATTCAACCCCCCCTCTTAGTTATTCTAAAGAATTCTAACAATATAATGTCCTAGAAAATTTGAAAGAAGAAAGTGGAAAAACCATCTGAACTAGGGGCCTTCTCAGCAAGAAGGCCAAAAATTACCTCTTTAATTTCCTGGTGCTTGGGGATGGCCAACAAGTTCCAGTTCTGGTCCTACAAAATTAAATATGGGATAGACCTGATAACCTCATCCTAGTCATCCAAGTTCAAGTTGAGATCCTTAGTGAGAATATTAGAGAAATATTTTATGGCTTCTTCAGCTATTAGCTTGTCATCTTTGATGGTCTCATTCTGAATCTTGATTTCACTGATTCTATTAGCTGTACGATGTTTCAGAGTGGGCAAGTGGAAGAAATGGGTGTTTTTGTCTCCTTCCTTAAGCCAAACTGCTCTAGATCTTTGTCTCCAAAACATCTCTTTCCCAACCACATTATGAAGCTCAGAAAGGATTTCTTTCTTAGCATTGAAAGAGACCTCATCATACCCCCAGGATTGGATGCTGGTCTGAACATCCGCAAGATTGCTCATCAATTTTTCTTTGTCCTAAAAGATATTTTCGAAATTAGACTTGTTCCACTTGTGGATTTTAGATTTGATAAAAAAAAGTTTCTTAGCCACCTTGTACATAGCCGTGCCATCCATGGAAATGCCCCACCACTCCTTAATTTTTAGGCATAAACTAGGGTGGTCCAGCCACATCTTCTCAAATATGAACGAAAAAGCTTTCTTCCTGTTGATCTTGTCCAAAGAGAGGGAAATCGATGAGTGATTAGAGTTGATTCTAACCAAAGCAGAAAGTTTACAATGGAAACCACCCAACCAATCCAAGGAGATGAGAGCCATGTCTAATCTAACCTGAATGTAGTCTTGACCCACTCTTCTATTAGACCAAGTAAACTTGCAACCCCCTAGGTCCACATCCATAAGAGCTAAGTCTCGAATAAAATCTACCAAGTTTTGCCTGCTTTCCCCATTTGGCGGGAGCCCACCTAACTTGTCTGAAGTAAGGAGAGGAGTGTTGAAATCACCCATGATGATACATTTAGATCCCTCCAGTTGAGAGACCATGTCACATATTTGGTCCAGAATAATCTTCTATCATTTTGGGTACTGGGAGCATACAAATTCAATAAAAACCAGCTATTTTGGTCTGCTGGGTTAAAAAATTTGGTGAGCCGAAGATTACCTTCATTACAAATAGCAGATGCCTCCAGAGAATCCTTCTAGATTGTGAGAAGACCACCAGAAGCCCCCTCCGAATTTGTGGCCTTACATATGAGTCTTTTTCCATAAGAAAATAACTTTGTTTTTTCCTTCCTCATTTTAGTTTCTTGAATTAAAAAAACATCTTTCCTTTGGTCCCTAATCATATTCCTAACAATCTCCTATTTGTGGATTCCATTGAGTCCATAGATGTTCCATGATATAATCTTCATGATTTGATTGATGAACATGATTCCTAGATGGTTCGTTGCATCCCATCCATAATGTTTCTCCTTGATTCCTCCATTCTAAGTTGGTTCTTTCTTTTCCTACCCAATTGGTTGGGTAAGAGGCTAGTATCCACTTTCACCCTACTCCTGGTGGTTACTAGGGAGGCAGGGGATGGGTCCCGACTGTTCTTTTTCTTCTTGCACACTATAGACCAAGGATCACCATCTTCCTCCTTATAGTTATCAAACATAGCCTCGAGTCTGGCCAAATGCCTAGGGGTAATGGTTGAGAGCCACTCGAGAATTTTGTTCACAGTCTTTGGAGTAGCCCTAAAGACCGGGCTAGAGATGGACTCCTAGGAAAGGGGTAGAGCCGCCAGTGGATCTACCAAGGAATCCAAGATAAAGGAAGGAACATGATCCTTAGAGTCCACAAGTGGTCCTTGCTTCACGAGGCTATGGATATCCCTCTTGGAAGCATCCCCTGAAGCCAGGGGTTGGGGTTTAGCTGCAACTAGTACATCCTGCTCAGCTGGGGCCAAAGACACTACAATGGTAGCCCCACCTGCCATATCTGGTACTTAAGGATTCAAAGGGTCCTGAATGGATGAGACCAATGCAAGGGAAATAGTGGTCTTAGCGATCTAGGTAGTCTCATCCACCCTCTCAGAATCCTTAGATGTAACATTTTTCTTCTTCCATTCCTTTTTAGGAGCATTGGACTGTTTCTTGCCATCCTTGTTTTGGGCTTTGCTAGCCTTTCCATTTTCTTTAAAAATCAGACAAACACCAGCTTTATGGCCTACCTTTTTGCAATGGAAACATGCAAAAGGAACACTTTCTTAGTCAATTTGTTGGATCCTGCATCTCAGACAGGACTGAAGTTCAATGACTTGGGGCATGTCCTGTCCTTCTAGAACCCTGACACATATTCTAGCGAAAGTAAGTCTTTTCTTTGCTATAGGGGCAGGATCAATGGATAGTAGTTCTCCAAATGATCTAGCAATGCCCTCAAAGACATCTTCATGCTAGTATTCTAGTAGAAGCTTAGGTAATTTGATCCAAAAAGGGGCTTGGGTGAGGAAAGCATTGTTTAGATCCAAGTTTGAGGTCCATTTTTGAAGAATCAAAGTAGATCTCCCCAAAGACCAGTTTCTTGTACACAATATTCTAGAAATGTCTTCAAAACAAGAGAACTCAAAGGCCATAAACCCTTTGGCCATAGACATAAACTCCATGCTCCCCTTCAGCTCCCATTTATTCTTGGTGAAAACCCTCACTAGGTCAATGTTAGGCCTTGGGCCTATGAATTTTCCAACCAAAGTAGACGCCATGCTGAGGATATTATGGTTGATGATTTCTCTGGGCACTTCCATAGCAAAGATGCCTTTTTCCTTATCAAATTTATCAATAATTTTTGGGAAGGTCGACTTACCTGTCGGCTTGATCCCAAAAAGATTTGTCCATCATCCCCGTGCCATAAAGAGCCCTTTATCCAAAGCAAGGGAAGGCATCTCACCTGGATGAGGCAGAAACTCCCATGAATCCCCATCCAATGGAGCATCAACACCTTGCCCCCTTGAATTTGGCTCAAAACTAGCAGAGAGGACCCCATCCCCCGTGTTCTTCAAGTTCCCATCCAGAGCCTAATTCAAAATTTTGCTCCTCGCTGCTCTGCTCCCCATCACAAAGTCAAGCATAGGCTACTAGTTTAGCATGTTCTCTAATGTTACCCTTAAATAACCTTACTTAATTACCAATTCAAGAATTAGTATGTGTCATCTAATCAATTGAACAAGTATTCCTTAATTATTGCATCACTCAATATTATTTTTAACATTTCATCCTTACTACTTAAGTTAACCCATCTATTGATTTTATGGCTATATATGATTTGATATATTATCCAAATATGACCTTATAAAAGCTAGGGTATGAAAATAATCTTTCCTAATCATTTATTTCTCAAACCCAAGCAATAATTAAACAACCTTTACTATTTCCAATTTAAGGACTAACAACATAAGTTTAATACATTAACTTAACTTACATTAAAGTTACATTAATGTCACAAGGAAAACTAGTTTAGGGCACATTCCTAGGGTCCCATACCCCTAGGTAAATCAACTAAACACTAATTCACCACATAAGTATTAAAATAAAATAAACATATATCAAACACTTTGTAAGAAATAATATCATATCTCTATAAAGTAAAACTCCTTAATTGCATATACAAGGCAAAAATATATAAAAGGACAAGTTGAAATGTTGATTCTTGAAATTTGGTTAAGTGTAAAATTTCTTAAGAAATTCAAAAAAAAAAAATCTTTGTTTCATTCCTATGGGGTTGATACCTATCTCAAAAGGTGTAGGATGTATAACATAAAATGTAAGTTAAAGTATAAGAAAGGAAAATTATGCCACTTAAAAATTCATTTTATATTTTACACTACTGAAATCAGGCTCCAGAGATCAAAATCAGCCTATCTGGCTAAGTTAACTCTACTATTGCGCATTTGTTCATTACTCTTGCACTTATTTTTTTATATTCTTGCGCATTCATTTAGTATTACTATGCTTTCATTCATTATACCTAAGCATGTATTCAATACAACTATATTTTTGTGAATTTTTCTATAATGACACCTTTGTTTACCATTCCTATGCATTCATTCTACATGTTTGTGCATCTACTTCCTATTCCTGTGCTTGTTTTTCTATAGTTGCACTTTTGTCTATTCTTTCTGTGCTTTTGTGTAGTAGTGTTGCACTTTTGTTTTAAGGTGTCTCACAAGTTGTCAATGCAAAAATTGTGGAATATTTTTTTGCATTTGTTCAAGAATGCACCAAAAAAAAAGGAATGTAAGGAATTGAATTTCCAAGTTGATCTAGGCAAGTTTTCCCTATTTCCTAGGAATATAATTCATGACATTTCCTAGATGGCATATTTGGACTCCCCCCTTATAAATCTAGACAAGCATTTTACAATGATCACATAAAGTAGGATGTGAAATACTAAGTCTTAATGCACATGGAATTCTCTTGTTTCTACCAGGAACATGCTAGGATCATGCAACCACATCAAATAAATCAAGAACACATTGTTTTCATCATTCCTTCTACATCATATTTCTAGAATTATAAGTGAAGGAAAATGATCCTACTTGGATGTCTTGACTTGAGTTATTTGGTGATTGAATCACCTTATATCCTCTCCAAATCTCCCTATTGTAAACTACTTCCTTCAGGTTTTCTCCATTGTCTTCCAAATACTTTTGTAACTTGTCTTAGTTTCTATGTTCTGAGCATTTTCCTAGATTATGATTTCCTAAGTTTTTGATGCCAAATTCTTGAAACAATAGTTTTTCCTCCATTTTTTTAATGATTTTAACCCCCGAAAAAACCCCATATTTATAGGGGACTAGATGTCATTTGCATTGGTTGCAACTGGCATCCCCAAAGGTTTGATTAAATAAATAAAACCTTGAATTTTTTTTGATCCAATATCTAACCAATCACTATGTTGTCTAGGTTTTTATGCAATCGTCTCTCAAAGGATTCTTATGGCACAATGTTTAAGACACTCTTCCTTTATCCATGAGGTTAGGGCTTTAACTCCCATGATATTTTATTGTTTCTCTTTTCTTCTCTATCTCAATCAATTACAACTTATAATTTATCCCTTTTACATGGGTCCTTGAAGAAAACAATAGGTGAGATGGTAGATAGTGGGTTTGGTAGTTAGGGGGTCATGTGTTCAAGTCTCCAAAAAGGGTTATGGTGTGTTCCTCTTTTATTTTATTCAATTTATTTTAATTTATCTATCTACAAAATTAACTAAACTAAGATTCACCAAATAATGTATCTAAGCTAATGCCACACATATAACTAGTTGTGAATGTACATTTATTCAAGCATATATGTGTCCACCCATATATACTTGGATACATATACCTGATTAACTTATACAATATCATACGATTAAGATCACCCAAAAATCACAAAAAATATATTAATGTATCAAAGCACTATCTCAAGATCACAACCAAATGTAAAACCAACAATGTAAAATTCAAGTGTCGCAATACCAAAGGCAAAAATCCCAAAAGCTCCCCAATTGGTTGTTGACTCTCTAATAAGGTATTTTAAGGAAATATGTAACAAATGAATTTTCATAACCAAATTAATACACCTATTTAACTGATTTAAGAAGCAACTGATTCCATTTCACATGACAATGACTTCCATTAACTAAATTTAACTAGGATAACAAAACTGATTTCTATTCTAACTATAATTCATATTCAGTTGATATAACAGAATAAATAAATGAATACATTGCTAACATTTTAACCATTGCCAACTGAAAATATGTTCAGCTGAAAATAAAGCAACAACTATTTCTATATCAACTAATATATGCATTTAATTTATGCTACTAGAAAACTAAATTATCTATTTATTCTTCTATGGATTTAAAGGGTAAAAGTACAAAAAGAAACATACAGATATAATGGAGGAATTCCTTTATCATGTTGTTCAAGCCTCATAATTGGTGAGAGGAGAAGCATTGACATAGGCTTAACCTCCCAACCTTAGACCATACTTATCCCCACACATCCTAACTTAATAGAATGAACCTCGCTACCTCAGGATCGGGCTTGGGATGTTCTTAATTCCAACCATTAGAGTTACCCGGTGGTTTGAGTGCCCCATTAGTTATTCCTAAATAACTAAAGCTTATGGACAAACAAAAATATCTCATGATTGGCACATATGCCTATAACTACCTTGGCCAAGTATTTCAATTTGGGTTTGTAAACCCGATCTCCACCACTCAACTTGACAACAGATTTTATTATCAGGGCATGCATGAGCTATTATATATTTTTCATTACATAGTTATTTATATTTGATTTTGTTCTTGATTTTTGTAAATTATCTCCACCTCTTTACCATTCATGGCTTCTTTTCCAGTGAATCCTAGGGGCTTGAAGTTTATAACCATTTTATTTAAAATTACACCTCTTCACCTTCATGGCTTCTTTGCCAGTGAATTCCTCAGTGTTTATAATCTCATGAATAATTCTGATCATTATAACATGTTTATGAAATATTGTTATCAACACTTTTTATAGTTATAATTCAATCCCAAAAGTTGTTACTAGAATACAGTGGTAGAATTAATGATCTCAATCACTCACAAATTGCAATAGACTATTAGCAAAGTATTGTGGGTGCTTGTGCATTTGGCGTATAATCCAATGATGATAACTTGTGAGATCAAACTACATGATGGTTCTTTACTACTGGATGGATGGTTTCTCTTCTAATTAACAAAACAATGTTCAATTTTGTTACATAAATCACATAACACAAGCTGACTGTAGTCGATTTAAAATTCAAAGATGAAGACATCAATAATATGGAATACGAAGTAAAAGGTGACTTGTGTTCATGGAAAAAAATAAAATGAGAATGAAATTCTCCCACCTCAGCCAGAATTCCTATCGACAATCACCACACCTGTGGGTTTGAGACTAGGTTCACAGATAGCAGAATATTGGCAGAATTAATGGATGATTAGATTACAAATGGAATGGAAAGTTGGCAAGAACAATTTTATATGCTTATAAGAATCATATCAGTCATGGAAAGGAAGAGAGATATGACTTGGTTGGTTCACCACTTGCCTTAAAGGCTAGCCATGACTCTTCGACTACTTTTGGTTTCCAAGATATCTCATCAAATTCAAAACTCATTTCAAATTGAAAGATGGAGAAATGAGAAGGGAAAGAAATAAGGAGAATTTGAAAGGTTATGAACTTATTTTATTAATATAATATGCTCTTGTATATGTTAATGTGTGTATAAGGATGAGGTGACATCATTAGATTATTTAATTATAATTTATTGGTGCCATTTCATTTTTATATACATGTGTTCATATTTAAGTGTTTAGTATAATGATAAAATAAGAAAAAATTAATAATAAATCTTTAAAGGTATGAATTATATTTAAATTAGATTATTTTATGTTTCTTATTATATAGTTTTTCCTAATAGCTCATGCAGCCCTATAATGTAACCTATGGTCAAGTCCTCGTATCCTTTCCAAGGGAGTCTTAGGTCATACCTGTTGATCCTGATGACTAAACCAAATGACCATTCCATTCTAGTGATCCTGTTTAGCAATGCTTCCTCCATCTTCAATCTTCTCCTGTAATCACCCAAGAAAAAAATTCTTGCCAACACATTAATTCAAAAATATATTGATCGTTAATTCAAATCAAAAAATTACTAATCATCTAATGACAGTTATAGAGTACTAGTTATCTCATCAATGTCTATAATAACTAACTCATTTCACATGATCATGAAAGAAATAATTTTTTATCAGTTAATACAATGTATATAATTAACTAACTCATTTCACATGATCAAGAAAAAAATATAATCTATTAACAGTTGATACAATGCATATAATCAACTATCTCATTTCACATGATCAGGAAAATAAATATTTCATTAAACCAACATTTATGTTCAAATTAAAAATTAGGGAAAAATTTGGGATGTAACAACAACCAAAAATAAAACTACCAATGTAAAATTCAAGTGTCGCAATATGAAATTAGAGGCAAATATCCCAAAATATTCCCAATAGGTAGTTGACTCTCTAATAAGGTATTTAAGCTCAAACTGCCTATGTGGATCATGGTTCCATCTCCCCTTATAACAATAATTGGTTTGAGGATTTTAAGAAATTATTAAGACCTATGTAGCCAAGTGGAGTTTATGCGTGGTACTTGTACAGAGATGCAACAAACAAACACACACACACACACACACACACACACACACACACACACACACACACACACACACACACACACACACACACACACACACACACACACACAATAGGTTACCTAGGGTAGCTCAAATCCATATCATAATCATAACTAAAGACATCCATAAATAGTATGTTCAACCATAGCATGATAATGATGATGAATTATAATTCTAAGCAACATATAAGGCATGATCATGTTAGAAGTCTATTGAGAAAGTGAGATACTAAGGGGGGGCGGGGTGGGTGAATTAGGGTCTATACAACTTTTAACCTTCTAAATAATTATCAAACTAATAAATTTCACCACTAATCCTTATCTCATTAATATAACAAATCAAATAAATATATATTGCAATGATGTAACAAATCTAATCTACTGATCCTGACTATAAACATAAATGTAAAATGATAAACATATAACACAAAGATTTGGTTGCCCAGAAACTGTCCAAGGTGTAGGTAAATTGGGGTGGGGATGAGACCCACAAACTATCACTACTGCAGTAACAGAGTTTTCCTGTTAGGGCTACAATTTTGATCACTTTAGATGATCTACCCAGTGAGGGGTTTTCCCTGCTAAGAGTTTACAAGACATATTCAGTCTATCTTGATTAAATGATTTAAAAATTAAAAAAAGTAAGCAATTTGTTATGAGATTTACATAGGCATGTTAGGAAAAATCTATAAAGAGATTTACCTTGATTCAATCTACTAAAATATATCAGTACTTGATCCTTTGGTTAGCACTGCAATGCTTGATTATAGATATCCTCTTTCCATTATCTGATCCTTCTTTGATTTGATATAAATTTCTTCTACACTTCAATTCTCTACTTGGTCACACTACTTCACTTCACCTTCAAACTCTACTTAGGCATCCAAACATCACTTCTTGCACATACACTCTACATACTAAAATTAGGGTTTGAATCCTCCTTAAATAACCAATTAGAGAAGGATCTAGGTCAAGATCAACAATCAAAATTTCTCCCTTGTGCAGCTTAAACCTTCCAATATTTTGATTGGTTAGATACCTTTTATAATGATTAATGATCCAACTCATAACAAGTAATCATCTCCTTAAATTACTCCTTGATCATTAAATCATGCAGTAAGTTGGCTAAAAACTGTTTACCTCAATGTTTGTGCAATTCCAAACTAATATATCAAATTTGGTTCACACAGCTCATGAACACTTTGATGCTTGATCATGACTAGTTCTTCATGTTGTTCCTTGGCTTTTGAATGTTCAACATTCACTATATAACTTGACATGAACTTACTTTGTTTTGATCGGTACAAACTAACTTTTGTCTTACTCGACATAGGAACACTCAATGACCATCAAATTTCTCGGCAATAACAATTTCTTAGTCTTAAGTAAAATATGAACAAATCTAAATTTATTGCTCGACCTTAGAAAGGTTGAAGGCTATGTAGGTGGATGTAGCGCAGGTTTTGGGGTGAACCATGTTAAATTTGTGTATTTTTTTCTACATATAATTGTTTATTCTTATATTGTTTTGAATCTTTCAAACCTTAACACTTGATAGGATGGCTCAGCTATAGTGATGATTGACCAATGCTACCAAATAAATCACTAAGTGTTTGACACTAATAGATAACAAACTATAGGATCAACAATCTCCCCCTTTGACATTAGTGGAAAAAACACTTTGTCACAATTCAATGTTACATCCCAAAACTTCAAAAAATAGTGCTCCCCCTTAGATCATCACTCGGTCTTCATAAGGACTTCGAAAAACAATTGTATAACATATATATATATATATATATATATATATATATATATATATATATATATATATATATATATATATATATATATATATATATATATATATATATAATTTACACACTCTGTCTTCAAATTATTTTCAAAGAATAACACCTATTGTATTCATATCCTTATATATATATATATATATATATATATATATATTCCCCCTTATTTTTTGTCACTTATGGCTGTTGGGTTGCAGGGGTCAAACTATACTTATCCAAAAATGGTTTATGAAGTTTGATTATCATGGCTAGAGCATGATCCAAATCATTTCAGACTGATTCTAACAACTAAATCTTGATCTCTAGTGTAGAAACTAGATCAATTAAGATTTCAGCTGTTGAAAGATTTGGAGCTCTTTGTGCTACCTCCTTGGCTGATATAGGCTCTCTCTGCATAACCTCTAAGTGAGGTAACACAATTTTTTGAATAGAGACAAGTTTAGCCCTTATTCTTCCATCATTAGCCACTAGTTTAGCTAATCTACCTTGGGAAAATGTTAATTTATTAAAATAATTTAAACTAGAACTTGGGTCCATGTTTAAGGGATGTGTAGATGCTTTCAAATCTTCTTGCTCCCTATCAATAAATTTCTCCTTTATAAAGAATTCAACATCACATAACTTTTTGTAGGAAGAAAGAATATTCTTTACAACATATTCTATGGTATTTATTAAACTTAAAAAATGTACTTTCCTTATTGCAATCTCAGTGGAGACCTTTTCAAACTTTTTGGAACTCCACTCTATCATCTTTTCATTCACATCTACACCATCTTTATTGATCTCGTTAACAATATGAACTAATTGTGCTATTACAAGAGCATTCTCATCAAGATTTTTCTACATAAAATGCTTCAACAAAAATGTCCTTAATATCCTGTAGGACTTTTCTTTGTTGTTGCTCCCTTCAAATTTCTTCTTGTTTAGTTTTTCAAGTCAACGGATCTTGCAAAATTTACATCTATTCAAATATCAGATTGATAGCATCATACTTTAGAATGATAATGATCTCATCTAAGGTTATGGGATTTCTAGGTGACCTTTCTTTCTTCTTCAACATTTTCTTCTTTGGAGTGCTACTACTCGATAGTTCTAGCTGAAGTGAGTGTGATGAAACATCAACACTCAATCTCTGTGTCTCTCTTAATCCACTAGCATCTATGCTTGCTGAGACTGACTCCTTCTAAGTTAGAATCACCTATTGTTTAGATGTACTGTTAGGAACCTGTGTGTTCCTTCTGTTTATTTTGTTAGAGTAGAGTTGTTGGACGCATATGCTTTGTAAGTCGTCCCGTGAGTTTATTTTATTATCCCACATGCATAGGTAGTATTACTTTTCTAGATCGTACTCAGTATATAAGAATAGGTTGAGGCCCTTGATGGGTACGGACGAATTTATTGTATTGAGCTTGCTCAAAGGAGGTTACCCCCTCGAAGTGGCCTGCGATCAGTAGATTTATTTTGAGTTCTGCTATCACTTTGTATTCTGTTATTTCGAGCATTCTCACGATATTGCTATAAGGAGGTTCTTCTCATCTGGTATCAGAGCACTCTCTTGGGCTCGCTAGGTGGAAATTACATCAAATTTTTTCTGTCGTGGCCTTCAGGTTCCTCTCACTTCTAATATCTCTTGTTATTGCAATAACTCTTTTCAGTTGTTCTGTCTGTGAGTGAATTTTTTTAAGTCGACTGTTCAGAAAAAAAAAAAAAAAAAAAAAAAAAGAGTAAAATTTTTTCTGTTTTTTAGTCGTAGCTTCCTTGTTTGCTTTCTGTTTCTGCTCATACTTCCGCAGAACGTCTGCAATATCATTTCGCATACTTCCTTCCTTGGCGACCCAACCCCAAATTTTACATATCAAAGCCCTAAAACCCTCATTTATCTAATTTTAGGGTTTGCCCTATCTTTTTCACCTCTCATCCAATCGCCACCAAACTGAGCCACAAGATTCAATTCCTCATTTTGCTCCCTTATCCCTCTTGGACTGTTCGCCTCATTTCGCCTCCCTACCCTTGAAACCCTCATTTTTCTTTTTCCCTTGTCCCCAGATAGTCTCCCACCACCCGTCGAACACCCATTTCCTATATGAGTTTTACCCAAATCCAAGTTTGCCGTAACTAAAAAAGTTTTTGTTTCTCATCTTCTACCCATTTCAAAAAAAAAAAAAAAAAAAAAAAAAAAACCTTGTTTTATGGTTGTTACGCGTACAGGAGCAAAAATCATGGAAGAGGAAATTGCATCCCTCAAAACCAGACTTCAAGATCTGGATGACAAAATTTTGGGTCTTAACTTTCAGCAGTCAGCCATGAGCCGAAACCATTCAGGAGATACTGGGTCCTCTTCTGGCAATTTCCGTGGACCAAAGCTTGATTTTCCACGCTTCGATGGTTCTGATCCGACTGGATGGATCTATAGGGCCGAGCAGTATTTCAGCTTGCATAATACTTTGGATAACCACAAAGTCTCCCTTGCATCTTTTCATTTGGAACATGAAGCTCTTCAATGGTTCCGTTGGTACATCAAGGCTAATGTAGGCCCAACGTGGAGCGAATTGTGCACCCTCATTTTGGAGCGCTTTGGCCCTAGTTCCTTTGATGATTTCACAGGAGCACTCACTCAACTGCGTCAAACAGGCACTGTAAGAGAATACCAGACAGAGTTTGAAAAATTAGCTAATCACACAGAGGGCTTGTCTGATGAATTCTTCCGTAGTTGTTTTGTCAGTGGTCTGAAGGATGCACTTCGCTCAGAAGTCAAAACGTTTCGACCTACTACAATGATGGAAGCCCTTGGGTTGGCTAAGTTAGCGGAAGACAAGATTAGTGCTCTACAACGCTCCAGATCTAATTTTTTTCCATTCAGAAATACAGGTTCTCACAACCCTCCCGTCATACCAGCTCCCAGAACTACTCCGATCAAGCACTTGTCTGAAACAGAGATGCGAGTTAGGCGAGACAAAGGGCTTTGTTATAATTGTGATGAGAAATGGTCTCGGGGCCATAGATGTGTTCAGCAAAAGCTCTATCTCTTGGATGTGAATTCTCCACTGGAACTGGAAGAATATGTAGATGCTCAGGAAACAGTGGATGCTGAGGTTGAGCCTCACCAGCCTGAACCTCCTTCCCCAGAAGCTCCACCAGAGATATCTGTCCATGCTTTGGCAGGAGTCACTACTCCACAAACCATGCGGGTCCAGGGTTTCTTCAAGAAGATCCCTCTTACTATACTCATTGATTCTGGTAGCACTCATAACTTCATTGATCCACGCATAGCCAAATAGGCTGATTGCTTTATCCATCCCTGCTCTAGCTTTGAAGTCATGATTGCCAATGGGGGCACTTTACCTTGTAAAGGGAAATGTCGCAATGTGCGTCTCTCTATTGGAGATTATAACATGCGCTCTGACATGTTTGCCTTACCCTTAGGTGGCTGTGATGTGGTTTTGGGTGCCCAATGGTTACGCACTCTTGGCCCCATTCTCTGGGATTTTGCTGAACTTTGGATGCAGTTTTCAGCCGAGGGGCACCAACACACTTTGAAAGGCTTACAACCAGGGTCTTTCAGCATCATCAGTTCACACCGTATGGAAAAACTTCTTAAGAAGAATTCACATGGTGTCATCGCTCAGCTCCATTCCATTCAGATGCAGCCATCAGCAGTCTCTAGCACTCCTGCCGATCTCCAACACATTTTGGACAAGTATTCTGGTATATTTGCTGAACCTGTGGGATTACCTCCTTCTCGTCCAGAGGACCACCGTATTCAGCTCCTTCCTGGCAGTGTTCCGCCCAACGTCAGGCCCTACCGCTACCCATTTCATCAGAAGACCGAAATCGAGATACTTGTCCGTGACTTACTGAAGCAAGGTATTATTCGCCCTAGTACCAGTTCCTTTTCTTCTCCAGTTCTGCTTGTTCGCAAAAAAGATGGGTCATGGCGACTCTGCATTGATTTCCGAGCACTTAATCATCTCACTATAAAGGACAAGTTTCCCATTCCAGTTGTTGATGAACTTCTTGATGAACTTCATGGGGCTCATTTTTTCTCCAAGTTAGATCTTCGTTCTGGGTATCATCAAATTCGAGTTAATGAGGAGGATATACCTAAAACTGCCTTCCGCACACATGATGGTCACTATGAATTTTTAGTCATGCCCTTTGGCCTCACGAATGCTCCTTCAACATTTCAGGCAGTGATGAATAACATATTTCGACCATACCTCCGGAAATTCATTCTGGTCTTCTTTGATGATATCCTCATATATAGCAAAACTTGGGCTGAGCATCTCCATCATCTGAAGCTTGTCTTGCAACTTCTCTCTGATCATCAACTCTGTGCAAAACTATCTAAATGTGTGTTTGGCCAGGAGGAAGTGGAGTATCTCGGGCATATTGTTGCACACCATGGAGTGCGGGTGGATCCTACAAAAATAGATGCCATGAAAACTTGGCCGCATCCTAAAACTCTCAAGAGCCTTCGGGGTTTTTTGGGGTTGACTGGCTACTACCGCAAGTTTGTCAAAGATTACGGGAAAATTGCAGCACCATTGACAGCTCTGTTAAAAAAGGATGCCTTCTCCTGGACCCCTGTTGCTGAGACTGCATTTGAACAACTGAAACAGGCTATGTGCAGTACACCTGTTCTCGCGATGCCAGATTTTTCCAAACCCTTCACTATTGAGAGTGATGCTTGCGGCAATGGATTGGGTGCTGTTCTCCTGCAAGATGACCATCCTATTGCGTTCACTAGCAAAGCCCTCTCTGGTAAGAATCTAGCCCTCTCTACTTATGAAAAAGAAATGATGGCTATTTTGCATGCTGTACAGAAGTGGCGGCCATACCTCTTAGGGAGTCATTTTTGCATCAGAACCGATCACCACAGTCTGAAATACTTCCTGGAACAACGGGTATCCTCTCCTACACAACAGAAATGGGTCAGCAAACTCATGGGGTATGATTATGAGATCACCTACAAGAAGGGTAAGGAGAATATTGTGGCAGATGCTCTTTCTCGCACATTTGATAATCAAGCTTCCCTTTCCGCTATTTCTAAGCCCATTCCCAATTGGTTAGCGTCTGTTCAGCAGGGCTATGATAGTGACTCTTCTTTATCTCAAATCATTCACCAGCTAGCCAATAATCCTTCTGCTATACCACATTACTCTTGGGATGGTGCTTCTCTTCGATACAAGGGTCGGCTAGTGCTTCCTCAGAACCCAGCTCTACATCAGGCTATTTTTTATGAACTCCATGCTTCTCCTTCAGCAGGGCACTCAGGCTTCCTCAAAACTTATGAGCGAGCAAGGAGAAACTTCTTTTGGAAAGGAATGAAACAGACGATTCAACAGATGGTGGCTGAATGTGATACTTGCCAACGCCACAAGGGTGAAACGACCCTCCTTCCTGGCTTGCTCGAACCATTGCCCATCCCTACACGGATTTGGACTGATATTTCTATGGATTTCATTGAAGGGCTTCCTAAATCTGGTGGCAAGACAGTGATCTTGGTTGTGGTTGATCGTCTCTCGAAATATAGTCATTTTTGTGCCCTCAGCCACCCCTATACTGCCTCCTCTGTTGCCCAAATCTTCATGGACCAGATATTTCGTCTTCCTGGACTCCCTTCTTCCATTGTCTCTGATCGTGATGCAACTTTTACCAGTCATTTTTGGACTGAACTGTTTCAGAAAATTGGCACCAAACTGAAGATGAGTTCGGGCTATCACCCACAAACTGATGGTCAAACGGAAATTGTCAATAAATGCTTGGAAACTTATCTTCGTTGCTTCACTTCCGAACAGCAACATCAGTGGGCCAAGTGGCTCCCTTTAGCTGAATGGTGGTACAATACCTCTTACCACACTGCCTCTAAAATGACTCCATATGAAGCAGTCTATGGTCAGGCACCTCCAGTGCTCCTTCCCTACACTCCCAACAGCTCACCAGTCCAGGCAGTTGACATAGTTCTCCGCAGCAGGGATCAGATTCTTCGTACCTTATAGGATAATCTTCACATGGCCCATAATCGGATGAAACAGCAAGCAGATCAACACCGTTCTGAGCGCTCATTTCAAGTTGGGGATATGGTTTTTCTTCGTCTACAGCCATACAAACAATCCTCCCTAAAGCTGAAAGGGCGTCATAAGCTGGCCCCAAAATTTTATGGGCCTTATCAGGTTCTGCAGAAGATTGGTTCAGTTGCTTATAAACTGGAACTTCCTCCTTCTTCCCGCATTCATCCAGTTTTTCATGTTTCTTGTCTAAAGAAAGTTCTGGGTACCACTGTCAGAGCACAAACTACTCTCCCTGAAATGGATACGGAATGATCCATTATCCTGGAGCCGGTAGCAATCATTGACCAGCGCACTCGCCAGCTTCGCTCTCGCTCCATCTCTGAGGTCTTGATTCAGTGGCATGGCATGCAACCAGAGGATGCTACCGGGGAACCCCTTCTTCAGATTCAACAACAATTTCCACACCTTAAGCTTTGAGGACAAAGCTTTTTTCTAAGGGAGAGGGGATGTTAGGAACCTGTGTGTTCCTTCTGTTTATTTTGTTAGAGTAGAGTTGTTGGACGCATATGCTTTGTAAGTCGTCCCGTGAGTTTATTTTATTATCCCACATGCATAGGTAGTATTACTTTTCTAGATCGTACTCAGTATATAAGAATAGGTTGAGGCCCTTGATGGGTACGGACGAATTTATTGTATTGAGCTTGCTCAAAGGAGGTTACCCCCTCGAAGTGGCCTGCGATCAGTAGATTTATTTTGAGTTCTGCTATCACTTTGTATTCTGTTATTTCGAGCATTCTCACGATATTGCTATAAGGAGGTTCTTCTCATGTACCACCTTCTCTAGTCTTAGATTGTGTAGAGATTTCTACACTCATCTGTGTCTTTGTTTCATTCTACTTCTACCCTTGTACCTCAGTCATTGTAATATTTTCTAGCCTTGTATCCTTGTTTCCCTCAATAAGAGGTCCTAATACTGGTGCTTGGATCTCACCAATAGTAGAATTATCTACTTGTTCATTATATGTATCATCTTGACTCTCTATGGTCTAATCAACCTTAATAGTGTCTTCACCTTTCTTCTCTTCAATTGCTGATCCACTCTATTCCTTGGCATCAATAACCAAAATCTTTTGTTACATTCATTTAAATTGGTCATTGAAGTCAACAGTAACAATAGGTATCTTAGTGATTGTTACAGTTACCTGTTGCCCCATTCCTTGCTCTCCAATCTTAGGATATTCTTTAATTTTAACTAAAACTAGATTGGATGTATCAATAAACACATCTTTGATAGATTTTGGAGCTTGGTCTTCATGTTTTGACTCAGATGATATTATCTCTTTTGACTTAGATGACACTTGAGTCACTTCAGGAGTCTCATCCTCAATGGTACTGCCTCTATCTAATTTAACTTGTCTCGAGTCATCTTTTATATAGTTTCTATAAATTGTTTTGCATCACTATACATATCTTCTATATTATCCAACTCAATTTTCTCATCTTCTTTCTCTACTTCTTCAGTTGGTGCTAGCGATCCAAACACTTTCTTCCATATCAACTTGTTTTCTTGAATTACATCTTCAATTTTATTTCTCAAAATTTTGTAAGCCCTTGTCTTGGGCACAAAATTGTTGGCATAATCCCTTAGGGCTCTATTGTTGGAAATATGGCTAGGTAGATGCATGAGTGTTGTCATTTATGGAAATAGATATTTTTGATATTTCATGATATTATTAGAGTTGGAAAATTGTCTAAGTGTGAGATAGTTTGCAGTAGTACAGAGAAAAATATGGTATGTACAAATAACAAACATCAAGTTAGCTTATGCACAATTGAGGATCAATAGTTGACAATGTCATGATGACATATGTTAGTGTGTAGACCTGTACAGACAATATGGTGCAAGTTACAATCAAAATACTAGTTCAGGTACTTAACAAAGAAGAAAAAAGCATATCAAAGAATTGGATTGTACGACTTAAGAAATTATTTTAGTGACAAAATAATTACTAAGTCATGATGGGTGATATCCTAGATGTTTACCCTAAGTAATTTATATATTTTGTCAAGCACATGAAAGAATTAAGCATAAATGAGAAGAGATTTAATAATTTGCGAGATAGAAGTAAAGATCATATCTTGCATAGATTATGCATGAAAAGTATGTGATGCCAATGATTGTGAAGCAATCTTAAATGATATGTGAACCTTATGTGATGCAAAATATGATGTATGATTAGAGAAAGTGTGAGATGAAATAATAAGACAATATTGTATGTATAACTACTCTTGTGAAGAAACTAAATTGTATATTGCATGTTAAGCTAGTGAGCTCTTCTTGCATACATTGTATTTGATCTACCAACTCCTAATAGGGTTGAAGGAACTCCTAACAGGGTTGAGTATTTTAACAAGGCCTAGTCCTCTAACAAGGACTCAAGACACTATATGTATTTCATAGACTCCTAATAGGGTAAATATCCTTAACATGATTCTTTTGTTTAGTGCATCATCTTGTGGGTATCATCCCCATAGGGGTTTTCCCTTGGTCATGGTTTCCCTAGTTAACAAATAATGAGTTCATGAGTTCTCTTTATATATGGTTATATTTACTATTAAACATTGTTGGTTTACTTCCATATACTAGTTATAAAGTAATTAACAAATTAGTTGTGGGAAAATTTTTGTAGAATAATGATTCACCCCCCTTCTCAGTATTATATATTTATAACATATAGATATATGCATCTTCCCTAAATCTTGCATTATTTCAGCTAAAGTTGTTTCTCTTATTTGTATCTCAGTAGAAAATGGCCATTTCCATTTTGAATCCATCTTATTATATAACTCTTGTGGTAGAGCTTTTCCTAGCTCTATAGGAGTATACTTCAAATTTATCATCATGCCAAGACCACTTGCTCTACTTTTTCTTTATCACCTTTATCTAAAGAATCACATTTTACATGTTTGAATCCTAAAAGACTTGCTAAACCTCAAATGTTTTCACATAACTTTACAATATCTTGAGGAGCCTACTTGGGTATAATCTAAAATTTACTCAAGATTTCCAAATTTAGTTCTTTCTTCTTCATCCTACTCCTCTTCATCATTAGGCTTCACAATTAGATTCCTCCTCTGTCTCTTCTTTTGAACATGGTCAGTCTCTTTAGCCTTTGGTTTCCTTTCCTTAGTAGTCTTTCCCTTTGCTAGCTTCACAATCTTAATTTTTTTTTAATTAGGCACAAAAACTATAGGAGATGCTTCCTTTGATCCTTTTCTAGTTACTCATTTATGAGAATTAGGTGGATTAACCACTTTCTTCAAGCTTCTCTTTAACTTTGGATTAACAATGATTATCTTCTTGCCTTTTGGTGCTTGAGGATTAACAACCACATATTATTTTCCCTTGGATTCATTATCTTCATCTTCTTCTTTACTCTCTTCATCTTCCCCATTTCCTTCTATTATATGTAGGGGTGCCTCACCAAGTTTGCCCTCCAAATCTTCAATAATTTTATTTCTATTTTGATCCATCTTTGGAACCTTGGTTTGCATCATCATCTTGATCTTTTCAGTTTCATATGTGCCAAATGACTGGACATTCTTGTCCATTTTTTTTGATAACAGTGCTATCACTACTACAAACATTTCATCAACATTAACTTTGTATGGCATAGGCTACCATGCAACTCTCGACATAACTGGTTGAGCATAGGTGTAGTCAGTGTCAACCACAAAAAAATGTGATCATAATATTGATCCACAACTGACTTTGGGATTCTCAACCCGTTCTTCATCTTCCCCTTGAACTCATCAAAATAACCATCCAATTTTTTTTCAAAATTCTCACCTAATTGCTCAATGTAACCATTAATCTGCTTGCTTATAGGCTTGGATTTATTCCATACTACTTTACTAATGGCGGGAAATGAATTTTGTACATAAAAGAATATGCACAAAAAAAGTGAGCCAACCTTACATGAAGTGTTCTTTCCTTTCCTTATGGCTTCCAAATTCTCTACCAGTTGAATCAATTGCAACTCATCTAGATCTTAGTTGTGGTCCTTTTTGATAATCTTGTAACCTAAATCAACAACTACATAGGGTACACGATTTAGTTAGCTTGACTGATAGAACTTAGGATTGCTAACTACAAATTCTATAACATGATCATTAATGCCATCAATTGACATCCCTTGGCCATTTAACCTTTTTCTATCCTTCTATCACATTCTTGGCTGGGCATTTCATGGTATTCACATGATCTAGGACAATGCAGCCAATGACTTGTCGAATGATTGATTTTGTTATCTTTACTGGCCCATTCTCCAGCCATAACTTTATATCATGATTTTTTATTAAAATTCTTTTGATCCATTCAACCTTAAATTATTTTGGGAATGCTAGGGCACGTGTAAGCCCTTTCTCAAAAACTACCTTGTTCTCTTCCTTCAGAACTCCATTTTCACACAATTTATCATAAGCATTCCTCAATTCAAAATCTTCAATTTATCCTATCTTGCACATGTAGTAAGATTACACTTCTTGTACTATCATAACACGTAGAGGAATATATGGCAATGTGCTAGATGCATCTCAACCATCATGATCTCAGGATAGGCTTTGAACTTAGGTAGAGAGCATGCACCATTTCTTATAGTTTGTGCATTTCTATCCTTCAATGCCTCCATTCCACTCATAGATGTAGTATATTTCATCTTGAACTAGGGTTTTGAAACTTTTAAAACATTCTCACAAAACAACCAAACTTAGTTCAAAGAAGCTTCACAAACTTTACTTACATCTGCTCACTATTACTGATGACATGCACAAGATCTTTGCAAACTTCTCACAAATTGCTCTGAATTTCCCTTAAATCTCTCTCCAAAGTTGAAATTAGTGGGTGGGTGAAGAAATTAACATAAAATTTACTATATACCATCAAACAATCAAAATACCCTTGTATTTATTATTCTGTGCATATAGTAGGTATACACATAGTGTATAACAACGGTCTCAACATTCAAAGACAACTTGGCATTCATTCTTAATTCACTAGCTCAGTCAATATACCCACTCAATCTCAAAACCATTCTAGTTCACAATCATAGCTCGATCAACATTGTGACTTAGTCACTACAGGCATCAATACTAATGCTCGACATTGACTACTCTTTAATTCAATATATGTACACTAGCTCGATTCACATTTTATAACTATCCTCATGCATCTTATCTCATGCAGATATGGACTTTAGCTCATTACATATTATGAATTGATGTATGATAAATCATTTAAAATAAATTCCCTCACATACCTTCTTTACTTAGTTTGAGGTAGTGTGATCACCTGATCCATTGGATTGGGTGACCTCAACATCACAATTCACATTGTTGTTGCCTTCTTCCTTCTTTTATCCATTTTTGATTCATCTCATTCATTTTCTATTATACATCAAATTTTCCTTTTCTTTTGTTTTGTTCATTGCTAGGTGCTTGTGCTCAGGTCATGTAATTCTTTCTCATATGTCCAATCTTGTGACAACTATAACAAACTAAAATTTCATTCATCCAACTCTTGGATTTTCCTCTGAAATGTAACCTGATGCAATTTAATTTAACATGACCATACTAACCACATAACTAACAACTATACCATGTTTTTTAATCCCAATTGACATTGTTTCCTTTCTTAGGTGCATTTTCTTTCTTCTTGGGAGTCTAGCTTGGTTTAGCATCTAATCTACATTCTTGAGCTTTATATCCATACTTCTAACAATTGTAGCAAAGACCTTGAAATCTAGGTGCAACTAATGTATTTCTATCTTTGGATCTACACCCATGTACTTTATGTCCTTGCTTCTTGAAATAAAAACAATTACCAATAAATTTGGGCTTACAGTTTTGCTTACAAGTCTTGTATTTTTAAATGTTTGTTGTATGGCCTAGCTTTCCATAATGATAGCATGTAGGTTTGTTCTTTGAATTTGCATTTCTTTTTTCTCCACTCTTTGATGATTCTCCTTCCTCACAAGATGGTAGGTGATTAATATAACCTAGTCTAGATGTGTCATGTGGTCTTCTTGTGATCTCATCAACTCTTCATAATATTTCATAGATTCTTTAGGTTTTTTCAACCTTTTAATGAATTCCTTCTCATGTTTTAGTTCATTCCTTAGATGCTCATTCTCATAATTTAGATTAGAAATATCCACATATTTTCTATTGAACTCTTGAGTTGTAAGGAGTAGCCTGTTAGCCATGTCAAACTAATTTTGAGTAAGCCTTTTCACTTCACTATTTTTCATCAAGTCTTGTGGATATATAATCTTTATCCTCTTTAGATTTATTTTTCTATTTAGTCACTCCACATAATATTATTGAATGGATTTCATGTTCTCTCTTTAATGCTCTTACCTCTTTGTTTAGTGTGTTTTTATTTTGCAATAGATCTACTATTTTTGCATCACTCTCATTGGAATTTCCATCAACAAGTAAACCTTCAGTATCTTCTTGATATTTTGTATCATTCTACATGATTGCCATGTTTTTTCTTTTCTTTAGGGATTCCCTCAGTTCTTTTCTTGTCGATTCAAGTTGCTGTAGTATAAGCTATATCTCAAGCTTTTGGTTTTCAATCCTAGCTTGTAGGCCTCCATCTCCAGTATCTTGTATCTCAAGTGGTTAAGCTTATTTTGAGAGAACAAAGCTTTGAAACTAATTGTTGGAAGTATAATGGGAAAATGAGATACTAAGAGGGGTTGGGGGGGGGGGGGGGAGGTGAGTCATGATCTATAAAACTTTTAACCTTCTAAACAATTATTAAACTACTAAATTTCACCACTAGCCCTTATCTCATTAATATCACAAATCACATAAACATATATTTCAATGATGAAATAGATCTAATCTACTGATCCCAACCATTAACATAAATGCAAATGATCAAAAAATAACACAAAGATTTGGTTACCCAAAAACCCTCCAAGTTGAAGGTAAAACTAGGGTGGGGATGAGATCCACAAGTTTTCACCACCATAGTAACAAAGTTTTCTTTTTAGGGCTACAATTTGATCACTTCAGATGATCTAACCTATGAGGGGTCTACCCTACTAAGATCTTACAAGACTTATTTAGTCTACCTTGATTAAAGGATTTAAAACTTACAAAAAAATAAGCACCTTGTTAGGATATTTATATAGGCTTTTGAGGACCACTCTATTAAGAGATTTACCTTGATTCACTCTGCTAAAATGTATCCATACTTGATCCTTTAGTTAAGACTATAATGCTTAATTATAGATCTTCTCTTTCCATTGTTTGACCCTTCTTTGATCTAATAAACTTTGTTCTATACTTCACTACTCTACTTGGCCACACTTCCTTGCTTCACCTTAAAACTCTACTTAGGAATCCAAACTTCTCCTCTTGTGCATACACTCTACATACTAAAATTAGGGTTCAAATCCTCCTTAAATAACCAACTAGAG
Source organism: Cupressus sempervirens (assembly GCA_028749045.1). Lineage (NCBI taxonomy): Eukaryota > Viridiplantae > Streptophyta > Pinopsida > Cupressales > Cupressaceae > Cupressus > Cupressus sempervirens. The sequence goes on from CM053787.1 coordinate 966,496,709, forward strand.
AAGGTTATAGATCAAGATCAATGATCTAGATTTTTCCCCTTTTGCTACTTAAACCTTCTAATTTTATGATTGGTTAAATACCTTATATAGGGATTAATGATCAAAATCAAAATGCATAACTAACTCCTTAAATTACTCCTCAATAATTAAATCATGCAATAAGCCAGCCAAAAACTATTTAGCTCAATGTTTGTGCATTTGTAAACTAATATATCAAAAATGGTTCACTCAGCCCATGAACACTTTGATGCTTGGTCATGACCGATTCTTCATGTTGTCCCTCGGCTTCTAAATGCTTGACACTCACTGTATATCTCAACATGAACTAACTTTATGTTTCTTGGGACAAACTGACTTCTATCTTACTCAACATGAATACGAACACTCAATGACCATAGAATTTCTTAGCAACAACAATTGTTTAGTCTTAACTAAAATATGATCAATTCTAAATATATTGCTCAACCTTAGTATGATGACTTGGTTACATTGATGATTGAACAACATTTCCAAAAAAAATGACTAAGTTTTTTACACTAATAGACAAAAAACTATAGGGATCAACAGATCCAAGGTATAGATTAAATATTATATTTAAAGTGTACATTTAATCTTCTAAGAACATTATATTGAACATGATCAAATGCATAGAAAGTCATAAACAACATTAGAAAGAAAGGAAATGTATGTTAATGGTAGGAGTGTTTCTAGTCATAAGAATCTAGTTCATTCAATTACCTTTACAAGGTTTCTAGGTAGATATATATTATTACGTTATTGAGTGTTTGAAGGTTCTTGTAGTTTTATTTATGCTAGTGTTTGTCAAGATATGAAATTAAGGTGTATAAGAGATATAGTAATATTCTAAAACAACTCAAGAATACTTAAACTATCCCTAACTCTACTGAGAGGGGTATTACATCCTCCACCCCTAAAATTTGACTTACTCCTACAAGTCATCATAATCATGTTAGATTGGTTACCTACTTAAGATAGTTTGTCTATTCACACCTAAGTATAGCTCCATCTTAGGAATCAAATTTCTTATAAGAAGATTTCAAATGTGTACTTGTATTTGTGTCTAGTTTCCATGTATTAGTTTTCTAAAATTTCTTAGTAAGATTCTAGTGTTTTTACTTCCTTCACTAGACCTTATGGAAAATCCTCTTTTCTTAGCAATACTTAAAATTATGTTCCATGTATTTAATGCAACTTATCTAATCAATTTTATTTTTCCTAAGTCCCTGTGTTGAGAAATTAAATGAATGAAAATCCATAAGTAGGTATTCATAATTAAACAATTTTAATCCTATACTTCTATGCTATCTTCTTTATTTACAATTTCCTTAAATGAACTTTAATCTCTTAGTTATCAAAGGTAGATAGGATAACCTCAAATTTTAGTTATTTCTCTATGCTACAAATTATAATAGTCATGTACTTCTACAATTAATCTTATAGAGAAGCTTAATCTATTAGGTTAGAGGTTACTTATTTCTATTTAAAACATAAGCTATGACCATTTTAGGAAGTCTTTGATTTTATAATTCTCCCAGGTGTTTAGTTGGTCAAGAAGGAGTTTTTTCTTTTATCTTTTCTATTCATTAAATATAAAAAATCCCTTGGTGGGATAAACCTTTCTAATCTATGTTCATGGTTGATTGTCTTATTGTTGATTTCATTTTGGTTTTGAAATATGAGTGATAATACATTTAAAGTCATTACTTAACATTACTTAGTGCATGCCGAGTAAGTAGTGCATGTCAAGCATAAGTTATCAGATAATGCATGTCAAGAAAGATATATAGAATGTGATGAGTAGATAGTTAGTGTTGAGTTACTCTAGTGACAAGAAAGTTAATACATTTTGAGTGATTCAGATACCAAGTGAATAGTGGATGTTGAGTCAGTCAGAGGCCATATTACAACATTGAAGATATAGTGGATGCTGAGCTTCAAAGGCTTCAAGTACCGAGTGTAGTGTAAAATGAATACTAACTATTAAATGAAATCATGTACAAAACTAAATAGTTAACACCTAAGATAGGACCAAGGTTATCACCACAAAAGGAAGCAAATCAAGAATGGTAGGCTCCTTATGGTATAACCCATAATGAAGTGGATGTGTCCCTGATGGGAGGGGATGTATGCTCACATGATCAAGCTTCCAAAGGATGGGGGTTTTTACCAAGTGTGTGTATGGATGAGGGTTTAAAAAATGGGGGTATGGAGGGATTTGAACATTATGATGGTATTTTGGTAGTTTTTAGGCTCTCAAAATAGCATTATAACTTTGCATGAAAAGTGGATGATCTTTTTGAAGGGAGAGGGTTTCATTTATAGGTCAAGGGGTAGAGAAATGGATGGTCAAGATGCAAGGATGGAATGATGGTGAGGGAGGGTTAAGATGCACTCAAAGGGAAGCACAAGGATTGTGCTTGTTTAGGGCCAACATGAGAGTTACAATTGTCACAAGGAGGATGAGTGTGAGAGGATAGGATAAGGGTTGGTCAAGGGAGTAATGAGGGAGTTTGAGTATGTAAGAGGGGTGTAAGAGTCATAAAATGGGATGTAAGAGTCATAAATGTTGGAGGGTGAGGGTGAGGATGAGTTTGTTGACTTTAGCTTGGGTTAGCAAGTCTTAATCCTTGCTTAAAGTTGTACACATGTTTAGGAGGGGGATTAGGCTTAGTTTGGAAAGGGGATTAGGGGGCAAGTGGCCTAGCTTTGATAGGATGGGTTAGTTAGGTGGCTAAGTGAGGTTAGTATGGGTGAATGGGTTGGATTAGGGGTAAAGGTTGGGTTTAGGGATGTTTTAGGGGTTTAGATATTTTACTACATGATTTATTTAATAAAATGGGTATATGGGATTAAATTAAATAGATTTGAGAATTTACTTAATTTAATAGAGGAATACGGATTTAATTGATAAATTGATTTTGGGTTATCATTTGATTTTATCAATTGGACTATAGTTAAATAAATAAATAAATAAATTAGGGGATGTTGATTAATTAATTAAATAGTAAATATTTAATCAATAATGTTCTAGAAGATGACTAAATATGATTACCTATTTGTGTAATTAGATTTAGGTGTCTACATTTTGCCCCTCTTTGACATAGTGTTGGAACAACACTATTTCAAAGAAGTTTGAATATAAATGACATGAAGAAGATTTCTTAAAATAACATGGTTGCCCCATTTTTGAGTAGAAGAGGAGAGAATGGACTAGGTGATGTCCCCTCAAGAAGGTGGTAGGGAGATAAGGTGAGGTGTGATAGCTTCTTGAAAAGTATAAGAATCAAGGGCGAGTAGGAGGACTAAGAGTGGCTAAGAGAGGGGTTTTAAGGAAGCTCATACTCTCACTATGGGAGAATGATACAAAGGAAAACCTTGTGCACAAGGATAAGTGATGGGTAAGAACAATATTTAGAGGGGGAGGGGGAAGGGTGATTGGTTGTTTTGAAATTGAGTTTAGGGAAGTGATTGGGAAGATGGCAGGGTTGGGGAGATTATGATTCTAGGAGTAGGGTTGGTGATGACTAAGATTATGATTGATGTAGGAGCTATGATTATGATTGATGTAGGATCTAAGATTATGATTGATGCATGAGTTATGATTATGATTGATGCATGAGTTATGATTATGATTTGATGCAGGATTGGATACTGTGGGATTGATAGATTGGCTAGATCATGATGGCAGGATTAATTGGATGGGATGCTTTGATAGGATGGGATTCTTGGATAGGATGGGATGCTTTGAGAGAATGGAATTCTTGGATAAGTTGGGATGTTTGGGATATCTAGATAGGATGGAGGTGTGAAGTAATCCATTGAAGCTTGAGCATGGGAGTGTTCCAAAGGGGAGCACCACCATGTAGGTGAGCACTTATTTTGATATAGGAATATTGGGGATATGACAAGCTTATTAAGAACATCAAGGCCTATGTACCAATATTTCATGAGACAGATGTAAAACAAATACATGAGGATTGCCCCAACATCACACATGAATCTTAGAATAATTAGAGTGGAAATGATACTGGGTAACCCAAAAGCAAATGATATTTCCCAAGTGCACCATGTAACCACAAGTGATCACATGTTTGGACTATGCAAGGGTCATATCTAATTGACTCACAAGTAGAAAAAAAGAAGATGAAAGCAAGATCAAAACCTTGCTCTTGAATTTCCCCATTTTCAGCACACCATGATATAGAAGATTGTGATGACCTTAAGGAGGGAACAACCCAAATTGAATGGAAGAGATGCATGAAGAACCAAACTTGAAATCCAAAAAAGAAAATAAATTGAAAGAAAATGTGAATCCATGCAAAAATAACCTTTTGCCAAAGAGATTGTTAGGACTGGATACTGATGGACCAAGATTAGATGAGAGAAAGGATGCATCCTGCAAGGATCTATCGGTAATATCGAGGACTAGGATGAGTTAGGCAATCAATTTTTTTTAGGACAACATTTTGATGACAAGGGATCTCATATGAGGATTCGCTAAAGCATCTAACCAAGATAAGATCGATATGAAATCAAGCATGAACTGAGATGAAGAGATGAGAGATATACAATGGGATCAAGTGAAGGACTGACATACACAGATTATACAGTTGACAGAACAAAGTACGCATAAGGGATTACCACACAAAATCTCAAAATGATAGGATATCAACAAGAAAGATAAAGATGAGAAGATAGTAGATAAAAATATTGGGATGAGGAGATAGAGGGGAGGAAAAGATCAAGATGAGAAGATAGTTTGTGAAAAGCTTAAGATAGTAGGAGTAAAATGCCTAGGATGAGGAGATAGTGGATAAAAAATGGATTGATGGTGGATATGGTGATATGGATAAGGGAATGATATACCTGAAGATAGTGGGTGGGAAAAATGTATCCAAATAATGATGATTGGGGTGTGACCAAGGCTAGAAACAGGGTTGGAGAGAACATTAAGAAGGTGATTAGATGAGTTGAAAGATGTGCAATGGGATGGTGCAGTGGATGGTGGATTTATAGGAGCATTAGGATATGAATGGACGACATTGGGGTATATGGGGATAGCCTAGAACTAGATACCAATGACAAGGAATGTACTAGGTGATGGATAGAGGGATAGATGGTGGGAAGTGCAAGGATAGAAGAAAAAGGTATGACTGGTAGAAGGTTGGATAGAGGAATGTGAAAAAATAAGGATTGGGAGATGAATGGTTCTAGGGATGACAAGATCAAAAAAAGGGCTAGAATGAGGGGATGGAAAGATGGAAACAACATGATATCCAAGGAATATAGTGCCCCCAGTTATATGCTATATGTGAGGAGGTTTTATAAGGGGTGGGATAGGATGGAAGATTGGTCAAAAAGAGGATGAGGGAGATGGATGGAAGCTAGGATGTGAAAGGTGAATAAGGGAGGGAAGATAGGGGACAAATATGTTTCATGGATGAGGTTTGAAAAAGAGGAGGTGGAGGGAATCATATGGAATGAAGAGTGGGTGGATAAAGGATAGGTGGATACTAACTTTGATGGGAGATGGATGTCAAAAGGATGACCAAAAGCATGTATTTGGTGGTAGACTTTATTTTTACCAAGAACCAAAGGAGGATGGTGTGGTTGGTATGGTGGGGTGAGATGGGTATGGTGGGTGATGGAAAGTGCCCCCAAGTGTGAAGAGCATTTGGATGTAGGGATTACACATGATGCTTGTTTGCCAAGTTTTCATCATGGTACTTATCAATGGCACTTGAATTGCCAAGTTTTCACTAGTGGATGATTATTTATTTATTTATTTATTATTATTATTATTATTTTACTTGTTCGATGCATTTTTACTCATATATGTTGGTAGGAAGGGAGGGAGTTGAAAAGGATTGGTTTATACAAGTATAATGATGGGTGAGAGTTGGCAGGTAAGGGGATGGGAAAGACATGAGGCTTGTGGGTAAATGAATGAGGAAAATGGAAAGATCATCATTGGCACACATCATGAAAGGTGATGAAGTAGTGGGAAAGATGGTATTGAATGAGGTGAAGGAGAAAATAGAGGAAGATAAATATAAGGACTAACAATGAAGTTGGAAGATGGAGGATGTGAATTTTAGGATAAGAAGCATATGGACTAATAGTGGATTGGGGGGATGAAGGATGTATATATGGGAATTTGGATAATGGATGAATGGATGAGGCTTTTTAAGTAGCATGAATGAATACCAATTGAGAATTTTATTTGAGATGCATTTCTTGTATGAGCATCTTGGGTATCCACATGATTTTTGACTTTTGCAGCTTGGGACTTTGTGGCCTCTTGACTTTTTCTTTGATTGGGAGTAAATGTTTCACGTTTAGAACATGCATTTTAGAAGGGACATGTTGAAACTTGGATTTTTGTGAATTTGTGGATTTATGCTTTATTATTTTGGCATCCAAAATGCTTCTATTAGCCATGGTATGGGAACAAGAGTATGAATTATATGGAGGGATTAGGGATGGAGTGATAGGGTTTGAAGGTTGGAAGGGATTCAAGGAGGAGTGTCTTTGATGATCTAGCTAGTGGATTTGAGGGGATGAAATGATGGATTGGAATACAAGATATGGAGGCATACAATTGCACAAAATGGATGGAGGGAATGAAGGATATGGGCCTAAAATAGATGGAAACAAGGAAGGAGTAGGTCCTAAGGTAGATGGAGGAGATAAATGATTCAAATAAGGTATATAAGGACCCAAAATGGATGGAAAGGATGGGGGATTTAGATAAGGGATATATGGACCCAAAATAGATGTGGAATAGGCTGGATGGGAACTTTGGGTTGAAGATGGAAGGGCTTGGGATGATGCAAGGATAGAAGGGACACCAACATCTAGAGATACATCTTTATTTCTTTCTTCAATATGATGTTCCTTATTTGGAACATAAGATGTGAGTCCATTACTAGCTGAAGGAGTCAAAGCTTCATATATGATAGGTAGTTCTACTTAGATGGATCTATCATCATGGGATGGAAGGATAGGATCTTGATTTGAATGGGTTGATGGGAATGTATCTTGAGATGGACTAGGTATGATGGTAGGATTTGGATATGGAGGGGATGGTGACTGCTCTTTAGATGGAGTGAATAGTGAAAGTGGATCATGTAGGGAAATAAGTGGGATGATGGGATCTTCTTTTGTGTCATGGGATATTCCAACATGCTTTTGGATAAGATCTTGATAGGAATGGATAGGAGTGGATGGTATGATAGGAGAAGTATGGATGGTTTCTTTAAGTGAGTTAGATGGATGGGTAGGAGGTTCTGCAATGGAGATGAGCTAATGGGGGAGGGACTCATTAGGTTTATTACATGGGATTTTGGTAATTCTAGGAGGACAAAATGTAGATGGGATTTGGAGGGATTCAATGGATGAGAAGTAAGGGACGAAAGGGGTTTGATAAGTGGGGTGGATGAGATAGGGATGGTAGTGATAGGATGATGTAAGAGGAGTGATGGGTGTGGGAGATGGTTTTTCTTTGGGCTTCCTTGTAAAATTCCTTAGAGATGTGTGTTGCACTGGGAAGAGGAAGGGGATTAGGGTGATGCATTGTATGACTAGGACCAGTTGGAGGATTTGGAAACTAGTTTGGAGGATATTGGGAGGGTGGATTTGGACTAAGGATGTAGCTACTAGAATTGTTCTAGAATGGTGGAGACTGAGAAAGGAAGGTGGAGGAAGATAGATGAATGATGGATGTATAAGAGGAATATGTGGGCACAATATAAGAAGGAGGTAAGGATGAGGATAATAATGGATTTCCATTGTCAAAGGCATGGTAAGGAGTGCTAGTGGGTATGCATGGAGGAATGATGGAGTAGTTGGGAGGAATGTTTGGATTTTGGAGGATGTTGGGAGCAATATCACTAAGGCTTTCAATATACCCATCATAGTCAACTAGATCTTCATCATTAGTGGAATAGGATGGAGTGGGAGAAAAGGTGGGATGACCAAATTCATCATAATAGGATTGTGACATCATGTTTTGATGATGAAGGATGAATATAGAAATGTAGATTAGGATAAGTAGGGAAGCTTAGATTTGGATTTGGATCAAGCTCATGATAGGAGGAAAGTCTAACTCCAAAAGATATGGAAATGGGTTGGGGAATGACTAAGAAGACTTAGCTATCTTATGATAAGGAAGACTTGATGGAAGACTAGAATGATGTAAGAAAGGATATGATTAGGATGACAATGTTTTTGGAAGTTTGGATGAATATCTGATGAGGCAATGACTATGCTAAGAATGCCTTTCATTTGGATTGAATGATTTACCAAGGTATAAAGTGAAACAAACTAGACTTAGGGTTGTTGCAAATGGACTTTCTAACAACCATTTCAAAGGATAGACAAGTGATCTCTTTAGAAAAAATATTTGATATTTTTTGAAACATGGGGAGGGTATTAAACACTCAAGCATGTCAAACAAACTAATAGCCCTATAAGATATTTTACAAGGATATACAAGTTTAACTAGGGGTGTCCTCGATATATGTAAGGTATGTGAGGCCCAAATTTGTAGATGAAAGAAAACAATGTCACACAGCCAAGAGGAGATGGTAACCCAAATCTCCACCTTCACTTCCCAAAGGTATAAAGTTCTTTGGGGCTTAGCCAAGAGTGACAAGATTATGCTTCCAAGAGAGGTATCTTTTGGTTCACCTCTCGATATTTATACTCTGCTAGAATGCTAGAGTTGAGGTCATCCCAAGGGGTGATGAAATCCCCAAGTAGGCCTCCTAAAAAGTGTAAAGAAAGACCACATAAGTGATCTTGGGTTTTAAAAACACTCATTCTTTTCCAATTGATGATTTAGATTTTGGAAGCTATGATTGAAGACACTTGTGTTTATGTCATACACATCATGATCAACATAATGAAAATCGAGAGTTCATTAACATAAGAAATTTGAGTGTCATTAAAGTGTGCCAAAATCATGTAATGTTAATTGATCTTTAGGAATTCAAGATTGAGTTAAAGTGTTTCATGGCCAAATTTGAAGCATGAGGTCTAGCAATGATTATTTGATCCTTGGCATTCAAGATGGTATTGTTTGTTTTAAGCATGCATTCCAATGAAAAAATTGATTTTAGTCCATGACATTAAAGATTAATTTGAGTGACATTCATTCAATGAGAGATATGTTTAAACATGCAAGTTCATTCTAAGAAAAACCTGAAAAAGCCATGGTTAGGTTTTTAAGATGCTCCAACCTGCAATGCTACAAAAAATCAATTTGATTAGCCACACAAAAATTCCCAAAATTGAAACTAAAATATGGGAAAAAAAATTTAACTTTTTGTTTGTTTTTTTTTATAGGCATAAAAATGCTTAGAATTACCCCTATGCTACATAACCACCAAAAGTCAAAATTTGATTTATACTCTTTTTTTTTTAAAGTGCGATCCTACGAGGTAAAATAGTGATCTTGTGGGTTTGAATAGTGATCCTACGGGTATGTGATAGCAATCCTATAGGTATAGGATAGCGATCCCATGATGTGGAAACATAGGTGAGAGGTAGTAGGATTGTAGTACAGAGAACTGGTGAAAAAGTGCAGAAAAAATGGGCCACGGGATAAAAAGTTACATAGCAATCCCATGAAATAGCAATCCTATGGGTTCTTGGGAGAGCGTTCCCATAGATAGATGGGTCAGTGGGTTTTCCTAAGGAAGGAGAAACTGGGGTTTAGGGGTTGATCAATTGGGTAACAACGTTCTTGCAAGTTTTTTCAGCGATCCCACCAATGAAAAATGGCATTCCCATGGAAATAGGGTTGGTGGGGATGTAGGGGATGTGCTTATGAAATGTGGTGATGGTTGTTGGAGATAAACAATGATCCCACCTTCATGGGTTTATGTTCTCGTTGGTTTAGGGTTGCAATCTTGTGGTCGTAGGTTCGCATTCTTGGGTTGGTGGGATCATGAAAAAAATGGGTTTTCAAGTGTTCTAAAGAAATAACCGATTATATGGCTGGGAGCATGATTTCTAATGAGAGACTTGTGTACCTGCAAAAATATTAGCAAACCACCTGCACATGTCCACAAGCACAAATTGTCATTTTGGTTAGTTTAGCATAAAAAACACAAAAAACATGATTATAGTGACCCAAATGCGGGGTCCCATTGGGTGTGCCAAAATGTATCACCTAATCTAGTAGTGTAAAATGAATACTAACTATTAAATTAAAGCATGTACAAAACTAAATAGTTGACACTTAAGATAGGACCAAGGTTATCACTACAAAAGGAAGCAAACTAAGAATGGTAGGCTCCTTATGGTATAACCCATGATGAAGTGGATGTGTCCCTGATGGAAGGGGATGTATGCTCACATGTTCAAGCTTCCAAAGGATGGGCATTTTTACCAAGTGTGTGTATGGATAAGGGTTTCAACAATGGGGGTATGGAGGGATTTTAGGATTATGATGGTATTTTGGTAGTTTTTAAGCTCTCTAAATAGCATTATAAGTTTGCATAAAAAGTGGATGATCTTTGCGAAGGGAGAGGGTTTCATTTATAGGCCAAGGGGTAGAGAAATGGATGGTTAGGATGCAAGGATGGTGAGGGAGGGTTAATATGCACTTAAAGGGAAGCAAAAGGATTGTGCTTATTTAGGGCCAACATGAGAGTGACACTTGTTAGAAGGAGGATGAGTGTGAGATGATAGGATAAGGGTTGGTCAAGGGAGTAATGAGAGAGGTTGAGTATGTAAGAGGGATGTAAGAGTCATAAAGGTGGATGTAAAAGTCATAAATGTTGGAGGGTGAGGTTGAGGATGAGTTTTTTGACTTTAGCATGGGTTAGCAAGTCTTAACCCTTGCTTAAAGTTGTGCACATGTTTAAGAGGGGGCAAGTGGCCTAGCTTTGATGGGATGGGTTAGTTAGGTGGCTAAGCGAGGTTAGTATGGGTGAATGGGTTGGATTAGGGGTAAAGGTTGGGTTTAGGGATGTTTTAGGGGTTTAAATATTTTATTAAATGATTTATTTAATAAAATGGGGATATGAGATTAAATAAAATAGATTTGATAATTTATTTAATTTAATAGAGGAATAGGGATTTAATTGATAAATTGATTTTGGGTTATCATTTGATTTTATCAATTGGACTATAGTTAATTAAATAAATAAATTAACTAGGGGATGACAATTAATTAATTAAATAGTAAATATTTAATAAAAAATGTCCTAGGATATGACTAAGTACAATTACCTATTTGTGTAGTCAGATTTAAGTGTCTACATCGAGTAAACAATTTTGGACATAGTTGTTTGTAATGGCACAAACTCCTATGTAATCCATTTTTGGGCCAACTTAAGGATTGTTTTACAATTCTAGATGATAAGAACAAATCTATATTTAGGATCCTGATGCAAGAGCATCTTGGGTTGACATGTTATCCTACTCATTTGTGCTCATTCTGCCAATTATTGCCGAGTTGCAGTCATTACCAAGTTGCAACAATTATTGAGTGCTAGTAATTTTGTAGTATCTACCAAGTTGAAGCTATCCCACGTCATGTTAACATTGAAAGTTGCATGTTATCCCATCACACTTAGCAGTGTGTGCTGAGTTCCACAGTGTATGACGAGCTATCTAGTGTGTGCTAAGCAATCCAGTATTTTCCAAGCATTTCTTCATGTGTTGAGTTAAACTATTGATGTTGAGTGTCAGTATTTTGGATGAGTTTTCTATGTTTTGGTTCTTAATGGGAGCCGACTTGTGAGATTAATTTTGATCACATCTTTTATTATAAGATCTTTTCTTGGGATGTGTGCATACTATTTTAGGGTCAGCCTTGTAATGTTCTAGAATATTCTATAAGCCATTTTGGCAAGTATAAATAGGGTGTTTAGGATTAGAGTTAGGGTAGATTTTGGTAGAGGTCTCAGAGGACTGAGGAAGTTTTTTGCATATGTGTTTGGTAGTGTGAATTTGAAGTTGGATCATGGATCTTGAATATATTTTTGTATCTAGCCATAACCTAGAAGGCCTTACAATTGGGAATGTATATTGATCATTTAATGAATCAATAAAGTGTTTTTCTCTCTCTTTGTCTTGGTGGTATTCTCTTTTTGTGTTTTCCTCCATTGTGTTAACTCTACAAGGTGGTTTGGATTGCTGGGTTTGCCTTTGGCCCTAGTTCTTCTTGTCCTCCTTGTGTTAGATGGTATCAGAGCTTGAGGTTTGTCCTTGTGGAGATTGGATCGTGTAGAACCCTGATTCAAATTTGGTTTTAGGGTTGCAAATATGTGGATTTAACCTATAACTTATAGAGGGTCATGATCTTGTAGGAACCTATTTTGTGAAGATGGTTCAAGGTAGAGGAAATGCTGATAATTCCATATTGGATACATTGAGACAAATTGCATCTAGATTAGATGATGTGGAGACATCCCAAAGGAGAGGAGCACATCTTGAGGATGTGAGTGATGATGAAGCAGTAACAACAAACCCTAATCTAGAGCTTGAAGAAGATCAAGATGAGGAAAGATTCCTAAGATTATTGTCTAGCGCACATTTGAAGCCTATTGTAGAAGTCGTTCCTTATGACAAAAAATTGGACACCAATGCTGTGTTGGATTGGATATCTGATATGGATAAGTTCTTTGAGTATGAAAGCACTCCTACTAATAGGAAGGTGAAACCTATATTTACTAGGTTGAAAGGTCATGCTTCACTATGGTGGGAGAATTTGCAAATTGATAAAGGAGAGGAAATGAGAATAATAAGACTTGGCTAAAGATGGTGAACAATGTAAAGAAAAAAATCCTTCCTATGGTTTACCAAATTAGCTTGTTAAGAAAGATGCAAAATTTGAGACAAAGAGACATGATTGTGAAGGAGTATACTAAGGAATTCTATAGATTGGACATCAAATCTAGACATGTGGATGATGATTTTGAGAAAATTGTAAGATATCTAAATGGATTGAGATCTAGATTTCAAGATGAGATAATTTTTCTAAAATTGGAAAGTGTGGAAGAAGCATATCAATATGCCTTGAAAGTTGAGGATATCTTGGTAAAGAAGCATGAAGAAAGACAAAGAGGTAGAGGTGGTAGATTCCAGAGAGGCAAAAGTAGATCTTATGGTGAAGGTGGCAGATTTGATAGTTCTATGTAGCATAAAGGAAAATCTAAATGGAAGAATGATGACAAAGATAAGACAAAGTGGAAAGGTGGTAGTTCATACTGAGGAGGTACTAGTTCTTGTTGAGGAAGAGGTAAGTCTTATTCTAGAGGTGGTTTTCATGGTAATTGTTTTAGATGTAGTAAAGAATGGCATAGATCTTTTGAAAGTAGATCTTCTAAAAATGGGCAAGGTAATAGAAATATTGTGATTCAAGGGGACATTGAGAGTTCATTGAGTGGGCCTGAGGGTGGAGAAAATCTAATGGTGAGAAGAACCTTATGTACTAAGGGAAGTGATGAGGAACCTATCCCTAGAAGAAGTCTTTTCAAGATTAGATGTAAGATGGTTGCAAAATGCTACAAGGTGATCATTGATAGTGGAAGTTCAAAAAATTTGGCATTAGAAGAGATGGTTATAAATTTGTAGTTGTAGAGGCTAGAGCATCCTAAACCCTATCATGTTTCATGGATTAAAGATAAGCATAAGATATTGGTAAGTGAGCAATGCATTGTGAAGTTCAAGATTGGGCATTATTTTGATGAAGTTTTGTGTGATATTATGCCTATGGATTGTTGTCATATTTTGTTGGGTAGAACTTTGCAATATGATAGATATGCTATACATGATGGAAGATTGAATCAATATACTCTTAGGTGAATGGGAAGAAGCAAATATTGCTATCTTTGATTGAAAGTCCAGATGAGATTAAGTGTACTAATGTGAGAATTTGCATGGTTAATGAAAAGTAGTTTGAAAAAGAAGTGAAGAAGAATTAAGTTTGTTTTGCTATAGTTCCTAGAGGACTGAGTGTTGGTAGTAATGATCAAGCAAAAAAAGTTGGTAATGACTAAGTGACAAAAAAAATTGGTGATATTGATTGAGTATTGGTAGAAATTAGAGAATTGCTAAGCGAGTATAAGGAAATTGTTGTAGAGTATATTCTTGATGGTTTATTGCTAGTAAGAAGTGTAAGTCATTGCATGGATCTGATTCTTGGAGCTAGTTTTCTAAACAAAGCACCATATAGATTGACACCTATAGAGAATGAATAAGTTAACAGATAAGTGCATGAATTATTGAAGAAGGGATTAATCAGAGAAAGTTTGAGTCCATGTGCTATACATACTATATTAGCACCTAAAAATAATGGAGAATGGAGGACATGTACTGATTCTAGAGCTATTAACAACATCATTGTGAAATATAGGTTTTCTATGTTGAGGATGGATGACGTAATGGATTGTTTGAGTGGAGAAAAGTATTTTACGAATATTTATTTGAAAAGTGACTATCATTAGATTAGAATTAGAGAAGGTGATGAATGGAAGTCTGCTTTCAAGACAAAAGATGGTTTTTAAGAATGGTCGGTTATACCTTTTGGTTTGACAAATGCACCTAGTACTTTCATGAGGTTGAGTTCTAAAAAGATTCTTGGGTAAGTTTGTGATTATTTATTTGGATGACATTATGATATTTAGTAAGACTAAGGAAGAACATCTTAAGCATGTTAGACAAGTATTGCAGAGATTAAAAGAGGAGAAGTTGACGATTAACTTAAAAAAGTGTTCTTTTATGCAAGAGGAGATTGTGTATTTGGGATTTGTGATTTCAGCTATTGGTTTGAGAATGGATCTTGAGAAGTTTAAAGAAATTTTGGGATGGCCTACACTTGAGAATGTGAGTGAGGTAAGATTATTTCATGGTTTGGCTAGTTTTTACAAGAAGTTTATAAATAATTTTAGTTTTGTTTGTAATGCTATGACCAAGAAAATGAGAGGAGATAAAAAGGAGCTCAAGTGGACATATGAAGCTGATAAGAGTTTTGAGACTTTGAAAGAAAAGGTTGCTAAGTTACCTGTATTGGCTTTGCCTAATTTCAATAAGGTATTTCAAGTTGAATGTGATGCAATAGGGGCTATATTGATTCAAGAAGGTAAACCTATTTCTTTCTTTAGTGAAAAGTTGAATGATGCTAAAAGGAAATATTCTATGTATGATCAAGAGTTTTATGCTATTGTCCAAGCATTGAAGAAGTGGAGACATTATTTGATTCCTATGGAGTTTGTGTTGTATATTGATCCTAAAGCTTTACAGTACTTGGGAAGTCAACATAAATTAAATGAAAGACATATGATGTGGGTTGAGTATTTGCAAAATTTTATATTTGTAAATAAGCATAAGAGTGGAGTTACTAATCAAGTTGTTGATGCATTAAGCAGAATATGTTCTTTGTTGACTGAGATAAAGGTTGAAGTTCTTAGTTTTGATGGAATGAAAGAGTTGTATAATACTGACCTTGATTTTTCTGAGGTGTGGAGAGAGTGTAGAACACCAAATCTAATAGATCACATCAATAAGTATGATGAATATTTTAATCAAGAAGGTATGTTGTTCAAAGGTATTCAGTTGTGTATTCCTAGAAGTTATATAAGAGTTAATCTAATTAAGGAAAAGCATAGTGGTGTATTGGCTGGACATTTTAGAATTGATAAGACATTGAGTTTGCTGAAGGAGAAGTATTATTGGCCATAGATGTATAATGAAGTTCAAAAGTATGTAAGAATTTGTGGAGTTTTTCAAGTTGCAAAAGGAGTGAGTCAGAATCTTGGATTACATATGCCTATTTTTATTCTTGAGAAACCATGGAGTGACATCAGTATGGATTTTGTTCCTGGATTACCTAAAACAACAAAGGGATATGATTCTATATTTGTTGTTGTGGATAGATTTGCTAAAATGGCTCATTTGATACCATGTAAGAAGATATCAAATGCTGTGATGTTGCTGAACTTTTGTTTAAAAAGATTTCCTAGATTGCATGGATTACCAAGAAGTATTTTTTTTGATAGAGATAGTAAGTTTGTTGGTTATTTTTGGAGAACTTTGTGGAAGAAGATGGGTACTGAGTTGAAATTAAGTTCTACATTCCATCTATAGACTGATGGACAAATAGAGGTTGTGAATAGAAGCTTGGGTAATTTACTGAGATGCTTAGTTGGAGATGAACCACATAATTGGGAGATGGTATTGGCACAAGCTGAGTTTGCACATAATAATTCTATGAATTGGAGTACATGGAAGACATCTTTTGAGATTGTGACTAGAATGAAACCTAGAGGAGTATCAAATTTAAGGGATGTTGCTACTGAAGAGAAGTGCTACAGGAGAAGAACTTTTTGATTTTATGGAGTGCTTGCATAAGGAAGTGAAGCTAACATTGGAACAAAGTAATAAACAATATGAGGAATATGCTGATAAGTCTAGAAGACATCATGTTTTTGAAGTTGGTGATGAGGTAATGGTTCAATTGAAGAAAGGAAGATTTCCTATTAGAACATACAGTAAGTTCAAGATAAAGAAGTTTTGACCTTGTAAGATCTTGAAGAAGTTTTATAGTGGAAATGCTTATGAAATTGAGTTACCTGGTGGCATGGATATATCTTCTATATTCAATGTTGCTGATCTATATAAGTATCATGAGTTAGATGATGAAGTTGTTGTACCTGATGATTATCCTAAGAAGAATATTGAAGAGATTGAATAGATATTGGATTAGAGAGTTGGTAAAAGCACAAGAGGAAAATACTACTATAAATATTTTGTAAAGTAGAAGAAAAAATTAGTTAAAGATGCTACATGGATTTCTCAATTTGAGTTGGATTCAGCTCAGGTTGTGACAGTTGCATGATTCAGGAGAATCATTTCTTTCTACCCTAGTTGTCTGATGTAGGAAAATCTTGGTTTGACATGTTATCCTACTCATTTATGTTCATTCTTCTAGTTGTTACCAAGTTGCAATCATTGCTGAGTTGTAGCTTTTGTCGAGTGCTAGTAATTTTGTAGTATCTATCAAGTTGAAGCTATCCCATTCATGTTAACATTTGGAGTTGCATGTTACCCCATCTCACTCTATAGTGTGTATCAAGTTCCATAATGCATGTCGAGCTATCCAGTGTGTGCCAAGCTATCTACTATTTTTTGAGCATTCCTTTATGTGCCAAGTGAACCTATTGATGATGAGTGTCAACATTTTGGATGAGTTTTTTATGTTTTGTTTCTTAATGGGAGCCAAATTTTTGGATTAATTCCAATCACATCTTTTATGATAAGATCTTGTCTTGGGATTTGTGTAGACCATTTTAGGGTTGGACTTTCTATTTTGTAATGTTCTAGAATCTTTTGTAAGCCATTTTGTCCAGTATAAATAGGGTGTTTAGGCCTAGAGTTAGGGCATATTTTAGTAGAGATTTTGGAGGACTGAGAAAGTATGTTGCATATGTGTCTAGAAGTGAAAATTTGAAGCTGGATCATGGATCTTGAAAGTATTTCTTGTATCTAGCCATAACCTAGAAAGCCCTATAGCTAGGCATGTATGCTAATCATTTGATGAATCAATAAAGTGTTTTTCTCTCTCTCTCTCTCTCTCTTGGTGTGATTCTCTTTGTGTGTTTGCTTTCATTGTGTTAACTCAGTAAGGTGGTTTAAATTGTTGGGTATGCCTTTGGCCCTAGTTCATTTTGCTCTCCTTATGTCAGATCCCTATGTAGTACATGAAACCAATTAGATAAAGGGATGAATTAAGTGGTAAAATGGGTGAATAGTCATTGATTTCTACCTAACCTTATGTAACCTATGTCTTTTTAAGAAGGGAAAACCCTAAAGAGTTTATATGTGAAGAGAGAAGTTTGCATGCATAGACAACATTCATGGTGACTAAGGAGTAGTGAGAAAGATATGAATTATAAAATCAGTTAGAGAGAATAGAGGAAAGTAGAGAGAGGATAGAAGTTATACATCTAATTAGAGAGAATCAAGTATAAATTTGGAAAGAGGTGATTTGATATATAGAAGAGAGGTGCTAACCAAATGATCAAGGCTAAAACATTCTAATAGGTGAATTAGTAAAAATATCTTAACCAAGTAGTCCTAGTAGACTTTTGTAATTCCTTTAATAGGGTGCTTACTTCATTATAAGTTGAAGTCCTTTAACTAGGCACACTTTTAGCAAGGTTTTAAAATCATTTAACATGGTAAGATTTAATAGTCTTTGTAAGCATTTAATAGGCCAGACCTTTCATAGGCTATATCATAGTTTATGATGAAATAATTGTAACCTTTATTGGATACACTTGAAAACTACAGTAATGAAGATTTGTGGGGTTCATCCCCACCCCAATTTTACATTCTCATTGGAGGGTTTTTGTGTAACCAAACACCTTGTGTCATATGTGTTTTTTTTTCATGATATGGATGAATATGTTTAGTTTGGTATTTCAATTTACATGAAAATTGTGAGATGGATGTGTGGTGAATGTTTTAATGGTTAAAGTTTTTAAGTACTAATTCACCCTCCCCTTAGAGTTTACTTTCCTTATTGTTATTTCCAACAATTGGTATCAGATGCTTGTTCTCTGGAAAAGAAAGGTTTGTAATTTTGAGGAAAGATCTTGAAGATGTAAATCTACAAGTTGAGAAAAGTCATTGAGAACTAGAAAATCAAAATCCCACTTGCCCTACGTCAACTGAATGAAGAAAGAGATTAGTTGAAGCACTCATTAAAGAGAAGGACAGAGATAACTATTGAGGAAAATGACACACATCATCAAGAGGAAGACACTACTGAATTGTTTGCAGATGGAAACTCAAGTGAATATGATGCAAAAATTGTAGATCTGATGGATAGGAATGGTGCCTTAACTGAAGAGGTTAGAAATCTTAAGATAGAACAAGAAGTCCAATCAATATTGCTATGTGAGGTGACTTAGAAGAAAAATAAAATTGAGGAAGATAATGTCATGATTGAAGATGACAAAAGGATACTAAACAACAAACTGGAAGAAAATACTTTAGAGGTACAAAGGATTGCTAACATGTAACTAGAAACAATGAATCAACTGATGATTTCCAATCATGAATTGAATGTTAAGGATATTGAGATCAAAATGATGAAATTATAGAATGAACAACTGAGAAATGATCTAAGAAGAGAATTTTTCTTCTTCTAAATGTTTCAATAGACCAAGTGAAGCCATCAAATACTTTGAGAAATTGATGAGATCTCCTAGATATAATAATGATACTATTGGATTGGGATACACTAGTACCAAGAAAGGAGAATAATTTAAAAGTGGTGAACAAAGAAGAAACAAAGGTAAGAACTAAAAAACTACTTTTCATAATTGTGGAAAGTTAGGTCATACAACAAATGTTTGTAGGAGAAACAATACAAATTAGAACCCTAAGAAGAAATTCATGGGTTATTATCATAAGTGAAACAAGCCAAGACATTAGGCACATGAATGTAGGACCAAGACTTCAAGCACACAAAGTTTTAAAGCATCTTACCACAATTGTTAGAAGTATGGACATAAAGTATATAAATATAGATCTAATGCCAAGTGGACATAAAATAAGTAGACAAAGGTACAACACAATGGAAAATCCTACAATTGAGATTAAAATACAAGGTATAGTTGTCACTATTGTCAAGAGTATGGACATGTTACTGAGAATCGCATTAGAACACATTTCAAAAGTGATTACAATAGATGGTTGAGTCAAACTACTTGATTTAGCTATTTAAAGACTTGTCACATTAGCATAAATTGTCCAACAAAGTCAAAGGCACCTAGTAGTGAATTCAACAAAGGAAAAGAGAAGGTTGAGGTTGAGAAAGTCAAATAGTAGATGAACAAGACATGGAAGAAAAAGAAAGATTCCAACACATCAAGTTCATACTTCATCCAATGGATCAAGTGATCACATTACCCCCAACAAGGCAATCAAAAGGTATGTGGGACTAATATTTCAATGATATATTTTACATTAGTTCCAAGAATCTAAGTTTAGAAAAGATTATATATGAATGAATAAAGATACAATGTATTGGTTATAAACTGGAAGAAATCTAAAAGTTTTGTTAATTTTCATGTTGTTGCCAAGCATGAAAAGTTTCACAGTTGTTGCCAAGTGAAAATGAAATTTTAGTTGATGCCGAGCTATTAAGAGTGATAGTATTGGCTGAGCTTGTTGTGGTTGTTGAGTGTAACAGAAATCATATCTAAGATAAGTGAGTTTAAGTTGCTATGATAACTGAGCTTGCAATTGTGTAAGAACTGAGTAATTATTGCCAAGTTTTACAGGCTATATGTTTGATTTTCTGCTCATTTGCATTCATTCAAGATCGAAGAGAGCATGAAGAGCATAAGGAAAACTAAGGTGAAGCATTCAAGCATTTGTGAACTCGATTTAGCTTCTACTCATCACCAATCATTAGATTTATAAGGTATTTATCATGTGTCGAGCTACATTGTTTAAATTATTGCAAACCCTAGTTATTTTAAATGGCATCTAGTTCTTCTATTGCTGTTAGGAAGGAGGGAATAAAGGTTCTAAATGTTAAATTAATAAGTAATGAGATTAAACAAATACACTTTTGAGCTATTCCTAAGATTTTATATAAGGGAGACCCACTAGTGCATTATCGATGACACCACCACAAGTTTTGATGATACAAGATGTAAGATGTTGCTACACTTGTAAGGTTGGTAGTATTGGAGACATAGAAATTAGAGAATTGTATAGAAAACAATGCATAGATTGAGCATTGAAGGAGGAAAACAAAATTGTAGAGAGAAAAAGGTTAACCCCTGCCCTAGATTTTCCAAATGTATTCAAAACAAGATGGATTAAGATAGTACTAAGTAGAGTACATGATCACTCTGTATGGTTGGAAAATGACGATACTTGTATGCAACCTAAAATGGTTGCCTAGACTATGGGCCCTAGTTCTTCAATTTATCAATTTCCTGAGTCAATGCATCACAATATTTTATTGAATCAATTCAAATCATTTTCCTTGATCAAATTGAAATTAATTTAATTATTTCAACATTTCCTAAGGTTTGATCATTTCATCAATAATCTTATTTGATTAAAAGAAAAAATCTATTTTAAATAAATAAAATAATCTTATTTAATTAAAAGAAAATATCTCTTTTAAGTAAATAGTTTTATCTTATTTAATTAAAATCTCTCTTTTAATTAAATAGTTTTATCTTATTTAATTAAAATCCCTCTTTTTATTAAATAATCTTATCTTATTTAGTTAAAAGAAAACATCCTTTTAAATAAATAAAATAATCTTATTAAATTAAAAGATATATTTTTAATAAATAGTTTCATCTTATTTAATTAAAATCTCTCTTTTTATTAAATAATCTTATCTTATTTAATTAAAATAAAAAATCCTTTTAAATAAATAAAATAGTCTTATTTAATTAAAAGAAAATCTCTCTTTTAATTAAATAGTTTTATTGTATTTAATTAAAATCTCCCTTTTAATTAAAAAATCTTATCTTATTTAATTAAAAGAAAATTCCTTTCTTAATTAAATAAATAAATCCCCACTTAAGGCTCTCTTTTTGATTAAAAAAGGAAATAAATCAAATAAAGATTCCTTTTTTTGCACATATCTCTAAATGGGGAGCTTTTTCCTATTACTTGTCTTTTTAGGGATTTAATCCACATTGCTCTTGCGAGAAGCCTCCCACCTCCACAATTTCTTTTATAAGGAGCCCTCTCCTTCTCATTTGGATGGATGTTAGTGTCCATAATATTGTTATGTTGTAGGTTTGGAGAGAGATTTTGGAGGAGTTTGAGCTTTAGGGATTGGACATTGGAGCTTCATTGTAACTTCTCTCTTCTTGTCTACTTCTCTCATGTATCCATGGCTTCCATCATCATGCTTCATCCTTGTATTTTCATATTATCTTAGAGTCATATTTGCTTCATAAATTAATCTTGCACTGCTATTTCCTTTCATAGATTAGATTTCATTTCTTGCATTGCTTTGCATTATCATCATTTAGATTAGCTTGTATCTTCATTTGCATGCATATTTTGATCTTTGAATCTCTCATTTTATGGTGTACTTGCATGGGCACAAACTAGTTCAAATTGAGGGCCTCCATAACAAACCCTTGCATTCCATGAATAGTGAGCTATGAGTCACCGTTTGAGATCTCATTCTTGAGCAATCTTGGATATAATGACTCATAAAAGTGTGTCAACATTTTAGCACACATTTTTGGCACCCACTATGGGGCAAGCCATGTTTACATGCTGGTTTTGGCTATTTTTGGAGCTAAATCCCTTGTGCAGATTTATTTGGAGATGAAAAACCTTAGATCTTAAAGATATGATCATATCTCCCAAACGACTTGGTATCTTGGTTTGAAATGTTTTTTTATAGGTTGGAGAACTATCAGGGAAGCTTCAGTTAAAAATTTAATTTTTTTATAAGGTAATTCATATTTGTTATAATTTTTTCTTTATTTTTTATGACAAGTATTTTTTCAGTGCAAATTAGCAAATTTTTCAAAAAAGTCTACATTTTTGGAAAGGTATCTAAATTCTTAATAGGGATATTTCTTTTTGTTTTAATGTTAGAGCTCATATGAGGGATCAAACACTCGATTTACAAAATCTAGTCTATTTTGAGAAATGGGTCCCTAGGGCACAAATAATTCTTTTTTTCTTCTAAAATTCTAACATTTTTGGAAAGGTTTTGATTTTTTATCAGGGGTCTCTTTTCTATATTTATAGTTTTTGGTTCAAATTCATGGCATATATGCCCAATCTTGTTGACTAGGTCAAAAATTAAAATTAAAAAAGAGCATTTAATGATTAACTTGCATTTAATTTTCACATGGTTCAATGCATAATGCAAGTTTTCATTTGAATTATTTGCTGGTTATTATTACTCCTAAAAATCATATTTTTAGGTTTAACTTTAGGGTTTGCATAACACATATCTATCTTGTATTAGTTTGCTTGTTGTTTGCTTGGAGCGCTTGCTTGGTTTGTTAGATCAGTGAAGTGATATGCACACATTGCTTTGGACCTAAGGTATTTTTATACATCTCTATAATATTTAGACTTTTGAATTTAAAGTGTACCTTTCATGTGTTTGGCTTGATTATTTTATATGCTTTCGTAATTTACATTTTGATTGGTGCTCTAAAATTGGACCTAGATTTGCTTTCTTGCATACATGTTTCACATATAATTAGGCTCTATGAATACTATTTGTGGTGATCTTGAAAGAGTGGGCTTCATTCACTTTTCTTACATGCAAATCTCTTCTTGATGATAGATCCCCTTGTAGGTAGGAAAGGATTTGATATTATTTCATTGTCTTGCTTGGTTTTTCCTTGACATTTCCTACTACTTTTTCTCTTGAGATTGGTGATGATTGTTGTTGGCTTTCCAAACCTCAGTGAAGTGATTTTAAATTAGTGTGTTAATAAATATATTTGCTATGTTTGGGTGAGGTGAAGAGGCTAGAGGAGTATTCTCTATAAAATTGGGAACCCTCAAATCCAAACTAAGTCTGCATGTGGTCCAATTTTGTGAGTCTTCCTTGATTACAGAGGGTTAACCGTAGTGAACACTCCCTTTATTGGGTAAACCATGTCGATAGAACCTCAAGCAGTAGTAGCCACTTTTGCTATGGTAGCAAAACTCACTATATAAATATCTATTTGGAAGAAATCTCCATGGGTGTAGTCTTTGGTTGGGTTGTCAGATTTCCTCAACATCTCCAATTGATTAAATTCTTAGAATGTGTCAAAATCCTAGTGAATCAGAATTGAATTTTTCCCACTTAATATTGCAAGAGTTGTAGAGCCATGCGTGCTTAGAAAATATTTTGAGAACATACATAGTAGTGGTTCTAGGGATTAGATTCATACTAAGACACTATTCTTGTTTATGAACAAGGTTGTTTTGTCCCTTGTCCATTGCTTGTAGATGTTTTCTTGAACTCCCTAAGTGTTGTCTTCCATGCTTAATTTATGATAAAAATCTATTGATGCATCTAGTTGGTCAATTAAAATGAACAAGAAAATTGAGTTCTCAAGTTGAAACCTTTCTTGATTTGTTATCCTATAATTTTCAATCCTCTTTGGTTGATTTGAGTTAGATTAGGTCACTTAAGCCACTATTGAAAGTTTGTTTACACCTTGTATTGTTGTGTTTTGACCTCTTGAATTAGTAATCTTTGATTTTATGAGTGACCTTTCTTGGAGTCAGTGAGTTAGAAAGCATCCTTCTTGAGAAGATAAACCTTTTGATTCTTTGATAACATGCTTGGAGAGTCTTAGTAATCTCTTGTCCATTCACTTCCATTCAAATTCAAATTCAATTAATTATAATTTGGGTAAATTATCCTCCTAATCCATATGTGCTAGGGTATTCACCCAAAGTAGTGGGAACCTCTATAGTAGTGTTGGTTTATGCCTATTGCAAATTTTCTATCTTATCATCTCTCTTTTGGATGAGTGCTTTTACTATCCTAGTTTGGTAATAATGTTTCTTAGGGTTTTCCTATCAACTAGTACCTTTTATTTCATGTTGGATATAACAAGATATCAAGTAGATCACATAAAGTGACTGCAAGTTATTTTTAACCAATTAACCTTAGTTCAAACTCACCAAAGACTTAAGAAAATTGAGCATAAAAAGAAAGCCTTCATAGATGAATAAGCTACAAAGGAAGAGCAATTTAGACTCCTAGAGCTAGAGAGACAAACCTTGTTGGAGATAGAAGAGACAAATGATCCTACTTACTTTTATCTCACTAAGCACATAATGAGAATACAATCTAAATTTTAAAATTATTACAGGAGAAGATTACATCATTACATGAATCATCTTCTTTAAGGTCTACATCTTCTACTCAAAGAGATCAATTGTCTTCATCTTCTAGATCCAAAGACCTCTTGAGAGAGAAAATGAGTAATAACTCCTTTGAGCATATGCCAACATTTCATGATGGACCTATCTTTGACCAAGATGAGAATGACAAAAATGGTCCTAGACATACTTTTGAGAGAACTTTTACTCCTTTGGGATTTTCATATGACATAGTGCTTGAGACCTTAGTTACAAACAAGATCATTACTTTACTATACAAATATTCTACACCTTATTAACCTGAGGTAAAACCTTCATAGTGGAGAGATGACCACTATTGTGGCTACCATAAAAGAAAATGCCATAAAAATAAAGATTGTATTATGTTGAAACTAATATTTCAATATGTTATTGATGATGGGATCATTGATGTTGAAGTTCCTAAATATTTATATGATGAGGATACTTCTCTTGAGAAAGATCATGTTGAAGGACCTATGCCCAGTGATGGTCTCATTGACACCTCCACTTCTTCCAATACTTATGAAACTCCCAAAAATTCAAAGATATCTAACATTCCTCCATCAAACAAAGAGCCTAATGCTTTTCGTACTAATTATGTGTATCCTCAAGGGCTACCTCTAAAAGAAACTCAAGCTAATCTACACTTGGTTGCAAACCTTTTTCATGCTACTAAGACTAAGGGTGCTCAACCTTGTGATGCTATGCCTACTATGCTTACTTCAACTAGTCATTCACTATCTCCTCAAGATACTATCATACAAACCTCATATTATCCCTTGTCCTTAGAAGTGGCTCCATGTCAAGAGGACTCTCAAAAGGCTAAAGATAAAAATTTCAAGAAAGATCAAAATCAAGCACCCCTTCATCTCCTTCAAGATGTCACTCTTCCATATCCCATGTCTTAGCCACCTCCTAAGTATGATGAAGACACTACTTCCACTATTTTCGTTGAGCTTACTAAAAATTGTGAACAAAGTTATATGCCTATTCTATCCAAAGAAACTTGTCAAGATCAAAGTATTCAATCTTCTTGTTCTACCACTCCATGTTCACTTCCACTTTCTACTCTTCCCAAGTCTTTTCAAGCTCCAATAAATCCTATCAAAGAAGTTGCTCCTATTCAAGATGATCATGGTCTTATTGAAAATCCTAATGCTCACTCTAAAGATGCTGATGTCCTTGGTTTTCAAATTGATGTTGATGGACTTATTGATTATCCTTTCTCATATTCTACACCCATCCTTGGACTTCCTCCAACAATACCAAGGGTGTATTGCCCTACCCAAAGATCCTTGGAAACAAGGATGAAAAACAAGCAAGATTTTTTTAAATTTTTTAAACCAAGTGTAAGTGCACATGATAATAACCTACACAGATCATAGAGATCACAATGAAAGACTAACAATCAACCAACACCAATGGATCCCTAAATTCCACTACTAACCAAAACATCAACAAGATAACAAACAAGATCAACCAAGCTGATAGACAAATGCTAACTCCTAAAAATTGGCTAAGCCTGAAATCTTAAAGCCCTAAAATTTGGCTAAGTTTAGATTTTTGAAGCCCTAAAATTTCCTAGAATCTTTATCTTAGCTCATAGAGGTTTGGAACCTATCTCAAATGAATCATCACATATATTAAAATATATCTTAAGTATATGTCAACTTATACTTAAACGATATATTTAAAACCCCAAGAGACTGACTATAGAAATACACACAACTAGAATCAAAATAAAACACCATAGGGTTGAAGAACATTGAAGAGGGTATCCAAATCAACTCTTAAAAAGTTCAAACTAGAGTGAAAAGTTCCCTGTACCTACCCGCATAGGTTTTTACAAAAACTAGGCCATACTTTAATATAGCACAAAAAAATATCATGCGACATTTCTAACAAAGGAGGGCGACACTTTCAGGGACTGGGCGATACTTCTCCCAAAGGCATGCAACACTTCAAGATTGTCATACAACATTTTTTACAAGGAGGTGCGATACTTTCCAATATCACACGATAATTTTCCAAGAGGCGTGCAATAGAATTAGGCGACGCATGAGATAGTTTCAATGGGTGTGTGATACATTTTTGTGTCACGCCATGCTGATAAAAGGTTGCCCAGGAAACTAAAGAAAAACACTTAAGAACAAAAAAAAGACTCAAACTAAGTTTAGAACCTCCACACTCGGGAGTACTAGATCCACATCTTAAGGCAAGAACCCTCAAATTGAATAAGAAAATATAGGAAAAATAACATCTAAACATCTAACAGATAAGAGTAAAAGTGCATAAGGAACATCACAGTGAACTAAAGCAACATTGCAATAACTGAAATAACATCACAATGAATAGAATAACCAAGTAAGTAGACGATTCCTCCCAATTGTCAGTGGCATCACAAGACCATTGTGGGTCCTAGCCATCCCCCGTGCATAACATCTCAAGCCATCAATCAAATTGTTGGTACTATCATAATAGGGATGTCACTACTAAACATGCTAATAACCAAAGCATAAGGAAATCTAACATGCTAGTAGTACAACAAAGATAAACTTTGAAGTAGTTTACATCACATATCACATACTAATCATCATAATAAGGAATGTGTCAAAACTAAGATCATCTAAACATGATAAAAAACATCCCAATGAAAGCATAAATAACAAGAAGCATACTTCGTGAACCAAAGTACCAAGTGAACACATCCAACAACAGTTGCACTAGGATATATGACCGTCTCTGTACATCGGTCCCTAACAGTGGTGAATGTAGCTACAACTCCCAACCACATGGTACCCATAGATCCACACCTACCATGCTGATGGAGATAGTGATCCAACCACAAACATACGCAAAACAACATCCATGGCTAACACACACACCATGCAGTATGATGATTGAGCCCAAGACAAAGATAATGCATAAAATACAGGTCTTGGTCAGACATCTCGAAGGCTACTAAGTAGGGGCTGACATCATGGAGAGTCTCTTGGCATCGAAAATCCCAAGCTCAAATTGTGCAGATTCAAGATCCCTCAACGAAATGGCTTGACACAAGCATTTTATTATCTTTAGTTTTATTACCACCCAATAGTTTCTTTAGTTATCAATTAATTAAGAACTTCTTCAATCAAATAGGAAATGGGCACCACAATGCATGATAGAAGCCCCCTCCATATGTTACCCTACCCTACCCATGCTCATCCAACGATGAGTGCCCATAGGCATTCAAAATCCCAACCCAACCCCAATGATCATAACTTCTGGAAATACCATAGAAGATTGAGCCCCATAGGTCACTCGACAGATTTACATGTGTGTAGTGCACTGCCATCACGAAGATCATACACAAGGACAAGATGAGAACACAAACATAAGTCATTCAACCAAAAACATAATTGGGATGACGGATGCTACATGCATCCCAATGCAACATAAAGTGAAAAAGTGGTTTGACAGATATCCAAATAGATCATCCAAGTCCACAACGCACATTGTGTCAAGAAAACCTAAGAAAATAGGACAACACACAAAACAAGGCAAAAACCCCAAATTTTGGAAAAATTCTAAAATTAAAATCCATTTGGCCCTTGGGTGCAAAAACTTCAAAAATCCAAAAATAAATGAAATCAAGTACCATATGCAAAAACGACCAGCATAACGGCTCAAAAAGCTAAACCCCCATCTCAAAAATAGGGAAAATGTTCAAGCCTGACCAACTGGGCAGAACTAACAAATAGAAATAGAGGGTAACACTAGTTCTCAACCTCCTAACATACTACTACAAGAAATAGAAGCTGAAATAGAGTGAAAAAAACAAAATGAGAAAGCCCTACCTGACAACAAAAGGGGCAGAAACAGTAACTCACACAATAAAATGAATCACCCGTCAAATCTATTGAAAATGATGGCAAGGCATAAACTCCCCAAGCTGAATCCAATGAGACCAACCTTGCGTAGATCCCACACTCATAGCTCCGAGAAAGAACAAAAAAAGAATCCTTTAGAAAAGGATTTACAATTTTTCTCTCAAAATTCTATTTCTAAGAAGTGAGTAGTCAATAATGAATTAACTTTTCAATTCTTATTCACTTTTCGAGTGACTAGTTGATTCTGGAAATCAGCCAGCTGGAGTAGCTAAACTCTAAATTGATCCAAACAAAAATAGGTTATTATCCGTAATGGAAATTCACCTAAGGAAAAGCTGCCAAAAATTAAATCCGAAAAGATTTAAAACCTGAAAACCTAAAATCACAAAAAATCACTTAACACTTTCATGACAAATGTGAACTTCTAAATGCATAGACACACCCACTGGTCTAATCACATAATGCAGACGAGTTCAGATTTACTAATCATCGAAAGGTTTAGATTTAAATAGCTAAATAAGGGTACATCGACCATACAAGGATGACATTGGAAAAATATGAACAACTAAATCACTAACTCCATTTTCCACTGCCAGGGATATAATTCCTACACACTAAAACATGACCAAGTGCAATTGCATATAATATCATAGCCAAAGCAACATGTATTAAAATACCTATTTAATCCATTTACATCACTCACGTTTGCAAAAAGCATAAAGATACAAGAATGAAGTAAATAATCATAGCATAAAATTTATCTCATAACGTAATCAAAAAATATGTCCAAATAAACCATATAACTAGATATCATCATAGGTCTACTATCATCTCAAAATAGCATCAACATGCAAAATGATAAACTAAACAACATAGCAGCATAGCATCTATGGAGCTGAATCAAAGTATAACATCTGACCCTTGAGTCATCACAAGGTACAAAATAAGAGTATCAAGTATCTCTCGAATCAAAATAGACAAGGTACAAACTGAAAACATGAGAGGCACTACAAAGGGCTTCATGTCTTCCTTCCATCTTGGGTCCTTATGTCCCTTCATTTTCCCCTCCTAAATTTCCTAATTTGTCATCCATCTTGGGTCCTCACATCCCTCCATCTCCTATATTTCATCATGATCAAAATAGATGCATATCCTTGAATCCTTTTCATCCACCCCCCCATTTAAACCAATCATATCCTCCTTCTTCTTCCATAAGTCCCAAATCTTTTGGAATACAATTATCAATTTCCTGAATCAATGCATTATAATATTTTAGTGAATCAATTCAAATAATTTTCCTTGATCAAATTGCAATTAATTTAATTATTTCAATATTTCTTAAGGTTTGATCATTTCATCAATAATCTTATTTAATTAAAAGAAAACATCCATTTTAAATAAATAAAATAATCTTATTTAATTAAAAGAAAATCTCTCTTTTAAAATAAATAGTTTTATCTTATTTAATTAAAATCCCTCTTTTTATTAAATAATCTTATAATATTTAATTAAAAGAAAATATCCTTTTAAATAAATAAAATAATCTTATTTAATTAAAAGAAAATCTCTTTTTTAATTAAATAGTTTTATCTTATTTAATCAAAATCACTCTTTTTAAAAAAATAATCTTATCTTATTTAATTAAAATAAAACATCTTTTAAATAAATAAAATAATCTTATTTAATTAAAAAAAAATCTCTCTTTTAATTAAATAGTTTTACCTTATTTAATTAAAATCTCCCTTTTAATTAAATAATCTTATCTTATTTAATTAAAAGAAAATTCTTCTTTTAATTAAATAAATAAATCCCCACTGAAAGCTCTCTTTTTGATGAAAAAAGGAAATAAATCAAATAAAGATCCTTTTTTTTGCACATATCTCTAAGTGGTGAGCTTTTTCATCTTACTTGTCTTTTTAGGGATTTAACCCACATTGCTCTTGTGAGAAGCCTCCCACCTCCATAATGTCTTTTATAAGGAGTCCTCTCCCTCTCATTTGGATAGATGTTAGTTGCTATAGCATTGTTATGCTGCAAGGTTGGAGAGTGATTTTGGAGAAGGAGTTTGAGCTTTAGGGATTAGACATTGGAGCTTCATTGTAACTTCTCTCTTCTTGTCGTCTACTCTCATGTATCCATGACTTCAATCATCATGCTTTATCCTTGCATTTTCATATTATCTTAGAGTCATATTTTCTTCATAAATTAATCTTTCATTGTTATTTCTTTTCATATATTAGATTTCATTTCTTGCATTCCTTTGCATTGTTATCATTTATATTATCTTGCATCTTCATTTACATGCATATTTTGATCTTTCAATCTCTCATTTTATGGTGTATTTGCATGGACATAAACTAGTTCAAATTGAGGGCCTCCATTACAAACCCTTGCACTCCATGAATAGAGAGCTATGAGTTGCCATTTGAGATCTCATTCTTGAGCAATCTTGGATATAATGACTCATAGAAGTGTGTCAACATTTTAACACACAATACCAAGATCACCAAAAGGATCATTCAATGAGTAACAATGTATCCTACCCTAGATAGATGCAAGAACATGTGAAGTGATGCTAAGGAGGTAATTGAGAAGAATACAAGGGTTGTATGGAACAGAAGAAGAATGATTGTAGACACATTTTCAAATCTCCTAATTGTATTTACAGTGAGAATAATTGCTCACAAGTTCTTTCAATCTAGCAGATTGAACAACTTGTCTTGTATGGCTATGGATTTAGGCTACAAGATAATAGAGAAGGATCACTCTTATGACCTTGCCAAGTTACAATTTTAGCAGTTATCAAAAAAATTAAGAGCCATTAGAAAGACAAAGAGTGGACAATGCAAATTTGGTTCATTACTAGTTTGCATATTCTTTTATGTGCAGAATACAATTCCTTCATTTTCCAAAGTTGCATGGAAGACCAATAGGTCTATTGTAGTTCATATTGGAGAGTTCATAGAGAAACTTTGGGACAACTTTAAGTTAGTAATGGAAAGCTATTTTGAAGACTTTAAGAAGTTTATGAAGTAAATACTAAGGATACTAGTGTCACTAGTGGAGAAATATTATGATGATTTCTGTTTTCTAGTTGATGCTAATTATACATATGTACAAGAAACCATTCCTAGGGTTAGATGGCTTAGGCCATTTCCCTATGAAATCAATGTGGATGAGGCATCAACAACCATAATAGCTTTACTTGCAGAAGAAGTAGAGAAGACTGCAACCTCATTTGGAAATTATGAGGAAGCCAAATTAAGAATTACAATAGATTTAAAGATAACTTCTATGGCAAGAAAGAAAGAAAAAATTGTGAATAAGATAAAGGAAAGATTTGGTAAAGGGGGAGAGGAAGAAGCACAAAAAGAAGATGATGAGGATGAAGAAGATGATCAATTGAGCCAAGATCCTCTTACACTTACACAAGGTCAAGGAGAGGACCAAGAAGAAGAAGTGGAATATGATGAAGGTGCCAAGGAAGAAGAAGCCAATGAGGCACCTAAGCTAGTTGAAAAGAAGAAAAGAAAAGCCAATGAGCCTATCATGAGGAAACCAAAGAAAGTTATGAAGCTTGCACAAGATAAGCTAGAAGTACATATTACCAAGGCTAGCACAAGGGCAACTACAAAGAAGATACAAGAAGTTGACAAACCCAAAGCCAAAATAACTATTGCTATTGCAAAGCAGAGTCAACAAGATAAACCAAACAAGAGTAAATGTGTAGCTCCAAACAAATTAGATGAGAAGAGTACTAAATTAGATGACAATATTCAATTCCAAGTGGTAAGCCATAGTCCCACTTCTAATTTAGACAACTTGTGTGACAACATTAAGAATAATGCACATTTATCGGGGTTCACATATGTTGAGTTTGACAAACTTAGAAAGGTAGAAATGAATAAGGTGGAGGAATTTGTATATAAGATGATGGCCACATTTATGAACACACCTACTAAGCTTGCCAAATCATTTCCCAAAAGTCTATACGACAGAGATGAGCAAAGGTGGAAATAAAATTGAACTACTGAAAGAAATATAAAAGAGACTACTCTAGCTAGAGTAATGCCAGATTTGGACAAGTCATCAATGACCAAGGCCATAAAAAAATACAAGGGAAGATTTTCTTCCAAATACATAACCTTTAATATTTTGTAGAATAACATTGAGGAGGTTGTCAAACAGAGCACCCATATATGGAAATTTATCTATGGATTGCAAATAAAAAAGGCAATCAGAAAAGCACTTGAGTAGGTAGGTGAGTATAAAGATGATCAAGAGGTAGTAGAGATTACCAAGGATAGATCTGTCAAAGATGGACATGAGGGAGGAATAGAGAAGGAAGCAAATAAAAAGGCTACAACTAAAGAAGAGAATCAATAAGATTAGAATGTACTTGAGGTACATATGCTGAGTGCTAGTCCCCCTCATGTGGACCAAGGAAGTCAACAAGATACTATCAAGATAAAGGATGTTTTTGATAACTTAGTACACAACATCAATCCTTTGATAATGGATGATTTGAAATGGATACTATAGGATTCTACTTTAGCTACCAAATTATGCACTAATCATATAATAGTAAGCATAGATGAGTTTGACAAAGCATCAATAGGGGAGAAACAAAATACTAACATGTCTAGTATACCCCATACATCTACAGAGACAAGAGGTACAAAAGGATTATAGGGTGTCACCACTAACACACATGGTCCAATACCCACTGTGGTATATAAAAGAAATGACTTAGTAACATAAAATTTCAGCACATTAGTGCCAAATGCTTTAGTGCAAGAAAATTTTTGATAGTTGAGAAAGATGGGACACAAATCCACATAGGTCAGGAAGGAAATCCTGTACCTATCTCATAGATACAATGTGATGAAGAAAACACAGAGAAGGAGAAGGATAGGATTCATTTTTGGCTACAAAACTAGAGGAACAGATAGAAATTCAAACATTGGTTTCCCTACCAATCTCTGCATCTCCTATTCCTAGTCAAACTCTTCATAGGTTGAGTATATATACTACACCATTGCAATCATCAAGGCCTAGTCCTGATACATCTAAGGTTGGAGAAGGCACATCTTATGAAGATGTTAACTTAGATGAGGTGATTAAACTTCCAAAGTTTTATCTAGAAACAATCACCATAGAAGAAATGAGCATATTGCAAGAATCTCTAGCAAGAAAGAAGCACCAAGAGTTACTTAGAAAGGAGCATAAGCAAAGAAAAGTTCTATATGAAATCAAAGAAATATTTCTCGATACATTTATACTCCCAAAATCTAATGAGGATAAACCTATTATTGAGCAACTAGTGAATATAGTTGACAAGATTAGTGATGCAGACCTGGACACAAATACTAAACTTCTAGAATGGTCTGAGAAAAGATTTCAAATAAAGGTTGATGAGAATATTTCTAGTGCCATTGTACTAAGACAGGTTAACTTAGCAACCAAGATGGAAGATGTGAAAAAGGTGTTAGAGAAACTATTTTATCTATAGAAAAAGCTTTGTGATGTCAACTTGTTCACACAAGAATCATAGAGGGCTATTGATTGGTTATAGGGATATTTAAAAATAACAAGTAATATTCTTAAGTTATTTCTTGGTCAAAGCCAGAATCATTTTCAAAGGTTGTTATCTACTCAATATCAGCTAGGTACATTACATGAACAAGATGCAAATATTAGGGCTACCTTGATAAATATTCAAGCCATCTTGACCCCACACATGGAGGTGTTGCACAAGGAACTAGTCCTTGCAAAAACACTAATGAAGAAAAATTCTCATCTTTCTACTCATGAGGGCCTAGTAGACCTTATTGCTAAGCTAGATGTTCAAATTCAATCTCTAGAGGTAGCATGAAACAATTGGGATACAACACTCAATATTATAATGGAAGTCTGTCAAATATTTTTGGACAAACACACTATTTGTGTACCAACCATGACATAAGTGTCAAAAAAAGGGGATATTGAAGACAAGAAGAGATTACACAAAGGGGGAGTAAATGTAGAAATAGAGTAAGCCATTAGTTGAAGAAAATTTACTCAACAAGAGTATTGGATTCAGATACAACACAAAACAATCAACTCAAGGGGAGTTATGCAATTTTGAGGTATGAATGATAAGTCATTATTTTTGCAAAATTTTGATATTTTGAAATTTTGTATGTGAGCCAAGTAAAGAATATATATTATCTGAGTTATGCTTAAGTTAAGGTTATTTATGCATGAAAAAGTGTTTTTCTACTCATGTCAAAGGGGGAGGTTGTTGATCTCATTTTGGTTTTGATTTATATGAGTAACAGTAGACTTAATGTCATTACTTAACATTTCTTAGTGCATGCTGAGTATGTAGTGTATGCCAAGCATAAATTGTTAGATAATGCATGCTGAGAAAGATATATAGTATGTGCCAAGAAGATAGTTAATGCTAAATTACTCCAGTGGTGAGAAAGTTAATACATGCCAAGTGATTCAGATGCCAAGTGAATAGTGGATGCCAAGTCATTCAAAGACCATGTTACAACATTGAAGATATAGTGGATGCCAAGCATCAGAAGCTTCAAGTGCTGAGTAGATAGTTTTGGACATAGTTGTTTGTAATGACACAAACTCCTATGTAAACCATTTTTGGGCCAACTTAAGGATTGTTTTGTGATTCTAGATAAGAATGAATCTATATTGAGGATCCCTATGTAGTACATACAACCAATTAGATAAAGGGATAAATTAAGTGACAAAATGGGTGATTCACAATTATGGATTGCTACCTAGCCATAGGTTACGTATGTCTTTTTAAGAAGGGAAAACCCTAAAGATTTTATGTGTGTAGAGAGAAGTTTGAATGTATAGATAGAGCATTCATGGTAACTAAGGAGTTGTGAGAAAGATATGAATTGCAGAATCAGTTAGATAGAATAGAGGAAAATAGAGAGAGGAAAAAAGTGATACATATGATCAAAGAGGATCAAGTATATATCATGAGAAAGGTGATCTGATATCTAGTAGAGAGGTGTTAATTGAAGGATCAAGGCTGAACATTCTAATAGATGAATTAGTAAAAATATCTTAACCGAGTAGTCCTCGTAGGAATTTGTAAATCCTTTAATAGGGTGCTTACTTCATTGTAAGTTGAACTCATTTAAATAGACACACTCATAGTAGGGTGTTGAAATCTTTAAATAGGGTAAGGTTTAATAGTCTTTATAAGCCTTTAACATGGCAGACCTTTCATAGAGTCGATCATAGTTTATGATAAAAAAATTGCAACCTTTATTGGATACACTTTACAACTACAGTAGTGAAGATTTGTGGGTGTCATCCCCACCCCAGTTTTACCTTCTCATTGGAGGGTTTCTTGGTAACCAAATATCTTGTGTCATGTGTGTTTTTTTTTCCATGCCATGGATGAATATGTTTAGTTTGGTATTTCAATTTACATGCAAATTGTGAGATGGATGTGTGGTTAAAGTTTTAATGATTAACGTTTTGAAGTGATAATTCACCCCCCTTAGTGTTTACTCTCCCTATTGTTATTTCCAACACTTATTATTTTCTAGTACCAAAATATTACCCTAATTAGAATTGATTCTCATCATTTTTCCAAGTTTTCCTAGCTCAAATTAGCTTTGGAATATCTTACAATATTCTACAAATTTTAAAACTTATGCTTAACATACGATTTTACTGATATCAAGTAACTATTCAATTTTTTTCTCATGACTATTTTTTTATTTGTATATAGGATTTTGTTAGTTCCTAAGAACCATATCTTATTGCTAGCTCTATTAACAAGGAGAACATATTAGATTTATTGAACTATTCAACTAGAATGATTACTTTCTATATGATAGGAAGATAGGGACTCAAACCTATTCTTTTAGTAACTTCTTATTTTACCTTAATCTAAATTTTTGATCCTTTATAGAGTTTTGGAAAAGAAGGAAATGTGTATCTGGTCCAATAATTTGTTAATCTTCTTGGCCCAAACAATGACATAATCTATCTACAACTCTTTTGTTGAAAAATTCCTACAAGTATCTTTTCAAAATTATTTTAAGTAGGGGTCAAACACATGCATACCTTAATATATCTTTTATAATCCTTTTTTCCCCCTAAAATTAATAATGATTGGTCTTGCAATATATGGTTTGTTGAGAATTATCATATTTTAAAATTTATGTAATAATAAAGGATGGTTATTTAGTAAGTGGCATTCTTAATTAAGTTTACTAGGCATCCAAGTTTCATAGTCATTACCCAAGAAGGTATAGTAGCCTACAAGTTCCATACCAAGATATTCTATGTTCCCAAATGATTTTAGAAAAGTTTTTAGGCTTTTGGTTATTTTAGTAATGTTTGAACAATTCTAGAGCTGTTTTAACTAAGTTTTTTTG
Source organism: Cupressus sempervirens (assembly GCA_028749045.1). Taxonomy (NCBI): domain Eukaryota; kingdom Viridiplantae; phylum Streptophyta; class Pinopsida; order Cupressales; family Cupressaceae; genus Cupressus; species Cupressus sempervirens. The sequence goes on from CM053787.1 coordinate 966,533,895, forward strand.
TCATATGGTTCTAAACATTAATGTTTTGAAAATGTAAGTTCACCTTAAATAGTGAAAGGTGAGATATTCATTAATCAAGTGGGCTCTTCCTAATACTTGGGATATGCGGTAGTAAAATATAAATTTTTCTTTTGTTCCTTATACACTCTCCTCTTCTTTCCATCAAGATGAAGTATTTCTACTTCAATGTTTGTGTGACCTCTACCCCTAGTTTTTGAATTATTTCTTGGAGTTATGCCCTTATGATTGTGATTTTTTTTACTTAATCACCTTGAGAAATTTCTTCTTGAAAATTTGGAAAAATCATTACTCCCTACTTCCTTTCATGCCTTAGGAGGCATCCTAAATATTACTATGAAAAAAGGTCTATATTATTTCATGTTTTCCTTACCTTTTCTTTTTTGAAGCATAATAGGACCTAGAGATCCCATTGTAGCAATCCAAGTCTCTGATACCAAATGTAATGCCCCACTAGATAACCTGAAAGGATATATCTAAATGTTACCTAGTTTGGCGAATATTTTTAAAAAAATAAATCTTTTTCTTGCTAAGTTCACTTAATCATATAAGGAAAGGTCTTTATAGGTTCCCTAATGTTAGCCTTAAACAACCTTACTTAATTACCAATTCACGAGTTATCTTTTGTCATCTAGTCAACTCAACAACAACTCAACAAGTATTCCTTAATTTTGCATCACTTAATATTCTTTTTAACATTTAATCCTTACTACTTAATAACCCATCTATTAGTTTAATGTCTATCTATGATTTGATATATTATCCACACATGACCTTATAAAAGACATGGTAATCTTTCCTAATCATTTATTTCTTGAACCCAAGCAATAACTAAATAACCTTTACTATTTCCAATTTAAGGAGTAACAACATAAGTTTAATACATAAACATAACTCACATTAAATATTTAAGTCATTAACTACACATGTTTACCAATCATAATCTATTAATCAATTTGATCATTCATTTGATAACACTAACATAACATGGTTCATTTACTCACAATTGCATAATATCATCATTAAATAGAAGGAGAATACAATACCATGACAACATCATTACTTCATTCATCTTATAAAATAATACCTTGTGTTAAATTCCCTTTGTGTCTCCTAGAGACACCCTTTACCTATTACAAAGACTTTCAATTCATGATACATATACATATGAAATTTATTGAAGAGTTAAAAATATAGAATAACATATATTTCTTCCAAGGAAGTACAAAAAATAGACTTTAGAATCAATCTCCATCATCTACCAAACAAGGATCCATATAAAGTCATCCATTAAAAATCAAATGATACCTCAAAAATATTTACCACCCAATCGTGTGGAGCAATAAATGTTCCACTTCCTTGATCTAGGAGATAGGACCATGATCCACATAGGTACTAGGGAAGTCTAAGGATTATACCTCAAAATTAAAAGTATAAATATAGAAAATGACAGATAAAAGCATAAGGCCAAAATGTAGTCATAAAGAAAATGTACAACCATAGGCCAAAGTATGTATGAGAGGTTCAACCATATTTGGGTGGGTTTTCATCATACATTCCAATATATTGGGATCAACCTCCTAAGCTAAGGACCATCCTATCACACATAATGTCCTTACTTTGAGTACTCTAAAAGACATATATGACATGCCATAGTATATTTTTGTAATGTAGGGATAAACCTCCTAGGCCAAAGATCATCCTACCATATGAAATGTCTTCTCCTTGAGTACCCCAACACGAACAATATCTAATTATTTTGACTAATATGAATTAAAAAACCCCCATATTCCATTAGTTTAATTAATTTTATCACTTATTAACCAACTCACATGTAGAGCTAACCTACATAGCGCTTTGGTCTCTAACACATAGGATCTCCTGATAGCCACTTCCAGGCCTCAACACCTATGGTGAGCCACTCACCTAGGGTCTCTTCCCTACTCACCAAAAGATTCCAAAAGTAAAAAGAATTATATGGCATAATAACCCATGGTCCCATACCCCTAGTCCCAAACCCTAACTCATACATCAATGTATATTCACATGAAATAATATCACAAAATCAAAACAATATAAGAAACTTGTTTGTTCAATTAGCCATAGAATCCACATGCCTTTGGTGAAAAAAACTATTCATTGAAATCCAATTTGATTAGTCATAGGGGAAACTAGTTTAGGGCACATTTCTAGTGTCCCATACCCCTAGGTAAATCCACTAAACCCCAATTCACCACATAAGCAATAAAATACAATAAACATATATCAAACACTTTGTAAGCAATAATATCACATCTCTAGAAAGTAAAATGCTTCAAATGCAGATACAAGGAAACAAAATGTAAAAGGACAAGATGAATTGTTGATTCCTAAAATTTGGTTAAGTTTGAAATTTCTTAAGAACTTCAAAAATATAAAATATTTATTTTAACTCCTATGGGGCTGAAACATATCTCAAAAGGTGTAGAATGTATAACACATAATGTAACTTAAAGTATAAGAAAGAAAAATTATGTCACTTTAATGTTTATTTTATGTTATACCCTAGTGCTAAACTTAGGCTTTGGAGATCAAAAAATGCCTATCTAGCTAAGTTAACTCTATTGCTGTGCATTTATTCATTACTACTATGCTTTTATTTCATATTATTGATTAATTTAGTATTGTTTTACTTTGATTAGGTTCTCTGGGTTGCAATCCTTACTCAAAGGATTCTTATGGCACAATGGTTAAGAAACTCTTCCTTAATCCTTGAGGTTAGGGGTTCAACTACAATGATATTTTACTATTTCTCTTTTCTCCTCCATCTCAATGAATTATAAGTTATAACATATCCCTTTTACTATGGTCCTTGAAGAGTACATTAGGTGAGATGGTAGATACTGGGTTTGGTAGTTAGGGGGTCAAGTATTTATGTCTCCAAAATGGGTTATGGTGTGTTCCTCTTTTATTTTATTAGATTTCTTTTATTCAATTACTTTTGGTCTATTTATTTTACTTTATATATTTACAAAATTAATTAAACTAATACTCACCAAATGGTGTATCTAAACTAATTCCACACATGTAACTAAACGTGAATATATATTTATTTAGGCATATTTGTTTGCATACATATATAATTGGATAAATGTACCTAATTAACCTATACAACATCATAAGGTCAAGATCACCCAAAAATCACAAATAAATTATTAAGGTACTAAATCACTATATCAAGATCAAAACCAAATATAGAACCTCTAGTGTAAAAGTCAATTGTCACAATGCGTAATTAAAGGAAAAAATCCCAAAAGATCCCTAATAGGTAGTTGACTTTGTAACCAAGTATTCTAAGCTCAAATTTCCTATATGGATCATGGTTCAATCTCCCTTTTTAACAAAAAATAGTTTGAGAACCTTAAGGAACACTTAGACTTGTGTAGCCAAGTAGAGTCAATGCCTAGTGCCTATACACACATGCATCACCAACCAAAAAGATACAATACATATACAAAATCTATAATGGGCTAGCTAGGTTAGCTCATATCCATATCATAATCATAATTAAAAGGATCCATAGATAGTATTTCCAGCCATAACACAATAATGAATTATAATAATAAGAAACATATAAGGCATGATCCAAGCTACATATTAGACATTTTATTTAAACCATATATTTAATCTTCTAAGATTAATATATAGAATATGATCAAATGAAAATTAAGTTCTAAACATCATGAGAAATAAAGGACATGTAGGATAAGGGTAGGAGTGTTTCAAAGCATAAAAACCTAGTTAATTCATTTACCTAGGTAGATAGGTATTATTATGTTGGTAAGTGCTTCTAGGTAGATAGGTATACTTGTAGTTTTATTTTTGCTAGTGTTTGTCAAATATGAAATCAAGGTGTATAAGAGACAATGTCATATTCCAAAACAACCCAAGTATACTTATACTATCTCTAGCTCTACTAATACTTGACATGATTAGAGGGGTATTACAATAAATTTTTTGAATGGGGGAGAGTAATGTATGTTGAGTGTTTGAAGTTGAGGAGTATTCAGTTTCTATTGATGCCAGTAAAAACTTATTGATGTTAATGGGGCAGCATTTCAATTTGGTATTTTTGTAACTTGTGCTTTTTTATCATATGTTTCCATCAACACCAAAGGGGGAGATTGTTAGCATGAATATTGAGAGTATTCATTTTGGGGAGTCTATTGGAATGTTTCAAGAGATGATTGAGTGCTTATGTTTTGCATTCATGAATTGATTTTTTATTGATATCAACATATATGCTCTATGGAAAAATAAGTCATAGTTGCAAAGAGAGCCTTGGTAAACAAGGTCTACACTTGTAGTATTATATTTTGCAAGGTCAAAATATGTCTTTATGATGTATATATGTTCATAGAAATAAATATAAGTGTTCATGTGAGTTATGGTAGAATTGGTGAAGATTGGTTGTAGGCCAATGCATAAAGAACAAATCACTGCGATTTGAGTTCTATCTATTCAATGAGGTTGACACTTGTTAAATGGGTTTGGATATTGATTGAAGACATGTTCATGGTGAGATTTTTGTGGTAGCAAAATATGTTTATCATCCGTTGAATATCTATGAATGATAACATGTGATCTATTCTCTAGAAGTCAATTTTTGGTGATATCATTTTGGGAAGGTATATTTGTAATGTAATATCTTAGTGAGGTCCTATATTATTCATTATACATATTGGAAGCTTCAAGGCCAACTCAAAATTTTTAGGACTTATTAAATAGGACATATGTATTCTTGGTTGTAAGTGTGACTGTAAGTCTCCTCATGTAATTGTGAAAGTATACAAGATTTGGATGCAAATTTGATGAGATTAGAGAAGAGATAGACATTGATGATGTATTCATAACTTCAAAGGAACTGTATTGACAAGAAAGTTTCTATATCAATCATTTCACCTTTGGATATGTTATCTTGATAATTGTTATGTGAAGACAATTTCTAAGCAATTTGGATGGTGCATTCAATTAACTTCCTATCAACTCCTAATAGGGTTGGAATCTTTTGACAAAGATTCAAAGTCTCCTAGTAGAGACTATATGTACTGATTGTATGTAATTGATTCTTAATAGAGTCTTAACCTTTCACAAGGAACTTTTCATATTAGTACATTGTATTGTGGGCATCATTCCCACCTAGGTTTTCCCTCTGATCAAGGGTTTCCCTAGTTAACAAATGTTGTGTAATTGTGCATGGTTTTTATCTTATGGTTGTTGCATTTATTGGCTATATGTTTAAGATTTAATAAATTATTTAGCATGAATGATGATGGTATTCCTTTGGGGGAGTATCCTAAGCATTGCTAGAGCTCATGGGAGATTTTTATCATGATTGACATGTTGCATTCATGACCATGTTTGTCATTGATGTCAACATAGCATTATTTTTATAAAGATTGGATGAGTAGCCAAAAGAGATCAAGGTCATACAAATGGAGGATTAATGATCAAGTCAAGATTAGTTAAGGACATGTTCTATACCATGTCTTAGTGAAGTGTTTAAGTGTGCATACAAAGAGTTTAAGATATGCAAAAGATATGTTTGATATATAGAGAGAAGTATAAAGACATAGTTCTTGAGATGCAATTTTTGATGTTTTGATTATATCTCCTAACAAAGATAGAATTTTGATATGTGCAGTTAGATAGTAACAATAGACAACCTAATGATGACATCAATAAGTACACAAGGTCTAAGGCTACATGTGTGAAAATTTATAAAGACTGTGAGCTGATAGTTTTGTGTAATTGAAAAATAATTAATTATCTTAAAATGGTCCTATTGTAATTAATTGGGAAAGCCTCAAGGCTAATTGAAGGAATTTTCTTAAGGACATGGTAAAAAGGAAAGATATTTTCCTTTTCTGGAAGTGTGAAAGTGAGATTGTGTGAATAAGAGTAGAGTATTTGGTAAACGAAAGTAAGCAATCCAAGGGATTATTGGATGTGAAGTTGGTGAACTAGTATCAAGATCTAAAGAGGAATTTTCGTTGATAGGACAAAGGAAGTATAAGCATTGTTCATTTCTATTATTTTGTAAGGAATAATACAAAGATCAGTTGGATAGTGAATTCAGTGATCTTATCCCTAAAGCTATTTGGATAGTGGGTCCATCTACCTTCTACAACTCCTAAAAGAGTTGGTACAATTCCTAATAGGGTTGGAATAGCCTAACAGGGATTTAATGTCTCCTAACAGGGATTGATTGTACTAAATGTATTTATTGAATCCTAACAGGGTCCATCCTTTAACAAAAATATTTATATTAGTACATCATTTTGTGGGTACCATCCCTACTAGGGTTTTCCCTAGTTAACATATCTAGTGTCATTGTGTATGAGTATCTTGTTATGGTTGTTGATTATATTTTTCACATGCTTAAACATTAATAAGGTCGATAAGTGTTTTAATAGTTGGATAAATGATTTAGCCCTCTCTTATTTATACTAGTGCACTTTACTTTCTAACAATTGGTATTAGAGCATCAAGTCCTTGAGGAGAAATCTTAACAGGTTTGGGAGATCAATTGTGAGTCACTTCAGAAAAAAAAGTCCTAAATTTGATGCAGCTAACTATGATATATGGAAGGAAAAGATGAAGACCCATTTTATATGTCTAGGTCTAGGATATTGGCTTTTAAAAAAGAATGAAAAATTGATTGTGGATGAAAACAAACTTGAAGAACATAGTGAAGCTAAAAGAGATCCATGTATGTGCAATATGTGAAGCATCATTGTTAGCTCTTCCTAAAAATGAATAGAGTAAGGTAGAATCAGTAGGGACATCTCATAAAATTTGGAAAGTTTTAGAATCTACTCTTGAAGGAGATAAACATGAAAAAAGAGTAAGATTATAAAATTGGATATATTTGTTTCAGGATGCTAAAATGATGGAAGACAAATCTTCGAGAAGATATGATGGTAGAATATTTGATATTGTTGTAAGAATTAAGTTTTGTGAAGGATCTAAAGAGGAAGATGAGATTGTATGGAAGATTTTGAAAACCTTAACACCACCATTCAAACAAGTGGCACAAATTATTGAACTTCTAATACCTTACACTGAGAAGTTTACCAAGGAAACTTTTCTTGGAAGATTGGAAGAAATAGAATAAGGTTTGAGGTAATCTAGAGAATTGACCAAAGTGGAAATTTTTTTCAGTGCATTGAGTGTTTATCCTTGTTTTATAAGAAGTGTAAGCACCAATAGAGACTACACTAGTAGCAATAGATCCAGATCTTAAGAAGACAAAAATATTGAAGAAGGAACAACCCTTCTTGTAAGAAGAGAGCTAGATGGTATGAAATTTTTCAAATGTTGTACTCTCAATGATTTTGGTCATTATGCTTCTAAGTGTCCTAAAATAGAGAAAAAGTATAAGAGAAATTTCAAGCCTAGCAGACCTAGAGATTGTTTCTATGCAAATGAAGATGATAATTCTGAGGAAGGAGTTTAGAGTGAAAGTGATGATGAATTAGGATTTGTACCTATAAAGGAAGAAAATCATAAAATTTTTTTTAGCAAATAAAATTCCTTAGTTTCACATGTTGAAAAGAAACTTGATTGGATTACAGATAATGGATGTTCACATCACATGACTGGTGACATGAATAAGTTTTTTAAGTTTAGAAATCATGATGGAGGAATTGTTAGAGTTGATAACAATGCAACCTATCACATTGAAGGTATATGATCTATTACTCTTGATGGAAAGACTAACATTGATGATGTTTATTTTTTTGTTGGGTTAAAGCATAATTTTTTGAGTGTTGGACAATTTGCTGATAAATATTATTAGTTGTAGTTCATAGAGAAGACCTACATTATACAAGATAAGGATAGTAATTTGATTGGAATAAGAACAAGATCCAAAGGTAGTTTATTTCAATTGAACACTACTGAGATAACTTGTTTGGTTCAAAAAATGGACATTAGTTGGTTATGTAATAGAAGGTTTTGTCATATAACCTTTGATAATATTGTGAAGGATATAAATACATTTGTAGTCAAAGATTTACCTAGAATCACAAAGACTACTAATATTGTTTGCAAGGAATGTATCACAACTAAGTAGAAGAAGGTTTCATTTCCTAGCAAGAAGTTCACTACTATAGAAAATTTACAGATTTTTCATATAGATTTGAGTGGTCCTACCAAAACAAGAGGATTCTATGGAGGGAGACACTTTATGATTTCACTAGATTGATGTGGCTATAATTTCTTACGAAAACTTATGAGGCATTTGAAAAGTTTAAGGTATTTAATAATAGAGTTGAAAATTAATGTGGTGTAAAGATTAAAAGTTTGAGATTAGATAGAGGTTGAGAGTTTACTTCTAGAGAGTTTAACATCTTTTGTGAAGAAAATAATATTAAGAGATAGTTGTCAACACCTAAGACTCTTGATAAAAATAAGATAGTAGAAAGAAGAAATAGATATGTATTAGAGAAATGATGTTTGAGAATGATGTATCCAAGACATTCTAGAGAAAAGCAGTCAATACACCAATATACACCATGAACAGAGTGCATATCAGAAAAAGGTACAAACAAGACTCCTTATAGATTATGGTTTGGACATGCACCATCACTGAAGTATTTTAGAATATTTGGAAGTAAGTGTTACATGAAGAGAGATGATAATATTTTCAGGTTTGATTGAATAAGTGATGAAGGTATGTTCCTTGATTATTCACTGAAAAGAAAATCTTACAGATATTTTAATCAGAGAACTAAGACAATTTTTGAAAGTGCAAATGTAAAGATAGATGAAAATTTTTGAGTTAAAGAAAGAATGATGGATTATAACAATGATGAAGAACAAAATAGTAGATATGTGAGAGAGAATATTGAAGTTTTATTTGAGACTAACAATGATTTGCAGAATGATGTACAAATTTTTGAGAAAAGAGGAGAACAAAGATCTAAACCAAGAGAAGAGATAAGAGTTGACATATCAACTCCTGCACCTAACAAAAAATTGACATAGAATTATCCCACTGAACAAATTATTGTTACTAAAGATAAATGAGTGATGACAAGAAATAGAGTACATGAGGAAATATGCTTGATTCATCAAGTTGAAACTAAGAGCATAGATGAGGCATGCAAGAATGATCATTGGATTCAAGTAATGAAGGAAGAACTAGATTAGATTGTGAAGAATGAGGCAGGGGAATTGGTTCCTAGACACAAAGACAAGAATATTATAGGAACTAAATGGGTATACAAAAATAAGATGAATGAACAAGGTGAAGTTGTGAGGAATAAAGCCAGACTAGTATGTAAAGGATATTCACATCAAGAAGGTATAGATTATGAATAGACATTTTCCCCTCTTTCCAAAATGGAAGCAGTAAGAAAGTACTTAGCTTATGCAACAAGTAAAAAGTTTAAAGTGTATCAAATGGATTTAAAGCCATCAATTCTAAATGGAAAAATTGAAGAAGAGGTCTACATTGAGAAACCTGAAGGATTTTTTTTGATAAAAGAAAATGACATGGTTTGTAGATCGAAGAAAAATTGTATGGTCTAAAGAAAGCACCTAGAACCTAGTATGCAAGATTGGATAAATATTTAGGAAAACTTGGATTTAATAAAGGTATGAAAAATAGTAATTTGTATTTGAAATAAATTGATAATGGATTATTGATCATTGTGATATTTTTTGATGACATAATCTTTGGAGGTAATGATGAAACAAGTGATAAGTTTGCTGATGAAATTAAGAATGAGTATAATTGGCGAGATGAAGTTTTTATTAGGTTTACAAATTGTGCAAAACAAAGATGGCATTTTCATATCTTAAGCTAAGTACTTGAAAGACTTGTTGAAAATATTTGGCTTGGAAAGTTGTAAGCCTATTGGTACACCCATGATAACTATTTAGAAGTTATCTAGCAAAGATGAGACACCTACAATTGAGTAGAAGAAGTATAGATCTATGATTGGAGGTTTTCAATAGTTGACTCACACCAGACTAGATATAGAAAATGTAGTTGGGATAGTAGCAAAATTTCAAGTTGATCCAAAGGAATCTAATTATGCAATAGTAAAGAGGATATAAAGATATCTGAAGGGTACATCTAATTTTGTATTATGGTATTATAGATCAAGTGATTTCACTTTATGTTCTTATACTAATGCAAATTGCGAAAGTAGTATGGATGATAGAAAGAGAACTAGTGGTGGGCCATTTTCCCTTGGAGGAAGATTGGTTTCTTGGATAAGAAAGAAATAAGATTGTATTTGAAAAAGTAAAACTAAAGCAAAGTATGTACCAACAATAAATAATTGTAACTAGATCATGTGGATGAAGTTGATGTCGAAGGATATTGGGATAAAGTTTTCAAAACCTATTATTATACATTGTGATAATACAAGTATAATGAGTATGTATAAGAATCCTATGTTTCATTCTAAGACTAAACATATATCAATTAAGTATCATGTCTTAAGAGAAAAAGTTACAGAGAAAGATCTCAAATTGGAGTATGTAAGTACTAAAGATCAGATTGTAGATATCTTTACAAAGCCCTTACCTAAAGATACATTTGAGTATTTGTGAGGTATGCTTGGGGTTTTGTCCTTGCCTACTTCTAAGTAGATGATGTAGAGATTGCATTAGTCTAGTGGCATAGAGCACTATTATTTGACTAGACTAAATGCTAATGCTTCCTATATTGGGGAGTATTTGTGATGGAGACACAAGCCAAGACCAGAATGGAAACAACAGAAAAGGAAAATTATATTAACTGAGAAAATAAGCTAGTACAAATAGTACAGAAAAATAAACTTCAAAACATGCCCTAAGGGCTTACAATAGCATAAATCTGGAGAATATTTCTCCTTTTAGCACCTCCTCTCAAACTCCACTCCGAACTGCCTTTTACAATGCCAGAAATCTCCTTAAATAGACCCCGGAGGGTTAAGGACTAGGAATACATTCTAGAAAGTGCTAGTAGGCATCCACCAACGAAATAGAAGGTTCCGAAAGCTACGTTAGAAGTCGGTGCAAATCTAGAAGAATCTAGAAACGGTAATCGAACTTCTGGGAGGCATAACTTTTGAACCGTAGCTCCGATTGACGAACCGTTTACATTTTCGGAAAGCTCTCGAAGCGCTCTATAGCCCTATGGACCAGCTTTGCTTGTCCCCCATTTTTCAACCCTTTTGGAGGTCATTTAATGCCCCAAACCTGACTTTGAAGCATTCTTAGGAGGTCTCCAAAACTTGAAAAACTACAATAACTTTCAAACCGTGGGGCCTATTGACCTGATTCTTTTTCTAGAATGCTCTAAATCATGATTACATTCATCTAGCCAATTCAAACCTTCTAGTTTACTGAAATGATGGCCCAAATACATGCTCCTATTTTTTTGGGATTTTCAAACGCACTGATAGTTGAACTATGAGAGTTGGAACCTTTATTTGAGCCAAATGGGTATCCAAAAATGTAAAGATATGAAACAGAAACTAAGTCTAAGTACATTTTTTTGTGTGACACAGGATTGCCCTTATACCTCTGGATGCTCCTGCATCAGACACCCAGGGTAGATTGAAAAGTGACCCTGTCACTTTATGGATGGTAGAGGAAATCCCAAATGGGAAACCTCAATTGCTGAAATCCAAGTTGAGTCCTCAATTGGTCATCCTTTCCATTTGACCAAATACTCTTCATATTGCCTATTTCTGGTACTCCTACCCACACGATGATCTAGAATGTCTTCTATCTCCTCCTTCTTAGAAGTAGGAATTGGACACGACTCTAACACCAGCTCCTCATCTGCACCATCATCATGATACTCTATTAAATCTGCAATGTTGAAAATGGGAGAAATCTGAATACCATCTGGCAGCTCCATTTCATATGCATTTCCTGAGTCATGTTTCTTCAAAACTTTGTAGGGGCCAAATTTCTTCATTTTTAGCTTGTTGTAAGTACCAACTGGAAATCTTTCTTTTCGTAAGTGCACCATGACTAGATCCCCTACTTGGAATTCCTTATGTCTTCTCCTTTGATCAGCCCTAGCTTTATACTCTTGATTCATCTTGATAATGTGTGCTTGAACCTCCTCATGTAGACGCTTGATGTGTTCAGCAAATTCCTCAGCTTCAGCACTTGTCCTCTCCCCTTGTTCTATCTTCCTCAATTCTGGTGCAGTCCTTGGGCTATTTCCATATACAATTTGAAATGGTGATTTTCCAGTACTCCTATTTACAGAGTTATTATAAGCAAACTCTGCTTGTGGTAGAATCAAATCCCATCCCTTGGGCTTATCTCCAACTAAACATCTCAGCAAATTGCCCAGACTTCTATTTACCACTTCTGTTTGGCCATCAGTCTGTGGGTGATGCGTGGAACTGAATTTCAAGTCTATTCTCAACTTCTTCCACAATGTCCTCCAGAAATACCCCACAAATTTAGTATCTCTGTCAGAAACTATACTCCTTGGAAGATCATGTAGTCATACCACCTCTTTGAAAAACAAGTCTGCAATATGGACAACATCATGAGTTTTGTAGTATGGAATGAAATGTGCCATTTTGGAGAACCTATCAACCACCACGAATACTGAGTCATCACCCCTTTATGTCCTTGGCAATCCAAGACCAAAATCCATACTTATGTCCTCCCATGGCCTTGATGGAACATGCAATGGCTGATATAGGCTAGTATTTTGACTAAACCCCTTGGCAACTTGACAAACCTGGCAACTCTGTACAAACTTCTTCACATCCTGTGTAATTTGAGACCAAAAATAATGTTCTCTAAGAATGGCAATGGTCTTATCCTGGCCAAAATATCTTGCCATCCCTCCACTGTGTTTCTCCTTAATCAAATTTTCCCTCATGGAACTCCTTGGAATGCACAATTGACTACCTTTGAACAACATGCCATCCTGAATCAAATAGTCTAACCACTTGGTTCAATCTATAGCAACAGGTTCTTTACAAGCTTTCCATGCTTCAACAAAATCAGGATCCTTAGGGTACAAATTCTTGAGTTCATCAAACCCAACTACTTCAACCTGCATTATTGTAAGCAGTGACTGTCTCCTACTTAGTGCATCTGTAACCCCGTTAGATTTTCCACTTCTTTGCTTCAACACAAATGTATAACTCTGCAAGAATTCTACCCACTTCATATGCCTCTCATTCAATTTACCTTGGCTATTTAGGTACTGTAATGCCTGATGATCAGTATACAAAACAAATTCCTTTGGCAATAAATAATGCCTCCATTTCTTTAAGGCCTGAACTATTGCATAGAACTCTTGATCATAAACATAATACTTCTTCTTTGCATCATTCAATTTTTCACTAAAATATGCAATAGGCTTACCTTCTTGGCTTAATACAGCTCCAATAGCGCTGCCACTAGCATCACAATCCACCTGGAACACTTTTCTAAAATTTGGAAGTACCAACATAGGCTGTTCTGTCACCTTCTTCTTTAGTAGATTCAAAACTTCTCGTAGCTGCTGTAGTCCATTTGAACTCTTTTCTATCCCCTCTTATTGTATCAGTTAGGGGTGCACATATGCCACTGAAATTCTTAATAAACTTCCTGTAAAAACTAACTAGACCATGAAATGATCTTACCTCAGTAGCAGACCTCGGAGTAGGCCATTCCAAGATGGCTTTTACCTTCTCTGGATCCATTTTGAGACCTTTAGGTGGTATAACAAACCCCAAATAGACTAATTCCCTTTTTGCAAAGACACACTTCTTTAGATTAATTAATAGTTTCTCGTCCCTTAGCCTTTCAAGGACACTACGAATATGTAGTAAATGTTCTTCCAAAGTCTTGCTAAAAATTAAAATATCATCCAAATAGACAATAACAAATTTTTCAAAGAACTTCTTAAGTACCTCATTCATGAGCCGCATGAAGGTGCTTGGGGCATTCGTCAATCCAAAGGGCATGACTAACCACTCATAAAGACCCTCCTTGGTCTTGAAGGCTATTTTCCACTCATCTCCTTCCCGAATCCATATCTGGTGATAACCACTCTTCAGATCTATCTTTGTGAAGTACTGAGCTCCACTCAAGCAGTCCATAATATCATCCATCCTTGGCAAAGGAAATTGGTACTTGATTGTGATCCTATTTATAGCTTGAGAATCTGTACACATCCTCCACTCTCCATCCTTATTTGGTGTGAGTACTGCAGGTACTGCACATGGACTCAGGCTCTCTTGAATCAAGCCCTTCCTCAATAGCTCCCGAACCTGTCTATTTAGCTCCTCTGTTTTAGTAGGAGTCATCCTGTGAGCAGCCTTGTTAGGAAAACTAGCTCCTAGAATCAGATCTATCTGATGAGTGATTTGCCTTACTGGTGGCAATCCATCTGGAACATTATCAGAGATAATATCTCCAAATTCCCCTAGTAAATCTAAAACTTCAAATTGTATTTCACTACTACCTTCTTTATCTTTCCTAGGAATCAAAGCATAGCACATATGATAATGTTTCATGCCATCTAAAAACTTCCTTCCATCAACAAGACAAATCCTAGCACTGCTACATACCTTTTCACCTTCCTTTTTCATGGGCTTCAATTTGTGGCGAACTCCATCCTTTGTTAGAGAGTATGTGTTTGCATGTCCATCATGTACTGCATGTCTATCAAACTGCCATGGTCTACCCAACAATAGATGGCAAACATCCATCGAAATAATATCACAGAGAACTTCATCATGGTAACTCCCAATTTTGAATTTCACTAAACATTGTTCACTTACCAGGACCTTATGATCATCTTTTACCCAAGCAATTTGATAGGGCTATGGATGTTTCTCCCTCTTGAGCTTCAACTTAGAGACCATCTCTTTTGATACCAAGTTATCAGTGCTACCACCATCAATGATCATGTCACAACATTTATCCTCACACTTGCATCTGGTACAGAACAAACTCCTCCGTTGTCCTCATTCATTCTCACCAGTTAGTAGGACTCTTTCATTTACCAAGGTCTCTCCTCTTTCTGCATCCTCTGAATGTGATGATTGTGCATCCTCATCCACATGAGCAACCCTAGCTTGGCCCTCAGCTCTCTTATCTGTCCTTCCTTGTTGTTGAGGGCATTCAAAGGCATGATGACCTTCTTCATTACAATGGAAATAGGTACCACGGAAGCCTCCTCTTCCTTGTCCACATCCTCTACCTCTTCCTCTCTGATTTCCAAAGTCTTGGTCACAGAAGTGGTTGAAACCCTCATTCCTCTGGTTCCTGCTAGTACCCTCATCTTCATTTTTCTTTTGTGTTTCATTGCAGCCTCCAGATGATCTACCACTTCCCCTTGCTCCTTGACCATGCCCTCTTTGTCTTCCTTCAAACCTTTTATTCAGCTTCTCTTCAACTTGTAGGGAAAACTGGTATGCCTCTTCAACGCTGGTCATTCTTACTAGACTTAATTCCTCCTAGATGCTTGGTTGCAACCCACTGATATAATGAGCAACCTTTTCCTTATTTGCTTATGCATGTCCTGCTCTAATCAAAAGTTGGTAAAACTCCTCTATATAGTCTTGGACTAATCTTCCTACTTGCTTTAACGTATGCATCTTCCTTAAGAGATCTAGCTCATAGTCCATAGGAATGAACTGCTTCTTCAATTTTTCCACCATGCAATCCCATCTTGTGATCTTCTCCTTTCCTCTTCTATTTCTTTCCAATTGAACCTCCTGCCACCAGATTTTGGCATGGCCTTTTAGTTTGGCCTTTGCAAACTTAACCCTATTTGGGTCCCTAATATCCTCATACTCAAAGTATTCTTCCAGTTCATTGATCCAATCAATCAACTCATCTAGTTTCATATTTCCTAAAAATACACCCACTTCAATTGTAGGTCTTTTCCCAAACTTAGTAATGGCCCTAAAAAGCCTTTCCTCTATAGGATTCATAACTTCCCTGTCAACTTCCTCTTCTGGTCCCATTACTTCTTCTTCATTGTCATCCTCACTGTTGTCACCTACGGCAATATTTGCTCCTCTACGAAGCTCCTCTTGCAATGCCTGCACCTGCCTTTGGAGGGCTCTAACCTACTTAGGATTAATAGCTTTGGCCCTTCCACCATGCTCTCTTCGTGAGGCATCTTCTAAGTCGAACCCACAACCACACAGTCCTGGTGCAAACTGCCTCACAGTCGGTGCTCTGTCTACACACTTAGGAAAACCAACTCTGATACCACTTAATGGGGACACAAGCCAAGAACAGAATGGAAACAACAGAAAAGGGAAATTATATTAACTAAGAAAATAAGCTAGTACAAATTGTACAGGAAAATAAACTTCAAAACATGCCCAAAGGGCTTACAATAGCATAAATCTGGAGAATATTTCTCCTTTTAGCACCTCCTCTCAAACTCCACTCTGAACTGCCTTTTACAATGCCAAAAATCTCCTTAAATAGACCCTGAAGGGTTAAGGACTAGGAGTACATTCTAGAAAGTGCTAGTAGGCATCCACCAATGAAATAGAAGGTTCTGGAAGCTGCGTTAGAAGTCGGTGCAAATCTAGAAGAATCTAGAAATGGTAATCGAACTTCTGGGAGGCATAACTTTTGAACCGTAGCTTCGATTGATGAACCGTTTACATTTTCAAAAAGCTCTCAAACTTCTCTATAGCCCTATGGACAAGCTTCAGTCATCCACCATTTTTTGACCCTTTTCGAGGTCATTTAATGCCCCAAACCTAACTTTGAAGCATTCTTAGGAGGTCTCCAAAACTTGAAAAATTGCAATAACTTTCAAACCACGGGGCCTATTGACTTGATTCTTTTTTTGGAATGCTCTAAATCATGATTACATTCATCTGGCCAATTCACACCTTCTAGTTTACTAAAATGATGGCCCAAATACATGCTCCTATTTTTTTCAAGATTTTCAAATGCACTGATAGTTGAACTATGAGAGTTGGAACCTTTATTTGAGCCAAATGGGTATCCAAAAATGTAAAGACATGAAACAGAAACTAAGTCTAAGTACATTTTTTTGGGTGACACAAGATTGCCCTTATACCTCTGGATGCTCCTGCATCAATTTGAGATGAGAAAAATCATCAAGGATTGTTGGAAGCTAGTCTAGAATATAGTCTTTAGACGATTGAGCTGGTTGAATACTTGGAGAAGATGATTGATAGAATGAATCCTTTTTCATTGATGTCAATGGGGGAGAGATTACATGAAAAAAAATCCTATTATGGGGAGAGAGAAGTACCATGAATAGGGGAGAAGATCCTCTAATGGGGGAGAAAGTGTGTACATGAAAGACATCTCCTATGTTATGTATGAATGGGTGATATTGCATAGTAGACTAAGATTTGTTCCTGAGAGTCGGAGTGTGAACAACTAATGTCAATCCTAAAGAAGAGATGCATACATAGCAATTTTCTAGTAATTTTTAGATTTGATTGATGAAGAGGATTTGAAAAGAAGAGAACATAAGCAATAATAGAGTTTGATTTGGTATTCTTGAAAATTAGATATTTTTTATCTATGTTTCCATCAACACCAAAGGGGGATATTGTAAGAATGAATGATGATGGTATTCCTTTAGGGAAGTACCCTAAGAATTTCTAGAGCTTGTGGGATATTTTTAGCATGATTGACATGTGCATTCATGACCGTGTTTATCATTGATGTCAATATAGAATTTTTTTTGTGAAGACTATGTGAGTAACAGATAGAGATTGAGGTCATATGGATGAAGGATTGATGATCAAGTTAAGTATAGTTAAGGACATGTTCTACACTATGTCCTAGTGAAGTGGTTTAAGTGCACATACAAAGTGTCAAATATATGTAGTAGATATGTTCAATTAATAGAGAACAATATATAGACAAAGTTCCTAAGAAGATATTTTTGATGTTTGGATTATATCTTCTAACATATATAGAATCATGATATGTATAGTTAGACAATAATAGTAGACATCCTAATGACGATGTCAACAAGTGTGCAAGTTTTGAGGTCACACATATGAAAAGTTGTAAAGATTATGAGCTAATAGTATTGTGTAATTGAAATATAATTAATTATCTTAAAGAGGTCCTATTATAATTAATTGAGAAAGCCTCATGATGGATCATGGAATTTTTTTGAGGACATTGTATAAAGGAATGATATATTCCTTGTTTGGAAGTGTGAAGTGTGATAATGTAAATAAGAGCAGTGTATTTGGTAAATATAAGAAAGAGATCCAAGGGATAATTGGATGCAAAGTTAGTGATCTAGTATTGAGATCTGAAGAGGAAGTCCGATTGATAGGACATAGGAAGTAAAAGTGTAGTTAATTTCTATTATTCTACAAGGAATAATATGGAGATCAATTGGATAGAAGGGTTTGGATAGTGGGTTAATCTGCCTTCTACAAATCCTAACAAGGTCAGAATCCCCTAATAGGGATTCAAAGTCTACTAATAGGGACTGATATGTACTAAATGTATTTATTGACTCCTAACAATGTTATCCTCTAACAAGGACCATTTATATTAGTACATTATTTTGTGGGTACCATCCACACGAAGGTTTTCCCTTCGATCAAGGGTTTCCCTAGTTATCATATTTAGTGTCATTGTATATGAGTATCTTGTTATGGTTGCTAATTATATTATTTACATGTTTAAAGGTTAATAAGGTTGCTAAGTGTTTTAATAGATGGATGAATAATTCACCCCCCTCTTAGTTAGATTGGTGGACTTTACTTTCTAAACAAAGTTTATTTAAGTAGTTTAAGCACACAACTAATTCACCCCCCAACTATGTTGGTGGACTTTACTTTCTAACCTATACACCATAATGACCATCTACATCAATAGCTATAATTGAACATGCTAAGAAAAATTTTAGAACCAAAATTGAGCCACATGAATTTTAAAGGATTTATCCAAAAATGTGATGCACCATATTGATGTAAAACATCTCCAAGGTATAGAATGATAAAGCAATTAATGCTTAATCAATAGTAACAAAACTAATCAAAACACCATATAAGTATTGAGTTTCCAGTACATAGCTACCAAAACATCAAATGTTTAGAAAAATATGTTGACATAAATAAAAATCTCTCTCTCTCTCTCTCTCTCTCTCTCTCTCACACACACACACACACACACACACACACACACACACACACACACACACACACACACACACACACATCCTATAAGGGTGGGAAAAGACAATTCGAAGACTTGCAATGCATGACATGTGATAATCTAATATTTTGTAGAAAAGTTCAAATTGGATTTACAAATATGTTCTTCACCAGATAGATGAAGATAATGATAGATGGAATATTATGCACATACAATAGAAGATAAAGAATCTTCAACAATATTTGGTAAAATTATATTTAGTACAAACATTCCCTTTTAATTTTGATCATATATTATTAAGTAAAACTATTGTTATATCATAAAAACTCTAATATTTTCTCTGTAAGTTTCCAAAAAAATTCACTAAGGGTTTTGTAAATATATCTACAGATTTTCTAAATTGTAGAAATTCATATGAATTTTATTTTGACTTACCAATAATTGAATGAAATGTAACATTGTATTAATATGCTTACTTTGGTTATGGAAAACATGGATATTTACTAATGCAATGACAAATTTATCTTCACAATAAATATGAGTTGGTTCCTTGTAGCAACCCATTTGAAACCCTTCTCATCCAAATAGTTTGAGAAGCTGCTGCTATCACTATAACATATTCTACCTCAATGATTGATAAAGTCACAATTGACTATTTCTTTGATGACCATGTTTTTGATAAGGAAAATAGGTTTTGAAGGTCCCTTAAAACCCTTTACATATCAAAAGAGATATTTAATAAAATATCATAACAACATAAACTAGAACAACAAAAGAACAATGAACAAAAATTCTAACATTTTAAAAAGGCATCAACAATAGGAGAGGCAAAACCAACAAAACATAAGCAAACAAAACTAGGAAAACATTAATCCATATTCATAAGAAGATTCCAAGCCTCCTTCTTCTATATGTTCATCTTCCTAGCAATGTCTTTGGTCTCAGTGAGTTCATTTTTGTACTCAAAGGCTTTCTTCTTCTTGCTAGCCCTAGTCCTTTTCCTCAAGCCTTCAATATCAGCTCCAACACCATCTTCTTCTGTAATGATCATCACCTTTTCCATTGTAATGCTTTCTAGCCTAGTAATTAATGCCTTGAGTTTTTTGTTGGAGGCCTTCAAAATATTGTAGCTCTAGTTAGCTATGCCATGTAGAGTAGCCTAAGTGGCATCCACTTTATTCATAAGAACTAGCACTTTAGCTTCTAAACCATAGAAGGCAGTAAGGTCCACATACTATCTAGAATCAATGCTCTCCCCCTTTTTAGTTGCTTTCTTTCCTTCCAATAGAATCATTATTTCATTTATCTCAACAATATAGTGGAATAACTATTTAATGGACCTGAAATTGTCCATCATACTATTCCTAGAATTGTCCCCCTTTTAGGTCATCATGAATTTGTAGTTTGATTCTTTCTCTATCAATCCCAAGCTAGATGTTATCCATGTTCATATTTTTCTAGGTAGTCACCCTCCCTTTTAGAGGCAATAACAATTTTTTTTCGATAATTCATAAGATCTTCCATAGGATTAATAGGACTCTCATTCCCATGTTGGTCTCCTATATCGATATTGTTGATAGGGTTTAGTTTGTTGTCCTCTGTAGATCCAATTGTTTCCTTTTGAATGGGCATATTCTCTTTTGTTTAGGGGTCTTTTTATTAACTACACCCTCTTCCTCCCCTTCCATTTCCATTTCCTCTCCTTTATCATCCTCATCCTTAGAGGAGGGATCCCTCCTTTTTCCTTCAAGGGGTTCTTGGGCTTGCCTTTCTTGCTCTGCCTCTTAGCAGAGTTAGTCTTACCAAAAGTGTTTAAATCCTCCATATTAGTGTCCATATCATCATCACTAGCACCAAGATCATCGTCAGAGTCACCAGGGTTTCTTGGTGAAACTTTGGTAGACCCTTTTTGTAGCTGGGATCTAGAGGAATTAACTTTGGATGTTTTCTTCTTGCTCTTTCTAGGTTTAGAGTCCTCATCAGAGTCAAGACCTTCGCTATCCTCCTCATCTAAGGATTCTTCATAATCATCAAAATCATTTTCTTCTCTCTTAACATGCTTGGTCTTAATGAACTTTTCCACAATATTGGCTTTAATATCCTCATAAATAAGGATCATGAGGTTTTTGTGAAGTGGGGGATTGGTAATTCTTTGATCTCATACCCTATTGATGCTATCGTTCAATGAGGAGTATAGATAAAAATGAATAGAAATATTCACATTATTCCTAAAGTGATTTAACAAGATAAAACGACATGAATAATCCCTAGAAAACCTACAATCAAGGGTGATGTAGGAAACAATAGCCCTAAGGATTAACCTCCAAAATTTCTTCAAAGAATTGGGCTGAAACTAAGTAATACCTTTTTTCTTAACCAATTTCTTCCTCTCCATGGGTGTCTTCCGGAAGGTGTCAACAACAAAGTCAGAGATCTTCCTATTTTTGTAAAAATTCTTTCCAACTATTAGAATGTTAGTGACCTTAGATATATACTCCTCTATGATATAAAACTTCTTACCATTTATCATCAAGCAACCTTCATCCCAATACAGCAAGAACAATTGGGTGACTTAGGAATTTCCCCCATGTAGTTTCTCCAAAAATGCAGCTACGCCCCTTTGCCCAACACTTCCCATATACATGTTCTCTTCCTCCATTTGTCATAGCTATTTGGCTCCTAGTGTCTTCCTTGGCCCCCCAATCTCTTTAGAAGATTATTTTCTTCAAGTGCAATAAGTACTCTAATTTACCATGAAATGAAGTTTGTGGCACCTTCAAGTTTATCTTTAATCTTGACCCTGAGTGTCTAATGCATGAACATCTTGGGTGTAAGGGAAATCTTGCATCATGCAAAAAACTTTCTATTTTTGTCTTTTGAATAAGGGTTATTTCCATGCATAGTTTCCATTTGTGGAAGCTTTTTATTTTTAGTAAGTTTTTCATGTGAGTTCAAAATATTCTAATTTTTCAAGTAGAGTTCCATATTGGATATATCAGTATGCTAGATGCCTTTCATTTTCATATCCTATGTATTGGTGTAGTTGTTACAAATTTTTAGTATGATTTTTTGGTGTAAAATGCTTAGGCTCAGTTTTGAAGGCCTAAATGGCCATAAAATAAGGTCAAACATTACAAAAATAATGCTTACACAATCCAAAATTGTAGTTCAAAAGATGTCATTTTTGAAAAGGAGCTATGATAACCAATCAGTTGAATGGTTTGTAAGTTATGGTCTCCAGAAGTTGGATTGTCTAAAAATATAAACTGTAAATTATCTTGAGATGATTCTTAGTAATTAAGAATAATAAAATAATATAATTTTAGGTTGGTCAGCCATAAGAGTTAGGGCTAAGTGTCTATAACATTCCTAGGTAGTGAAAAATACCCATATAAGGAAGGCCCGTAGGTTGTGTAGGGTTAGTACTGGGTAGTTGTTCACAACTCTATCTTGCAAAAAATTGTAAGGAAGGCACCCATGTGGATTTTCATATTGTATTTTATGTAGTTCCATACTTTTAGAGATAATAAGAACCCCATTTCTAGTCCTTGAAAAATTATTGTTATTTCTCTATTTTTTATTGTACATTTGTGGTATTAAGGGGACCACCCTTTATCAAGTGGTATCAAAGCATGGGTTCTCGAGTGTGTAGACAGATTGAAGACTGTGAGGTAGTTTTTACTAGGACCATAGTTTGAGAAAAGTGTGTAAAAAAATCACCAATTATGAAGAAATTTATACTAGGTTTCAATGACAAGCACACAAATTTCTTCACAAAGGGAACGTGGTAGAAGAGCCAAAGCTATGACACTTGAGGTTAGAGCCCTATAAAAAAAAATGAGAGCATTGGAAGAAAAAATTCATAGATAAATGAATCTTTTTGTAAGACATGAAAGTTAGGATGAATGGTAGAAGGAAATATTAACAAGGAAAGAGATGATAAAATTCTAAACCTAGAGGAAAAAAGGATTTTTTAGGGCCATTTCGAAGATTGGAAAAAGACTTAAGGTTAAGCTCCCCAAATTTATTGAAAAATATTAATCTAAAGGAATTGATTGAGTAGATAAATGGATTAGAAGAATTATTTGAGTACAAATATATTGAGGATACTGATAGAGTCAAGTTTATGAATGCCAAACTAAAGGGGCACACAAAGATTTGGTGGCAGGATATTTAATTGGAGTGAAATAGAAGAGGGAAGGAGAAAATCACAAGATGGGATTGGATGATAGATAAATTGAAGCAAACATCATTCACATTGATTATGAGCTTTATTAGATAAAGAAAATTCAAGGGTTTAAGCTAGTGGGAAGATCTATTCAAGAGTATATAGAAGAGTTCTATTGAGTCCACTTTAGAACACGCCATGTTGAAGCTAAGATGAAGAAATTTTCCCATTATCTAAATAGGTTGAGGAAAATTATTCAAGAGGATTTAAGTCTAGTTAGAATAAACAATAGTTAAGAGGCATACTATTTTTGACTTAGGGTAGAGGAAAAGATGAACAAGAAATTTGAGAGAAGACAAAGAAGAAGAGGTTGTGGTGGAAGCTATGGATGACAATCTTATGGAGGCCAAAATGAGGATCAAAAGAAGGATGAGGCTAGAAGTAGTAGTCAAAACCAAAAAGGGGAAAAAATTAAATTATTTCCATGATTAGAATAATAGATATTAGGGGGAAGAGGAAGGAGAGGCTTTTGTAGAACATGCTTTCACCGTAGAGAAAAAGGTCATAGAGAATTTGCATGTCCTCAACACCAAGGAAAGATTGATATAAGAACTAAAAGCTAGACTAGAGTTACACATGTGGACAAAGATGCTAAACCACCACATTCTAAAGATACTAGAAGAGGAAAAGTACTAGCTAATAGAAGAGTCTTTTGGAGTGGCAAGAATGAACTAGATCAAAGGAGAATCTTGTTTCACACCAGATGCAAGT
The DNA here is from genome assembly GCA_028749045.1 of Cupressus sempervirens. Classification (NCBI taxonomy): domain Eukaryota; kingdom Viridiplantae; phylum Streptophyta; class Pinopsida; order Cupressales; family Cupressaceae; genus Cupressus; species Cupressus sempervirens. The sequence goes on from CM053787.1 coordinate 966,557,992, forward strand.
GTGAAGATAAGTGTTGCAATTTGATTATTTATGGTGGAATAAACAACATCTTGATGTTAAAAGAGATGTACATGAAGTAAAACCTAAATGAGTAGAAACACCCACATCCATAGTGCATTTCTTTGGTGTAGGATGAACACAAGGTCATGTTTGATGAACGATGCCTAGTAAAGTTCAAGATTAGGGGTGACCATGATGAGGTACTATGTCATATCATACCCATGGATGCATGTCATATGTTTCTAGGTAGGGCACGAATGTTTGATAGACATATTATACATGCTGGTCATATAAATACCTATTCTTTGATAGAGGATGGAGTGACCTATAAGCTGAAGCCACTAAAATATATAGAAGAAAAGGAATGCATTAGTGCTCATTTTTTTTTGATGGAAGAAAGTTACTAGAAAGTATGAGGCATGAGCATATATGTTTTCCTATAATTCCAAAAGATGGTAAAAAATAAGTATTGAAGGTACCTATAGATGTTATATATTTGTTGGATGAGTTTTTAGACATTGTATTTGATAATGTACCGATGGAAATGTACCTGATGGATTACCACTAATAAGGAAGATCAACCATTAAATGGACTTGATTATATGAGCCAATTTTCCAAATAAGGAAATGCACTAAATGACATCAATAGAAAGTGAAGAGTTGACCATACATGTATATGAGTTATTATAGAAGGGGTTGATTTGAGAGATTTCGATTCCATGTGTTGGACCAAAAATATTAGCACCAAAGAAGAAAGGAGAATGAAGGTTGTGTATAGATTCTAGGGGTATTAACAGGATAAAAATAAAGTACAAGTTTCCATTACAATAGATAAATTATATTATAGATTGTTTGAGTAGGGCCATTTATTTCAAAAAGATGGATTTGAAGTGTGGATATCATCAGATTCAGATTAGAGAAGGAGATGAATGGAAGATTTCCTTCAAGACAAAGGAAGGATTATATGAGTAGCTAGTCATACATTTTGATATAACAAATGCACTGAGAAATTTCATGCGGCTCATGAATGAGGTATTGGAATAATTTCTAGATACATTTGACATTGATAAGAAGGATATATTCTCCACAACAAGTCAAATTATGATATTGCTATTAGGATTTAACTGTTTAGTTTTTTGAGTCAAACTCATTGACTCATATTTCATTAGTAGTGCTTCATATTGTTGGCATTATGATTATTTTTGTCATTAGTGACAACACTTACTCAATTCTCAATGCTTATCGAGCATCCAGTGGTTACCTTGTAAGCTTTGTAGTTTAGCAATTTACACCAAGTAGACAGTGGCTACTGAGAAAATATAGACAATGTCAAGTCTAGCAGTGTTTACCGTGCTTCTCAGTATCTATCGAAAGATTATCAGCAACAGTTTAAGGAACACAACAAGGTGAATTCAGAGATTGAAAAGTTATATCCATCACATGAGGTGATTAGTGCATGAAGGATCTTATCAGAAATCAGTTGCAAGTAGATCCACGGCTTCATCCTAACAGGTGAATAAGTTTTCTAAATCCTCTAATAAGGTAGACTTAATAGTCCTTGTACAAATCTCCTAATAGAGTGCATACTTCATTGTATGTTTGCAAATCCTCTAACAAGGTGGACCTAGTAGTCCTTTGTGCTCCTAATAGGGTAAATCACCAGAAGTGATTAATGTAAGCCTTAATAGGCCAACTTTATACTACAGTATTGAAGTTTTGTGGGTATCATCGCCACCCCAATTTTACTTTCTATTTGGAAGGTTTCTAGGTCACAAAAATATTGTGTTCTCTTGTGTAATGATTGTTTTATGTTTCAGAACTAATGCATGCAGTAGCATAGTTGGATGTATGGTAAAATAATAAATTTTTTTGAGGTTACTGATTCACCCCTCCCCTCTCAGTAACCTATCATATCTTGAATATTTCCAACAATTGGTATCAGAACATTGTGGTTCTCAGGATAAAATTTTGACAGCTTGAGCAAAGATCTAAAAGATAGATGGAGATATTCACACTTGACAAGACAATTGAAAATAAAAAGCTAGATCTGGAGATGTCCATGAATCAACTCAAAGAAGCAAAGGGGCATCTCTCCCAATCCCTGAAAAGAAGGAAGGAACTTGCAAGACAAATGAATGACCATTAGTATGTTGAAGAAAAGATTGAAGACCTTTTACCATCAAGCAACTTAGATGAAGCTAGTGAGGCAATCAAGGAATTCCTAGCAAAGAATGGCTCTTTGTAGGAAGAAGTAAGAAAACTTAAAAGAGAACAAGAAATCCAATCAATTAGGCTATGTGAAATTTTGGAACAAAAAAACAAGGCAAATGAAGAATTGGAGGCAAGAAATAATCAATTCAATCAACATGAAGATCTCATTGATCAAATCTCTGGAGAAAATGAAGAAATTATGATTCTCAAAGCACAGAATGAAAGAATAAGAAGTGATCTAAATTGTGAAAGGAAAATTAATGAAATAATATTGAGAGAAATAAGATGTGAAAAGAAAATTGTTGAAAAATTACAAAGTGACCTAAATATTGAAAAACAAATCAATGAAAGAATGATGAAGTCATAAGAAGACATGAATCAACTGATTCAGTAAAATGAGAAAAATCTTCATAAGGAAAAAGATAAAGCAGGACTTGGATACAATGAAGAACAAGATGAATCTTCCAAGCAAGGTGCAAAAAGGAATCTAAAACCCTCATGCAATCATTGTGAAAAAATTGGTCATACGTCAAACAAATGCTAGAGCAATGGAAAAGGAAAATTCAATGGAAAGTGCTATAACTATAATCAACATGGTCACAAAGCCAATGAATGCAAGGATAAACCAAAATTTGAAGGTAATTATCACAAATGCAAAAAGCATGGTTACAAGGCATCTCAATCCAGATCCAAAACATTCAATCCAACTAAATAACTTGTAAAAGAAATATTTGGATGGGACTACAATACCTGGTGCAGATGTCATTATTGTGGAGAATATGGAGATATTGGTATAAATTGTGCAAGGCATCACTTAAGGAAGAAGGACACTACTATAAGGTGTTATACATGCACTAAACTCAGTCATATAGTTAAAAACTGCATGAATATAGGTAAAATTGAAGATGAAAAGAAAGCAAGGGCTGACAACATAAGGAAACAAATGAGGCAACAATGGATTCCTAAATCCACTGAAGAGACAAGCTCAAATCATGGAAGTGAAGTCAATCAAGAAGTGGGTGACTCGGTCCCCTCAAACTAAATTCCTAAGAATGTGTTGGAGCTGTACTCAACAAGGAAATCATAAGCAATTCCAAGAAATATGAGGAATTTTAATGATCCAATCAGTATTCCAGATACACTAGGATCACAAAAAAGTTATCTTTCATTGAGTGCATTAGACTCTATTGATGTAAGTTGAATGTAGACATTACTGTGTGAGGTCGAGAGTAAAAGGAATTTTTTTCATCTACCGAGTTGATACTCTTGCCAAGTTAGGTTAGTGGATGATAGTCTATCATGCACTACAACAATATGGTACCTAGCATTAATGGTGAAATTTTCATCAAAATGGGTGAAATTCAACTTCATTTTTCATTGTATCCTTAGAGCAAAAACATTTCCAGGTGCATTCAAGAAACTTCAAGCCATTTTGAGCAAATTTGTAGTTAAGGAATTTGTTTGAAGATTTTCATCACTTACCGAGAAGCAATGGATTTTGCAAGCACAACACTAGCAAGGTGAAATGTGGATCAAAAATATTGGTCAAGCGTGTAGACTGGAAAGCACCGAACTTCAAGTTGGTTCCCACAGTAGCAAAGCCACTCAACCCTAATGGTGCACAATCGCAAATTCCACCAAAGGTACTTCTAATCAACGATATCTGAACTCATTTCAAATGTTCAATTCAAGAAATAGGAAACCTAGAAATGGATAGCGCATTAGAAAAATGTGTGTTGATGGCTCACTAAAACCTGAACATAAACATTTGGAAACAAAAGGGTTGACCCACATATCTTATTTGTCAAGAAGCTTTCAGATAAAATGGATTAGGTATATTCTTAGCTATGTTCACAATGGTCAGTTATGATTGGAACAACCCATATTAATCACCAAGAAGATGATTCACAAGATTATTGGCCTTCCCATTCTTAGCAAAGCTAAATCTACCAAAACCCTAGGTCAGGATGAACTTCAAAAGAAAACCTTGGCTGAGTGGGATGGCAGAGGCTTAAAGATTAGCACCGTTACCAACATAGAATTGAGATATGGAATTTATGTAATTGTTCACAAGATTTACAGTTCCAGTCATTTGAACAGTGTGCTGTGTGAGGCCGTAGACCTGGCATTTAAGGTTGTGAAGAAGAATTTGGAATATATATGACTTGTCTGACCTATTGCTAAGGCAACTAAAAAAGAACATGGATAGCATCAGATCATCCAAGAATAACCCCTATAAATTTAGTTCTTTGTTAACATGTTTATTCTTTTATGTACAAAAATTCTTTCCCTCCAAAGGTTCTATCGTATGGAGAAAGGATGTTCCCATTCTATATTGGATTAATGAGTTTATAGCAAAAATGGGTGTAAATTTTGATAGTATAATGGATAACTATTTTGAAGAATTCAAGGAAAGGATGAACAATAGGTTTAGGATTCCTCCTAAAATTGTTGAGGACTACAAAGATGATGTGTGTTTCATTGTAGACTGTGATAGAGTATACATTCAGGTAGTCAGGCCTTGAGTTGCATGGGAAAAACCTCTACCTTATGAGGTAAACCTTGATGAAACCAAGGATATCATTGAAGCACTAGTGAATGAGCCTGTAGATCCCAAGAAAACAATTTTTTGTACCTATGATGAGGAAAAAGCCAGAATCAAATTAGAGATTAAACTTCCCCAAGAAATCAACAAAGGTAAAAGAAAGGATGCTAAGATGAAAATTTCTGCCAAGCCTTTAATGATTACTGATGGAAAAGGCAAGGATGAAGAAGAGGAGAAAGAACTAGAAAATGAAGAGGAAGAATCAGAGAAAGAGGTAGAGCCAACAAAGAAGACTGGAAGGGTCATCATCACAAAACCCCCAAAGGTCTCCATAGTTGTTTTCACTAGGAGAGGCAAAGGTAAGAATAAAGATGAAGTAGTATTTAATAAGCCCCAACTTACCTTCCAAGAAAGATTGAAATAGATGGAAGAGGGAGCTGGCATCAAAAATTTCAAAGCTTTAAAATTTGAAACTAGAACTAATGCAGAGAAGATGCAACTTGAGGAACTGGTACTTACCAAGATGGGAAAATGGAAGTATTCCCTATACTAGATTGTCCCTCAAATCTCAAAAGAACTATTGGTAAGACTGCAACTAAGGTGGGAGTTAGCCACTGAAATAGAAAAGGACATATATGAGCAATCCTTAAAGAATATTTTACCAAATCTTACTGAGGCAAAAATAAAGGCAGCAATGAAGAACAACAAAGGTAAAATGATGATTAGATTTCACACATGTTTGATTCTAATTAAGGATATTGAGCATGTTGTAAGAGATGCAACAAACATATGGAAGAATATCTATCATCTGCAAAAGCCCAGTAATGATCTAGTTGTGATCAAGGATGATGATGGTGATAGTAGTGATGAAGAAGATGACAGTGCTCCAAGTTCTACTGATGATCACACACTAAGGTCTGATGATGAAGAGAAAGGGGAAGAAGCTGAAGAGGAAGACAAGGAGGAAGAGGATGAAGAAGATGACCCAATGAATATTGCAGCACAAGTCATTGCTTCCCTTCCTCACTCTCTACCTAAGACAACAACATCATTAGGGTTGGAGACAACTTCAGTAGGATTGACTACATCCACATCAAAAACATCATCTACTCCTACTACCCCACAACTCCAAGAATCTTGTATGGAAGTATCAATTACTTCATCTACTAAGCTATAGCTTTCTTCATCAACACTCGAGAAATTAGTCACAACATCATCAACTGTGTTAGCCTCCTATGCTCCATGTACAGTAAGTTATACAGTTCATTCTATGATTTTGTCTACCACTGTTAGAACTCCAATTGTAAATATTTTAGTTTGTACATCATTTTTTGGAAGCACACCAATTTTGGGCACAGTCAATACTTCTCTCAGTTTTCGTCCAGTTGCACCTATTCAAGTTTTTTCTGCTAGTCCATCTATGTCAACTATTGTCTCTGTTTCTAAATCCAAGGAAGCAAGCATTGAAGTAAAACCTAAGACTCCTCTAAAAATTATGCTTACTAGGAAGCAAATTGACGAAGACATAGAATTGGATAAAGAAATAATTATTCCCAAGATAGATTTGGATACTGTCTCAGCCAGTTTAATGAGAATGGTTAGTTAGCTTTTAGAGCAGAAGGCAAGGCAGAAGCAACTCATAGAAGAAAGCGACAAAGAATATACTATAATTGAAAATTCTAAAAACATAATTACTGAAGCCATTGCTATTGATGTTGATCCATCTCAACACATTTTGTTTCAATTAGAAGAGGTTGTAAATAAGTTCAATGAGGACACCTTTGGGCAAGAGAAACTCATTGAAAAGGAAGAATTTTTTTTTGACAATAATGTGCTTGAGCACATTGCTCAGCATATTGCAATAAAGAAGGTTGAATTATCTTTAGTTTTGAGCAACCTTGAGCAAGCATTTACAAATGTAACATCACTTTTTGGCAAGCTTTGTGATGTTTTTGATTAGATAAATAGGTTTTACAGGGACCTTGAAACCCAAGAGTTCAAACATTAACAAGGCTAATAATAAGCATGAAAAGCCCAGCCAAAAAAGTTCCAGTTCAAAGGCTGAAAATAAGGACAAGGCCCAGTCGATAGACAAAAACCAAAGAAAAGGCCAGGAACAAAAATAGCAAGAAATGACCAGGGCAAAAGCCCTTGCAAAAAGCCAAAAAAAGGCACAGGAAGAAACAAAAGAATAGGCAGAGGATTAGTCCTCGTTCTTTCTCTCCAAGTCTTGCATGACCCGAGCTACCTCATAGGCCATCTTGTTCTCCTCAGCCTCTTGCTGGTGTGCCCTTTGATCCTCCTAATCTTGACCATTGTTGATGTTGTCCTTTACTGTGTTGACCCCCATTATGGCTTCATCCCTATCTTTTCCATCCTCATCATCCTTCATAACTCTGTCTTTGATCTAGCCTGTTAAGGATGTGATGTTGCTGTTAATGGAGCTTAGCATCAAAATCATCTGATTCAAGAGATTATGATTGTAGATTTTGAGGGTGTTAATCCTTCTCTCTGCCAAACTAAGCCTCTCACTATTGTCATCTCTTTTATCAGAGTCCACTCCATTCCTATTATTCTCCATATGACTCACTTGCTCTTTGACCTCCTCCAGCTCATGGAAAAGCCACTTGACTGATCTGAAGTTATCAATCATGCTATTGTGGGCATTTTTCAAGAGATTCAACCCAGTTTCCCTAGCTTTTTTCTAAAATAGCCACAATGGCAGGGTCAATGAGTTCTTCAAGCCTCATCTCTTCTTGGTTATCCACAAGGACCTGCGAGATCATGGCCTCTCTAAAAATGCCCATTTTTGAGGTCTTAACTTTAAAGTTTTTCCAAGCTTTCCTCTTGTTATTTATCTATACCTCCCTAAGCTTGGTCTCAGAATCCAAATTTTGTTCCTTAGGTTGTGCATGAATATGGATAGGTGAAAGAGGCAATGACGACATGTCCTGTTCTTACTGCATTATCTCATCCTCTAGACCCTCCCTCTTGCATTTCTCCCCTCCCTGATCCTCCTTAATTTCTTCCTGCATCTCCATTTCCTCCTCTTTCATCTCCATATCCTGCTCCTCATCTCTATCATCCTTCACATCTTTCATAGGATGCTTCTACCCATGATCCCTAGGACTTTTTCTACTGGGGTGATGGAGGAAGGCAAGTTCTTGACCTGATGGGTGGCTTTTTTATCAGCAGATGAAATCACATCATCCTTAGAGCTAAAGCTCTGAATGTCATCCGAGTCTAAAGAGTAGTTAGAGCTACCAGAGGTCACATTCTTAGTTTGAGGGGGAGCCTTGCTTATAGTCTGAGTCTTAAAATGCTCATAAATAAGCAATAGGAGCCCCTCATGCAATGCGAGGTTATCAGAGGGCTTCTTTTTGAAGCTAATCACAACCTTTCTCAAAGAAGTTAATAAGTAAAAAGGAAAAAAAAATTATGACTGCACTGAAAATGATTCAAAAAAAAAAAGTGGTGGGTACGAGCCCTATCAAACCTAGGGTCCAAAGTAATATACTCTATAAAAACTCTCAAAATGTACCTCCATAGTTTCTTCATGGTATCAGGAACATAGTACGTGTCAATCTTCTTTAGGGCTTTCAGTTCCTTCTCATCCTTAACAAAATCTCGCACAACATTAGCTGAGAGCTTCTTGTCCCTGAAAAACTTAAAACCCTCAATCGAGATTTCAGCAAAAGTCAAAATCACCTCCTCAGTGATCATGAAAAAAACCCCATTTACATTCACTCTACCATCCTTCCATGAACTAATCATACTATTCGTCACCTCCTAATCAAAGCCATGCAATTTTTTTATGTACCTAGTAATCCCAACCTGATCCAGTTGCTTCCAAAATTTGTCCCTACTCTTCCATTTATCAATTTTTCCCACTGGTTCCTTTCTACAATTTTTGCCAACCATATCTGCACTCTGCACACCCTCAATTGTCATATGCACCTTGCACTACAACAGATTGGATCCTCTATGACTAAGAAAAATGCAAAAAGAATTAACCCTTCTATTGCTCCTATTGTAAATGTAATAAACAACCCACAAAGCATGTCGAATAGTCTATAATAAATTGCAACAATTACAATTTCTCATGCTAACTTTTTTGGAAGTACCCTTTCCCCTTAATCCATTCATACTCATAATTGCAAATTGATCTTCTCTGTACTTCCTTGGATCTTGTCCAGATCGATTAAGCTTTTAACATCTATTAGAAAAGTATTTCTAGGATGCCATGTCATAATTTGTCTTATGCTGATTCTAATATTTGCAAACTTGTCAGTGACCAGGTTAGCTACCTAGAAAATATGAGTCACGTGGACTCTATTGAATTTGGCAAGAGTCTCATGGGTCTCATCAATAAGATTCACAATCGACCATGATGGCTAAGAGTTGCCATTAATACATTTTATTATGTTGTTCGAATCCCCTTCAAACCAAAGATTAGTAACTCCAATTTGAAAAGCCAATTTGATAGCATTACACACAACATTCACTTTCACAAAGTGGTTGGTTTGATAACCCAGCGAGAGGGAAAAAGTTGCAATCCCATCTCCATTTTCATTCCTTATTATGCCTCCACTTCCTGAGGAGCTAGGATTTCCCTTGGATGCTTCGTCAAAGTTGGCTTTATGCCAACCTTCCAGGGGGAGAAGCCATTTGGCTTCCTATCTTTTCATGTTTCTATCTTTTGCCTTCTCTTTTTTTCTTCCACCTAATTCAATATCTCCCCCTTTCCTTACTAAATAGTTTTCCTTTATGTTAGAAAATATTTTCTTTCCTATCACTATAGCCAACTCCTCTTTATCTCTAAAGATTCTATTATTTCTCTCCTTCTAGATGCTCCAACAGAAATGGGGTAGGATCTAGGAACAAAATTCCTGAAGTTGAGACCCATTAAACATACACTTCCATTGATATAAGAGATCCAAGAGGTTAAAAGGCACACACCAGCTGAAGCCCAAGTATTGGGTGAGGAAAACCAAAACCTCCCTAGAGAAAGAGTAATGAATGAACAAATGATTGCCAGTCTCTGACTGATCTTTACATAAAACACATCTACTAGGCATAATATGACCTCTTTTAATGAGGTTATTCTGGGTAAGGATTTTTTCCTGTAGAGCTAGCCAATAGAACATATTAATTTTTGGAATGAGGCTAGGAATCTAAGCCCTCAACCAAGGAGGAATCTCTTTTAATCTCCAAAGGGTTGAGTACCCAGAGGTGGCAGTATATTTCCCATTGGCATTATCTCCCTAGATTAAATCATCACTATTGTTATTTAGGGCCATAGAGTTAAGCATAATCATAATAGGGTTAAGATCTTTAGAGATGACAGAAAGGTTTATCCATCCCTGGTCATTCCTATAGTTACTAACTTTCTACCCAAAATGGTTGATGCAGTCATTCATCTAGACCTCATAGCTAGGGTTGTTCATAAGGGGGCCCTGAATGAGCCAGCTATCAAACCAGAACTAGATATCCTCCCCATTTCCCAGTTTCCAAGATACTCTAGAATTAGCAAGGTCCTTGGCTTTTAAAAAACCATTCCAAATAGTAGATCCTCTTGGGATATCTTTGCTGAAGAGGGTAAATAGTTTAGAGGGTCTCTTAATATACTTTTTTTCCATAATATCTCTCCACTCCCCTATGTTTCTGAAGATACGCCATATTTGCTTAGCCAAAAGAGCCTTGTTGAGGTAAGTTAGCTTCCTGATGCCTAGAACCCCATATTTCTTAGGGAGGCAAACTTTTTCCCAAGCAACAAGAGGATACCTTTTATTATTTTCAGCCCCAGTCCATAAGAAGTCTCTTTGAATTTTTTCCATTCTCTCAGCAAATTTCACAGGGATCACAAAGAGGCTTAAAGCATAGATAGGCAAGTTGTAAAGGGTGGATTTAACCAGTTGACACTTTCCAGCTTGGCTAAGAGAGGGCCCTTTCCAACTAACCGGCTTCTTACTAAATCTATCCATAATGCCGTTCCAAAAATAAGCAAGAGGATTCATGCCCAAAGGAAGCCCAAGATAGGTAGAGGGAAGCTTCCCCACACTGTATCCTAGGATTCCAGAGATTTTCTTCTATCTATCCTCATGGGTGTTGATAAAGAAAACATAGCTCTTATCCTAGTTGATGAGCTACCCTGACTCTTTGGAGTAGATATCCAAGATGTCCTTCATAGCCTTAGCCTCCTTAACAGAAGCCTCCCCTCCCATTATGGTGTCATCAACAAATTGCTGATGTGAAAAAGGGGCACTTATAGAAGAAGGTTTAAAACCTTTGATTCTCCCTTCCTTCTTATTCTTCTTAATAAGTCTGCCTAAACATTCTACCAAGATAATGAAGAGAATAGCTGAAAGAGGATCCCCCTAACGAAGGCCATGAGAGGGTTTGAAAAAATTGGAGGGGGATCCATTGACTAAAATTGCAAGAGATGAAGTGGATACCAGCTGAGATATTAGCTTACAAGTTTTGTCATCAAATCGAAAAGAATTAAGCACTCTATCCAGGAAAGACCAGTCAACCCTGTCATAGGCTTTAGAAAGGTCCAGTTTAAGTAACATCCCTTCTCTTTTTCTCGCTTCCATGGAGTGAATCACTTCATGCACCATCTTTATAGAGTCTAAAATTTGTCTACCTGGGACAAAACCAGTTTGCTGATGAGAAATAATCAGAGGGAGGAGTTTGAGCAACCTGGAAGTAAGAACCTTTGAGATAATCTTATAGAAAGAATTGCAAAGACTAATTGGTCTAAGCTTGTCCAAGGAATTGGCCCTAGGAATTTTAGGAATGAGAACTAAAAAAGTTGAGTTAATCTCCTTAAGAATGCTTCTAGCCCCAAAGAATTCTTGAATAGCCTGAACCACATCCTTCCTCAAAATAGGCCAAAACAATTGGAAAAAGAAAGACAGGAAGCCATCAAGGCCAGGGGATTTATTTGCTGGCAGAGGGAAGAGAGCTTCTTTAACTTCCTACTCAGAGGGAATGGCTCGAACCAGTTTATTATGGTGAGGAAGGATGACCTTAGGGATACAAGAGACAATGTCATCCTAATCCACTTTGGAAAGCAAAGGATCCCAAGACAACAAGGAAGAGAAAAAAGAAATCGCCTCAATTGATATTTCCTCATCCTTGGTTAGCAATCCCTATCCTTTCTTTAAACCTATGATTCTATTGTTTGCACGATGTTTTAGAGTAGTGAGATAAAAAAAAATCATATTTTGATCTCCTTCTTTGAGCCAATTTACCCTTGATCTTTGTCTCAAAAACTTCTCCTCTTTACCGATAATATTGTGTAAATTTGATAGGATAGACAACTCAACCTCCCTGTTTAACTCGTCATACCCTTATTCCTGAATTAAGGTTTGGATAGTAGAAAGATTGTCTGTTATGACTACATTCTCAAAGAATATATGGCCAAAATTAGACTTGTTCCAAGCTTTAACCATCCTTTTAACTTTGCTAAGTTTTCTTGCTACCTTGTACATAGCTGTGCCTTCTACATCAATACTCCACCAGAGCTTAATCTTGTTTAAAAGGTCAGGGTGGGAGGTCCACAATTTTTCAAAATGAAAAGGGGGAAACCTTTTGGGACCTATAGGAATAACTAAAAGAGAAATTGGGGAGTGGTCAGATTCCACTCTGGGAAAAATAGCTAATTTGCAAGAGGAGGTCTTCAGCCAATCGAGATCGATAAGAGCTCTATCTAGTCTGAACTGAATACAATCCTAACCAATGCATTTATTTGACCAAGTAAAGGAACCTCCCATGAGGTCCATATCCAAAAATGATAGACCATTAATGAAGTTAGCAAGGTCAGTTTTGCTTTCCCAGTCCAAAGGCAAACCTCCCTTCTTCTCCTCATCCAACAATGGAGTGTTAAACTCACCCATAATAATTCCTTTCTTTAAATTTCTGCTCTACACTAGACTTCGAGCTTTGGTCTAGTAATTCTTTGTTTCTCTCTTATTGTTAGGAGCATATAAGTTCATCAGGAACCAACATTCATTGGAAGGGAAATGAAAAACTTTGCACAAAAGAATATTACCATCATTGTAGACTACTTCTATTCTAAAATTTTTGGTATTAAAAAGGGTTAGTAGACCCCCAAAGGCACCATCAGAGTCCGAAGCCTCACCACTCATCAAGTTGCTAAACTTGATCTTCCCCAAAAAATCCTTTTTCATCTTTATTTCCTAGATCATCAAGATGTCTGGTCTCTGATCTTTGATCAGGTTCCTAATAATTTCTTGTTTATGGACTCAATTAAGGCCCCTAATATTCCATGATACGATCTTCATGATTAATTCTTGTATGATGTTACCGAGTACACCAAGGAAGTCAAAGAAAAATTAAATAAATTAGATGTGGAAATGAAGGATAGTTCTCAAAAGTTGTAGCTTGACCATAGTTCAATCTCATCTCATCACATGAAGGTGAAATTTTTGTTCAAAATGTAGGCAAAGTTACTTAGAGAAGAAGCCAGAATAAGGTCTACACTGATTGACATTCAGAATATGATTCTTCTAGTCATGGACCAAATGTAGAGATAGATTGCCTATTCAAAAACATTGATTCATGACAACAATTTTTCAATAGCTGATCATATTATTGAAATTTTTGTAGAAGTTCAAGTGGCTCTCTCCACTTGCAAAATTTTGCAAGATAATTGGGATAAGACATTGTCTCTTATTCTCAAGGTACACTCTGAATTTCTCTCACATTTTGGTGTCTCTATTTAAATTTATTGTATATACATTCTTTGGCATTATTGTCAAAAAGGGGGAAATAAGATTGTTGGCATTGGTAGTATTAGTTGTATAGGAAAAGAATGAAAAAGGAGTAAGAGAGAAATTGTACAGATAAAAGCTATGCATTCCATATGTATCGGGGAGATATGTGAGATATGTATATTGTAGAGTAAATCAGAATGTCAATTATCATAAGTTTTGGTTCATAAATGTTTTTGTCACTAATGCCAAAGGGGGAGATTGTTGGCATTATGATTATTTTTGTCATTAGTGACAACACTTACTCAATTCTAAATGCTTACTGAGCATCCAATAGTTACCTTGTAAGCTTAGCAGTTCAACAGTTTACACCAAGCAGACAGTGGCTACTGAGCAAATATAGGTAATGTGAAGTCCAGCAGTGTCTACTGAGCTTCTCAGTATCTACCATACTTCATAGTGTCTATTGAGCAGTAAGTTTGTGTCATGAAGATTCAATGCAAACCGAGCAATGAAAGATTTAATGTTTACTGAGTGAAATAAGGTAAACTCAGTGTGTAGTATCTACCGAGTGACACTACATCTACCTAGTCACTAGTTGTTATCGAGTTTAGAACTGCATCAAGTGATTAGTATGAAATGAGCCTTCACTTCTAACAAGTGCATGATGATGCTAAGCAATGCAATGGACACCGTGTATCGTAAAGTCACCGAGTTACTTCAGTGAACCTGAGTTATTTACTGTTGGGCCAACTCTGTAATGTATTTGTTTACTTCTATTTTTGCCGACCTTGTAATTTTGTAAGTTTGAAAGGTATATATGTAAGATGTATTGTAAGATATAAATCATGGATGATGAAATAAATGAAAAATTAATAGCAAAGTAATGTGAAGTATATGCGAAATATTATCAACAATAGTTCAAGGAACACAATAAGGTCAATTTAGAGACTAAAAAGTTATATCCATCACATGAGGTGATTAGTGCATGAAGGATCTTATTAGCAATTAGTTGCAAGAAGATCCACTACTTCATCCTAACAAGTGAATTAGTTTTCTAAATCCTCTAATAAGGTAGACTTAACAGTCTTTGTACAAATCTCCTAACAAAGTGCATACTTCATTGTATGTTTGTAAATTCTCTAACAAGGTGGACCTAGTAGTCCTTTGTGCTCCTAATAGGGTAAATCACCAGACGTGGTCAATGTAAGCCTTGACAGGCCAACTTTATACTATAATATTGAATTTTTGTGGGTATCATCCCCACCCCAATTTTACTTTCTATTTGGAAGGTTTCTAGGTCACCAAAATATTGTGTTCTCTTGTTTAATGATTGTTTTATATTTCAGAACTAATTCATGCAGTAGCATAGTTGGATGTATGGTAAAATAATAAATTTTTTTGAGGTTACTGATTCACCCCTCCCCTCTTAGTAACCTTTCATATCCTAAATATTTCCAACACATATAATCCATCTCTCATGAGAATTAATGGAATGCTTAACATGCATTGGATCTAGGTGATGCTCATAGAGGTGAAGCTCCAAGATTTCCTAGGAGGTCGCCCATCCTAGTACTACTCTGGCCTGATCATGGTTAACTATAGAGTTTCCTCCATGGTTAAAACCAATCTACTTGCAACCTAATTTGGAAAAAATTCACCAAGTTTTGTTCCTTAAGAAACATTCATTAGAAATCCCCTTAATCTCATTAATTGATAAGTAGGAGATATTTTCCACAAGAAGTCAAATTATGATATTGCTATCAGGATTTAACTATGTAGTTTTTTGAGTCAAGCTATTGATTGACTTATATTTCATGATTAGTGGTTCATATAACCCATCTCCCATGAGAATTAATGGAATACATAACACATATTGGATCTAGGTGATGCTCATAGAGGTGAAGCACCAAGGATTTCTGGGAAGTTACCCATCCTAGTAATACTCTAGCCTCAGTGCACTTAACAACAAATTTTCCTCCATGGTTAAACCAACTCTTCTTGCAACCCCATTTTCAAAACCTTCACCAAGTGTAACCATTAATTAGAAATCTCCTCAATCTCATCAATTGATAGGTAGGAGATATTTTCCACAACAAGTCAAATTATGATATTGCTATTAGGATTTAACTATGTAGTTTTCTTGAGTCAAACTCATTAACTCATATTTCATGAGTAGTGGTTCATAGAACCCATATTTCATGAGAATTAATGGAAAGCTTAAGATATATTTGATGTAGGTGATTCTAATAGAGGTGAAGCATTAGGGATTTCTGAGAGGTCACTCATCCCAATATTACTCTGACCTGAGGATGCCTAACTACAAAATTTCCTCTATGGTTAAACCCACTTTACTTGCAACCCCATTTGAAAAACCTTCACCAAGTGTTGTGCCTTATGAAACATTAATTAGAAATCACCTTAATCTCATTAGTTGATAAGTATGATATATTTTCCAGAAGAAGTCAAATTATGATATTGCTATCAGGATTTAACTGTGTAATTTCTAGAGTCAAACTCATTGACTCATAAGTTTGACATTATTTACCTAGATAATTTTTTTAATCTTCACTAATGTTGGTGTTTGAAAATGTTAGAGGGTTTTCAATTATCCCAATCAAAATATGACACATCTAGGGGCAGCTAACTCCCATTTTCAACATGCCATTTTAGACACCGGGCCAACTATAAGGCATGACACTTCTTCTACTTTAGGTTCTGCTAAACCTAGGTGGGTAGACCTCAAATTCAATTGATACCGTACCAGTGCAAAACATATCCTTGAATCTATTAAGAAGATGAAAATCCTTATATCTCCTAGTAACTCATGAAATAACATCAATCTACAATAGCTAAATGAAGATCTATGAATCTCAGAAGCTAAGTGAGGGTTAATTTCTTTTCAGCCCACTACAAGACATGAAAAAATGAATTTATTTGAATAAAAGATTTTGTGCAAATGCCTTTCATATAAGCTTGCATCTGATTTAGTGATTAGTTCCTTATCCATTGAAACATAGAGTCATTACTAGCAGGACGACCTAACTAGATTGCATTGCAATCGAGTTTATCAACTGAAATCTCCTAATCCCATACTTATGCAATATCCCCTTCATACACCCAAAAACCATATCAGAATGATGAAGCATTTAATTAATTTCTTGAGTCAAAAGCAACAAAGATTTGATACACACTTCATCCAAAATGTCTTAAACCAAATGAGCATTATTCACTTAATCACAAAGTTAATGACATATGAAGAAAAAGGAGACAGAATGAGAGAACTTAGATAAATCATGTAAATCCCCTTTTTTATTTATCCTTGGAAAGACTAAATACAATAACTGGTAACACAAAATGAAACTCAAGATAATTCACATGATCTAGCATCAATATCCATTATCTTAGAAATACAACACATGAAAATGAAATGCAAATCTAAACAGGGTGGATGTGTGGCCTTCACTGCTAGAGCTCAGCTCAGTAGTCAGGAAGCAAAACCATCTACAATCTTTGTTTTAAGAGTAGAACTAGAACCCTATTGGTATTACCTAGAGCAAACTGCAAACAACCTTGCAAAAGAGAAGGAAGAAAGATATAGGAAGGAAGAAATTCTTGGATTAAATCTACAACTAACATGTGTACCCTCAAAATTCCTTCCCAAGAAGATCAAAATCCTCTCTCTACCTTCTCTCTATAACTAAAAATCAAATCCCCATCATTCTGGCTCTACAAGGCACAAAGAATCTCAAATATTTGGTTCATCATCATAACCGCTTTTGATGTCGGATTTTAAATCACGGTTAAGAAAAAAATCAGTTAAAAGGCCTCCAAAATGCAATACAATTTTCTCAAAGTCATTTTTTCCACATTCTGGCTTCAAATAGTCTTCATAACTTCCCTCTAACCAATTTTGATGACCAATGTTGAAATATGCTCATTCCACCGCCGATGCCCCAAGTTTTACAAATTGGCCTATAGTGCAAACTAGTGAGGACCTATGCAAAAATTGACTTCAAATTCGAAAATTTTGGCTCTTCTCAGTTCCAATGGTATATTGGAGTGCCCATTTTGGTTAAAAATTGAGCATTTGGCAGCCATTTGAAGAATCATGCCTTTGCTCATGGTCTCCATATTCATTTTGCAAAAATTTAAACTTTTCAAAGATTAAACTATATTAAAAAATAGACATTATTTAAAATGTCTAATGACTACACGTGAAACCAACCCTGAGAATATAAAAATGAATTTTATATTTGAAATCATTCATTTTTCTTTGCCTTTTCAATTTGGGTCAAACTTGGTTGAACGACCTTGCCACGTGTCACCTTCTGATTTGCTGGCTTGTTGCTCCATCATAGCCCAGTCATTGCCAAGTCAACACCTACCTCATCATTTCCACCCTATCACCACATGGCACTACATTATTGGTCAAAACTTGCATCTACCTCATCAGTGCTATCAGGACCCACTGCCACGTGTCATCATCACATCAACCCTCACCATGTCGCTATGGTAATTCTTGTGCATCTTCTGTTTGGTGATGTAGTGATGACCACATGATGAGGACATGTGTAAACATCTCCTTCCATCTAAACTCATTTTTTTTGCCAGATTTCTAGATTTTTTTGGCGACTCGCTATGTCGCTAGCCAAATTTTTGAAATTTCTTGGCTAGCATAGTAGTGAGGCACCAGATTTTTGAATTTTTTGGCAACCTCATATCTACTGATGTCACCGTAACCAATATGCATGTTTGTTTAAAATTTGTTTCTGACTGCTTCCAACTGGCCGACCTACCATGGGCCCCACTGTGCAAGGAGCTACCTTTAAAAGCATGTGCTTTTAACACATCTTAATATGTGACTGCTATAGTATTTAAAGACTTGAAACAACTCTTGCATAGGCCATGTGGGATAATGGCTTCTTTGTTTAAAGTTGATTCCTCTACTTTTATACGTTGCATTCTTCCCTCTAGCAATGGCTCTCACCTATTCCTGCATGTTACCATTGGAGTGGACCAAGAATGATGGGTACATCAAGATCGACAGCTATAGAGACATTGCTTTCACCATCAATGGATCTACTGAGACTTTGCTATGCACATTTGGCAGTTTCTAAAAAAAGTTTTGTTTTTGTCAATTAAAACTGAAGATAAGGATTTGGGTGATCAGATCCCCTGTTTAAACACCTGTGGATTCTTCCTTTATCACATGGGAAACTTTCATTGACATGATTTCTTTGTTCTCTATTAGTGGACACCCCTCTCTATGTCATTGCCTGATGAGCACACGAGCATGATAGGTTCACTCAGCCCTGGGAACATATTAAGTGAAGGATTTAGGCTTCTATCTATAGACCAACACATTGGCCTACATTGCACATATTTTGGCGCCTATCTCTATTTTGCAGTGGCTTTCTTGAATGGTGCTTCCACTTTTTAAATTTTCTATTCATTGCTTAGGCGAGTTTCCTCTATTATTTGCATTGTATCTTGTCTTCTAATGTGTGGGCTCTTCCTTTTACAAAATGGCTATTTTCACAACGTGAGTTCCTAGTTCTTTCATTTGCATTATTTTATGCTCATTAATGCCTCCCCTACCTTTTGAATGTAGGTTCCCTGTAGGTTTGTGGTGTTTTTCTTTAAGTTCACCTCCCATCTACTGTGAGTTCTTCCTAAAATGACCTGGACTAGGTCTTCATCATTTTGTTTGTGATGCCTTTGAATAGTGTGTGAGACTAGGTTTTTCATACTTGCGGGCTACCCTTTTTGAATTGGCTTTTACTCTTAAAAATTGGCTGCTTCCTTTTTGCAACCACATGTGGGCTTCTTCTAAATGGTGTCAAGGATTTTAATGTGTGGGTGATCTCTTTTGTTTCAACTACCCTTTGGCTTCATGCTTTGTGTATAACACATGAAGCTGCTCTATTACTATTATATGAGCTTCAAAGAATCATTAGTGTATGTAAGAATTCCCACACCTATTTGACATTAAGATGCCAAGTGAAAAAATGAAAAGAGATCTCTGATGCCTTATAGTAACTGAATCAACTACTTGTTAATCTAAAATAATATTTGTTGTTACAACACTACTGCCATTATCCAAAGATGTAAGACAATCCAGTAAACTATGAGACCTAATCTTGTTGAAGGCTACCTCATTAGTACTCATCCACCTAATACCCAAATCCCATCTATACGATCTGCTATGGGTTTCATAACCTTTAGAACAAGCCTGGATGACACTAGCAACTTGAAAACATGGCCCTTTCAATCATCTTCAAATTCTAAAATTGACTGACCAGATTCAACATCCATATTAACTATAAGGTGATCATTAGAAGAATTTCATTAATTTTGAACATGAGGTACAACTGTGGGCAGAGGAACAGAGCGCTTTCTTATTTGTACCTTTTCTTCAATTCCTGATACTTCTAAGGCATCCTTTAAAAAATTATAGTTGATGCTAGCATTTGATTTTACTTGGTACCCAATACAATGGGTCAACAATATATGTTCAGGCATTGGCCCATCCATCACCCAAATACTCTGAGAGTGCTTTCTCAATCTTTAAGCATTCATCTAACCACAACTCATTTTCTCTTTCTTTTGATTTCCATATATTCTTCCAAAACATCCATTCATCCTATATGACTTGCACTGTTCAGCAATTAGAATCATTATAATTCTCCCTTTCAAAGACTTCAATGTGCATACAATCTTCATCAATCTAATGCAATTAGTCAGGCCCCAGAGTGGGTTTGGTTAAAAAAAAATTCATTTCCAAACAGCTGATATGTAAACTGACCCATTAACCTTTTAATATTTATTGGAATTGATTTTGAGCATTAATTTGATCATTAAAAACTCATTTACCCACTTATTGCAAACTATGAATTTGGTGTCAGAAGGTCCACTTACTAGCCTTAAAAAATGACCCAAACACCTAACTAGGCTCTAAAAATTGGCACACCAAATCTCTGTTCCACAAATTTGCACCATGTCAAATCTTGTCTCATGAAGAATTCAGGGTCAAAGGATATTCACTATCAAAGTTGCCTTCTCAGAATTACTTGCAAGTAAACACATTAGAAAGCAGTAAACTGGGTTTGGATTTGGCTTTGAAAATTGGGCAAAGGAATACTTAGGAAGACAAAAATTGGGGTGTTGTTTCTTTTTCATGAGCACACCATGGATCTGGGATTTGGGCTCATGACAAATAACTAGGTGCAAGTGGTGATCAGTCAAAGTGGGCTACTTGGATTTTACAGATTGAAAAAATGGCAGGAAATAAATTTTTGCAAATGGAAATGACCTAGAAAAGTGTGCAAATGGATTCTTCATGACTTAAAAACTAACACACTTGGAGTATTTTCAGTGTACTACATAGCGGTATAATCCATTCGATCCCATCTATTATGGATTTCAAAATATGACATCATGAATAGGGCTTCCGATAAATCTGCAAATGCTGACACCAGTAAAAAGTTATAAATTGCATTTGGAATCATGTTCAAAAAGTGATCAAACGGATTCGTCATTATTTGAAACTTGAAACATAACAAGTCTCTAATGTTTAAAATGCAATACAAAAGGAATTTCAACATTTTGGTCAACTAGGTCAAAATCATAGCACGTCAAACAAGGCCTCCCAAAATTTTGAACATTTTGCAAATGCATGAAAACAATAACTAACCAACTTTGAGGGATTCAAAACCTAGTTAAACGGATTCAAAATGACTCAAAATCTGAAACATAAGTTCTTGGGTATAAAAAATCGACACTTCCAAAGTGGCGAATCATAAAACACTTTTGGGCTCGAGATATTTAGATGCAAACAAGGCCTCCTATCACTATTTAACACTCAGGTGAAAATGCAGAATTGACACTAGCTCAAAACAGGACTTCACCAAATGACTCAGAATGTCAATTTAACTTCAAAGAACACTTAGATGCACTAAATGTAGGGTGCTAGAAGCATTAAAAATGTCTTAGGCCTTTGACTAACAGTCGAGTACAATCTCATTTAAAAGCATTTATAGGGCTCAATTTTCTCAATAGTGCTCAAAATTCGAGCTTCCATTTTGAGCGCCAAAAACTAAGACATTGGAGGATCATATAATTCATATCCATGGGGTTTTTGAGATGTTAAATGAAGAAAAATTACTGATTAATTTGAAGTGTAGTTTTGTTAAGAAGAATTTAGTGTATTTGGGATTTTTAGTTTCAATACAAGGACTACAATGGACCCTAAGAAAGTGAAGGCTATTAGCCTACTCCAAATATTTCCATTAAGGTAAGATATTTTCATGGATTGAATAGCTTCTATAGAAATTTTATCAAGAGATTTAGCAATATTTGTGGAGCCTTGACTGAAATAATGAGTGGAGATAGGAAAGAGGTTAAGTGAACAATAGAAGTAGATGAGAGTTTTAATTTTTTGAATTGGAAAGTCACAAAACAAATTGTTTTAGAACTCTCATATTTTAATAAGGTGTTTCAAGTAGACCATGATGCTAGTGGTACTACAATAGAAGTTTTTTTTAGCCAAGAAGGTAGACCTATGGTCTATTTTAGTTAGAAGTTGAATGATGCCAAAAAAACTATTTTTTTTATGATAAAGAATTTTATGCTATAGTTTAGGCATTGAAGAAGTGGAGACACTATCTTCTTCCTAAGCAATTTTTTATATACTAATCATCAAGCTTTACAATATTTAAATAGTCAAGGGAAGTTGAATTAGAGGTATTTGAAGTGGGTTGAATTTTTGTAGATTTACACATTTTTTTGAAACATAGGAGCAAGAAGTCTAATAGGGTTATAGATGCTCTTAGTAGGAGATAAGTTTTTTTGACAAAGATGTAGATTGAAGTGGTTGGATTCAAGGAATTCAAGAGTTTGTTTCTAGATGATCCTAATTTTGGTGAAGCTTGGAAAATACGTATATAACCTATTACACCTGACATGATAAAGTTGGATATCATCATCTAGGATTGAATGCTATTAATAGGAAGTCAACTATGTATTTCAAGGAGTTCTTTGATTGAAAATGTCATCAAGGAGAAGTATAGTGGAGAATTAACTATACATTTTGATAGAGATAAAACTATTTCTTTAGTTAATGAGAATTATTACTCACTACAGTTACAACAATTAGTCAATAATTTTGTACAAAGTTTTATAGTATGTTAGATGCAAAAAGGAGTGAAGTAGAATACAAGATTAATTAGCAATTATCTGTACTAGAGAAACCATGGGAGGATGTTAGCATGGATGTTTTTCTTGGCTCACCAAGGACTAAATGAGGGTATGACTCAATTTTTATAGTGTTTGACAAATTTTCAAAGATAACACATTTCATTCCCTAGAATAATACTAGTGATGTTGCTAATGTGGCATAATTGTTTGTCAAAGAAGTGATGAGATTGTTGGATACAATTGATTCAATTGTGTGTTGTCTTTGATGTTATACAAATGTCATAACAGTTATTAGATAGAGTCTACTGAGCTCAGTTGCTAAGTAAACAAAATTATAGAGTCTACCAAGCTCAGTTGGTAAGCAAAGCGAATTACAGAATCTATTGAGCTTAGTTGTTTAGCAAAGTGAATTAAAGTTTCTATCGAGCTCACTCAGGCATTGAAGGATTTTGTGATAGAAGTCAGTTTTTACCGAGCTCACAAGGTTAGCAAAGGGAAGACAGTGTTTATCGAGTTCACTCGATCTCCAAAGGATTTTGTAGAATTCATAGTGTTTACCAAACTTCAATTGGTTAACATTGGAAATCATTTCTAGAGCAGTGTTTATTGAGCAGGGTTAACCAATGAAGGATTTTATTGTATTGGGAAATAAAGTTTAATTATTTCATGTAATATTTGCAGTCAACTAATATAATGATTATTGGTAAATGTAACTTGTAAATGAACCGACTTGACAATTTGTAAGGTATAAATAAAATGTCAAGTTGTGAATTCTAAATTGTAATGAGTGAGCATGCAAGTGAGTTGATTGTGTGAAGAGGAAAGTGTGAGAGAATTTTGAAGAAGGATCATATATCCTTGAGGAGAAGCAAAGCTGTATTTGATCAGAGAGGATCTAGTGAAACAGAACAAAGATCTGTATCAACAAAGTTTAGTTTCATCTCATTCAAGTCAACTCATTATTACTTTCTCACAATTGTAGCAGTGATTTCTAAATCTCTTAACAAAGTTGGTTTAATAGCCAATCTTGTAAATCCTCTAACAAGGTGGACAGTTCTATTGAATTATTCTAAAGTCCTCTAGCAAGGCCAATCCTAGTAGGGTGATCAAATCCTCTAACAAGGTCACACCTAACAGCGTGTTTTGTAACCTTTAACAGGGTTGGCTCCTAACAGGGCTCACTTCAAAAGAGTGAAAATCAGTAGCTAGTTACCTGGTGGTTTTCCCATATTGGGTTTCCATGTTAAATTTGGTGTCTCTTGTGTTCATGTTATTTCCTTTTGCATGCATGTTAATTATTGTGGATGCTTAAAGATCAATAATAAGTGAACATACAATACATATACCGAGTTACAATATTTTTCTATGTGACTATTGAGTGACATCAGTAATTAAGTTTATAAGACATCTAAGGGATTTGTAGATATTTTTTTTTGGTAACTGATTCACCCCCCCCTCTTAATTACTCCATCTATATTTCCAACAGAGACTACATGGTCTACCAAAGAGTGTAGTTTTAGACCAAGACACCAAGTTTGTTGGGAATTTTTGGTGCACATTGTGGAAAAAGTTGAAGATAGATTTGAATTTCAACTCATCCCTTCATCCACACACTAATGTATATACAAAGGAAATGAATAGTAGTTTAGAGAATTTAATGAGATGTTTGGTTGGAGACAAGCCAAAAGAATGAGGTTTGATTTTATCATAGGCATAATTTGTATATAATAATTATGGTAGGAATATTAGTAAATTACCATTCTATATTTTTTATGGGAGTATTTTGAGAAATTATTCTAAATTGAGAAAGTTGGATAAATGATAAATAAGTAGTGCCAAAGATGATGATTTTATAGAATAGTTGAAGAACATCCATGAAATGGTGAGGAAGCATATTACTAGGATGAATACACAATACAAGGCTAAGGAATATGAGAAAATGAGACATAAGGAATTTTAGGTTGGAGATGAAGTCATAGTTCATTTTAGGAAGGATAAATTTTCAATAGGAATATTTAACAAGTTAAAAAATGAAGAAGTTGGGACCATGCAAGATAGTATAGAAGCACGATTAAGGGAATGCTTATGAAGTAGAGTTTCCCACTAGTCTTTAACATTCTATATTTGATAGAGTATTATGAAGGATTAATTGAAGATGAGGTCACATAAATATAGTAGAGTAATCAGACAACTACTTCAACTATAAAAGAGATTGAGGATGTATTGGACAATCATGTTGACGAAAAAAAAAAAACAAGTTATAAGAAAAATATTTGGTCAAATAGAGAGGTGATCCAATAGACGAATCATCATGGATGAGAAGGGATGAGGTTAATCATCCTATTTTTCCTTTCAAGTCCTTATATGTGGAAATGTCACTTCTCAAATTTACCTTGGGTGTCTGATGGAGGAAAACCCTAGCTATAAGGGTAATCTTGCATCACCCAAAATTATATCTATTTCTCTTTTGAGTAAGGTATTTTTATTAGTTGGTCATATGAGCTCATAATGTTCTAATTTCACAAATGGAGGTTCATCTTAGATATATCAGCCCACTAGATGAGTTTCATTACCATATCTTGTGTATTGGTGAAGTTATTGCAAATTGTTGGTATAAAAAATTTAGACTCAATTTTGAAGGCTTAAATGACTGTAAAATGAGGTCAAAGCTTAGCTAATCAACGCTTGCACTATTTTTCATTGTAGAAAAAAAAATTCAATTTTTGAAAAAGAATTATTATAACTAACTAGGTTGATGGTTTGTATGTTATGCTATCCAGAAATTGGGATATTCAAAAATGTAATTTATAAATTCTCTTGAGATGTATCTATGTAACAAAGTGTAATAAAATAATATAAATTTAGGTTGGTAAACCTAAAGAGTTAGGGACAAGTGTCTAGAACCTTCTCAAGTGGTTGGAAATGACTATATAAGGAAGGTCCATAGGTTGTCTATGGTAAAAATGGTAGTAGTTCATAGATTTGTCTTGCAAAAAATGGTAAATAAGGTGCCCATGTGGCTTCGCATATTGTATTTATAAATTATATAATTCCATAATTTTGGAGATAATAAGAATTATAGTTCTAGTCTTTGCCAAATTGTTGTTATTGCTCTATTTTCTATTGTATGTTTTTGGTGTTAAGGGGATCAATCCTTATCAACACTATTTTGTGACTAGAAATTGTATCTTGGATACAAGAGATGAATAGTAATTTCACTTCCCAATAAAATGATCACAAGTTTTTTTAAAGTCTCCTATGATATCATGTAGTTTTATTGGCCAATTATAAAGAATACAAATTTTAAACTAATTAATACACACAAGGTATTTAATATATAACATGGAAAAACATTCAAGACTGAAGGTGAAAAATCCAACAAATAATCTCTCGTTATATTTATCAAAATAATTAAGGGCTGAATAAAATATTGTCAATATCGATATATGATTAATCTTTAATGTATGACTAATTCAATATTAAATTGCTATATATATGTTCGACAACTGCAAATATGCATAACAATATTCTATCAATCTCCAATATAAGTTATCTCTATATTATGTGCTATATCTTCTATAATGTGTTATCTCTATGATAATAATATTATATTATATGATATAATATTCTCTATGATAATATTTTCTTCCGTGATAATAATATTATGGTCTTTACATGTATTAGATCACCATGATGCTTTGTATTGATCTACATTGTATTTAACCACTCTTTAGTTAAGATTATGATCTTCTTTGATATATTATAGTCACTACATGCTACTTTTGTATTTTCTTTGATATATATTTGGGAATAAAATCTTATACTTGTGTGAAGAGTCAACTCTAAAG
Source organism: Cupressus sempervirens (assembly GCA_028749045.1). NCBI lineage: Eukaryota > Viridiplantae > Streptophyta > Pinopsida > Cupressales > Cupressaceae > Cupressus > Cupressus sempervirens. The sequence continues at coordinate 966,584,532 of CM053787.1, forward strand.
GATCACATCCATTTAATAATTGCATCTCTTGATAATTATATAATTACATCATTTTTTAATGATTATGAATTTTTTTGTGGGAAATAACACATAATTGATAGATTATTAGTTAGTTATGAAGTCAACTAGATATATTAATGATAATACATGTTTAATGATTTTCTCAATATCATCCTCCCAAGACTATTTTTCAACAGTAAATGCCCAAAATATACCTTGCATTAAGAGGCCTCATATATCAACCATTGAGCTCCAAGAGGCATGGAAATGGGAGAGGATGATGTGAAAGATAAATTGTTGAAATGGAGGTTAAGTTGCATGAAGGGTGAATTTGCAAGAATGAAAATCCTCTCCACCCTATTGGATGCGAAGTCCAACTATTTGCAAGAATGAAAATCCTCTCCACCTTATTGGATGTGAATTTGCAAGAATGAAAATCCTCTCAACCATGCCTATTAATTTAATATTCCTCTTATTTGTCTCTTTGTTTTCTCTTGAAGACTGATGTATAAATATGGGGGAAAATCCATGTATATTAAAATGCAAGTTGCAATGACTGAATATGACTAAATAAATAATTATTTACACTCTTTAGTGTAGACATAGCTATATTTGTGGTGACCCATGATAAATCTTCTCTTTTCTCTATTTGTGTGTTCCTAATTTATCTCTTATTTTAATAATTGGTATTAGAGCATGTAAGGTCTAGAAGATTATAGTAGATGATAAGTCAAACCCCAAGAAAAGAACAAGGTTGCTAAAAGGAAGACTGTAAAGTGGAGAAAAATGATAGGGTAATGTTATGCAAAAAAATGAAACTACTATCCAAAGTTCATTGTGATTTAAATCTAGTTATTGACGCACACCATTATAGATTTTAAAACGATTGGAATTTGTTCTAAATATTAATCCCTGCAAACAATTTATTTAACTTTCATTGTGATGGAGATGAAGTTGGCATGGTTAGTAAGGTGTTTTTTTCCAATTGACTTTGCTGTTGTGTAATAGTTGCGCATAAGATAACATGGTATGAATAGATGCCCAAAGGTTTGGGGCTTCCATATGAAATAAAGAGTGTAATAATTTCAATAAAAAAACAAGAAACAATAATAGTTTCATTTTTTGTATGGAACTTGAAGATAAATGCAAGATATGTTGCATGGATAATAATGGAGAAATAAAGAGGTAATTTTTTTACTATCATTGCACTATATTTGGAGGAGAGGATGAAAAATAATAACCGATCCACATCATCATTAGTATTAGATATTGATAGATGAATGGAAATTTTACCACACTCTTGCTCTTGGAGTTGGTCTTCCTATGCAAGAAGATGAAGAATCTTGGAGATGGATGGTCATATATTGGATCCAACTATTGAATATTAATAAATTGGTAGCTAAGGATGATAAAGAAGGAAATGGTAAGAAAATAAATATAGTCCGCTCTATTTTGATTAGAACTGGATCTATTTTTTGTAGTCACATATATTTGACCAAATACCAAAGACAATGGAACATACAATTGGCTCAAACCACTATTTTTGGGGACATATAGAGAGAAATTTTAAAGAAGAATTTTCAAATGAAAAGCTAATAAAGAAGTGGTGCCCAAGGAAACTTCCTAAGAGAAAAGATGAAGGTGAAATACAAGACTCTGTCGAGCCTTGGACGAGCTTTGAGTAGATGGGAAATATTCTACCGTTGACCAAAAATTGTAATGAACTTGAGTGAAGTTCTAGACCTACTGCCTTTGATGATAATCAACCACCACTCTTACTCAGAGTAGAGTGGGATCTATTGTAAGAGTATAAAGTCCTATTTAAGGTTTGTTGTGGGTGCTTTCAGAAGAAGAGCTCTGAGACAACAAAGAGAGAATTTCTATACAAGGTGTATAATAGAGGATTAATTTGTGCTTTGTCCTCTATCCTTTGGAGCTTAGTTGATATTTAACGAAATTGAGAGTGTGGTCTCAAGCTCAAAGGCCATATAAAAAATTTCAAAGATGTCAGGAAATGCTTGCCCATTTTGTTAAAGAAAAATGGTACACCTCACACTAGAAAAGTATAACCAAATAAAATTTTATAGCAAAAATTAAGAGGTAGTGAATTTTTAAAAGTTCCTAGTAGATTTAGAGAAATGGAAAGATCAAGATTTGAAGCCAATATGGTGTTTGTATGCTTTTGGTAAAGTACAAAGACAAAGTGATAGTTTTATGGGAATGTAATTATTTTTTCTTTTTAATTATGGTAAATTTTTTACTAATGACAATATTGATAATGGTGTTGTTTTATTTGGCTCATTGTAGATAAATTACACTTTCAAGTAGTTTGGTGTCACACTATAGTGGGATTTTTGATTTGGTAGGAAGAATTTTGTTGTCATGAGATGGTTCCCTCATGTGATTGGAGATGTTTTTTATTGTGCCATGGTGAGCTCTTGATTTTATATTAGATTGTTGGCATGATAAAGGTACTCTTGATAAGGTAGGCTCTTTTGAGAATGAAATTTTAATTTGTGGAGATCAAGTTGTCATATTCTTTTTTGAAGTTATGTAGATGTGTAGTGGGAGTTTGGACAATTGGTAGAGTTAGTGCTCTTGGTATCAAGTGCTATGGTGGATTGACCATGGAGGTTCTCTTAAAAACTAAGAGAGTTGGGTAAGGCTATGGTTGTATTGATTTAGAGATCATTTATTGAGATGATTTCCCTTTTGAGGTTTTTTCTTGACAATCCTACACCTTTGGATTGATGCAAGTTCATCATGGACCTAGTAGAGATTACTCTTGGAGAAGATTCATTATGATTTGGTGTATGTTGGAGGAGCATTCTCATTCCCCATGCTTATTCTACTTGGAAAATTTATCTCCTTATATATTTGAGTTTACGAGATGGTTTAAGATGGTTTCTAGTTTTTGAATGTTTGGAGTTTCATCTTCTTGTTTGCAAAATATTTCATCCATAGTGGTTGGGTGTTGTAAGAAATCTTATTTGGGGATGTAAAGATGATCATATTTGGCACAACTACGAACTTTGTGTTAATTGTAGAAGGATTAGTTATGGTTTGCATGGGTGTTCCTTTCGAGAATTCCTTGTTTGAAGTCATCTATTATTATTGTACTTGATTAGTTTTTACAACTATATGTGGTATTTTCATGAGGAATTAGAAGATGTCATGTGAGATTTTGTAGTAGGCTGGTTGTAGTTTTTAGACCATCTCAAGTTAATGACACCTCTTCTATGTGCTGATTGGTAGATTGAGTCAACTTTTAGTTGACATTTCTCATCTAATTTAGATTTCTCTATAATAGTATTCAATTTTTTTGTACACAAATGATTTTTTGTTGTGTATTTTTAGAAGATGGCATAATTGATGAGTTATTGCATGGGCTGGTTATGTGGTTATAAATCTACTAACGTTATATGGTTAGTTGGATGTGATTAGAAACTAGCTATGGTTTCTATTCTAGCTATGGAGATTTTATTTTGACAATTTATTACCATGTATTTGGTAAGGCAAAGCATAGTTTAAGTGGAAGGTTGTTTAGATTGAGGTTTCAACATAAGTTAAAATTCAAGTGGGAGATTTTTGGATGTGAAGTCCAACTGTCATGTATGTTCATTTCATATTCCTCTTATTTGTCTCTTCATCTTCTCTTTAAGACTAACGTATAAATATGGAAGAAAAGCTATTTGAAATTTGGCTAGGTAGATAGAATGTAGTTTTCATTTATGGAAACATATATTTAGTATTAAGTGAGAAAATTATGAAGATGAAGTTTCGGTAGGAGTTAGAAAATTGTCTAAGTGTCAAAGAGTTTATATGTCACAAAAGTTATGGTTTTGGTTTGCAAAGTTGCTAGAAAATGAATTAGCATGTTCATAGTTGAGAGACACATATATGGGCTATGATGAACTAGCATGCATTTATATGAGTCATTATGATTAGTACAAATAGGGTTATTAAGGATTTAGTGATCGTAGGTATGTATGAGAAGAACATGAAAGAGATAAGGAATTATTTTATTTAGAAAAAAAATTAGTTGACTAATTAAATATGATATCCTAGATGTGAACCCTAAGTGAGAAAAATTTAGTTTTTCATTTTGTGATATGTGTGATGGTATGAAGACCATCAAAATAGAAAAATACGATTTAAAGGACAAAACTTTGGATGCAAAGTTGTGTAATTCTTTTGTGATGCCAACACTATTTTTATGTTATAACATTTGACATTGAGAGCAATAAGAGGTAGTATATGTTAAGGTTATATAGTTAGCTACAAATGTCAAATCAAATAATAAATCTATCAACATTGGCAAAAGGTTTTGTATCTATACCTTATGTACTAAATATTATTGAAAATTGCATGTTTGGGTAGTGGGTCATTTTGAAAACATTTTGTAATTGTAGTAACAACTCCTAATAGGGTTGAGGCTTCTAACAAGTCCTAGTCCTCTAACAAGGGCCAAGACACTATACAGATGCAATGGACTCCTATCAGGGTCAATATCTTTCACAAGATACTATTGATTAGTGGATCATTTTGTGGGTACTATAGACACCTAAATTTGATTACATCCCTAATGTAATCTTATTTAGTCATCTTATAGGATATTATTGATTAAGAATTTAATATTTAATTAATTGATTATCATCCTCTAGTTAATTAATTTAATTAACTATAGTCCAATTGATAAAATCAAATAAAAACCCAAAGTCTAAATTATGAATCAAATCCCTCTTCTATTAAATTAAATAATTGCACTATACCTATTTAATTTCATCCAACATCCATTTTTATTAAATACATCATTTAATAAATTGACCCCCAACCCCTATCTATTCCTAAACCCTATCATTAGCCAAATCCAACCCACTCACTCATGCTAACCTCACTTAGCCAACTAATTAACCCACCTCATTAATGCTAAACCACTTGCATTTGAATCACCTTGTAAGCTAAGCCTAATCCTCTTCCTAAAAATGTACACAACTTTAACCAAGGGTTAAGACTTCCTAGTGCAAACCAAAGTAAAACTTCCATCAAATGCCTCTTACATCCCTATCCAAAGACATTAATAGCTATTTAAAGCCTTTTACATACCTCTTCCACACTCCTCCACCCTTGTAACTCCCTTTAACTACCCATTTTGAACCTCCTCTCTCATCCAATCCCTTTGTGACACTTGTCACAAGGTTATGGATTTGAGAAAGAACAATCCATATGCTTCCCCTTCCTTCAATCCTAGCCATCCCTCATCTTTCATCCATTCTTGCATCTTGACCATCCATCTCAGCACCCCTTGGTCTATAAATTGGATTCTTTCCCCTCACAATTCATATCCATTTCCCATGAAAACTTATAATTCTATTTTGAGAGCTCATAAATTGTCAAAATACCATCTATAATGGAAAATCCCACCCATTCTCCCAATTTTTAACCATTCACTCACCCTCATACTTGACCATAATCCACCATTTGAAGCTTGAGAACATTTTGAGCACACAACCATTGTCGTTCAGACACATTTAAGTATCAAGCTCACACTTGAGGAGCTCATCATATTTTCTTTGCTTTCTCCTTACATGTCTCCTTCATCCTCTCATAAATTTTTTTGTATTTATTTAGTCTGTGAATGCTAGATTTATATTAATGTTCTTTTCACACTAAGATATTAGTGTATACATTTTGGAACACCTGGTGGGACCTCGCATTTGGGTCATGCTCAATCATTTGCACTTATGTTTGCTAATCCACAAACTAACATATTATGCTTATTGCTTTGTGTATTAGGTTTTTAACATTGTTTGTAGGTTTACCAGTTCCAATATAAGAAATAAATTCCCAACCACCTCATCCATTTTCACATAGCCAAACTTGCAAACATTTTTTTTTTGCAAACCCACAGCTATGAGTTTGATGGAAAACTTTTGTAGGAATGTGAACTTGCGAAGGAGGGATCAATTTCATGTCTAACCTATCTAACTCATGGCCATGTAAGTCCCTTTTTCATCCCCACCTTTCTTCTCTCTGTGAGATCACTTGTACGTGCTCGTAGGTTCTCTTGCAATACATGTAGGATCATTGTGCACAAAAACCTAGTCACATAAACTTAGTTTGACCCCTATCCTCAAACCTGTAGTTAAGCCAATTAGTGGGAATGCTTAAAAAATCTATGGGATTTCTCTCTAGTGAGTATGCTCTATGAGCACCTCTTTCATGACCCACATTTTTTTTCTTCACCAATTTTTGGCTACGATCTTGCTAGTTTGACTACATTCCTACATGATAGGAATGTTGTTTGACTCCTACAGGTTTGTTGCTATTTTTAACTATTTGTGTGTATGTACTAGTTTAGGAACAATGTGCATGTTGTTGGTTTAATTTTATTTTTCCTTAATAGTTTGTTTAAAAGATTTACTTGTTTAAGACATGGAATAGACTCACACCTCTATTCTAGTTTCAAAATAAACAACTCAAAAATTAAATCTTGAATGCCCTAAGGAAAATTACAAACTTTCAATGAAATAAATGGTTAGATAGAAAAAAAATTCTTGAATTCAAATGTACAAAGAACTAATGCTATAAATCACACTTCATTTTGGGCACTAAAATGAATAAAATCTCCATCATGAATGCTAAAGTTAAGAAAGAACAAATGCAATGAACATTTGAATTTGGGGTATCAAAGAACATTTAAAATCAAACACTTCAAATTAGTGCTTAAAAAGAAATCACATGATCTCAAATGACTTAAGGAAAAACTCTCTTGTTCCCATCCTTTTCAAAGTTTTCACATGAATGATTTCTGATGTTGACTTGATTTATTATGTTGAATAGCACTATCAAGTTAGACTAAACCTTTCATGATAATCACAAGTATTTTCAAGTCATCAATAGGAAATACAATTAAAAGATTCAAAATTAGAATGAACTAAATGTCTTGTATGCCTTAAGATTGTGCATTTTAGAACACCTTTGAGTCATCTTTTATTTCTTGAAAAATAGAACCATTTAATTATGTGATGTATGTATTGAAAATTGTCCACAAGATCATCCACAACAACCTAGGAGTGCTTCTAGAAAATTCATCATCCTCTAGGAAGTTTGTCCCCTTTGGATAGAAGCTCAAACTAGAAAAATCCACTGGTTGATATATAAATGAGAAGAAAGGTTACAAAATTTCTCCATAAAATTTCTCCACTTCAATTAGATTCTTGTTCTTCCACACACAATTTTGTACTTATCACATCATAGATTTGTCCCTTAGGGTTATCATCTTAGTTATCATTATCTTTAAGTATTTTATAGATTCATCATCTTTAGGTCATGCTTATAGAAATCCAACCCCATCCAAATCGACATCATAGATCAAAGTCCTCCATCATCTCCATCATACTTGAGCATTTGGTGTCACTTTTCTGAGAATTATCTATCCTACATCATACATCCATCATCCTATCATGATTATCCCTTTGACTAGGTGTTATCTAGGGTAGTCTATATTTTTCACTTGTGTCCCTCATCACCTTGACCTAAAGGTTAGGCTCTACACTTGATCATCACTTGTGTTTCAAAGGGTCATTAGTCTATCCTAAAGTTGACATCACCATCACATTTCAAGCTTACACATAGGGAAAAAATCTCCTTTTTCACTTTGACATCATATCACTCATCCTTTAGGCCTCCTAGGTAATATATCATTAAAAGTAAGATCCTCCTCACACATCTATCATACATCTTTTATATCCTAGAAAATCCCCACATCATAGTTGTTATATCCCTAGAATGTTTAGTGAAACCATCTTCCCACATATACTTGCACCTGTTGACTTCCATCTTGCATTTAATCCTTACAAACATCATCCTTTCATGACACCTACCACATGTTTTACTAAGAGAAAAAGGAAGAAGAAAGACATGGATCCTAGTCTTAATGGTAGTTCAACTAGTGCACATCTATACCCAACGATATCTACAATAAAAAATGATCCACCACAACAAAATCCAAAAGATTTTGGTCACTCACTAGACATAGATGCCTTTATGAATCAACCAAGACATGCAACCATTATTAATGCTATCATAGATAGGAATAGGGAAACCATCATGTAAAACTTTCTAGGAGACAATGTTGGTGTCTATGGCTTTGGGAGCCCACCACCTTTGGATAAACTAATCCTACCTATCCCTTATTTCTTAAACTACCACCACCCATTGGTCCATCTAATCCTCATGACCCATTTTTCATACCAAAAATAGGACATCAAATGGTACAATCAGAACCCATGCATCCAAATATCCCATCAACCCAACTTGGTGCTCCTATCCCACAAAATAACCAACCCACCATCACACAATCACTAGTCCACACAACACCTCAGCAACCTACTATCACAAAATCCACATCTACAACTACTCCCATTGTTGGTGTTGCTACCACTTTACAATTCACATGCATTCTATTCAATACTACATAAATTTCCACCACCCAAATTGTTGCTTCCACTTCATACATACCCTCTACTAGTGTATCCAACACATTCCAAATAAACATGCAATCCATATCACAATTCACTATAGGAATTCTACCATCTAGAACTATCAACCCACCTTTCATCACCCCTAGTCCATTTAAATCTATACCAAACATTAAAACTTCATTTCCACTTGGTCCTTGGAGTTTTGGACAATCACAGAGGCTGACCATGAGCTTCCCACTTAGTATTTCATTTATACCAACTTCCCAAACACATCAACCACTACCACCATCAATTAATCCATTAATACCCATTACCAATTACTTTTTTATGCCACCCTTAGGAAGTAGCCAAATGATACCACATCAAAAACAACCAATAATAGGGACAAATACCTACACCAAATATTTTGCATCCCTCAGTACCTAGTTGCCTTCTCAAGTAGGAGCACAACTAACATTCACTGGATAGAGTATGTAACCTCAACACATAGCACCGGCATTTCCACCACCACCTCTCCAAAAAAAACCAACATAGTATTAGTATGTCCAATCACCCATACAAAATAATCCATCTACACAACAATCCCATACCTATCCACCCCAATAGAAATTGTAGTTCAAACAACTTATGATCCAACAAATGTAATAGTACAACCAACTGCCACCCAACAACCAATAAAGCCCATCAAAACAATGGTTAAATCCATATTCCACCCACCACAATATACCCATCAAAACTATCCATATTCACTCACCCAATTTGATACATACCCTACAATAGGGGCACCGAGAATGGGGGGACAAACAATAACACTTGTCAACCCTAAATGAGATGAAATGAAAAGTACCCTAAAATAATTTAAAGATGGAATTGAATCCAAGAATTTCAAGTTTGAAACTATCTATCTATATCCATTTGATAGAGAAATGATAATGACACCCTTTCCCAAACATGTGAAATAATTTTACATGCACTACCAAGAAATGGCTTATAGTGATGTGTTTCTCATGTTTCTCATTCCTAAAATTTTAGGTGGCCACACTCTCAAATGGTTCTATTGGATACCCTATGGAACAATTAAAACCTTTTCTAATTAATTACAAAGATGGAAAACATTCACAAATTTGATGTCTTGTACTATCATAGAGTGTCACCTCATGAAATTTTTTATTAACAATGCTCATCCTAGTCTCACCCATCCTATGTCAATGAATTGCCTATAAACATACAAAGATATGAAAGAAAATGGCACATGCCTTGAGTAAGGACTTATCAAGGATGAAATTATCAAGATTTACAAAGAAAATACTCAAGAATGGGGGAAATAACATGACAAATTGTAGTATTGGAACAAGAACAAAAACATAGTCACCGATGGTGCCATAGACACTCAAAAAGTACATATAGTTGAAGCAACACCTAGTGCACCAAATACTCCTTATCAACAAATACCCCAACAATGATAACAACTAGCTTATCAATAGAGTGCGTGTCAACAATCATACCAACAACTCCCAACCCTCAAAATAAAACCAATGCTATCACTATAATGGCCAGGCCAAGGCCATGAGTCCAAAGGTAGTCCTAAGTATACACCCCTATGGGGGTGTCACTTGATGTCATTTTTGAAAATGGCCAAAGAAAATATTATCTAGCATCCACAGACACAACCATTACATCATAATCAATCAAGGGAATCTTGGTATAGAGAAAGTGACTTTTGGAAATTTCATTGTGTTAAAGGACATCCCACCCTCAAGTGTATGCAAGTTAAAGACTATGTACAAGATCTCATCGACCAAAAGGAGATCATAGTGGGGGTACAAGCCTCTCCAAATGCAGGATTGTTGATCTACCAAAATATATTTTCCCCACACAAAAAAAACATAGGAAATGCCCTTGCAAACAATACCACTACCAACAACACCAAAAAAATCAAATAATGTTTAGAAAAAAAAGGTGACAACTATAATATACATTGCCATACTTAAACTATGGTCATTTATTCAGTTGTATATCTTAGATGGAGCCTTCTACCAATGTGATAAATATCAAAGGCCCAAATAACCAATGTACAATTACCAAAAGTAGGATCCAACTCAACATTGTAGGGCCATCTACACCTACCCCATTAGGACTATAGTATAATATCCTAGAACATCTTGGGAACATGCCAACTCAAATATTTATCTTAGATCTTCTATGCACTACTCCACTTTACAAAGAAATCCTTGATAGTGCACTTCATGAGTCTCATGTCCCTACTAATATTAATGCCACAAAATTTCAAAACTTGGTAGGCCATCTCACCTCATAATGCACATTTTCATTCAAAACCTTTGACACCCTAGCTTTTGAGCCAGATCATATCCTTCCACTTTTCATATCCATCATGGTTTCTAACTTTTCCATCAAGATGGTCATGACAAATAATGTATTTTCCTTAAACTTGTATACATTAAAGTTCATTTAACAAGTGGGATACATTGAGGAAGATATCATAAATGAAGTCATTACTATCAAGACCTATGATAACGTCGAGTGGACCACCAAAGGAACCATCTTGTTGGCAATTAGAGTTAGCCCCACTACTCAAGAAATAGTCTATCATGTAGTTTATCTTAACCTACCCTTCAAAATCCTCCTTGACTAACCATGAATTCATTCTATGAAGGCTGTTCCCTCCACTTATCATTAGTCGATCAAATTTTTGCATTATGGCACTAAAATAACCATCCAAACTAATCCCAAACCCTTGGCATATTGCAATGTAGTAGAAGCATCCTATGATAACCATTTACCAAGAATTACAATTGGCACCACCATGGCCAACTCATTTTGTACTTGCCATGATCCCAATACCATCTTAGCCTTCATACTCTCCACCATTAACATCAACTACCAAGTTTGTGGTGAATACAATCTCTCAGATGTCTTTTTTGTTAGTGCTCTACCTCTTGACCCGTGTACTGGGGGGCACCTGACCTATCAGGGGCCAAAGCTAGACATAACTCCTTAGATCAAACAACTCAGGACCACCACATTTATTTCCAATAGGATCCTTAATGGAGAAAAAATAACCCTTGAAATTAGTACATGGTTATACAAAGACCCTCCTCCAAAAGGTAAAAAACTCCTTGACTATTTCAAACATAAATTTCCACACTCACACTGCCTTGCTATTGAATAATGAGATTATCAAGGAGGTGGCCTAGGACATGAAGCACCATGCATTAGACCACTCATAGAAGTATAAAAAGAGGAGGAGAATAAAGGTCTAGTCTATGGACTTCCCATAACTAGGGGCACTACTAAAGAAGGTCATGCCTCTTTAAACATCTAGAGCAATCTTGTAGAAGTTAAAGATATCCTTGAGGAAGTTGAAAAGAAAGCCTACAATGATATTTTCCTTGATGAAATCATCTTAGGAGCCTCTATGCTCTATGAACTATCCATAAACTTCATAGACCTTCCTCTAACTCATCTCAAACTCATTGATTGGGGCCAACCATGTATTATCCATTTTGACAAGTCTCTATGAAGTATGCACTCCCTAGATTCATTAGAGCCAAAATACCACACAAAAAGCCACCACTGCAATCAAGCTACATCTACAAGTTGGACCTAGAGGGTTAATTTTGGGAGGATGAGATCACTGGTCTAAAAATGATCAAAATAAAGAAAATAAAAATCAGAAAAGAAAAGCAAAGGTATCCCCTGGTGAAAAATCTTCTAGAGCACCATTAGATCAATAAAAAAATGAAATGAAAATAAGGACATATTTGTGATATTGCTATCAGGATTTAACTCTATGATTTTGAGTCAAACTCAATGAACCATATTTCATGAGTAGTGATTCAACATGAATCCATCTCTCATGAGAATAAATGGAACACTTAACACTCATTGGATCTAGGTGATGCTCATAGGGGTGAAGCACCGAGACTTCTTGGGGGGTCACCCATCCTAGTACTACTCCAACCTAAGCGTGCTTAACTATAGAGTTTCCTCCATGATTAAACCCAAAGCTTGCAACCCCATTTGTAAAACCTTTAGAAAGTGTTGTACCTTATGAAATATTCATTAGAAATCCCCTTAAGCTCATCATTGATAAGTAGGAGATAATTTCCACAACAAGTTAAATTGTGATATTGCTATTAGGATTTAACTGTGTGATTTTGAGTCAAACTCATTGACCTATATTTCATGAGTAGTGATTCAACATGAATCCATCTCTCATGAGAATAAATGGAGCACTTAGCACTCATTGGAAATAGGTGATACTCACAAGGGTGAAGCACTAAAACTTCCTAGGAGGTCACCCATCCCAGTACTACTCCAGCCTAAGAGATGGATTCATGTTGAATCACTACTCATGAAACATGGGTCAATGAGTTTGAATCAAAATCACATAGTTAAATCCTAATAGCAATATAACAATTTGACTTGCTGTGGAAATTATCTCCTTCTTATTAATGATGAGCTTAAGGGGCTTTCTAATGAATGGTTCTGTTGGTCTGATTTTTTGCATGATGAAATTTCCCTTGCCCAAGTGCAAAAATTAGATTGAATCCATCATTGATGGATAGAGCTCTTGGTTTAGTCTTCTATATTTTTGTTTGTCTTTTTGAAAAATTTGCAAATCCTGTGTCTGGTTCCTTTTGAAAGCTTGGGCGCAAAGTCTTTTTAAACTTTTGCGAATATTCTATTTTCATAAAAAATTTTTTTGCACTCCCAAGCTATTATCTCTCCTCATCTTCTCTTGGTGAGATTTATGACATTTGTTACTTCACCATGGTGAGTTTTGCACTTCTTATGTATAGTCAGGTAGCAAATGTCATGAAACTAAAGAATGGTGCCGTAAAATAGAGATACAATGGTCAAAAAGTAGTATTCAAATTTTTTAGGTACGTACCTTTTGTCAGTACTATTAGAACATGAAAAGAAACCCAATAAAATGTAAGCATAGGATATCACTAGAATATTTTTTTTTTGATGATTTGCCACTTCACTAATCAATAAAGCTAAGCATATCACTGTTAGTGATATAGCGAGTGGCCAAAGAATGTATTACACAACGACCATAAAATTTCTTGATGGTCATTAAGAGTTCCAAGTGGCATAATAAATGATGATATCATTACCTTGTTAGGACCATGAAGTGGGTAATTGTGGTGTTGCATGCTTGTACTTTTTGGCATCAAGTTTTGTTAAATCACCAGAGCTCACTACTTCGCTAATCAAAAAATTTAGGCATCTCACTGTTAGTGATATAGTGAGTGGCCATGAAATGAGCATATGGTGGAACCCAAGAAATGTGGAGAGATGATTGGGATTAAAATATTATTTTTATTTCACCAGCTGTGCAAAATTTATCACATCATTAGTCTTTTGAACCGTCCCTCATTCATAAAATGCAAGAGGGATTTTGATTGTCAGATCAAGTTAAATCAATGATTCTCACTATCTCACCATAAAAAAGATGTGCATGGTTTAATCCATGTGAGATATTGAATATGGGACCCACCACTACTCTTTTAAGCAACATAGTTGCGTGTCATCCACATGATCAAGATCAAATCAACAGCTGTTGTTACTTCACTATAGCAAGTTGCTTGTTCTATTATGTATAGCAAGGTAGTGACTTGTTGACATGTGTCCTCAGTTGCCAGTGGGTCCAAATGGAGATGCCACTAGGAAGGGAGCTATATAAGTGGTCCATTCTCATTGGATTGATTGACCAACTTGTCAAGTGGAGTACTTGTCACCTTTTTCCACATCCCTTGATCATAGGATTTGTTAAGATCGATGGTGCAAATTTTAAAAACAAAAGGTGGTACCTCTCTATGTATTTATTTGATATGAAAGCTTTGCAAGTGTAAAAAAAAAATAGAGTATAACACAGAAGATTTTCTTAGTCACACCTTATGCAAATAAAGATTTCAAAACCTTTTATGAGTAGAAGCAATTAATGAGAAGATTGTATTTGGCAAGTGTGTGAAGCAATTTTTTCATGACAAGGTTGCAAAATTATAGAAAGGAATAAGAAAGAACTTCAATTAAGTAGCTATACTATAATTTCTATTGTGCTCCAGTCCTGCAAGTATAGTCAATGAATGCTTCCAATGGACTCATCAAATCTTAGGTTGTGGATAGCAGGGGGATTTCTTAATGAAGGCAATTGGGTCTGAGATGCTGATACCTTGCAAACTGATTTAAATTTTCTCAAAAGATGGTTTGTAGAGATGAAGTTGTTTACTCCACTAGCTAGTATATGGAATTTTGACTAAGGAAGACTAGTAATCTTAGGTGTTTTTGTGGATTATGATATCCTTGGGACTGCGGTAGAGAGCTATGATCGAGCCACTAAGGTGGTGAAAAGAGAAAAAGGTGAACTTGGCAAAATTAGAATCCTATTAGCTATAACATCATTCTCTAAAGAATTTTTTAAGAAAGTATACTTCAACACCAGGGTAGTAGAGATATTATAGAGCCCTATGTAGAGTTTTTGGAGAGGGTGAAGAAGATTTTATACTCATAGGTTTCATACATATAATTACTCTTACTTTTTGTTAATGCACATCTTCCTTTTCAAAAGAGGGATATATTTTGGTAGAGGAATGGTTTTGAATGTACATAAGGCTAAGGAAGTATAAAATGCTCATTTTGTTATATTTAACAGCCACATTGCCTCTAACACTCTGATGCTTCATATTAAGTGACAATCCCATTACCCTAGGATACTGATATAACCAAGGAATAGTGACAGGTAAGAGTGACTCTCACAAATAGTTAATAATGACAAAATCCATGGGTTGAGATTAATTTCCAATCTTCAAAATAGATTTCATCATTGGTGGGCTTAGTAGTTGCATACATGAAGGAATTTGAGTTGTAGCCAAATTAGAATAACAAGATGCAACAGAAAGGGACCCGCAAAGGAATATTTGATCTGCATGTATTTCTATTGTTTGCAATTTTGTCATTTCTAATAGGCATCCTAAGTCTCCTATGTAAAGGATACCTATAAATTGCATTTCCCTATTGCTTGTTGCAACTCATGCCTATATAAATGAGTTTTCAAGGCATTGTGATGGTCCAAAATTTTTGTATGTCTTCAGTTATTCCAAGAAAGTACATTCAGTCTAGTCATATGTAGTTGTTCTAAGTTTACTTTTAGATATATTTTTCTAATAACAAATAGAAATCTAGAGTCAGTATGATTCTCTTTACTGAGTTCCTATTAGTTATTGTATTAGTCAGCAAGAAGGATAATACAAAGGGATATTTACACCAAAATTTGTGTTACTATTTTTCTATCTCCTTTTCATGAGTTTATCAGTTTTGAGATCATTTGGATAATGTTCATCTAATTGAATGCATTCTAGATGGGGTGTGTATTGATTATATTGTTGCTTTTAATTAAATGAGTTATGTAAATGCTTTAATAAATCGGTAGAATTCATGAGTTTATGAAGATATCATGCAAGAATGGAAATAGGTGATTGTAGTTGACAAATTTAATTACAAGCTAATTGAATAAGGTCTCCTACCAATAATCGACTTTGTTGTCCATAGGATAAGGTACAGGTCTTATAAATAAAAAATGATCAAGAGAAAATTCTGCCTCTACATGTTAAAACTATTATAAATTCAAAATCATTCATGTATTATTTTGTTTAAGATTATAATGCTGGTCACCACTTAGTTACATCTAGTTTTCTGAGTCATAGGTAGCTACTATTCCTAGAAACACTTGTAAACTCTAGGAGAATTAGGACTAGATCTACTTATAGGGGATGCATATAGATTTGAGAGTTTCAAAGATATTGATAAACTATGTATGTGCCTAAGGATAGAAGATGAGAATCATAATGAAACTAAGATAATTTCATACAATAGCTTTCTTTAAAATCATCCCTAGGTATACCCACCTTGGTTTAGCAGAGCCTAAAGAGTAGGAAACCATCCTCGATTTCATTGAAGATGGGTCCAAATGATCTACTTGTGTAATTGATTATGAGAATTAGCTAGTCTTTAGATTATTTGAGCATTTTCATTCTAGTATTGAGAATTTTAATGCTCAATAATTTTAAAACTCCAATAGGTTCATAAGGTACAACACTTGGTGAAGGTTTTGCAAATGGGGTTGCAAGCTTTGGGTTTAACCATGGAGGAAACTCTGTAGTTAAGTGCACTAAGGCTGGAGTAGTACTGGGATGGGTGACCTCTGGGGAAGTCTCGATGCTTCACCCCTGTGAGCATCACCTAGATCAAATGAGTGCTAAGTGTTCCATTTATTCTCATCAGAGATGGATGCATGTTAAATCACTACTCATGAAACATGGGTCAATGAGTTTGACTCAAAATCACACAGTTAAATCTTGATAGCAATATCACAATTTGACTTGCTATGGAAATTATCTCCTACTTATCAAAGGACATATTTGATAGTAAAAACCTCTCTGAGGCAGCTGAGGATGAAATCACCTAAGGATGGAGATTTCATCATTCCCCCACAAGATTATAGGTCCACAACATCATCGATCTTGGCTAAAGATACCAAACTAGTCAACATCAGTCTAAAAGAGATACCAAGGATTACATACATTACAACATCCTTACCACTAGAAAAAGTAGACCTTCTCATTAAGGTCCTTCAAGAAAAAAATTGTCAATTTGCATGGTCTTATCAAGACATTCCAGGACTAGATTCTAAATTAGTGGTACACCATTTTACAATAGGTCCAAAGGTCAAACTAGTCAAGCATAATTTCTAAAAGATGCATCCCAAGGTTGTTCTATTGGTCCAAGCAGAGTTAGAAAAGATGCTAGATGTGGAGATCATTTTCCCAATTGATTATTTATATTGGATCTCTAACAAGATACCTACCATGAAGCCCTCTAGTGATATTAGAATTTGAACAAATTTTAGGGACCTCAATAAAGCTTATCCCAAATATGACTTCCCTTTACCAAATATCAATATTATTGTAGATCTCACAACAACCTACAAGCTATTATCTATTATAAATGGTTTCTATAGGTATAATTGGATACATATAGTAGAAAAGAACCAACATAAAACAACATTCACCACCCCTTGGGGGATCTTTTGTTACAACATGATGCCATTTGGGTTAAAGAACATAGGGGCAACCTATTAGCAAGCTATGTCAATCATCTTACATGACCTCATCCATAAAACCCTCGAAGATTATGTAGATGATATCTTGATCAAATATATTAATGCCCTAGATCACCTATCTCACCTCAAAGAAGTATTTTATTAGTTATCAAAGTATCACCTCATGCTTAACTCCAAGAAATGTGTATTCAACATCACATGTGGAAAGCTCCTAGGTTTTATCATATCAAGGTGCCCCTGAGAAGGTCAAAGACATCATGGATATGCCCTGCCAAAAATACTGTGATACCTTTGCTCCCTTAAGGAAAGTTGCGGTCAATAAGATGATTCATCTCACCACAAGAAGACAAATGCCAATAGTTTACACATTTTCTAAAAAAGGATTAGAGTTTTAAATGGGATCCTATATATCAACACAACTTTGTGTAGATCAAGAAATACTTGGCCAATCCATCTATCTTGGTTCCACTAGTTCTTGAGAGACCATTGATATTGTACATAATAGCCACCCAAAAAGATTAGGCCCACTCCTAGCACAACTTTATGACAAAGGGAAAGAAAGATCCATCTACTACACCAAGCACACTCTAGTTGGTTATGAGCTTAATTACATGCCTATGGAAAAAGCTTGTTTAGCTATGGTTTTTGCCACTCAAAAGCTTCACCATTACATGTTGAGTCATAATGTGCAACTCATCTCCAAGATTGATCCTTTGAAATACATATTATCATACACAACACTCATATGTCATCTAGCAAAATGGGTCATGATTCTTAGTCAATTTGACATCCACTATGTCAATAAAAAGGAAATTGAAGGACAAGCTATAGAAGTTCACTTGGCTAATGCATCCTTAGTGGATAATAACCCTCTAGTTATGGAGTTTCTAGATGAACATCTCTACATGATAGAAGAAAAACCATCATGGAAGCTATAATTTGATGGATCTTATACTTCCCATAGCTCTAGAGTAGGAATATTATCGGTCACACCTCAAGGCGACTACATTCCTACATATTTAAAACTTTAGTTCCAATGCAAAAACAACATATTAGATAGGGATAACTTTAAGAAAATCCCTTTTGGAAAAATTTATAAAATTTTGGCAAATAAAACATTAGTTTAGGGAAAAAAATTTAATTTCTATTGGTGAATTAATTTTTTTGAGTAGAAAAAAATAACTTTATTAGCAATTTTTTTCACCTGTTTGAAAATTCTATAAAATCCTGGCAAAACTTTCATGATTAATAAAATCATGGACATAATTACACATACCTAGAAACTATGATTTTATTATTAATGTTATATGGATCCTAATTGATTATCAAACTTCAAGGTTAAATTTATACCACTTATATCATTATAGTTTCCCTCCAAATTATTGAATGGTGTTATGGAGGAAACATCCCTATTGTTTATAATCATTGGAGGATCCTAAATCAATCGCCTAAATCCTATTTGGGAGAAAAATTTAAAAGGATATAAAATTTTAAAGAAATTCTCAAAAGTAAAGACACATGTTCCACACCAAATCTATTTTTTTGCCAAAGTGAGAAAGGATAAGAAGTTTCAAGGAAAGTCTCTAGACTAGAGATGCATGTTGAATCAACATTATTAACCTATAATCTAACTTAAATTTTCACCAAATATTGGCTAATATGACATCGACTAAGATAAGAATTGGAAATTTTAGGCAAATATATATAATTTACTGCATGGAAAAAATAGATTGCACTGGCAAAGTCATCACTAAAATACAAATACTTCATTATTATTATTGGCGATTGGCCAAAGTATGGGACCCAATTTTATTATAGTGTAGGTGACATGGCCACCACAAAAGTGCAAAAAAAAAGCCAAATTTGGGGTCCTTGATGAGTGAGATTAGCCATTTGGCCAATATTAGCCACTAAATTTATCCTTGATATCAAAGTATGAAGCTCTTATTGTAGGACTCAAGATATTAATTGAATGTAAGATCATAGAATTACAAGTCTTTGGAGAATCACAATTGATTATCAAGTGAGTCCTTGATGAATACCACACAAAAGATGACAAGATGCTACCCTAAAAAGAATTGGTTGATCAATTAAAGAAACATTTCAATTAGATCCAATTCACATAGGTACCAAGGTTGGAAAATAATGCTATAGATGCAATGGCGACTATTGAATCACTCTTGGAGATTTCTCAAGAAGCTACATAGTATGAGTTCTTAGTTGAGAAGATACATGAGCTCACATATGAGAATGATGAATCAACATGGGTATGCATCTTGGTTTGTCCCAAATCGCTACAGTACCATGAAATTCATGCATATCTAAAAAATGGTATCATATCTCCTCATTTTCCACAGACCCAATGCTAAAACCTTATTCCCAGAGCACCTCGTTACACTATCACGGCCAACACCCCATATCATTGAGGATATCATGATACTCTCTCTCATTTTTTAGACCAAAAAAAAGCCACAATGACTCTCAAAGTGGTACATGTCAAACTTTTTGGTGCTCACATGAGTGGTATAGTCCTAGCTAGACAAATACTCAGAGATGGATACTATTGTCCTACCATTGAACATAATGCTTGTGAGTTTGTCAAAATGTGTCTACCTTGTTAGCAAAATGAAAATTTAATATAGGCTTCAGCTCAATATTTTCAATCCATTGCATTGCCATGGCCATTTACATACTGGGGGTTTGACACCTCTATCTTTAGAATGCCACAAATGGGTAATCACTGCAACAAATTATTTTACCAAATGGGTGGAAGTAGTTGTCACTACCATAGGAGTTCAAGTATCTAAATTCATCCTTTATTACATCAT
Organism: Cupressus sempervirens; assembly: GCA_028749045.1. Classification (NCBI taxonomy): domain Eukaryota; kingdom Viridiplantae; phylum Streptophyta; class Pinopsida; order Cupressales; family Cupressaceae; genus Cupressus; species Cupressus sempervirens. The sequence continues at coordinate 966,604,994 of CM053787.1, forward strand.
ATGCCACTTTGGTATCCTTTCTACAATTTCTATAGACCATGAAGGTAACTTTGAAAACCTCAATATGGAAGAGTTGTGCACCTCCCTCTACACTCACCACCATTTTTCTAGTACATACTTTCCAAAAGGTAATGGTCAAGCTGAGAAAACTAACAAAACCCTACTCAAAATTCTTAAAATTTTTATCAATAATTCTAGCCAAGATTGGCATCTATAAATTAACCCAACCCTATAGGCTTACCACACCTCATTCCATACATCCATAGGTACAAATCCATACTCCATGGTCTATGGTTCCAAGGTACTTCTGCCTATTGAGGTTGAACTCCCATCCTTGTGCATCTCTTTATGAGGACAAATATGATATGAGGATTATAAAGTTGCCAGACACACACATCTAGATCTACTTGATGAAAAAAGGAAATGGGCCTATAATCATCTCATAGTCTACCATAATCACCTCAAGTGCAACTTCAACAAGAAGGTTGACCCACAAAAATTTCAATTAGGTGACATGTTGCTTAAATAAAATATGAAAGTCTAGGCAGACTAAGAAAAGAAGGGCATGTTTGAGCCCACATGGCTTGGTCCCTATGCTGTCACACCACTTTCAACTATTAACACTTGAAGGTGAACTATTGAATGATCTCACCAACATCATTCACATCAAGAAAATATATGCCTGATTTTGACAATTGGCTAATGAAGATATTTAATTGTTGTCATTTATGGAAACACATGATGTACATGTTTGTAGAAAACCTTAGAAATAAAGATACTTAGCTTTTGGTACCCAAAAAATTGTCCAAGTATAAAATTATTTACAATATTTTATTATTTTTATGTAACTTGTTACTAATGTCATATTATGACGAATGAGGTTACATGGAGGAAGCAAGAGTATGTTGGATATATAGATACCATCATGTGTAGGAATACTAACTCTAACATTTGTTATTCAAGTTTTAGTGAAAGCAATTTTGTGCTTATCTTTCAGGAAAAAAGAGTAGTATTTAACATATAACTTGTTTATATGATGTTATTTTTGGAAGAAAGATTAAATGTAGATGATATAAATATTGATGATGATGTGTACAACCTTGGAAATCAGTATAGATTGCACAGATAAAAGATATTTAAGATTTACTAAACATCTAAATTGGGGGCAAAGGAATTATTTTGTTTGCAAAATAATTACTTGACCAATTAGGGCTGAAATCCCAGATGTTTACTCTAAGTTGGAAATGTATATTATGGTCTTAGATGACCTATAAGAAAATTGTGAAATGGTATGATATTTGTTCAAAGGATATCTTGCGAGAAGATTTGTGCAATTGTGTTGTGATAAATAATATGTGAACTTTTGTATCTTGTGAAGCAAAGTTTGTGAGAACCTAATTTTGTGATCCCAAATTGAGCTAAGGTTAGAGATTGGTCAAGAAAGAAGTTACAACACCAATATACTAGAAGACTAATTACTTGTTTGGGCAGTGAGCTCTTCTCGTAATTGGAAGTGCATGTTTGGGTAGTAAGCTCTTCTTGCATCTACTGTACTACAACTCCTAACCGAGTTGGAATCTCCTAATAGGGATTCAAAGTATCCTAACAGGGACTCTGTATCCTACTAATCCTACAAAAAGATCCAAAAGAAATCAAATTTTCCAAAAAAGAAAAAGAAAATAGTGAAGAAAATTAAGCTTCCAAAGTTGAAAAATTGGCAATTCACGCACCTTGGATAGGTATCTTGGTGAAAACCATGCAATAGGCACCATGTGTACTTGGCCTTCCCATTACCTATCAAATTATTTATATCCTCGCACCAACTCTCCTCGCATCTAGTCATCCATCTCCTATTTTTCCAAGGTGTTGTAAAGATCCCACCACTGCACTATCACTATCACTATCCCAATCCATGGACTTGGCAATCTAATTCTATTTAGTGTCTTATACCATCACCATCTCCCACACGTATCCTATCACATGTATCATATCACATGTATCCTATCTCCTATATAATATCCATGTATCATATCCCCTATATTGTAAAACAATGTACCATATCTTGTTTTATGCTATCTCCTCATCCTGAGCTTTTTCACATTGTACTATATCAGATCAATTCTACTATCTCCTCATCTTGATATTTTTTCTATTGTAAATAAAACCATCAAATAGTAAATGTGCCATCACATTGAGCTTTTGTACCATGATCCATATAAATATTTTGGTCAATTTGTTTTATATCCTCGTTTAAATCCTATCTTGTTTAGTCTCCTTGTACATATCTCATTTTCTTATTTAGGTTATTTTTTATCTGGTCACAAACCATGGTTCTCTTAAATAGTTCCTTTTGGAATGCTCTGATGAGTTTCCTTATCATTAAAGAGTTATCCTTAAAAAGTTATTGTTGCCAACTTTGTCATAGTACAAAATACTACCAACATGTCCTTGTAGGATGCACCCATCCTCATGTCTGATATTGGTTTGTCAATATCTAGTCCTATTGATCTCTTTGGAAAAAGGTTACTTTTTATGGATTTATTCTTCCTTTTAGTATTGTATTTTATTTTTTGGTTCTTAATTATCTTTTCAAATCCTTTTGGTTGTTCCCTCCTCAAGGTCACCACAATGTTTTAGATCATGGTGTGTTGTGAATGGGGCAATTCAAGAGCTAGGTCTTGATCAAGTCTTTTTCTACTTGTGAGTTAGTTGAATGTAATCCTTGCATGTTCCAAACATATGATCATCAATGATCACATGGTACATTTGGGAAATATTATTTTCTTTTGGATTACCTAGTATAATTTCCACTCTAATTTCTCTAGGATTCATGTGTGATACTAGAGCAATCCTTGTGTGTTTGTTTTGAGTTAATCCTATGTAATATTGGTGAATAGGCCTTGGTGTTCTTAGTAACCTTGGCATCTCCCTAGTATTCCTATTGTTGGTGTTTTAAAAATACAAGCCTCAAAACAACACCAAGATGCATAATGAAAGTGGATACCTAGGGGCTAGCTAACTCCCATATTCTGCAAGAACCCATCCAGATCTAGACCAACTTCACAAAATATGAGGGTTTTCTACACTTTAGGATCTATAGGACCAAGGTGGGTGCACCTAGGGATTATCCTTACTCACTGATATTCTTCATCTTATAATTCTCCCTTATAGTAGAAAAATGGTTGAGAGTCTTCTTGAAAATATAATCCACTTTTTGGTTTACAAAAACTTACTATAAATTCAAGGAAGGCTATTATAATAAGGGAATGAACAACAATATAGTTCTTTGTTAGAGAAATTAAACAATTGACTTTGATTTAAGTGTGGATTATGCAACCAAATGACTATATCAATTTTCATCTAAATCAATGACTAGTTCTTTATCCATTACTATATAGAGTCATAACCGTAAATCTTTACCTATTTAATTGACTTGCAATTAAATTTATCAACTGTTAACCCTAAATTTCATTCTTATGATATCCCTCCCATATACTTAGTAACGCCATCAATTCATAGAAGCATTTAGTTAATTCCTTGAGTTAAAAGAAAAATTGAAATGACATAAACCTATAACCTATCCTAGCTAAATTAAATTTAAAGATATTTTCTCATTCAATTTGAATGTAACAAGCACATGAAAATGGAGTCAGAAATTAGAGATACATATATTCTGAACTTCCTCTTTGTATTAATCCTCCTTGGAAATAATACAATACTAATATGAAACTCAAGACATAACTCATAATATGATAAATTTCATCATTCAATATTCACTATATTCTTATAGTACAAAATTCAGACAACATACAATTAACAAAAAAATTGGATAGGCTGTAATAGCAAAGACATTAAAAAATAATAGAACTTAGACCCTCACTCCACATCTTAGAAATCTTTTTATAGACAAGGATTGCAAGAAGCTTCAGATGGGAGGACACTTGTCAATATTTGATTAAAAAACAAATACATAGATATTTCAAATACATTTCTTTTACAAACATTCTTTGTACTTTTAAACAATTAGGGAAGTAGTTCTAAAACTAGTTGGTATCGACTTTCTTTAGGTCTCTTCAACATGAATATGTTCACTCTTTAACAACCTGTCATATTCATTATCTTTTGTTCATTTTGTCTCTTCTTCCTTGTAGCTATGACTTTAACTATTTAATCACTTTCCCTGGATGGCAAGGCCTTTATTCCATCTATAACTTCTTAGATGGCTATGTTAGTTTCTACATTTGGTTAGGTGGCATCTCTAATTCTATTAAACTCTTCAAGGCTTTTACTCCATTTAGCATCTGTGATGGCCTTAACCCCTACAGTTACTTTTCCCATTTCTGACTCTAGTTTATACAACATATCAATCAAATCATAAACCACCACAATATTTTCCTCACTGTTGCAGTATGCCATAAACCTAGAGTGATTCAAAATACCATCAAAAGAGGATGACCATTCTCGCCAATCCTTAACTGCTCCACTTTCCTCCAACATACTGGGGAAAAAAATTGGTGTTCTTATAGCAATTGTTTTCATCTTTTTTTGAATTAACTACAATTTTCCTACAAAGAAACCATTTAACTCTTTCACCTTATGAATCAATTTTCTAACAAAATGAACTACCACCTTTGGTAAATCCTTCTATTGTGTTAGCATGGGTATAAGGTTCTCAAATAATTGGGTGTATGGGCCCCATGAGGTTAATAAGGGAGACAATAAGGATATTGCCTCAGAACATTGATACTATGCCCCCTGCAAGACAATATAATTACCATGCACATTCTGAGAAGCATATTTCAAATAATTTATTTTATGAATTAGCAAATTATTTATGGTTTTGACCTATATCTCTTTGTTTTAATCCAATTCCTCTTGATTAGTAACCATATCTTGGCCCACTACACCCCTTGCTTCAAGTCCATATGCTTCTATTTGTATACCTTTATCTTCAATCTTAGTAGTAGATCTAATAGTGTTTTTCAAGGCTACTATCTTATTCTTTAACTAGAGGCTCTTCTATTCTAGAACATATGTTTTCTTCATCTCCTCCTCATAATGCCTCTTCATCTTGATATACCTCTCATAGGCTCCATCTAACCACTTTTCCAACACATCAATTATATTCTTACCTAATAGTGATGTTGAAGTCAACAACCCATAGATCTGGTTGCTTGATATCAAATGGACATTCCAAAAGATCACATTCCCCCTAAGGGATTCCTTGATTTCCATGAGGGTTGGCTTCAAATTTTATGGAGCTAAACTCCAAATTAAAATGGTTTGAGCACCAATGCTATAACCAAACCCTCTTAATTGCCCCTATTGATTCTCATTTTCAAATGAGATAATTCTTTCTTGCCTTTTCATTTGATCTAACAAGAAAGAAGAACTAATTTCCCCATCCTGGAAAGAATATCATACCACTCCTTTGTATAATCTCCCTTTCTTCTTCAACAATTAATTTCTCACTTGTAGGATCATACTCCTATAGGTTCTTAACCATTTCTTCTACCTTTTCATTGGAGTCACTTGGTTTCATTTTCAATGATAGTTTATTTTGTTTTAACTTAAACATGAAGCTTTTGAATTCCTTCATCTTTATGAAGTTCTCATATTCATGAATCCCTAGCTTAAATAATTCTATCATCAATCATTCGGGCTTGAATCTCCAACTTCCTTGTCCTTTTCTCATCTTTAGTAGGTTGAGCCATTCAATAGCTTCTCCTTGCACTATCAAAATACAAGATGTTCCTTGGTAAAATATGTAAGGCTTTTTCTCTTTCCTTTTGGGGAATTTATACCAATTTCTACTTCTTCCTTTTTCAATGAGCCCATGATGAGCTTTCTAGTTGGTCTTCATCATCATTTGCTTCCACAATAATGTCCTGATTAGGAGACCTAGGATCTACTTTGTTCTTGATCCCTTCAAGTACTTGAGCTAAAATCTCATCAAAATTTTCAATACATTTATTGAACAGAGACCAATAGTCCTCTTCATGATAAAACCACTTGAAGGATAAATCAACATTTTTCATTTCTTGTTCAAAATTCATTACATCTCTAAATTTTATCATTCTCTCTCCACATACATTTTCATCCAAATAATCTGCAATTACGTCCTCCTCCCATAAACCCTTGGTTGGAGGTAGATTCTGTCCCCTCATCTTCTTTAAGGAATTCCTAACCATACTAAAAGAGTCATATGTTCTTGCACGAACAGTTAGAAATTTATAATTTCTTAGGAAGGCATCAGTTTCCTCAATTTCATTATTTCCTATTTCAAAATCTCCAACTTTGGAGCATCTATACAAAAATGTGCCCTTACTAACATTCCAACCTAAATAATATCTATTTAATGAAATTAATTTCTAGGAGATTTCTATAATTTCTAATGTTTCTAGAACATACTTTGGGAAAAGTGTTGAAAATAATTGATCAATTATGTATTGTCATTGATGTAACACAAAATATCATATCATTGCCAATCAATGTATGCCAAGATCACTCGGGCGATGATATGACATTTTATGTACATCAAAGACAGTACACAATTAATCAATTGTTTTCAACACTTCTCCCAAAATTTAAACTATATATATATATATATATGTATATATACATATATATATATATACATATATATATATATATATATATACATATATATATATATGTATATATACATATATATATACATATATATATACATATATATATATATATGTATATATACATATATATATATATATATATGTATATATACATATATATATACATATATATATATATATATACATATATATATATATGTATATATATATATATATACATATATATATATATGTATATATATATATATATATATATGGAAAAATATGTTCAACCAGCCAAATTCATATTCCAAAATTTTCATTTCTTTCAAAACCCTTCCTAGTATAATTAACAACTTTTAAATCTATAGAATGAGGGTTTTATAGATATTTTTAATTCTCACATATATAGAATAAATCAATATTCATATCAATAATTTCAAAATGAAATATTGAAAGATTCACCATAATAAAATTTGGACAAACAATTTAACAAGCACGATGAAGATAGGAAATTCAAAGAACCATAATTCACTAGGTAAATAAAACACGAGGCTCTACTTGGTTCTTATGCTAATTCAAAATCACCTAAAGATTGTAAGAGAAATCTTTTCTCTTTGAAAATTTTCATTCTCCAAAATTCCCAATCCCTGAAAAATGAACCCTTAATTGTTGATAAGGAGTTCTCTCCTAAATTCAAGGCACTGATTGTGTGATCACCCGAGGGAACTCCTTGATCAAAACCCTTTAACTCTTTATTAACTTTTCTTTTATGTTTTCATGCATGCTTTTTGCAATATAAAATATCTTTATTAAATTTTCTTGCTTTCTCTTTTTAATTAATTAATTATATTTTAATCTCATGCATAAGCTTTATACAATTTAATTAAGATAAAATTTATTAAATAATTTCTTACTCTCTTAATAATTTTTGAAGAATTTTCTAATATGATATTGATTAAGTAATAATAATATTTAGCATTTATTTAAAAATGATCTCCTAAATATATTATTATTAGGTTAATTAAATATTATTATACTCTAAAAATTATATTATAAATTTTCTCTTTAAATTTAATTCTTTTTATTTAATTAATTTCCAATTAATTAATTATTGAAATAATCTTAATAATTTTCCATTAAATTAAATCATTAATTAATATTTTAATTTGACTTTATTCATAGGAAAATCACAAAAGACCTACAAGACGAAATAGGAAAACCCATTGTAAAATACCACATACAAGATCAAACTCAAGGGTTATAATCACAAATTTACGTCGTGACAAATTTGAAAGGGTAATCATATTAGATACTTGTCTTACTTTTGTAAGAAAATTGGTTTAAAGGTTAGGATTTGGACTTAAGAAGTTATCTCCCCTCTCCTACCATTGAGATATTGTGATAGGGTACACTCATACTAGAAATTCAGGGAAATTGTTACCCAGTACCTGTAATCTACATAAAATCCACGCATGTACAAAAACATATATTCTAAATTAAATAGGCAATGGTAGGAATTGATGCATCATGTAGATCCTGGCTAGCAATTGACTATGACTCCCTTGCTTAACCACATAAAAAATGTCATATATATAGAAAACATATGCGAACACCATACACATGCAGTATGGGTAAGTATCCATAAGAAAATACATATAATAATCTATCTAACTAATATCATCAAATAACTAAAATCAATTTAATAATAATCATCAAGGTATATTCATGCATACATGAAGTATCTAGTACCAAGTAGTCTCATCATAAAATTAACTAAGTATGAAAACAATATCTGATAATCTAAATGATAATGCTAGTAATCATCAAGCATAAACTAGCCTAAAAGAGTTTAGCAATAAAAAAAAAAATGTAAACTAGGTGTAGGCACTATATGTCAAAAGGCACCATGCATCTAATTAGATCATTGGAGACAAATCAAATGGAGCTATGACAAGAAACAAATTGAAAGGTACATGTTTGCTTGCTGAATTTGAACCTAGAAATGTTAAAGTTTGTTTGGATAATGAAAGTTGGATTGAGGCTATGAATGAAGAAATAAAATTGATAGAGAGGAATAAGACTTGGACTCTTGTTCCTAGATCCAAGGATAAAAATGTAACTGGCACAAAGTGGATTTTCAGAAATAAGCTAAATGAAGATGGAAAACTTTCAAGAAATGAAGCAAGGTTAGTTTGTAAAGGTTATTATCAAGAAGAAGGTATTGATTATGGTGAAATTTTTTCTCTAGTTTAAAGATTAGAAGGTGTTAGAACTTTATTAGCATATGCAACACATAGAGGGTTTAAAGTTTATCAAATGGATGAAAAATCTGCATTGTTGAATCTAATACTTCATGAGGAAGTCTACATAGAATAACTTGAAGGTTTTGTGGATCCTGTTGGCCATTTCTACCCCCATTTAGCCCACCATTTATAACCAATTTGAGAGATCTTCAATGGGCTAATTTATTTGATGTGGGTTAACATGCGATTTGGTTGGTGTTAAGTTTTGTGTTAACCTAGTCTCTTCATAAACTGAGTTGGCTCAGTTTCTTCATGTACCAAGCTAGTTCAATTCCTTCTTTGACTAAGTTGGCTTGGTTTTTCCTTCATGTGCTGAGTTGCACGTTAACATGCATTTTCCACCAGGGTTAACATTTTGCGCTAACCATTTTCACTATTTTAGGGACTGACCTTACTTGCTTCTGTGAAATCACAAAATTGTATGCTACTCCTTGAATCATGTATTAGGAAATGTACTAACAAATAAATTAGTAACTAGTGGTGGATCTTTGTCTTGTTTGGATGCTTTTGATCTAATGGCTCTCATATTTTTGCATCATTCCTTGGGCCTTTTACAAAGATGTGATGGCCGTTATATTTAGATGCATCTTTGGAGATTCCTTGCTTCATCCCGGCCGTCCATTTGAAATAAAGAAAATCTTGATCAAGGGCTATTTTTTAGTCAAGTGTTGGGGATTTTATTGCAACATCCAAGCCATCCAATTCAAACAAAGAGATCTACATCTATGGTCGCCATTTTTTTTGGGTAGATCTGAGTTATCCTACATGGGTCAACTCTGTGATTTTCATAGTGGGTTAACATTGCATGTTATCCCATCCCACATTTTTTGATAGCAGCATGAGTGGGTTTGTTACGGCCATGACACATTACCAAGACTACTCATTTAATGAAAAAGTGTCTCTTTGGGATTTGTAACATTGATTATGATTCCCCTCCATGCCTATTAAATGATTTTGTAGATAATGATGATCTTTTTTAGCTGCCAAATTCCTTCTTTGGCCCTTCCTATCACTTCACTATAATAAATTGATTTAAAGGTCAAATTTCATTATGATATTCATTTATTGTACTCTATAATTATTGTTGAAGTTTAAACTCAAGGTTGTATCTCAGTTATGTCTAAGTAGATTTTGTAAATTTTGTAAAGGTTAGACTCTATTTCTTTGGTTTTTGCTATGGCATGCTACTATAAATTCCCTTTACCTCTGAACTATATGATATTTTGCCTCATCTCCTTTAGCCATTGATGTATTGTGCAAGAATTATTTGTCTCTCATTGGTGTATTATGGATATCTAAAATCTTGCATGACTATATCTCTTTTAGCCTATGAATGATATATAAGTGAATTCTCTTCTTTCTTGTATTATTTATTTGAGTTTTCTGATCTACATGTAATTGTTAGATTAAAATAAGTCTGGATGTGTATATGTTTTGGTGTTATGATGGTTCAATAGTGCATATATGGGTAGATATTGATTTGAACATTCTATTTTGGTGCATCATCTCCTTAAAATAGATTTGGTAGATTTTGCTTCTTACTTCTCCTTCTCCTTTTTTCTCTCAAGAGTAGTTTAGGTGCACCCTAATAACAAAGGAAGCTGGTCTTCTATAGAGACTCAACCTTACTATTCAAGTCCCATAGCTTGGAGGTTATTTCCATGTTTCACAAGGTTGTCCTTAGGTAAAAAATTTGACAAGGATGCAAAATTTTGTGACCACAATTTTTGGCATGCCTAATGGGACTCTATTCAAGAAGATTTCAAGTATATAAGTGTCAAAAGAGAAAAATTTCAAGTTGATGTTGAGGAAACAATGTTGCTCTTAGTATTCTAGGCCTTCAAGAGGCTCATTTCTACAAAGAACTTAGCAAATCTACACCCTTCATATCTAGTTTCCAGACAAAAGTTGAAGTGATTCATGCCAAAGCTAAAAAAAGGGCATCTTCTAGAGGTAAATTTGAGTATCAAGAACTTTCATTTTCAAATCCTAGAAGGAAGAAGACTAGATTGTCTTTATCACCAATTAGGAGTATAGAGGAAACACATACCCTTGCAAGATCCATTTCCACTCCCCCTATTGTTAGATCTCAATCTAGAATACCATTAGCTCATATCAATAGATCACTTGCTTATATGGCACAACTTAGAGCTCATGCCTTTGCCACTTTTAATGGTGGAAGTCCCCTATTGCTACTCAAAGACATGACATAATAGTATCAGCTCTCAAAAGTATACCAAATTTCACTGGTGAAACTTCTATCTCTCCCTTAGAACACATTCAAGAGGTTGCAAATGTTTATAATATCCATGGTATTATAGAAGATGATGTCACAGTCAAGCTTCTAGCTTCATCTTTAAAAGGGAAAACACTTATATGGTATAGAGGATTGCCTCATAACTCTATAATAGATTGGGATGGGTTGGGAGCATTCCTATGTAAGCACTTTGAAAATAAAAGTGACCACCTCTCACTTTAAGAGTAGTTAACCACTATAAAAAGAGCCCCCCATGAATATATGACTGATTTCAACTATAGATTTCAAAAGACATTGGATAGAATACCTACTTTAGTAAAGCCTACCCCTAGTAATGCCTTCTTACATTACCTTAGAGCCTTTAATAGTGATATTGCCACTACAATCCAAACTATGGGAGGAGATGTATCACTAGATGCTTATGACATAGCAATAAAGGAAAAAAAAGCCTAATATAAGGAGGAAAGCTATCTCCAAGACCTCCTTTGCCTTTCTCCCCTAATATGCCAAATCATCAGCCAATGATAGCTCCTATGCCCACATCCTCCACATCAAAACCTCTTGTTCTAGCCCCTCAAGCTTACACATCATCTAGTGAGCTAGGAGAGTTGAAGGCCTTGATGCAAGATATTGGACAAAAGTTGCAAATATAAGATAAGAAGTTGGAGGGTAGTTTCTCTATGATTCGAAAGGTGAGCAATAAAGTGGTGACTTTGGAGAGACAAAAAGCTCAACAAAGTTAGTCTTCTCAACCTCATTATCAAAACCCTACTTATAGACCTTGAAATCAAAATTAGGGTTATGCTCCCTTTAATCAGAATAGACCTATGGGTAATACCTCTATTGCAAATGCAAATAAAAATCTCAACAGGACTTTAATCCCTTAGAACAATTTGGCTGAAGATTAGGAATTTTGTCCTTCTTGTAATTATTCATATGGTTCTTGTATGTGCCAAAAGGTAGAATATTTCCTAGTAACAACTGCATAGGATCAAATAATAGGACAACAATATAGTGTTGGTCAATCTACTGATGCTTCTCATCTACAACAATAGGTGATTGTTCGTTCATGAACCATCAGCTATAGGAGCATTGTCATACCAACCATGATAACTATGATGCCATAGCTCATAATAAAAAAATAAAAAGGAGAGCTATAGAGGAGTCTCCATCCTCTTCATCAAATCAAGCTGCTAAGGCTATCCTACATGCCACAAGTGCAAATGTGCCACACAATGTTGCTGCTCCATTACAAAATTAGAACAAAAAGACTAAAGAACCACATCCTACCCCCATTCATATGCTAGACCCGATGGTCACCAAGGTTCCAACCAAGTTAGAATACACCCCTCTGAACATTTTAGATCAAATGAAAAGGGCCAATATCAATATCCCTATATGGGATGTTCTTACAATGCCATCCCAATTAGAATTTTTGCAACAAGAATTAAAGACTATAAGGGTACAAACTAAACTAGCTACCATGGATGATGCAACAATTTTGGTATAACTAGAAAAGGATGGAGATAAAAGTAAGAAAATTAAACCTCCTCCCTTTATGTCTATTTGGTTATAGGGGACAAACTAGTTCATAATTGCATGTTTTATTTTGGAGCTAGTAGTTTTGTGATACCTAAATGTATAGCCGATCTCCTTGATATTAAATATGAGCCAATGGTTAGGGAAGTACTTTAGTTGGATGTTAGCTCTTTTAAGATAGTGGGAATCCTAAAACATGTAGAAATGGAATTACATGCATGCCTTGGTTGTACTATCACACTAGACAAATTAGTCACTAAAGTTGATCCATATTTTTCCATCTTCCTTTCTAGGGACTTTACTACATAGATAGGTGGTTATATTGCCTTAGATTGGTCCTATATGTTCTTCAAAAAATGATATGGGATAAAAGCCTCCCTAAGAGTAGAGCCTTTAGACTTTATAGCTCATGAACATGATACTTCCTTCAAAAAGGTGCCCGATTACCTTTTGGATGAGTGGGCTACTACTTATCAATTTGATCCAATATGAGAGGTTGTGGAGATAGGCCTTGGGACATATTACATATTTGAGGAAAATTCAACTATGCCTAATCTCATGAAAATAGAAGAAGGTATGAATGGACTATGGAGTATGTTCTTTGATGGCTTAAGAAACAAAAATGGTTCAGGTGCTGGTGTAATATCAATTTCACCTAATTTGGAAAAATACTACCTTTCATATAGACTCCAATTCAGTTGCACTAATAATGTGGTAGAGTATGAAGCTTTGATCCAAGGTCTCCAATTGGTACAAATGAGAGGTATCAAGATTTTAAAGGTATTTGGAGATAGTGAGTTGGTTGTTAATTAAATTAGAAATCAAAATGTCACGAAGAACAACCTTTTCAAATCAAACAAACATAGAATTTGGGATCTGCTTGAAGGCTTTCAGGATTTCAATATTCAAAGTGTCCCAAGAAATGAAAATAAACATGTTGACAGGCTTACAACCATTGCTGCTCATTATGATATACTAGAACATGTTGCTAATGAAAAGAAGTAACAAATTAGAATTGTTGTAAGGCCTGTTGTCATAGACAATTGCATAAATTGGCAAGTGTTTGATTCTGATGTGCAAATTGTCAATTTCTTGTAAAATGAAGCCAATTTCTCTACTAGAAACTAGTTCAAGCTACGACCTAAGTATGGGGATCAGATTATGAACCTCACCTCAAACAAATTGCCTAAATTTCTAGTCACCTTAGAAGGAATTTTCAACTCTAATGATTAGGAAAGAGGCAATGGTTCAAACTTGACTGCAAAATGAGATGACTACACACCTATCACTATTGCTAATGGAAGGACTCTTAACTTGGGAAAGGTATGCATTGATGTTGAACAAGAAGTTTTAATTAATTTATGTCAAGAATTCAATGATGTTATTGCTTGGACATATTGCGACTTAAAGGGTTTTGAACTAAGTCTATTTCAACATACCATAGATTTAAATCATGATGCAACACTTGTTAGAAAAAAACAAAGGCCATTCAACCCAAATATTGAACCCTTAATGAGAAGGAACTATCCAAACTTATAGAAGCCAATATCATTTTTCCTATTAAGCACTCTTTGTGGGTAGCCAATCTTGTTCCTGTTAGAAAGAAGAATGAAGAGATCAGACCGTGTGTAGATTTTTGGGACCTTAATAAGGATTCTCTTAAAGATAACCATCCCCTTCCTTCTATGGAATAAATTATATCCAAGGTTAGTGGCTCATAAAGGTTTTCTTTCTTAGATGGTTTTTCAGGCTATAATCAAGTGTTAGTCCAAGAGTCAAATAGATATAAGACAATATTCACTACCAAATGGGGTATCTATGCTTATTGAAAGATGCCATTTGGAATAACTAATATAGGTTCCACATTTCAAAAAGAAATGGAGATGGCCTTCAAGGGTTTGTTGGAAAATTTTGTTCTAGTCTATCTCGATGATATAACTATCTTCTCAAAATATGCATCAGATCATTTTTCTCATTTGAGACAAGTATTTGAAAGATGTAGAGAGTATGGCATGTTCCTAAATCCTAAGAAGTGTGTGTTTTCCACCAACTAGGGAAAGCTCCTAGGACATATTATACCGAGAAATGGACTAACAATATATCCAGGAAGAGTAGAAGCAATTCTCTCTCTCCCACTTTCGAGTCATAAGAAAGGATTGTAGAGCTTTCTCAATAGGATCAACTTTGTACGAAGTTTGATTCCTAATATTTCCTCCATGGTGAAGCCTCTAATAGATATGTTGAAGAAAAACCTAATGTTCACTTGGACCAAAGAAGGGAATGCTAGTTTTGAACAGATCAAGAAATCAATTGCATTAGTTCCCACTCTTGTCAACCCCAAGTTTGACAAAGACTTCATCCTTTACTCCCTTGGAGGAGAGTCAAGTATATCAACTATTCTAACATAGCTAAATGATGAGAATTTGGAGTAGCTCATTGCTTTCTTTAGTGAGGGGCTTAAGGATTATGAAGGAAGATACAACTATGTAGAGAAGCAAGTCCTTGATATTGTAAGGGTTTTGAAAAAATTCAGACATCTTTTGTCTCATAACAAGTTTTAGCTCTTGGTTCCACATGCAAGTATAAAATAATTCCTGTTGAACAAAGACATCAATGAAAAGAGAGCTAGATAGATCACAAAAGTCATGGAATATGACATTAATATTAGGATCACCAAACTTATGAGAGGTAAGAGATTGTGTGAGAAAATGGTCTCTTGTTTTGAGACACCCAAGGAGGTTGCCCTCTTAATATAGGATGAGCAACAAATAGAAAATGAAAATTAGAATGATTGGTTGCATGACATGAGTACTTTCTTGGTAGAGGGAAGATATCTGCAAGGCCTGAGTAGAGCTAAGAGAAGATAGTTCAATTGCAGTCTATCACTTATGTCTTGGTAGATGGAATACTATTCAAGGAGAATTCTAACAGAGTCCTATTAAGGTGTGTTAGAAGAAATCATATCAGCAAGCTAATAAAATAGGTCCATGATGGGCCTGCTAGCGGTTATTTCTTAGCTAGGCTTATAGCAATGAAGATAATAAGGGATGGTTATTATTGGCCAACTCTTTTCAATTACTACCACTATTGGGTGAGGAAATGTGAGAAATGTGCTTTCTTCTCAAAAAAGAAAGTATTGGTTTCCCTTCCTCTCCATTCCATCTGAGTTGACTAACCCTTTGTTCAATGAGGTTTAGATTTTGTTGGTCCAATAAACCCACCCTCTAGTGTTGGTCACAAAGAGATCTTGACAACCATAGATTATTGCATAAGATGGATAGAAGTGGTAGCTTTGAAAGATTCAATAGAGGCTTTGGAGATTGAATTCCTTGATGGGATAGTAACCAGATTTGATGTCCCTTCAATCATCATATCAAATAATGCCAAATATTTTTTTGGAACTCATATATGCTCTTGGCCTCTAGAATATGCAATATATTTGAGTAGTTCCTCAAATTATTATCCCCAAGGGAATGGCTTGGCAGAATCCTCTAATAAGAACCTCATTAGAAAAATGAAGAGGACAATTGAAGATAATCAGAGGTGCTGGCATACTAAGTTGAAGACTTCCCTTTGGGCTAATAGAATCACACCTAAGAAAGAGATTGGGAAATCACCTTTCATGCTAGTATATGGAAGGGAAACAAGGCTTCATATTTCACCTAAGTTTCCCTCTCTTGAGTTAGCTCATCAATTAGATCTAGCTAAAGATGATGTTATGATAGTCAAGTTGGCTAAAATAATGGAACTGGAGGAAAAAATGCAGCAAGCTATGCATACACTTGAGGTATATCAGCAACAATTGAAAAGAAGCTTTGATAGGAAGGCTAGATCTAGAATCTTTAAGGAAGGAGACCTCATTCTCAAGTGGGATGTTGATAGAGCTAAGTGAGTTAGGCACTTCAAATTTGATGCTATGTGGAGTGGCCCATATATTATCACCAACTACAAAGAGTCCAATGCTTTTTAGCTATCTAGGCTTGATGGTGAAGTTCTCCAATTCCAGTCAATGGGATCCACCTTAAACCTTGCTTCTAGAGGAGTATAAAGGCCTTTTATACATATTAAAGTAGTTTTCTTGCTTTCCAATAAGTGCAAAAGCACATTTTTCTTGCTTGGAGTTGTTTTGAGCCTTTCTAGACCTCCTTGGAGGTTTTTTTTTTTTGTTGGTTGTAGAACCTTGTGAAGTTGCAGGTGGGATACTACATCATTTCTTGTTGGTTACTCTATGCCCAATGGATTGCTTAAGGCCTTTGGTCTATGCTTAGCGGGTAAGCATCCTATTTAGTTGCCAAAAATGTTGGCCATTTCTACCCCAATTTATCCCGTTGTTCATAACCAATATGAGAGATCTCCAATGGGCTAATTTATTTGATGTGAGTTAACATTTGATTTGGTTGGTATTAACTTTTGTGTTAACTCGGTCTCTTCATAAGCCAAGTTTCCTTAGTTTCTTCATGTGCCAAGCTAGTTCAATTCCTTCATTGATCGAGTTGGCTCATTTTTTCCTTCATGTGCCAAGTTGCGTATTAACACCCATTTTCTACTGGAGTTAACATTTCACGCTATCCATTTTTGCTATTTTGGGGAGTGACCTATCTTGCTTCTAGAAAATTATGAGATTGCATGTTGCTCCTTCAACTGTGTATTGGAAAATGTGTCAACAAATGAATTAGTGCCAACTGGTGGATCTTTTTTGTGCTAGGATGCTTTTGATCTAATGGCTCTCATATTTTCACACCATTCCTTGGGCCTTTTATGAAAAGGTGATGATTGCCAGAATTAGATGCATCTTTGGAGATTCCTTGCTTTATCCAAGCCATCCATTTGGTATAAAGAAAATCTTGATCAAAGGCTATGTTTTAATCAAGTGTTGCAGATTTTCTCATAGCATCTAAGCCATCCAATTCAAACAAAGGGATCTACATCTACAGTCACCATTTTTTGGGTAGATCTAATTTATCCCACATGGGTCAGCTCTATGATTTTCATAGTGAGTTAACATTTTATGTAATCCCATCCCACATTTTTTTAATGTAGCATGAGTGGGTTTGTTACTACCATGAAACATTACCAAGACTACTATTGATTTAATGAAAAAGTGGTTCTTTGGGCTTTGTAATGCTGATGATGATTACCCTCCATGCCTATTCAATGATTTTACAAATAATGATGATCTTTTTCAGTTGCCAAATTCCTTCTTTGGACCTTCCTGTCACTTTACTACAAAAAATTGATTTCAAGGTCAGATTTTATTCTTATATTCATTTATTGTACTCTGTAATTATTTTTGGAGTTTGAACTCAAGTTTGTATCTTAGTTATGCCTGAGTTATAAAGGAAGATTTTGATACAAGGAAGGATAGGGAAAACTAGGGCCAATGACACACCTAGCTCTCCGAGTTGCCCTGCATGAGTTAACACAATAGAAGCAAACAAAAAGAACAACTAAAGGAGGAAGAAGAGTAAAATAATTTCATTGATTCTTCAAATATTCAACATACATGCCTATCTATAAGGCCTTTTGGGTTATGACGAAATAAAAAATACATTAATATACAAAGATCAGCAACAAATTCAAACTTTCTAGTTCTATTTTGCAATCCTCTTCAAAACTGCCTAAAAACTCCTAACTTCAAAAAAATCCTAGATCCAAGCCTAAACACTCTATTTATACTAGCCAAAATGTCTTATAGATCATTCTAGAACACAAAGAAACCACAAGGTGGCTCTCAACAAATATTAAATGAAATAAACCAAAATTAAATACACAAGTCGACCTGCATCAACAATTAACTATCATAAAATCGATGTCGAAGAAAATTTTCAATATCTCCTAGCTCTAACTAAGTTAGAGAACTCACACTTTGAATTGTGGGTATATATCTAGGTCCTCTACAAACCCTTAAGTGCACAAAGGCTAATTCATCAAGGAAAAGTGTGCATCCATTCTAAAAGTTGAGTGCATAAATTTGTTGTGCAAAAGTGTGAGAAATTGCTATTTTGGTAGAATTTCCATAACTCCCAACCTATAATGAGTTAGAAATTTTTCTCTAAAACATAGATATTACTCTAGGACCTCTTCAATCACTAAGGTGTGCAGCCCTTCATTCATTATGTAAAATTAGTTACACAATCTATAATAGGAACCCAAAAACCAAAAAATACAGCTTTAATAAAACCTAGTTTCAACAGCAAAATAAAAGCTAAAAACATGTAGGATAACAATGCAACCTAGGATGCTCCTACATAAAACACCTAGTATTGGAAGAAATGATTCTTCTAAATTATTGAGATGTCTCCACTTCTTAGGAATCAAATAATGTCTCCACTTCTTCAAAGCTTGATCAATAGCATAAAACTCTTGATCATACACACAATACTTCCTTTTAGATTCATTCAACTTCTCAATAAAGAAAGAAACAAGCTTACCTTCTTGAATTAATATAGCTCCTATTGCATTACCACTTGAATCAGATTCAACTTGAAATACTTTTTTGAAATTAGGCAAAGCCAATATAGGTAATTCAACAACCCTTTTTTCAAAGTCTCAAAACTCTTATCAGCTCCATGTGTCCACTTGAACTCCTTTTTATCTCACCTCATTTTCTCAGTCATAGCAATACAAATAGAACTAAAATTATTTATAAACCTTTTGTAAAACCTAGCCAAACCATGAAATGATCTTACCTCATCAAAATTCTTAGGTGTAGGCCACTCCAAAACTACTTTAACCTTCTTAGGATCCATCTTCAATCCATTAGCTAAAATCACGTATCCCAAATACACAATCTCCTCCTACATAAAAGAACACTTTTAAGGATTAATCATCAATGTTTCCTCTTTTAACCTCTACAATAATTGTCTAATATGATCAAGATTTTTCTCCTTAGTCTTACTAAATATCATAATATCATCCAAATAAATAATCACAAACTTACCCAAGAATCTTTTCAGAACTTCATTCATCAACCTCATGAATGTACTAGGTGCATTAGTCAAACCAAAAGGCATAACCAACCATCCATACAAACCATCTTTTTTCTTGAAAGTAGTCTTCCATTCATCACCTTCTCTAATTCTAATCTAATGATAGCCACTCTTCAAATCAATCTTGGTAAAATACTTTGCTCCACTCAAGCAATCCATTATGTCATCCATTCTTGGCATACAAAACCTATATTTTAGTGTGATTTTGTTAATAGCTCTGGAATCAATACACATTCTCCATTCTCCATTCTTTTTAGGTGCTAATATAGTAGGTACAACACATGGACTCAAACTTTATTCAATCAAGCCTTTTTGCAACAACTCATGCACTTGTCTATTAAGTTCTTCATTCTTTGTAGGTGTCAATCTATATGGTGCTTTTTTCGGAAAACCATACAATGACTTATGCTTCTTACTAGATTTAAATCGAGAATATCATTAGCAAAAATATCTTTATATTCATTCAGCAATTCTACAATTTCTGCTATAATACCAACTTTTTCTGCTTGGTCATTACTACCAATACTTGGTCCTCCAGGAACTATAGCAAAAAAACTTTGATTCTTCTTTACTTCCTTTTCAAATAGCTTTCCATTAACCATGCAAACTTTTATTGTAGTAAAACTAACCTCATCTAGACTTTCAATCAAAGGTAGCAATGTTTGTTTCTTCCCAGTTACCCAAAGAGTATATTGATTTAATCTTCCATCATGTACAACATATCTGTCATATTGCTAAGGTCTACCCAACAAACTATGACAATAATCCATAGGCATAATATCACATAAGACTTCATCAATATAATGTCCAATTTTGAACTTCACAAGGCATTACTCACTTACCAATATCTTATGCTCATCTTTGATCATGAAACATGATAAGGTTTGGGATGCTTCAGCCTCTACAACTGTAACTTTGTAACCAACTCTTCTGATGTCAAATTTATTGAACTTCCACTATCAATGATCACTTTACATCTTGTCTTGAAAAGGCTTCTTCTAAGGATAGGTTCCTCATCACTTACCTTATTACATCAGGTTCTTCTCACCATCAGATTTTCTCTTGTCTCAGGTCCACTTGGTGAACTCTCAATGTCTTCTTGAATCACATTTCTATTATTCTATCCATTTTTAGAAGATCTACATTCAAAGGATCTATGCCCTTCTTTACCACATATGAAAAAATTACCACATAAACCACCTCTAATATAAGAATTACCTCTTCCTCAATAAGATCTAGTACCTCTTTTCTATGAGCTATCACCTTTCCACTTAGTCTTTTCTTTGTCATTATTCTTCCATTTATATTTTCCTTTATCTTGCACAAAAATTTTAGATCTACCACCTTCACCATAACATCTGCCTTTGCCTCTCAAGAATCTACCAACTCTACCTTTTTGTCTTTATTCATGCTTCTTTGCTAAGATCTCCTCAAATTTCAAGGAATATTGAAATGATTCTTCCACACTTTCCAAATTCATAAAAAATATTTCATCTTGAATTCTAGATCTGAATCCATTTATGCACCTTGCAATTTCCTCAACATCATCATGCACATGTCCAGATCTGATGTCCAATCTATAGAATTTCTGGGTATACTCTTCCATAGTCATGTCCTTTTGTTTCAAATTTTACATCTTTCTCAACAAGCTAACTTGGTAATCAACAGGAAAGAATTTGTTCTTTACCTTGTTCACCATCTTCAGCCATGTTCTAATCTTCTCATTTTCTCTCCTTTGTCTATTAGTTTGCAAATTCTCCCACCATGGTGATGCATGACCTTTCAACCTAGTAATTGAAATATTCACCTTCTTATTATTAGGAGTGTTTTCATACTCAAAGAACTTCTTCATATCTAAGATCCAATATAACACAACATTGGTATCCAATTTACCATCATAAGGAAAAACTTCTACAGTAGGCTTTGAATTTTCCCTAGACAACACTTGCAACAATTTTTCCTCAGCTTGATCTTCTTCAAGTTCTAGATTTAGGGTTGGTACTACTACTTCATCATCACTTACATCATCAAAATATGGTCCTCTCCTCTGGGCTATCTCCATAGCATTTAATTTGGCTGTAATTTGTCTCAACTAATCCAATATAGCATTATCAACATTTTCTCTGCTACGAACCATATTAACAAATCAAGTTCTTGCAATATTGTAACCTTCTACAAGCTATAGGTCAAACCTATAGATTTTCCACCCTATAACCAAAACCAAATTAGGGTTCTACACAATCCAATATTCATAGGATGAACCTCAATCTTTAATACCACCTAACACAAGGAAGGACATGGAAAATGTTGGAATTTTCAAATAGAAAGAATGCTTCTAAGAAGGGGGGGGGGGGGGGGGGGGTGGAGGTGAATTAGAAGTACTATATTTTGACCATTAAAACCTTTTAACTTAAAGTAGATTGCATGCATATGAACATATCAGACAATTATGAGAAACACATAAGCATCACCACATAACACTTGAGATTTTGGTAATCCAAAAACCCTCCAAAAATAAGAAGGTAAAATTGGGGTGGGGATGATACCAACAAAATCACTGCAGTAATAATATTTAACCACTTTTGATGGTCTACCTTGTTAAAGCCCTACCCTGTTAAAGGCTTTACACTGTATCAATAGTGACCTAGTTAAAGGATTTACAAACACTTTACACAAAGTGTCACCCTGTTAAAAGATTTAATCACCTATTTAAAGGATCTACAAAATAGCTATTAAGCTAACCTATCACCATAGGGTTTTCATTCTAATACAATTGCTAGAGAGTATTAGGTACAATAAAACTGATAGCTTACAATCCTTCATTTGCTGAATACAGGCACTTGATCTGCTTTCTCTAATCTTGATCCTCTGAGATCTCATACTCTTTATTCTAAAATAGTTTTCCTTCCATACCCTTGTACATCACCTTCTCTTTCTAATGAGATTTTGTCTTCCTTATAAAGACATTCAAAGACTTAGGGTTAGGTATGGATCTACAATCTATATTGAATCTTTGCTTCGTGCTCATTCCTTGCACTTTTCTTATTGGTTGCATGCCTTCTCCATTTTTCTTATTGGCTGCATGTAGATTGCATAGAAAATACAAAATATTCGATCTTATCATTTAATCCTTCAAGATTCATCATATTTCATCCATGAAAATGGTTTACATATGAATCAATGAAGTTACAAACTCATATGTACATTTTGTGTTACTCGGCACTTGCTGATTCAATATGCTCGGCACTAATATCAAACTGGCTTACTTGGCTCCTGTTTCATTTTTGTATTGCTCGGCATCATCTGTGACTTGGTACTTGTATCATGCTCGGCACCTAGAGTCATTCAATACTTGAACTTCACTCAGCACCTGAAGGCTACTCGGCACCTAAAGATCACTCAGCACCTAAAGTCTTTCTTGACTAGGCTCATGTTGTGGCTCATCATACATGGTGTACTCGGCTCCAATATAGAGAGTGGTTAGGTGTATTGGCACTCAAGTATCAAAAACCATTATGAGGTTAACAATCTCCTCCTTTGACATGAGTGACAAAAACACTTAACTGATCTTATGAGTACATTAACTAATATGCTTGGTATATACAGAGGTTTTAAAAACCTTTAATCAAAATTTGTGTAACTTATAATATATATACCTCAAAATTATTGTAACTACCAAAATTATTGTAACTCCCAAAATTATTGTAACTCTCCCTAAGTTGGTTGTTTGTGCCATTATCTGTATATCATGCTCCCCTTGGTTTCCTTGGTTTTGTTTCCCTGGATTTATTTTTCTAGATTTGTTTCCCCCATTCTCTCATTCCCCCATGCATCTTATAATATCTCCCCCTTAGTTAATAAGATATATATCTCCCCCTTTTTGACACTTGTGTCAACGGATTTTAAGGGTTAAGACCATATTTTGCCAAAAATGTGTTGTTTACCTCCATAATCATCCTAAGAGCTGCATCCCAATTGTTCAAAGCAATTTCCAGTGACTTGTGCTGGATGGCAGTCTCTGCAACAAGATGAATAAGTCCATCTGAAGTAGAAAGATTGGGATCTTTCTTGAGAACAGTTTCTATATAAACTTGTTCCTTATGGAGTATTTCCAAATGTGGGGTAATGGAGGACTCGAGTTGTATTAGTTTTGCCTTGATATTGGCCTCATCTTCTATTAATATAGCTGTTTCTTTCTGAGTGTAAAGCGATTGAGCAAAATGCTTCTCACTTTGAGCTGGATCTTTTGGTAGCTGCATGCTTGAAATATTTAAATTTCTCTCCAAGATCAGTATCTTTTGGCTTGTCTCCTATGTGAAGTATGAAAAATCACATAACTTTTTGTACAATAAGAATATATTCTCAATTACCTTTTTCACTTTGTCTATTAGCTTTTCCAGTTCAACCTGGGAGAGTGCAATTTGACTTGATACTTGCTCATTTACTTTTCCCTGGAATTTCCTTTCAGACCATTCTATAAGTTTTGCATTTGTCTCTTGGTCTTCATTTGTCACTTGGTCAACAATATCTGATAATTGCTCCATTATATGCTTTGACTCATCTGGTGACTACAAACTGAATGCATCCATAAAGATTTCCTTAATCTCATGTAGTGTTTACTTTTGTATATACTCCTTCTTGAGTATCTCTTGTCTCTTTCTCCTATTTAGTGCTTCCTGCACCTCATTGATTTGATCAATGGTTATTGGTTTTGAGTCATATCTTAGTATGGCTATCTCCTCATCTAATTCAGGGTCTCCATAGTGAAGTACCCTTGCAACTTTTGTAGTACTAGATCTAGGTGTAGATATTTGCAATGGCTATTGTGAAGGAGTTCCCGAGGTAGGTAAATTTATCAATGTTTGTATTGCCTCTTGCTCTTTAGGGGTTTCCTCTATTTTCTCCTCCTGCTTTCTGCTACCTTGATCAATTATGGTAATCTTAGGAAGTGTACCTTCATTTGTGTTGTAGGATCAGATGTAATAGTCTATCCTGTTTGTTCTATTTCTTTTTCTACAGCTACACTCGGCTTCTGTATTGAGGTGTCAACTATGTCTAATGAAATAATTGTGGGCATTTGAGGTTGACCACTAGTAGCTGTAGAGATGATGGAAGGTGGTTCTTGTGGATTCACTTTATCTCTAACTATGCTTTCTACTAGTTTTTGTAATTCATCCATACTGACCAATACTGGATCTATACACAATCTTGCTTGCTACATAGATTGGTCAAGGATTCTTTTGAGGTCTTCTGTAGCTAATGGATTGATGTTCTAACTAGAAGTGTTAGGAACATCTTTTATAATTATAGTTTCTACAGGTGTGATGGGTACATGAGGAGGGCTAGAGGGTGGCAATTGTGTGTCTTGACACTCTGGTTTGATTGCTGCTCTTGCTCAACTATTGCTGCTACATCTTGTTCTTGTGTCTCTTCCTCCTCTCCATCATTCTTTTCTTCTTCCTTCTTCTCTTCTTCTTCTTCTTTCTTTTCTTCTTCTTTCTTTTCTTCTTCTCCCTTTTGTACTACTGTCTTTTCTTCTCTCCTTTTTCTTCTCTCTTCTGGTGAAGCAACAACTTCTTCCTTGTATTCTTCTTCAAGAAAATCTTCAATCTTTTTGTACAAGTTTTTCCATGATTTCATTGTTCTTTGAACAATTTCTTCCATCTTGTTTTGGAGAATGAAGAATGCCCTGTACTTAGGTGTAAACCTAGTATTATGCCTTTTGACTGCTTTATTTATTTGTTCCTTAGTCAAATCAGGCAATATGCTTGCTAGGGTTGATTCCCTCATCTCCTTCTCCATTTTGAAACAAAAATGCCATCTGTCTTCTACAATTTTAGACAGTTCTTTTGGAAATTATCCATCTAGTTCAAGAGGAGTGTACTTGAACTGTGCCATCATTCCATAAACTGTTTCCTTTATCCTATTCTGTTCTTCTTTTGTAAACTTATTGAAATCAACTTTATTTAAGTTGCTTAAATCACCATTTCCAATCTTTTTACATAAAGTATCAATTGAAATATGGCTTACCTTTTAGATTGATCTTCTTCATCAGTATCAGGTTGAGCCACATATTTTCTTCTTTTTCTTAGCTCTTCTTGTGTTTCCTTGATTGATTTCTTCTTTGTAGCTTCCTCTTTAGCCTTTTTAGTGGAGGCCCTTGTTGCAGCTTGGGTTGTTGGCTTTTGAGGTGATGGCATAGCAGATTTCTTTGGTTTTTTCTAAGCTGGAGGCTGTTCTATTGCCTTCCTTTTCTTTGACTCAGCTTCAGTTGGTTCTTCCTTGGCTTCTTCTTCCTCTGCACCTTCCTCCTTGTCTTCATCTAGGCCTTGGGTCAATTCCATTGGGCCTTGTTCTTGTTCATCTTCATCATCATCATTGTCATCATCTTCTTCTTCTACTTTAGCCTCAATTCCTTCACCAAATTTCTTTTAAATCTTCTTCAACAATTTGTCTTTCTTCTTTAATGTGGAGGCAACTTTAACTCCATATTTATCTTTGATCTTACCATATCATAAGTGCCAAAGTGTGGAGCACTCTTATCTGTCTCTTCGGCCAATAATGTAGTTATTGCTACAGAAGCTTCATCTATATTGATTTCATATCCAAATGGCCTTAGCCATCTCACCCTTGGAATTACTACTTGAATATAGGTAAAATCAATGTCAACTAAGAAGCACAAATCATTAGTATGTTTTTCCACTAAGGAAACTGGTATTCTTGATCTTTGCTTCATGGATTTCTTGAAATCCTCAAAATAACTTGTCATCAGGGTATCAAAATTTTCTCCCATCTGTTCTATATATTCATTGATTTGGGCAATGATAGTCCTATCACTCCTCCATCTAACTTTTCCAAAAGAGGGAAACTCATTCTAAATATAAAAGAATATACAAACTAGAATTGCTCCAAATTTACATTGAGCACCCTTTGTCCTTCTTATGGAAGCTAGGTTTTTAGTAATCTATTGTAATTGCAGTTCTACAAGATCATAAGTATGATCCTTTCTCACCAATTTGTAACCTACATCTATTGCAATACATGGTACACTGTTGAGTCTACTAGATTGATAGAACTTATGGGCAATGACTCTAACAACAAACTCAACTAGAGGATCCTAAATGGTGTGAATTGTCATTCCTCTTTTATTCCACTGAGCACCAGTGTTCTTTTCAATAACCTCCTTCGATTCACTTCTCAAGGTTTTGAACCGATCTAGGGGAGGGTACCCAGTTACACTATGTATGATTCCTTTGGTTAATTTGATGGGGATATCTTCCAACCAAAGACTTCCACCATGAATTCTGCTTAACATAAGTTTAACCCATTCTGTCTTGAATACAGTGGGAAAGCTCAAAACTCGGGTCAAACCCTTTCTTTCAACAATTTTGAATTCATCTTTTAAGACTCCATCTATGCACAATTTCTCATAGGCTTGCCTTATTTCCATATCTCCTAGGGCTCCTATCTTGCAATTGTAGCATCTTCTCACGTCTTGAACCATTACAAATTTTGGGTGTATTTGGGAGAGAGCTCCGGCTAGGTCATTTTTGTATGCAACTTCAGGGATGGGATGAAACTTAGGTTGCTTGACCTCATTGGACACTAACTAAACTTCAAATGACTCTTTGTCCTCAATTTTCTTTGAACTTGATGCCATTTATGCAAACTAGGGTTTCCTTTTTACAAAATATGAAATTGCATAGCTCGGTACAAATGAAAATACCTCAAGATCGATGAAAACACATTGAGAGATGTTGTAATTTTCTTGAAATGCTAGATTCTCTGCTATGAAGTGACTCTACTCTCTTTCTCTTCTTTGCTTCTTGATTGCGATGAAGAAAATTGATTGGAATCACGATAATATACCCTATTTTCATCGCATTAAATGCTCAACTACCAACTCAGCTTCTGATGGATTTTAATATTACTCGGCTTGTACTACACTTCCACTTTACTTGGCTTGCATTGGAGTTAACCAACTTGACATCAGTTATCAACTCAGTCACTGTTAGAAACTTGGCATGTGTTGGAGTTTAACTTGACATCCAAAGATAGCTCAGCAACATCATTTAGATTTTGTCTTGACATCTTATCTCATGCAGATTTATACTTTGCATTGCTTCTTTGTCTTGGGACTGATGTGTGATATAACTTTTTATATCAGTCCCATATATTTCTTATGCTTAGTTTCATGAAGTGTGATCACTTGACCCATTGGGTGAAGTGATCCCTCCACTTGATGTGTTGCACTCATCTTTCTTTTTCCATGTCTTATTTATTTGCCCCCTTATCTTTTTGACATCAATCTTTTCTTTTCCCTTATTTTCTTCAGTCTTGGGTGCCTTTGACCTTGTAGGATAGTTTTTGTTGGTATGGCCAGTTTTCAGACAACTGAAACATGTAGTTTGGCTCAACCATCTTTTATAGTTTCCCTTGAAATGTGTTCTTATGCAATTCTGGAGTGTATGTCCATATTCCTAACAATAATGATAGCTATACCTAGTTTTGTAATCCCAATGATAGTGACTTTCATTTCCTTTTGATTTTGCTGGTTGATTTGGTGTCCACATATGCTTTGATTTGCATTCAAATGCTCTATGTCCATACTTCTTGCAATTATAACAATGCCCTTCAAATCTTTGAGTCCTTGTGACATTGGATCTGTAATCTTGTGTTATATGTCCTTACATGTTGCACTTGTGACAATAACTCTTTCTCTTGGGTGTATTTGGCTGATTGAATCTCCTATTCCTGCAAATATTAATAGTATGTCCCTTTTTATTACAATAATTACAAGTGGGTTTAGAATCCTTACCTTTGTCACTTCTTTGCTCAACACTCTTTGATGATTCTCCAACTTTAGTGCTATTATATCCAAGTCCTGATGTATCATGGGTGGATCTTGGGGATTTCAAAAACTATTCAAAATACTTGATGGCTTCACTTGACTTGTTCAGATTCTCTGCTACCTCTTTTTCTCTGTTTAATTTTGTTGGTAAATAGATTTATTCTTTTATCTTTTGTGAAATTATGACTCTTAATGCCCACATTGCAAACAATATCTATTCACAACAGTTGAAAAGCCATCTTATGGTTATCGACTTTTCTCTAAATTGGTAGGTACAACTCCCTATATGAATAATCTTCAATGAATTATGTTTATTCTTCCTATCTAATTTGGGGTATGTTCTTGAATTGAGAACAACAGAGGTGTAACCAAGTTAGACTTAGACAAGACCTAACTAGGGCGAGTTTGAGTTCTAAGCATCTAATTGTTTTTGTGTATTCACAATCTTATGAATTCACAAAACCTTTAGATATCTAACTACGAAAACTTGAAGCTAAGCTACTGCTATTAATTAATTATACTAAATTTCCCTCTTTGAATGAACAATAACAATGCTTATTACATTCACTCACTGTATTGTGAACAAGAGAAGTAAAACTCTATTTATTCCTTGTTCCAATTCCAAACATCTGAGGAAAACACTAATTTCAACAATTCTACAGAACATAAAATAATTGATATTGAGTACTCTCAATTGTCTTTGCAACAAAAAGCATCTCACACCAAAAATTTGCCAACCTTTGATTAACCATTAAATTTCATACATATAGGATTTGAGAGATGATCGTTACAATAGGAATATCAATTGGTTCATCTTCTCAGATGATAAATGGAAAGATGCTAGTTTGTCAAATTTTAAAAATTTACAAAAATTTATAACATTTACATCAGAAAATAGAAAAGGAGTATTGAATAAGTCATTTAGACTTCTTTCCCTTTTCATTTTTTGCCCTATATGTTCTGGCAGCCACTATAATTGGGATCATCTCCTCATGACTAGGCAAATGTACATTGGTGAATCTTAAGAGCCACTTTGAATGCTCTCGAGCCAATTCCTTTACTGCACCCAGCTAACTTGTCAACTCTCCAGTAGCCACATGTATGCATCCATTGAGTGTTTTCAATTCTACCACTCTGTTTTGACTGCTTGAAATCATCCCAGATAGAATATTCGAGTATGTAGAGAAGTTATCCTTCATTACCTCTATCCCAATGAGAGCCTTTCCTTGCTCGCTACTTTGTGGATTTGTGTGTAACCCTTGCATGAGATCAAATGCTTTGTTTTGGATCTTCTTCACCTTTTCCTTTGTTTCTTTGAGTCCTTCCTCTACCTCTTGAATCATTTCTTGCTTGAACTGCATGTTCTGAAGTCATTCAAACAGAGGCTCAGTCCCCTTTTTCAAAAAATTTGCTTCGATTGCCTCTTTTTCCTTCATTTGAATGACCATATTTAGGAGAGAAACACATTCCTCCACCTTGCCTTTTCTATAGCTAAAGTGTTATGATTAGAAGTGATATTATCCTTCTCAATTTCTAACCGAAGGATAACATTTCCAATTTGATCAATCAGAATAGCTCCATCTGTACTGAGCTTCTCAATCCATTCCTTTCTGAT
Source organism: Cupressus sempervirens (assembly GCA_028749045.1). Classification (NCBI taxonomy): domain Eukaryota; kingdom Viridiplantae; phylum Streptophyta; class Pinopsida; order Cupressales; family Cupressaceae; genus Cupressus; species Cupressus sempervirens. The sequence goes on from CM053787.1 coordinate 966,635,144, forward strand.
CTAGCCAAAATGTCTATCCTTTTGGAGTTGTGAGATGAAGGCTTGCACTTCTTCTATAGTAGGGTTCATAGTAGTAGGCACACCAGTAATGGTTGCCAATGGAACAACTAGTTGCCTGATGAATCTTTTTAATTCCTCAATCTCCGCTTTCATTCTAATTTTTGACAATTTGAGATCCTCCAATTGTTCCTCTATCACTTCATTACTCGATCTCCATAGGCCTACCTTTGTATCATGCCTAGCTTCTCCGAGATCAATTGAATGCAAAGTGAAGTCTTCTGGCATCATATCTTCAATTTTCCCTGCCTTGTTTGGTTTTGCTACCTCTAGAGTTAAATTTCCTATTTCCAGATCTTGTCTTAGAATTGACAAAGTCTTCTGCTTCTTAGCTTTCACCATGGCAGATCCTGAGTGAACCGCTTGGGATATAACATCTTTTGAAGGAACACCTTCATCTTTCCTTTTTCTCTTCTTTTCCAAAGTATCCTTGAGCCAAGATTCTATACTGATCACTTTGGAGGCTGTTCCAAGTGACTCAATGCTGAACATCTTCTTCTTCACTAGAGTTGTTGTTGCTATAGTTTAGAAAAGGGGGTCTTTGGATCCCAAGAAAGAAGCCAAGATGAACCTGGAGCTTTCTCTTCTTTTTGGGCTTTCTTTGCAACTTCATCGAAATCAGTAGATTCACTACTACTACTTTTATCATCTTCGACCTCTACTATTTGAATAGGAGAACCAATGGACTTTAGAAGGGGAGGACTTATAGATGGTGTAGGGCTATGATGAGGGGATAAGATGGGGGCAACATGAGGAGATGGAGTTGGAGAAGCTTGGGGAGATGGGGGTAAAGTGGCATGTGGAGGTGAGACTGGAGCAGGGGATCCATCTTTCTGCTCTTCCGTTCCCTTCTCAACTTCAACTTGACTTCTAATGACTGGTAGCGATCCACCTTGATAGGTTGGGGCTATTGGAACATGCTTCTCTAGGGGATGATCACCTCCTCTCGTAGATTGGGCTGGTCTTTGAGCAGCCGTGGCAATAGCACTAGGAGTGGCACTTTGACATGAAGTAGGAGTAGTTGTGGCTGGAGAAGCTTGAGTAGCTTTGCTCTTACTTCGGCCTTTCTTAGCTGTCCATTCAACCCACTTCCTTGTTCTTTTGATAATTCTTGCCATCATGACATCAAAATTTGCTTCTATGTCAACATATGGTTCAAAGCTAACGGGAGTATTCCTCAATTTTGTTAAATATGTATTATTGTACATATTTTGACCATCATCCTCCAGCCCTTCCACATCTAAACTTATTCCTTATGTCTTTATTTGATCAATTGTAAATTTGGAAAAGGTGCGGTCTCGGCTCTCCAGCTCATCCTTACAATTTTCCCAATAATCTTCCATGGTTGTTACATGTTTGATCACGCTTCCAATCTAGAGCACATCCCTAGCATAACCATTAGGGTCAAACAGAGGCCTTACTGCTTCATACTCTTAAAATTTTTATTTACTCTCAAATGCTTTGAGTATATTCTTTGCATCTGATCTGGTTTCACAACTATATGCTCCAACTTTTATAGGGAATTCATACCCTTTCTTCTTTAGACTAGCACTCAACATGTTCACTTGTACTGCTTGCCTCACGATCTCCACAAGCACGATCATATCATCTGGATACCTGGGAAGCTTCAGTGGGAATTCGTCAAATGCTGCAAGATGCAAATAAGAAAATGATGAGAACTAGATGAAGTAACTACCAAATTGGCTGATGACCGCCATCACTTCTAGACTGAATCTCTGCTCTGGGCATCCCTATAGTTCCCTACAAATCCTCATGGTGAATGCATCATTTACCCAAATGTATTCTACATAACTATTCTATAATTGCAAGCATGGATAAAACTCATAACTTTTTACATTGTCAAGGAAATCCTCAATTCTAGGAAGTCCCAGCCACAATTGAAGAGAAGCCAACATGTATATCAAGAATGAGGACATATAAAAAGAATTATAAAACTTAGCTGCACTGAGAGCCCTAGAAAGCTATTCACTGACCTCATGCACCCAATCAATATACCGTGTATCTGAGCAAATAACTTGCACCAGAAAGAAGTACTATTCTATGAAATTAAAAGCTTCTACCTTACCTTTGAGTTGATGCAATAGAACCAAAATGTCAACAATTTTTGGTCTGAGGTCCGTGCCGAAAAGAGTTTTAGGGACTTTACTCTTAGCTCCCCTTGGCTTCTGAAACCAAGACTACATGATCTCCTTCCTCCAAACCATCTTCTTCAAAGAGTACTTGGACATGGCTCCACTCATCATCAAATTAGAGAACTCCTCCCATTCTAGAATCCACAAGCAATTCACTACTGATTGTCGATTGATTGAAATTAACACTGTCTAATCGGGCAATAGAATCTACCTTGTATCTAGGTTGTAATGATTGATACATTCTAGAGTCAACTCCAAGGCTTGTACTGCTATAGGGAACCTAGCTACTTCAGCTAATCTGCTTCCTCAAAGTTTTTTCGTTATGGGATGAATTGGCTCTACTCTTAACCTCCTTTGAAAGTCTTGCATATCATAGAAGCGGAGTGAAGTATCCGTGAAAGTCGACCACTTTGACCTTATTCCACCCAAACTATCGAAACCCATGAACCTTGTTTCCATTTTCTATGATGTATGATAGCAATAGCTCAAAAAATTGCAATTGATACAAGGAGCGAACTCTATAATTTGACAATTACTTGAATGCACTATTTAGTACAATAGTATAATAGTGAAATGGGAGTTTGAAAATCTGTTACTTCCCTCTTTATAAAATAACCTAGATTTTCCTGTTGAATTTCATAAATTGTGCCACACGAGAAAAATTAAGGGTAAATCTATTGGATTGGTGGATGTAGAGGTTCTAACAGATTTATCTTTGTCTTTTCACTACTTTTGTTGGCTCAACGGTAACTCTCATTAGTTACCTATTTACTTCCCATTTCATTCATCTTTCAAAAAGACAAGAACAAAGTACTTCCTTGGGAAAAATCTACTTAGGTCAATTCATGCTTGTAGAAATGACTTTCTTTGAAATGCGGAAAATGGCCTTCGAGGGTAGAAAAACTCGCAGTGAAGAAATAGATTTCCAATTTTCCTTTTAAGCTTTCACATTTACCTTGCCGCCTTAAGTACCTTATTTAAATCTTCGGGGAAAATAAGAGAAGCTTTGTGAGAAAAATAGGGCTCGCTTAGTTACTTTACTTCTCTATTTGGGCCTTTGCAAAAATTTTCCTTTGGGGTGCGAAGTCTGCCAGAAGAGAAGTTCTTTTTGATTTTTCTGACACTGCTTATTCTTTCCCTATTTCAGCCTGTGGATAGCATTTATAGATTGCTGCAGAGTTTCACCTTCTGGGTGCGAAAACTCGCAATGAATAAGAAGAAACTTGTTTTTTTGCCAAAGCCATTGTTTACTTCCTTTGCTTTATTCACTTTATTTTAAGCTTTCGAAAAACATGAAGCTGACTTCGAAAGTGAGGGGTGGGGCCCATTGGCTTTCTCAATTGCTTTACATATATATCTTCGAAAAATTAAGAACTGACTTTGAATTTTTCTATGGAGAAGCTCTTTTCTAGTTTTCTACCAATGTTTATCCCAATCATTTTCCAAGTTTAAAATGGCTCTCGCTGTGAAATCATGACATCAATTGAACGATCTTTTCTTAGCATGATTCACTTTACTTCGATGAAGCTTACCAATAGCATTTATCAGTCTTGTGGAAATTTTCCTTTGGGGTGCAAAAAACCACTGAGGAGAAGCCAAAACTTGATTTTTTGCTGATGCTATTTTCTTTAATTCCAGATTAAATGGGTTGCAGGAAAATTGAATGATGTAGCACAAATCGAGAATCTCCATCGAGGATGGTCTAAACTACCCCTAAGACTCATGACAATGAAGAAAATAGCCACCCAAGCCATATGTGATATGGGAGAAGGGAAAAGATGAAAACCCGATGGAGAAACCAGCATCTAAAGAAGAAAGACCTATTGACAGAACTTGACAAATCATGATTTCGGTTTACTTTCCACTTTGCAAAACTTGTATATGCTGAAAAGTGGGGCAAAAAATTCATTCTTCAGTTTTTCATTCTGCATCTTCAAAGTAGAGATCTCAATATCTTTCATATTTAGTTCATGATGAAGGTTCATCATTTGGGCAAGTGTATCCATCTGCACGTTTGAGATCCTTGTTAATTCAGTACATTTTTCTTCAAGTCTGTTTGCAAGATTTATTTTGTCATTTTCCATCATGAATTTGTCCTCAACTTCTCTTTTCTTTTGTTTAATGATTTCACATAACATTATAGCCTGTGATTCATGTTCCATCTTGAGAGATCTTATCTCTTCTGCTTGAACTTTTTTTTCTCCATCAATTCTTCTATTGCTGCATTAAACTCTTTGCTATCTCCATTGGCACATAGTTTTGTGGTATCAATCTCCTTGTAGTTTATATAATTTTCAGCTATGGCTATATCCTTCCTTCTCTTCAAGGATTTTCTCAATTCCTCCCTTGCTTCCTCTACTTTGTGTAGAGCTAGTTGCACATCAATCACTTGATTGTCAATAATCTTCCCAAGTTTGAAGACTTCCATCTTTAGATCTTTTTCTCCAAGTTGTTAGACTTCTTCTTGTGAGAACCTCGCTCTGATACCAATTGTTGGAATTTTCAAATAGGAAGAATGCTTCTGAGAGGGGGGGGGGGGGGTGAATCAAAAGTACTATATTTTGTTCATTAAAACCTTTTAACTGAAAGTAGATTGCATGCATATGACAATTATCAGAAACACATAAGCATCACCACATAACACTTGAGATTTTGGTAACCCAGAAACCCTCCAGAAATAAGGTGGTAAAAATGGGGTGGGGATGATACCGAAAAAATCACTGTAGTAATAATATTTAACCACTTTTAATGATTTTCCCTATTAAAGGCCTGCCTTGTTAAAGGCCTACCTTGTTAAAGGCCTACCCTGTTAAAGGCTTTACACTATATCAATAGTGACCTGGTTAAAGGATTTACAAACACTTTGCACGAAGTGTCACCCTGTTAAAGGATTTAATCACCTATTTAAAGGATGTACAAAATAGCTATTAAGCTAACCTATCACCATAGGGTTTTCATTCTAATATAATTGCTAGAGAGTATTAGGTACAATAAACTTGATAGCTTAGAATCCTTCATTTGCTAAATACAGGCACTTGATCTGCTTTCTCTAATCTTGATCCTCTGAGATCTCATACTCTTTATTCTGAAATAGTTTTCCTTCCATTCCCTTGTACATCACCTTCTCTTTCTAATAAGATTTCATCTTCCTTATAAAGACATTTGAAGACTTAGGGTTAGGTATGGATCTACGATCCATATTGAATCTTTGCTTCGTGCTCATTCCTTGCACTTTTCTTATTGGTTGCATGTCTTCTCCATTTTTCTTATTGGCTGCATGTAGATTGCATAGAAAATAAAAAATATTCGATCTTATCATTTAATCCTTCAAGATTCATCATATGTTAGCCATGAAAATGGTTTACATATAAATTAATGAAGTTACAAACTCATATGTACATTCTATGTTACTTGGAACTTGCTGATTCCAGATGCTTGGTACTAATATCAAACTGGCTTACTCAGCTCTTGTTGCATTTTTGTATTGCTCACCATCATCTGTGACTCAGCACTTAAATATCACTCAGCACTTATATCATGCTTGGCACCTAGAGTCATTTGTCACTTGAACTTCACTCGGCACCTGAATGCTACTCGACACCTAAAGATCACTCGGCACCTAAAGTCTTTCCTGACTCGGCTCATGTTGTGGCTCAGCATACATGGTGTACTCAGCTCCAATATAGAGAGTGGTTAAGTGTATTGGCACTCAAGTGTCAAAATCCATTATGAGGTTAACAGAAAACTAGGGCCAATGGCACACCCAACTCTCTGAACCACCCTGCAAGAGTTAAGACAACAGAAGCAAACAAAAAGAACAATAACCAAAGGAGGAATAAGAGTAAAATAATTATTTTTTTTTTTCAAAAATTCAACATACATGCCTAGCTATAAGGCCTTCTAGGTTACAACTAGATACAAAATACATTTATACACAAAGATCAACAACAAATTCGCACTTTCTAGTTCTGCCTTACAATCCTCTTCAAAACTGCCTAAAAAGTCCTAACTCCAAAAACTATCCTAGCTCTAAAGCCTAAACACTCTATTTATCCTAGAAAAAATGGCTTAAAGATAATTCTAGAACATTGAGAAGCCACAAGTCAGCTCTCAACAAATATTAAATGAAATAAACCAAAATTAAATACACAAGTCGACCTAAATCAGCAATTAATTGTCCTAAAACTAATGTCCGAGAAAAATCATTATATCTCCTAGCCCTAATTGAGTTAGAAATCATGCTTCAAACTATGGGTAGATATCTAGGTCCTCTACTAACCTTTAAGTGTGTAAAGGCTGATTTATCAAGGAAAAGTATGCATCCATTCTGAAAGTTGAGCATAGAAATCTTTCATGTAGAATTGCCAAAAATTGATGTTCCAGGAGAATTTCCATAACTCCCAACCTATAAGGATTTATAACTTTTTCTTTAGAAAATAAATAATACTCTAGGCTCTATTCAATCCTTGAAGTTAAAAACTCTTCATTTATTATGAAAAATTAGTTATATAGTCTACAGCAGGCACCTAGAAACCAAAAAATATAGCTTTAGCAGAACCCAGTTTTAGTAGCAAAATAAAAATTAAAAACATGGAGGATAGCAGTGCAACCCAGGATGCTCCTGCTTCAGATTTTTTAATTTTTTAAAGGTCATACCCTCTCTATTTCTTTGGTTTTTTCTCTCTGTCATGCTACTATAAATGCCCTTTGCATCTGAACTATATGACATTCTGCCTCATCTCCTTTAGCCATTGTATAGTCTCAAGAAATCAGGAATCTTTATGGATGAAAATTTATTTATAGTAAATGATGACTTATGCAAGGCATTTTCAAAAGAGATGAGTAAATAATTTGAGATTTTCATGTTTGGAGAGATAAAATTCTTTGTTGGATGGTAGATCTAGTAGAAGAAAGATGGCATCTATATTACTCAATCCAAATATATCAAGGAGATACTAAAGTAGCTTGGAATTAAAAATTCAAGACTAGTTTGAACAACTATGTCTACTAGACATAAGCTTTCCAAAAATGATGATTCTAAAGAGGTAGATAGAACCACATATAGATCAATGATTGGAAATTTATAGTATGTAGTGCACACAAGGCCTGATATTGTATTAATAGCTGGTATGGTGGCAAGATTCTCAACAAATTCTAAAGAAAATCACATGATGGAAATCAAGAGAATCATGAGGTATTTAAAAGGTACCAAAGACTATGGATTATGGTATAAAAAGGGAGGCAATTTGGATTTGAAAGCATTTATAGATGCTAATTGGGATTGAAGTGTTGATGATAGAAAGAACACTAGTGGTGGAGCATTCTTTCTTGGTAAAAGACTAGTGTCTTGGACAAGAAAGAAGAAAAATTGTATTTCTTAGTCCACAACAAAGGTAGAATAAGTGGCAGAAATAGTTAATTGTTCCAATGTTGTTTGGTTCAAACAACTATTGGTTGCAATGAAGGTAGAGATTAGGAATCTAGTGGTTATCTTCTATGATAACAAAAGTGCAATTAATATATTAAAGAATGCTATGATGCCTACCAAAACCAAGCATATTGCTACAAAATATCATTTTGTGAGAGAATTGGTACAAGATAAACAGGTAAGATTGAAATATGTGAGTAATAAAGAACAAATTGTAGACATATTCACTAAGCCATTACCTAATGATTCATTTTTGTCTCTAAGAGGTAAGTTAGGGGTCATTCCCCTATTTTAAGTTCACTAGATGTAGTTTATAAATGCATCAACTAGAGCATGTTGAAGATCAGATAGTTGATGTAGTATTGACAAAGCACATTGTAAATGAATTAGTAAATACGATACATCAATATTCACTAGATATTGTCTTTGGCATGAGATGTCAAAGAGGGAGAAGTTTTTTGTCATATCTCATATAAATTTTATAAAGAGGGAGAGTTTATATTTCACATAAATTTTATTACTTCTAGAGATCTCATAGAGGGAGGACTTGGTCTGATATCAAAAAAAGAAATGTTTCTATCAGAAGAAGATGTTGAAGATAGAGTTTTTTTGATAGATGGAGAAACTGAAGGCAAAGGGAGTTCACACTAATAGAGGGAGTTCTCATGGATGAGAATCAGAATAAAACCAAGGATATGTTCCTTACTTTATTCTTTCTCTAAAAAATTCATTTTATTATGAAATGTTCTATTGCCATCAATGCCAAAGAGGGAGATTGTTGAAAATAATTGATCAATTATGTATTGTCTTTGATGTTACACAAAATGTCATATCATTGCTAGTTAGTGTATTATGAGATCACTCGAAAGATGAAGATAGTTTCCTGTGTCTGCCAAGCATTCCAGAGTTTGCCAAGTTAAGAAGACCATGTCTACTAAGTTCACTCAGGTATCAAAGGAAATTTTACAAAAGTTGAGAATTAACCAACCTCTCTTGGTTAATGATGAAAATATTGGATGGAACTAGTGTTAACTGAACTCACTTGGTTACCAATGAAACTTTGTGAATATGCAATGTTAATTGATTTCGCCTAGTTAACAAAGGAAAATCATTTCCGAGTTATTATCTACTAAAAAAGGTTGGCTAATGAAGGATTTTCTCATTTTGGCATATTGAGTTCAATTAATTATATTGTTGGTTCTAGCTAACTGAGGAGATGAATATTAAGTATTCTAAGTTGTATTCAATTTGACTTGACAATGTGTCAAATATAAATATAAGGTCAAGCTAAGAATTAAATGTGTGAAACATAATAGAAGATTTAAAGATGCTTAGAAGGATAAGTAGAATATCCTTGTTGAAATGTAGAGATACACTCAATTAGGAAGGATCAAGTATACAAGCTAGAATTGAGATCTATAATTAGTAATTCAGTTACATTAGAAATTAGGTCATTTCATTATTACTCTCTAACGATTGTATTAGTGATCTAAATCTCTCAATAGAGTTGGCTTAACAACTATTTGTAAATCCTCTAATAAGGTGGAATTTCTAATTGAAATGTCTTAAAGACCTATAAAAATGCCACTCCTAATAGGGTTATCAAATCCTCTAATAGGGTCACACCTAACAATGTGTTTAGTAACCTTTATTAGGGTTGGCTCCTAACAAGGCTCACTTTAGAAGAGTGAAAATCAACAACTAGTTGTAATTGGTGCTTTTTCCCAATTTGGGTTTCCATGTTAAACCTTGGTGTCAATTGTGTTCATGCTATTTCTTTTATGTGTATACAGCTAAGTTAAACTTAAGGTTAATCACATTAATATCAATATATTTAGTCAATGCTAAGTTAAATTTGATTCTTAGTATTTGCTAGGTTAAAACAATTTCTAGTGTAAATCAAGTGCATGTATGTTTGTTGAGTAACAATAGAATACAATTTAATCAGAGTTTGTGTTTTGATTTGTATTGACATATAAGGGATTTGGAATTTATTTTTGTAGTAACTAATTCACCCCTCCCCTCTTAGTTACTCTTATATTTCCAACTATCATTCTCTCTCTTTACACATTTTCATCCCCATACTCTAAAATTACATCCTCCTCCCATAATCCCTTGGTTGGAGGTAGATTGTATCACCTCATCTTCTTTAAGGAATTCCTAACCATACTGAAAGGTTCAAATGTTCTTGTAGGAATAGTTGGCAATTTATAATTTCTTAGGAAGGCATCATTTTCCTCAATTTTATTCTTTCCTATTTCAAAATCTCCAACTTTGCAGCATCTAGAAAAAAATGTGCCCTTCCTAACATTTTGATCTAAGTATTCTCTATTTAATGAAATTAATTGCCAAAAAATTTCTACAATTCCTAATCTTTCTGGAACAAACTTTGGGAGAAGGTGGGGTGGCTGAGGGCATCCATAAACCCTAATGACTATATAATCTTCAAAAAGAAATAAACTTCCCTAGTCATGCCCTAATTATTTTCCTTCATCATAACACTTGTTGGGATTAATTAACTTCTTGACATTTCTAGGAACCCTTTCTATTATATCCCCTAACATGTTCAAAACAAGATATACAAATGCATTATAAAAACAAATAGTGTTTGAGTAAGGGTATAATATTTTCCATACCCTTGTCCATCACTGCATAGGTAGTCTCTCTCCCCATTCCTCTATAATTTCAAATAAACTTTGATCAATGAATTGCACATTCTTGTACAAAATCAAATGCATTATTAGATAATAGTGATGAAACTTGAAATTTTCTAGCCTTCCTTCATGTGCTACAACAATCTCATCATGAATTATGTCTGCTATGTAGATGATACAATCATATCCTATATTTGTGTATGAGTCCAAAGTATTCAACACCATTATATAATGTCTACCTAGAGAATTCATAATCCCATCTAGGCCTAGTAATTTGTTCAGACCAAAGGCTATGTTATTAAGGTATCTCAAGAAAAACTCTAAAGGCATAAAGTCTCCCACCTTCTTGGTGTATCTCCTTTCTCCTTTTTCACCATTGGAATATGCCTTGTCATAGTTTTACCAATGTAGAAACTCTTTTGATTTTTGAAAATTTCATTGAATTTATCCATGTTAATTAGCAATGGCATAGGTCCTCTGAAGTCAATAGCTTCAATGAATGTTTCTTTATCAAGCACACAGAGTATACTTCTATCTTTCCTGTGCATTGCTTTGGTAAAAGGGTTGTATGATTTTATCAATGCCTTGACTAGATCAACATCTATAAAAACCTTAGGCATGATCAATTTACCCAAATTCCAATCCCAAGGGTTGAATATAGGGACCTTTTCTACCCTCTTCTTGTAAAAGTACTAGAATAGCTTACTTCCATTCTTGTTAAGCACCTCTACATCTCTACAACAATTGTATGGGTCTCTGAATGCATGGTCATTTTTAGATTAGAGATTTGATGAATTGGTAAAACATGTAACCATTCATCTATGAAAGGGCTAGTGATTTTTCCCTTTAATGCAGGTTCTTCAATTTGAGCCTAAGAAATCAATTCTCCTTCCTTTTATTCCATAGCTTCAACAATTCTGAACTCTGTATGCTAAAATTTTCTTTGTAATTTGAACTCTACTCTAAAACTTCAAACACTATGTAATTGGTAATGAATTTCCTTCTTCTTTCTACTTTTTATCCATTTTTATAAATTGGAGCATAGCATTAATGGCATTAAAATTGGCATGCTCAAAATCTTTTCAGTCCTTGAAAAGATGCTCTGTCTTCACTTTTTACACTGTTTGTACCTCCAGCTCACCATCCCTTTTTCTAGCTCAATCATGTACGTTTAGAATTATTTTATGCTTTAAGAACTGTGAGGAGGAAAGTGGCAATCAACTCTTTATCTCTACTTCTCAATGGTCTCTTTCTTTTCTTTGATTCTGGTTGTGATAACGTGAAAAGGGCTATTTTGACTATTTCACAACTTCACCACCTAAATCTTTAACTACCAAGTTAAGCCTATGATTTCATGCCTCAATTCAATCTCTACTTTGCCACTCTATTTTCTTTTTTACCATGTGGACCTGTAAAGCAATAATTTTTTTACTTAACTCTTTCTCACCTCATCCCAACTCTTTACTACTCCATTTCACTAACCACAAAGATTTAGCAATAAACTTCTAATTAATGTTATTGCTACATCGTAACATTAAGAAAAAATTTTTACAATCATCTTGTGAAGTAGAAAACTTATAAAAAAATTGACCATTTTGAGGCTTTGCAACTCTTTAACCTTTTACTTTACTAACCGCAGTGACCCATTGAAATGGTTACTTGGCCTCTTATCATAACATTGTTGCCTCAAAATCTAATTGTGGCTAAATACATGTGATGACATGAAACTAGCTATCTCCTCATCGCTGCTTTTCTTCTTAAATGGGATTTTATCCTTGCAAAGTTACAAAACATTTGGAATTAACCCCTTCACAACTTCTCCACTATTTTTTCACTAAACACTTTTATTATCCACGATGTTGTGAAAACCCCAAATTGACCTTGTTTCCACTTCACAACTATTAGTTGAGAATCTACCTTTCTACTTGCGATGTTGTAATGAATTCTTTTGAGTGAACTATCATTCCTTTTTCTACTTCATGATCATAAACCTTAACTCACCTCTTAACCCTACAAAGCTGTGATGACAAGCTATCTCCACTTCTCTACCATAACCCAAAGTTAACATTAATTGTAGGAGATGTAGCGATGGCTTACAACTCTAGCTACCATTTTTAGGATTCACATTAGTGAAAATTGAAATCTCTTAAGCCAAACATAAGCTACGACCCTAGAGTCTTTAGTTAATCTCCTCTTCGTGGCCCTAACTTGAAAGTTAACAATGATTTTCATGATATTGTGATGACCTTGTAGATGACTACTTTATGACTTTAGCAAAATAGTTAGAGACAAAAAGAAGAAGAGATAAAGTGATTAAGAAGATTTCATGAAATCACAATTTAAAACATTTAGGGACATGACTTATAACATATGAAAAGATCAAAGGACTTAGGGATATGAAAAATCAAACATATAACCAAAGTTTTAATGTATCCCTAATTTATACTTACATATCAATTTATGAATAACCTCTCAAAACATAGGGTATGATTATTGTTCTAGGGTTTTCCTAGAGGAGTGACCAAAATTCTAAGAAACCCTAAGTAGTAGAAACATAATTTCTTCCTGATTTTCACAAGATATCAAATTTTTAAAACTAAGTGAAAATTTAGGCCATCACCTATATCAAACTAAGTGTTCAAATTAAACTGCTTTGTGGTCCTTCTTTATGAAGTACCCCACTCTCAAGCTTCAAGAAAAAAATCATCACCCTCCACTACCTTTATCTCATGAAAGAAGATCTACCCCATCTCACCTTACCACATTATGTTGGGATAAAGATAGGGTAACTGAGAGGGGGGGGGTGAATCAGTTACTAACAAAAATTAGTTATTATTGATACTCGATAAAAAAATGTTGTAACTTGGTAAATTAAATTATTACTTATCTTCAAGCATTCATGCATGTAACTGACAACAAAATGAACACAAGAGACAATAGATTTAATGTGGAAACCCAATATGGGAAAAAACACCAAGTAACTAGTCACCAATTTTTCACTCTTCTGAAGTGAGCCTTGTTAGGAGCCAACCCTATTAAAGGTTACAATGTGCACTGTTAGGTGTCACCCTATTAGAGGATTTAATCATCCTATTAGGAGTGACCTTGCTAGAGGTCTTTAGAATAATTCAACTGAACTATCACCTTGTTAGAGGGTTTACAAAATGGCTATTAAACCAACTCTATTAAGAGATTTGAAATCACTGCTACAATGGTTAGAAAGCAACAATGAATTGACCTGAACAAGATGCACCTAAATTTGCTAGTTATAGGTCTCTGTTCAGCATCATTAGATCCTCCTTGATCAAATATGGTTTTGCTACTCCTTAATGATCCCTGATCATCCTTCAAATTTGCTTCCACAATAATCAGTCTTCATATCTCATTAATTCCACACTTGCATCTTACACATTCATAGAAATTGCAACTTGAGCTCTTACTTACACCATTTAGATTGTCAAGTCGGCTCATTCACATGTTACATTTACCAATAAACCATACATCAGTTAGCTACAGATATTACTCTAAACAAATAAATGTTATTTCATAAAATAGTGAAATCCTTTACTAGCCAACCCTACTCAGTAGATATTGCTTCAAGAAATCTCTTGAGTTAACCTTCTTGACTCAGTTAACATTGCAATATAATTAAAATACTTTGGCTACCAAGTTTACTCAGTAAGAACTGCTTTTTCCAAATTACCTTTGATGACCAAGTGAGCTCGGTGAGAACTGTTTTTTCCACATTTCCTTTGATGACTGAGTGAGCTTGGTAAGAATTGTTTCTACCACATTTCCTTTGATGACTGAGTGAGCTTGATAAGAACTATTTTTTCCACATTTTCTTTGATGACCAAATGAGCTTGGTAAGAACTATTTTTGCCACATTTCCTTTGATGACCGAGTGAGCTTGGTAGACACTATCTCTTGCCTTGCTAACCTTCTGAGGTCAGTGGACACTACCCTTTGCATTGGTGACCTTCTGAGCTAGGTAGACACTATCTGATGACTAATATGACATTTGTGTGACATCAAAGACAACACACATTGACCCTACCAATCCTACAAGCTCCTATCTTATCATACACATTTGTCCTACCAATCTTATAGTTCCTATCCCTAAAGAATCCAAAGTTCTTTTTTTTCCTACCCCCCTCATCCAACCATAAGGGTCCAATTTCAAATTGTCACCTCTTCCTCCTACCTGATCCCCTCACCTATCAAATCTCCTTAGATCCCTTATCTCAAAATGTGTTCCAAGTTGTGCACATTATTTTGCCCCACCATCCAAGGTTATGGTCAATCAATGATATGCCACAAGTCCATCCTACCCATCCTTCTACTCCTGTGTTGACATTCCAATCATGTTTGTTATTAGTTACATACACTTATTTAGATTGTGAGTTCAAACCAAGCATATTGTATAGTTAATAGTGTTCACCAAAAATTTCTATTTCTATTGAGTCCTATAGTTGCTAATGAGTTCTATGGATAGATTTTAGTTTGAATTGAGTAGTTAGTATAGAGTTCATAGTTGATGTGATGTGAGTCCTATGTGATGTGATTTTAGTTATGAGTTCTATGGATAGATTATTGTAGGGCCCATTTGCCATTGCACCAAAAGCCATGACTATTAGTGAACATGGAACACCACATAATTAACCACCTGTGGGTAGGGGAGCACATCACATCACCCAACAATCTCCCCCTCGACGTGCATACCAGGTGCTTACACGGGTTGGGAAGGCACCGAGGAGATTTGAACCCATGACCAGGCCAAAACCAGGCTCTGATACCAATTGTAGGGCCCATTTGCCATTGCACCAAAAGCCATGACTGTTAGTGAACATGGAACACCACATAATTAACCACCTGTGGGCAGGGGAGTGCATCGCATCACCCAACAATTACAGTGTATGCCAAGTTTACCAGTGTAAACCAAACTATGCAGTTCTTATCGAGTTCATAGTTGATGTGATGTGAGTCTAATATTGACTGAGCTACTTAGTGTTAACTAAGAGACTCAATTTATCCCAAGCTTGAGGTGGTAATGTTTACCAAGCTATACAGTGTGAACCAAGTGATTCAATGTATATGCTGAGCTTTATAGTATTTGCCAAGTCACTAGTGTAGACCAAGTTCAAGACTACTTGGAAGTGATTAGCATGGACCAAGCTTCTATGTCTAATGAGTGCATGACAATGCCAAGTAGTGATAGTAGATGCTGAGTATCAGAACATCACCAAGTCAATATTCAAAGCTTGAGTTTCTACACTTTGGCCAACTTTGTAATATTTTGTTTAAACTTGTATTGTGGCCAACTTTGTAATTATGTAATTAGATTGATATATATCTAATGTATTGTATCACTTCCAATCTATGTATGGAATTGAAAAAGGAAGCAATGTAATCATCAGAAGAGTGGAAGAGAAAATTGCAAAGGCTACAATAGTATAAGGAGTGACAAAGATTCATCTATCATAGTAAGGTGATTTGTACACTCAAAGGAATCTCATTCAACAAACCAAGTTGTAGATCAGAGATTAGCTACTATTTCATCCTAATAGGTGGATCAGTCAAATCTTTTAACAAGGTAGACCTAAGAGCATTATGTAAATCTCTTTACTGAGTGCATACTTTATTGTATGTTTGTAAATCCTTTCACAATGTGGACTTAGCACTCCTTACTACTCCTAATAGGGTAGATCAACATAAGTGATCAATGCAGGCCTTAACAAGCCAAATTTATATTGTAGTACTAAAGCTTGTGGGTATTATCCCCACTCCAATTTTACTTTCAATTTGAAAGGCTTTTGGGTCACTAAATCTTGTGTCAAAGTGTTATGTATGCTTTCATGTTTTCTAAGTTTCTCATGCATGAAGTTAGATCAAAATTCATACAAAGGATTAATTACTAATTGGGATAAAACTTTTAGAAATTACTAATTCACCCCTCCCCTCTTAGTAACTTAGCTTTTCATAATATTTCCAACATCCTGCACCCATTTTCCTACTATTATACTAGTACTTATGTCATCCTCATTCATTTCATTACATTTGCATCATCATAGATTTTTAGGTTCATTTTAATTATCCTTTGCATTATCATAGCCTTCTTTGATTCCTTTTCATTATCATTTGCATCATCATAGTCTTTTTAGGTTCATTTTGAATTATCATTTACATTATCATAGTTTTTTTAGATTCATTTTCATTATCATTTTCATCATTATAGTCTTTTTAGGTTCTTTTTAATTATCCTTTGCATTATCAAAGTCCTTTTAGGTTCATTTTAAATATTATTTGCATTATCATAACCTTTATTGATTCATTTTCATTATCCTTTACATTATCATAGTCATTTTAGGTTCATTTTAAATATCCATTGCATTATCATATTTTTTTTAGATTTATTTTTGTTATCATTTGCATTATCATTATCTTCTTAGGTTAATTTTTAGTTATCATGTGCATTATCATTATCTTCTTAGGTTCATTTTTAGTTATCAAGTGCATTATCATTATCCTATTTAGTTCTTTTTATCATCATATGCATTTTCATTATCTACATTTAGAAATCATTTTATTATCCATTACATCTTTCATCTATAGTACATTTTAGGTGTCCTCTTATCATTTTTTGCAATTTATGCACACATTTATTTTCACCATTACATCTTTTCTATCAAACATAACTCTAACACATTTCATAAATGCATGCATTACTAAAAACATAATCAACATCCTTAAGAATATAGTTATAACATCACATCCTACATCACAAAAGTTAGTAACGTCATGCATCTCACATAATAACATCGCATCCTACATCACGCATGTTAGTAACATCCTACATCTCATATAAAACCATCACATCTTGCATTAGACACATTAGTAACATCACACATATCACCCATCTCATATAAAGCATCACATCTTGCATAACACCTATTAGTCCACCTCATACATATATTCTATGCATATCATGAAAGACATATAGTACAAAAAACTCACATAGGCATAGTACTCATTACACACATACCCCACCCCAAAGAATGCTCATCATATATATCATATCCTATAATGAATAAAGAATACATCACCCACCCTTGAAAGAATACAAAAATGTTAGTCATAGTCCAAATGTACTATAACTAAAAAATCCATATAGTACATGCATCTATCAAAGTACATATGGGTTTGTGTCCAAAAAAATAAATGTTTGTAAAAAAGACAACCTTGTAGTAAAAAATGTAGTATATGACTCCTCATCCATGCCCTCATCCATCAACTCCTCTCTATGGGACTTGAATGGGTCCCTTCCTGAATCTTATGCTAATGGTGATGGCCTCATCCTCTATCTATCCCCTCCTCCACCTATACCAAAGCTCTCCCCCTCATCTCTCCTCCCTGATGTCCTTCTATCTCACCTCTAGCTCTACCTTGATCTATGGCTCTTCCTTGTCCTCTAAGAACTGCCAATCCTCTTGGATCTCCTAGTGCTCCACCCATTGTCCCCACCACCCTTCATCTTGGTATGCATGTTTACTATCCCCTAATCATGTCTAATGCTTGTAATGCTCTATCTTCCCCAACGACACAACTACATAATACTTAACCCTAAAAAAACCTATTCTCTCTCACATATCCTCAACCTCCCTGCTAACTCATCTCAACTCCTCTAATCCTCCCCACTGTCATTTATGCCCTGAGGATGACCACATCCACAACCATCCCATCCCTATCCTCCTATAGTACATCCACTCTCCTCTAGAGTCTATCCCTCTCACCCTCCAATGCTTCCATCCTCCCCTCCAAACACCTTGAATCCAACCACAATTCCCCAAAATCAATCTCTTCTCTATCTAGCTATCCCTAGGTAGCATCTCACTCCCTTCAAAGCTGATCCTTCTCATCTCTGAGATGGTCTCTCTCCCATTACATATCATAGTAGTTGGATGATTGCCTCTAATATCTAACTATATTCATTCTCTAGAAGAGCTATTAATAGATCTTCTCTTGCTCTCATGTTACACATGAATATATCTCTCTCTTCTTCACTACATCCTTCAAGCTTTTATTATTCTATTATTATCTTCTTTCCTTTTGTCAAGATCCAATATCCTAGACACATGCACAACAAATGAGTCTTCATCTTCTCCTTCCAACTATCATAGTTGGCCCCACCAAATCTAGGATTATCCTTTCTGAAAATATTTACCATTTATCTCATAAAGATATTAAGCTTATCCTTAAATGACTTGATGCTCTAATACCAATTTTTAGAATATATAGTCCACTAATATAATTGGGGGGCGGTGAATCAATTATCCAACTATTATCATGATTATTATCCTTAAAAAAAATTAGCCATATGAGTAATATAAAATGAAACTAGAACAATATACTCATACACAATAACACTAGATATGTTAAATAGGGAAATCCCTGATTAGAGAGAAAACCCTGGTGGGGATGGTACCCACAATATGGTGTACTAATATAAATATTCCTTGTTAGAGGATGGACCCTTTTAGGAATCTATGAATAAATTTAGTAAATATAAGTCCCTATTAGGAGAATTTGAATCCCTATTAGGAGATTTCAACCCTATTAGGAGTTTTTCCAATCCTATTGAGAGTTGTGGAAGATAGCTAGACCCACTGCCCAAACAAATTTAAAGGAAAGACCAATGAACCCACTATCCACATGATCTTTGTATTATTTGTTGTAGAAAAATAAGATGATACTATACTATTCCTTCCTCTTTCTTTTTCCTATCAACTAGACCTCTACTCCTTCTAATCTTGTAACCAGATCACAAGTCTTGCATCGAATAATCCCTTGGATTGCTTACATCCATTCGATAAGCACCCTTCCCCTTTTCACACTTTGAACTTCATACAATGATCAAAATACTTTTTCTTCACATTAAAATCAAGGCAAAATTCATTCCTTTATGCCTATTAGTGAATAGATTTTCCCCCAAGAAAATGAGTGCAAATATAACCCTAAATGCCCAAGTGAGAAGACTAATCAGCACCAATAGTTGGACAAGTTATCAATGGATTGATAACCTTCCTCTAAATTTTATCGGGTATAGCTCCCCATGTAAGATATACAACAAATTGATTATGGATGCTTTTAACCAGAAAGCACAAAAGGATTTCAAAAATCTACCTGTAAACACAAAGTAGCTGTGATAAAAACTAAAAAAATACAAGAAAATAAATGGTAAATGACACAAAGTCCATTCACCCTGAAATGTTACAAAGAATGAAATCAAGAAACACATTTTCCATCTTCTTGAGAAAGTGCAGAAACAAAGCTGTGAAGATTTCTTGCAATCAGAATGTATATATGAAACAAAGACAATAAAAGCATATTTAGAGAAAACTAAAGTGACACAAAGATCATGATTAGTGGTAAGAGGATCACTCAAACTCTAGGTTTTGATATACAATGAACTTTCAAGTCTCCCTTACCTAAAGAATAAAAGATACAAAGACCTTATTATGCATTTGCAATTACAATCACCATATTATTTGTATTACATAAACAAATCACAATTCTCCTATTTCCCAACACACAATTTAGAAAAGAGAAAAGAAACCCTAGCTCTACTTCCTATACCCTTCACAAGAAAATGGGATAATTCTAAAAATCTCTCCTCTTGTTGTAGCCCACAGTCGACAATCTTAGAGAGAATAGTTGGAACCCTTTGTTCTTCAATGTTTTGATAATAAATAGGCACCAATAGATGGTATTCAGTTCTCATAACTGAATCTTGAGATCCCCCACCTTCTCTTTTCTTGAATCTCCTTTTTAATAGATATAAGAATTAAAGCTTATAAAAGGAACATATATTCTCTAACAGGTGGCCTATATCTGATGGCTTGTTGATTCTTCATTTTCAGATTGTTATCCCATGAATCAACTTGACTCTTTCAATAGCAAATTGACCTTTTGATTCATGTACTTGGAGAATATTTCTAATGTCTTATTGGTACATTTCCCACATTCGGTATTAACTTGAAGATTCCAATCGACTTTGAAATCTATCATTATACATGAGTTTCTATGCTTGAAAGAAAAGAAAAAAAGTAATTTCCCTCCTTGGAGGATTAAACCACCATCATCAACCAATCTTAATTCTCATGCTCTTCTCAATAGAGACATGGGTTCCTTTGATGTGTCGAGCACTTTCATTTGTTTGGGAACACACATCTCAACATATTATACCATGCAACCAAGTTGCAACCAAAGAATTGCCAGTAAGGCCATCAATTAGAGTAAAATATTTTATTATTATGTATCACATATCATGAGCATGGAGGCCAACTTCAATCCTCAATATTTTTAATGACAGATTGTAATAGAATGTGATCCTAAATTTTTCTTCCAGTTCAAAATTTCATATCATTGCAATTCATATCCACGGGTTTGACATTACCACCATGGTATTCTGCATTACCATCTAAGATTTCTTTTAATGTGCATCTATTATGAGAAACTCTGACCTTCTTCTTGAGTTCTATAGCCTTGAGTTAATCTAATTTGGGATTTGACTTGCCAACCACATGAGCTGAAATATTCTCTTGTGATAAGGAATCAATTGAACTTACTTTTGGAGATGTCTTAGACTCATCAAAACTCCAAAAAGGGCTTAATTTCCCCATTCCAAATGTAATATACTACTAAAAATCCAATCACACTAGGAACAATATATAGAAGGCTAGGTTGGATTGAATAACATATACTAGACCCAAGATGAACATTTTACAATTGAAGTCTATTTTAATTGTATTTGGGTGAGTGCATGTGGGATAAGTTTTTCCTTTTTTCTTTTTATGTGATGGGTTTGGAGCCAATGATCTAATCTCTCAGTTGGAGTCAATACATACATTCTTATGGCCAGACATGGGCACAATCACCTTCACTTCAATAATACTAATTTTCAAAACCTGTGGGCACCTTTGATGGAAATTGGGAATGCTTTTACTTGTTTGGGAATATTAGATACATGTGTTCCACTAGGAGTTTCAATCATGATAAAAGGCTTTAGATTCTTCTTTCTTCATACCACAACACAAATGCCAACACTCATGTGTTTGGAATGCCTTTGAAAATCATTGCTCATGGAGTTCGTGATTCATGAATTCCTTCTTTTCTTGTTGCTAAGATCAATTGAAAGGGTTTGAAGGTTTTAAGGAGTATAACCCTCGAGCAAGGATTTAATATGATGTACATGAGTATCATCACCAAGAAAGGACCAAACATATCCAAAAGCATGACTCAAATAGACTTATACTCTTGGAAGACATTGTGTGTATATTACATGAAATCCTTGATTTGATGCTCTTCTTATATCAACTATTCAATCGAGTGAAACTTCATGCAAATCTATCTCGCCAACATAAGGTTAATTCTCATTACTTCTATCAAATAGATCAACCTCCTTAAGCTTGTGATTGATGTGTCTCAATGCATAGACAAATGATAGCTCTTGATTTTTTTTCTCAAACCTAGTAGCAAGCATTTCACATAGGACTATGGTGATATTGCAATCTGACAAGACCATTTATGATCATCCTTAACACACATGCACTTATCAAGTTAGTTATTCATTCATAAATGATTAGTATTCTATTGGATGCTCTGTATTTTCCCTCTTCCTTATGGAATATCTTGGGTTCAATACCCATAATTATGAGATCATAAACTGATTTAGAGTATCGCATGTGTGTGGAAATCTAATTAATCTTCTTCCACATCTAACATTCACAAATTGACTGTACCCAAATCTGTATTTGGACTCTGGATCTGAATTTGGTTCTAGACTGGAGCCACTATCATCATGAATTTGTAGCCTAGAACCTGACAAGCTAGAGCTCCAAACTTAAACTATACAAAATGTACCAGTTTGACCCTATCTCAAACTGAGTGTTTGAGAGAAAATCGCTAGGTTGCCTCGATAACAAAACTTTGTAAAAATCATGAACTAGGCTGAATCACTTCGAACTATTGAACTATTGAACTAATTTGAATTGTCTTGAACTTGTTACACCATATGAACTTTTATGAACATAGATTAAGCCACATTGAACCAAGAAGCTTGTAGAATCATTTGAACCCATTCCAACAAATTGAACTGCTTTGAACCAATTTGAACCAAGTTTTAAGTACTTCAAAGAGGTTCAAAACCTAAAACTAAAAGTTTTAAAAACTGTGTCCATATTGGGTACTAATAGGTGCTCTAACTATGGGATTATTTTTGATGCAAAAATAGAGAACTCCAAAAATCTCTAGCCAAAGATGAGTGCCTTATCCATTGGGCAATAGAGTTAGCAAGAAAAGAAGTTTAGGAGCTATTTGCAAAGAGGGTGGAGGGGAGCAGGGAAAAACCAACAAACCCCAAAAACACCTAAGCTACTAGCAAGCATGAAGCTTGAACATTATTCCAAACTACCACTATGCACAACAAAATCTTATTTACAATATTTACAAAGATAGGAAGAGAACCTACCAAAAGAAATAGAAGAAATAAGAAGTTATGCAAATCCATTTATCGGTTGGGAGAAGTAGGAGCCCTTCTGAATTAGCAAATCATATCTCAATGGAACAACTCCAAACCATTGATTGTTGATGACTCTTTTGATGCCAAACTTCAAAATAATAGCATACATACATATGCTGATCCAACACTCTTTTCCAAAAAGCCATAACTCATCATAACACTCTCCTTCATTCAAAAATTGATCTTTGACATCTATAGGGTTAGATTTCACTTCAAGCTAAAAACAAAAAAATGTAGAAACCTCATCAAGAGATGATGCACAATACCCAAAAATGTTGTTATCAAGATTCAATTCTTGCACATGGTCTTTGATACCATGATCAACTTAAAGCCATAGAGAGGCCTCATCCAATATGGGATCAACCCTTGAATATGTGTTTTCTTCATCTCTTTCAAGAATCAAACCATCATTAATCATGCTAAAAATCCCATTTTTTTCTCTTTCCAAAATTTCATTACCTAATTTATCATCAAAGAGATGATTTGGTTTGAGTGATGATAGGAATGTGTCTATGATTTCATCTTCTTCATTGAGAATTGCATTCTCCAACACATCAGCTGAGTCACCACTAGATTGAAAGTTAGCTTCATATTTCTTTGTCTCAAAAAGGAATTTAGTGGGAGTGTCTTCATCCAAAGATATCTTTGCCTCATCTCTATGAAGAATTTAATCACCATCAAAAGAGATGGTTTGAGAGAGGCCATTTGGCTGAAAAGATAATAAGAATTCATTAATGATTTCTTCTTCTTAATCACGTGATGTTCCTATCCATGCTTCAGCTGAATAGTTTAAAAATTGAGTATTAATTTCATCATCCTTATAATGAGAAAGAAGCTTTTCTTCACGCACTTTAACCTTATCATAATTACATATTTCAGCATCAAACTAAACAAATCTTTGCATGAGCTGATTATTGGTTTTCAAGCATGAGGAATCATCTTCATTTTTCATGAGAATAGGAAGTTCATTTTTAGGCTGCCTCTTATTCTGAATCTTTTCATCAAGAAGACTTTTCAAAGAAAGATGATCAATATCAAAGGTGAAAGGTTGAAATTTCGGTGGCAAGTTGTCTACTTTCTCACCAATAGGAACCTCTATAAGGTCTGCTATTACAATATCTTCAGAATGGAAAGATTTAAGAATAGGATCCTTTTCAGCATTCACATTCAAAGAGCCAATGCCCTCACAATATCCTGTGACATTTAAAGATTCATTTTTAGACAAAACATCACTAGAAAGTATTTCAACAAAATATTCAAGCAAAGAATGGTCACCATGATCCTCTACTATAAAAATTTCTACATGAGATAAAGAAAGATCTTGAGACAAGATTTAACCACTATTGCTTACCCATTCTCCATTGTTGACACATATATTCTCATCTATTGAAACTAGATCAACATGAGGCTGGAGTAACTCTGGCTATATTTCTTGGTCATTCATGACTAGGTGATTGTAGTACATAGGTGAAATTGAGATAATGAGATGTTCATCATCATCTACCTCCAAATGCTTCTTCAACTAAGCCACTTTCTCTTCAAGATTTTGCAAGTCTTTCAACTTGTGAAATCTTCCATAGAGGCCTTTCCATATTAGCCAAGATCTTACATCATCTTCAAAGCTTATATTTTTTGAATAACCTTGGAAATACTTTCTCTAAATCTATCCAGAAAGTCACGTAGCACTTTATCTTTAATTTGACAAAGTTTCAGGAGAGAAGGGTCTAGCCTCAATCTTCTCGTGACTTCTATACTGGGCATGGTCTTCGTATAGAGTCATCAATCTCCTAGACATGAAGATAATCCTAAAACTAAGGAAATAAATGTTAGGCACTTGAATCTTCACTTCAGGTTCCCCAACGGAGATGGAAAAAATATGTTAGTGAATAGATTGTCCTCCAAGAAAATGCATGCAATAATAACCCTAAATACCCAAGTCAGAAGACTAATCAGCACCAACAATTTGATAGGTTATCATTGGATTGATAACCTTCCTCTGAATTTTATTAGGTATAACTCCCCATTTAAGATATACAATGAATTGAATATGGATGCTTTTAATTAGAAAGCACAAAATGATTTCAAACATCTACCTGTAAACACAAAGTAGATGCGAGAAAAGCTAAACAACTATAAGAAAATAAATGGTAAATGACATAAATTCCATTCACTCCAACATTTTACAAAGAATGAAATCAAGAAACACATTTTCCATCTTCTTGAGAAAGTGCAGAAACAAAGCTGTGAAGATTTCTTGCAATCAGAATGTATACAAGAAATAGTGACAATAAAAGCATATTTAGAGAAAACTAAAGTGACACAAAGATCATGATTAGTGGAAAGAGGATCGCTCAAACTCTAGGTTTTGATATAAATCAGCTTTCAAGTCTCCCTTCCCTAAAGCATAAAAGATACAAAGACCTTATTATGCATTTGCAATTACAATCACCATTAAAGAAAGCTAAAGCTCATTCTCTGTATTACATAAAAAAGTCACAATTCTCATATTTCCTAACACACAGTTTAGAAAAGAGAAAAGAAACCCTATCTTTGCTTCCTATACCCTTCAAAAGAAAATGGGATAATTCTAAAAATCTCTCCTTTTGCTGTAGCCCATAGTCTATAATCTTGGAGAGAATAGCTAGAACCCTCTGCTCCTTGATGTTATGATAATAAATAGGCACTAGTAGATGGTATTTAGTTCTTGTAACTAAATCTTGAGATCTCCCAACCTCTTTTTTCTTGAATCTCCTTTTTAATAGATATAAGAATTAAAGCTTATATAAGGCACATATATTCTCTAATAGGTGGCCCATATCTAATGGCTTGTTGATTCTTCTTCCTTTTTAGATTGTTATCCCTCACATGAACTTGACTCTTTCCATAGAAAATTGGCCTTTTGATTCATTTTCTTAGAGAATATTTCTAATGTCCTATTGCTACATGTCCCACATTCTGTATTAACTTGAAGATTCCAATTGACTTTCAAATCTATCATTATACATGAGTTTCTATGCTTGAAAGAAAATAAAAGAATGTAAGTTCCCTCCTTGGAGGATTAAACCACCATCATCAACTAATCTCAATTCTCATGCTCTTCTCAATAGAGACATGGGTTCCTTTGATGTGTCAAGCACTTCCATTTATTTGGGAACACTCATCTCAACATATTATACCATGCAACCAAGGTGCTGCCAAAGAATTGCCAGTGAGGCCATCAATTAGAATACAATATTCTTTAATTATGTATCACATATCATGAGCATGGAGGCCAACTTCAATCCTCACTCTTTTTAATGATAGATTGTAACAGAGTCTTGAATTTGTCTTCTAGTTCAAACTTTCATATCCTTGCAATTCATATCTATAGGTTTAACATTACCACCATGGTATTCTAAAAAACCATCTATGGCTGCTTCTAATGTGTATCTATTATGAGAAACTTTGACCTTCTTCCTGAGTGTCATGGCCTTGAGTTAATCTGATTTGGGATTTGACTTGCCAACCACATGAGCTAAAACATTCTCTTGTGAAAAGGAATCAACTAAACTTTCTTTGGAGATGTCTTAGACTCATCAAAACTCCAACAAAGGCTTAATTTCCCCATTCCAAATGCAATATACTACTAAAAATCCAATCACGCTAGGAATAATATATAGAAGAGCAGGTTGGCTTGAATACCATATACTAGACCCGAGATGAGCATTTTGCAATTGAATTCTGTTTTAATTATATTTGGGTGAGTGCATGCGGGATATGTTTTTCCTTTTGTCTTTTTATGTGATGGGTTTGGAGCCAATGATCTAATCTCTCAGTTCAAGTCGATATACAGATTCTTATGGCCAAACATGGGCACAATTGCCTTCACTTCAATAACACTAATTTTCAAAACCCACAGGCACCTTTGATGGAGATTGATAATGCTTTTACTTGTTTGGGAATATCAAATACATGTGTTCCACTAGGAGTTTCAATCATGATAAAAGGCTTCAGATTCTTCTTTCTTTATGCCACAACATAAATGCCGAAACTCATGTGTTTGGAATGCTTTTGAAAATCACTGCTCATGGAGTTCGTGATTCATGAATCCCTTCTTTTCTTGCTGTGGAGATCAACTGAAAGACTTTGAGAGAAGTTTGAAGATTTTAGGGAGTATTATCCTTGAGAAATGATTTAATATGATGTACATGAGTATCACTGCCAAGAAAGGACCAAACTTATCCAAATGCATGACTCAAATAGACATATACTCTTGGAAAAAATTGTGTGTATATTGCATGAAATATTTGATTCAATTTTCTTCTTATATTAACTATTCAATTGAGTTAAACTTCATTCAAATATATATCACTAACATAAGGTTAATTATTATTACTTCTATCAAAAAGATTAGCCTCCTTAAGCTTGTGATTGATGTGTCTCAATGCATAGACAAATGATAGCTCTTGATTTTTTTCTCAAAACCAGTAGCAAGAATTTCACATAGGACTATGGTGATATTGCAATCTCACAAGACCATTTATGATCATTCTTAATACACACCAACTTAACAAGTTAGTTATTCATTCATAAATGATTAGCATTCTATTGGATGCTCTGTATTTTCCCTCTTCCTTATGGAATATCTCGGGTTCAATCTCCATAATTATGAGATCATAAACTAATTTAGAATATCTTATGTGTTATCTAATCATACCTTAACCATGATTCCATGCTCAATATGTGTGTGGACTTCTAATTTATCTTCTTCAACATCTAACATTCACAAATTGACTGTACCTAAATCTGCATTTGGACTTTGGATCTAATTTTTGTTCTAGACTTGAACCACTACCCTCATGAATCTGTATCCCAAAACCTAACAAGCTGGAGTTCTAGACTTAAACTGTGCAAAATGTACCACTTTGACCCTATCTCAAACTAGGAGTTTGAGAGAAAATCACTAGGTTGCTCCCATAATAGAACTTTGTCAAACATCATGAATTGGGCTGAACCACTTTGAACTATTGAACTATTGAACCATCTTAAACCTATCACACGATATGAACTTTTTTGAATATAGAACAAGCCTATAGAATCATAATAATTTCTTGAGTCAACCTTGAGGCTTTCTCAATTAATTATAGTAAGATAATTAATTAATTAAAATTACAATAGCATTGTTTGCTCATTATTTATGTACAAAACTTGACATGTATGATACTAGGGATTGGGAACTTGCTAACATCATCAATTGAGTATCCTCTATCATTGCTTGACTATGCATCTCTTCATTACATCTTAGATGTAAGATAGCCAAAAAACATTAGGAACTACTTTCCCAATACTTTTTCTTTGAACTGCTCTCTATAAATTAGGTACAACTTTCATACACCTTCGACTTAGATTTTGTGCACTTAAACACATCATTAGGACACTGTGCCAAACATGTCCATAACTACTCATCACCAGAAAGTCAAACCATTTTTATTACCATTAAGATCTCTATCTACTACTCAACCAATCTTTGTAGAATATGTTGACATCAATGACAAGCACAATCATGAATAAAACATGTCAATATTCTCCAATACTTAGAATACTCTCCAAAGTAGTATCATAAACATTCATGCTAACAATAGGGAGGAGTATCTCCCCACAAATCCACCACCCCCTCCTCTAGATGATGACCCTCCTCCAAATTTCCCTTGGCTTTCCTCTCCTCCCTCCTGTTGCCATGGTCTCTCCTACTATTACCTCTTTGCATCCTGGCTCCCCTCCTCTTGCCCCCTCTCCTCCTCCTCTCTGTCCTTCCTTCTCCTCCTCTATTATGCCTCATTATGTAGTAAAACCTCCACTCACTACCTTAATCACCTCACCTCATACCTCTACCTCCTTCCAATTGGGTGATCAGACCTACCATCACCACAACCATCATCACCTATGCCCTCCCTAGAGGCCTCAAGCATTGAAACTAGTCCCTATACCCCTATGTGGACCCAAAATCTATTGGTCCTCTAAACCAATCCTAATTCTATGGTGCCATATCCTACCATGCTTGTAATAGCTCCTCCCTCTATAATGCTAGCCCAAATAGGGTCACCGACTCTCTAGTCACTCATTGATACCACAAAAAATCTCTTGGCACATCCTATGGCCAACCAAACTATAGAAACACCTTATCTGACTGATACTACTCTACAATATAATTCCACCATCTGAATATAAAGCATGTGATATAATGTATGATAGCTAATGCATATCCTCTGTCCATGACTTGAGAGCTATGTATTGTCTCTAGGTCTCTAGAACCCCCTAGTAATCCACCTCATCTATGTGGTGGTAGGTTAGTGGATCTCTCTAGTTGTATAGAATAGGCTCATCTAACTTCTTGTACCTCCATCCAACTTGTTAGAACACAATGATGTGCTCCCACACCCATACTTGTAACAAGGTAGGGACACTGATACTCCTCCCCTAGTGGCACCCTACATCTTAATATATGATCTAGTGTAAATCCCTATTAACTCTGCCAGCATTAGTGAGCCCCATGTGGCTAGGACTACCTCATGTATAACCCAGATGATCATTGTGATAAAATCCTATATGAGTCCCATACTGCTTGTGTTTGGGGAAATATGCCCCAACACTAGTCCACATACATAGAAGTAAATCCATCTGTCTAGTGCCACCCAATCCAAGTGGTCATCTACAGAAAACTAGCTCGTCTAGATTTAAAAATGGACCCTAGGCCCCTCTAGTCTCCTCACCATCCTCTCTCTTAAAATTCCCTCATGCCATCATGGTGTACTCATACTAGATACCTAAAGATCCTATAGACATCCTCTAGGGTAAAGGTCATCTCACCTATCAATAGATGAAACATCCCTATCTCACTATACCAATGCTTGCATAGCATCATCACTGTCACTATGTAGGTCTGAGTATTTGGTAATATTGCTAGATACTTGATCATGATTGTAGCTATACTCACTAAATTGGCTACTGTGAACTACTCTCCAACATGTAGTACCATGACTAGTTGCTCTTATCATACCAACATCTCTAGTGACCATTGTATCTACAAAATCAAAAACACATATCATTTTAGTTTACACTAAACACCTTTTTTTCCCCCCTGCTACCTCTTTTTTCCCACCTAGATACCTTTGTCACCACATTCCCACAAGCAAGGTTATGTTCTCATGACCTGTCTCTGACCTCACATTCCCATAGTTGTAGTTTATAGTAGGAATGCATCTTTCTTTTCACCCCCTAGGTCAAACCCTTCCACATTTTGGCATTGGATTTCCCCCTAAATTATCTTACCCTGTGGGTCTAGATTCCCACTATCAAGAACTCTTTCCCACTTCCAAAACCACTATCCCACAATAAGTTCCTCTTGTGAAACTTTCTTGTAATCTCTCTTTTTAACCCTTTCCCTTGACCCTTTTATGGGATCACATTCTTGTAAATCCCTATGACATTCCTGTCAGACCTATACTTGTGGGAATGTGGGTTTGAAATTTTGGAATCACTATAAATAAAAAACTACAAATCCAAAAGGAAAAGTTTAGCACCTACCAAATATTCTAGTGTCTGTTGTGCTTGCAAAAATCATATTACATCTACTTGATGCTCTGATTGTCCCTATGTAAACATTGTGTCATTTACTCTAGAGCTCATAAATGACAATATCTCACTATGAATATGAGAGTAGTTACTCATTTATGACCCTCCTAGACCCTCTTATAGGCCCCTTGTGGTGCCCTATTTCCCCTTCCTCTAGCTATGGTAATCCTTTTTCACCCCAACCTTGTATTTTTACAAATTTATTACAATTTTTACCATCCTTTAGTCCATCTGCATCCTCCTAGCCACCCTAGTTTGTTGTCTCTTCTCAAGAAGTCATCGAGCCTCCTCTACTCTCCTCATCACCTTCTTAAGAGGGCGCCACAAAATCTAGTCTCTCCTCTTTCTATTAAAGACTAGGGAAACTTTATTTCTTTAAAAATATTCTTCGTGTTGTTTATGTTCAATTTTTTTTGAAATAATATTATCCCAACACTATGACAAACATGGGAAAAAATGAAGACACCTAAATCTGATTACATCACTAACATAATCTTATTTAGTCATCTCCTACGAGATTATTGATTAAGTATTTAACATTTAATTAATTAATTGTCATCCTCTAGTTAATTAATTTAATTAATTATAGTCCAATTGATAAAATCAAATGATAACCCAAAGTCTAAATTGTCAATTAAATCCCTAATCTTCTATTAAATTAAATAATTGCACTATAACTATTTACTTTAATCCCATATCCCCTTAAATTAAATAAATCATTCAATAAATTAACCCCCAACCCCTAACTATTCCTAAACCCCATCATTAGCCAAATACAACCCACTCACCCATGCTAACCTCTCTTAGCTAAGTAATTAACCCACCTCATCAATGCTAAACCACTTGTATATTAATCCCCTCCTAAGATAAGCCTAATACCCTTCCTAAATGTGTACACAACTTTAACCAAGGGTTAAGATTTACTAACCAAAACCAAAGTCAAACCTCCATCCCATCCCTCTTACATCCCTATCCAAAGGCATTAATGGCTCTTTAAAGCCTTTTATATCCCTCTTCCACACTCCTTCCCTCTCTTAACTCCCTTTGACCACCCATTTTGACCCTCCTCTCTCATCCAATCCCCTTGACACTTTTCATAAGGCTATGGATTTCAGAAAGCACAATCCACGTGCTTCCTCTTCCTTTAATCCCAACCTTCCCTTACCTTTCATCCATTCTTGCATGTAGACCATCCATGACACCATCCCTTGGCCTATAAATTGTCCCCTTCCCCTGTCACAATTCATATCCATTTCCCAATGAAAATTATAATGCTATAATTTTGAGAGCTCATAAGCTATCAAAATACCATCTATAGTGGAGAAATCTAGACATTCTCCCATTGTTAAACCCTTCGCTCATCCTCATACTTGACCATAATACACCATTTGAAGCTTGAGAACATTTTGAGCACACATCCACTACATTTGGACACATCTAGGTATCAAGGTCACACTTGAGGAGCTCACCATATTTGTTTTTCTCTTTTCTTATGTGTCTCCTTCATCCTCTCATAAAGTTTGTTGTATTTATTTAGTTTTTGAATATTAGATTTATATTAATTTTGTTTGCACACTAAGATATTATTTCATATAGGTGTTGTTGTGGTTTCATAATGCACACCCCATTTTGACTAGAAATGGGGACCCCCTACTTTTTTTTAAAGCTTTCTAGAACCCTAGTCTAGGATTTGATTGTATTTAGGGTTTCTTTTAATGTTTTGGGTTAGATCCAGGTCTTGGTTCAAAAACCCAGAGTCTGGATTTCAATTTTAGATAAGATAACTTAGTTTTGCAAAAGAAAATGGTGCACGAGCACACCACAATAGAGGCACTAGTGTACCAAGGAACTCAGAATAGGCATCATCCTGTTAGTGATGTGTGGATGCATATTAGCATAGCTGTGCACCTAAATAGCACTAAACGTGTGGGGTTCCCTAAGTCTATAAAACCTAGGACCACCCTTGTCTTTTTTATTTTGTCATCCTCAGAGCTCCATTAGCACAACACTGCTCTAGTAGAGGTGCATATTACACCCGCCATCTGTAAACACAAGAAAAAAAAAACACAATAATAAACATCAAAAAGGAAGGTGCACACTGTGTGCCTACCCAAGTGCACAAATATACATTTAGGGTTTGCAATAGTGCACCTAATTAGGTGCATTGTTGCACATCCTTGAAATGTCTTAAACACCCTTAGTGCTTAAGGAAAACCTATGGTGTGCATCAACACACCCCATGAGGTGCACTAATGTGCACGTATATGTTAAAATATAAATATTAAAAAAGACACACTAGGTGCACCTATTAGGTGTGCTAGGTGTGCTCTTTTTTGTAAAATAAGGTCACAAAATCAAGTTTTAGGTTTTTATATTTGTTAAGTTTTTAGGGCTTTATTCGAGGTAGTACTAGGGTTTTTTGTGTAGATTTGATAGCATCTTCATCATCCTCCCTTGCTGAAAAGATGGTCCAAAAGTTGGTGGTATTGAAGTTTTAGGGTGTGTCGATGAAATCAAGATTTTAGGATGAGTACTTACAGATCTAGGACATAGAGTTAGGTCACACTAATTTGGATGCATTCTTGAAATGGTGTAATAAACCAATGAAAAGATCTCAGATGGTTTCTTCATTGATTCACTTTGGACTAGTTAATGAAGCATCACATCCAGTTTTAGTGGAGTCCTTAGAATTGGTCATGACATTAGTAGAGAAGTATGTTCCTAAAGAAAGGGTCATGAAAAGCATAACTAGAGAAATTGTCTTGGACCTTTGACCTAAAAATATAGAGAAGGTGTTCTATCTACCAAGGGTGGATCAATTTTTTAGATTAACCTACCATCAAGCAGAGAGATGGCATAGGGAACATGTGCGAGAAAACTCCTCTATTGTAGAAGGAAAGAAAAGTGGATATGACACAAGGGTACATGAAGGAAGACAATAGATATTTGATCATATTATTGAGTAGAGTCATGGGCTTGACAACATTAGGGCATTTGAAAATCTGGATGGTGCATTTTACTAACCATCAAGACAACAAAGATGCCACTTGATTAGGCCTCCATTCTTAGTGAAAAATTGGGTGAGTAGGTGGTGCTAGTGAAGAATAACAAAAGGTTTTGTTAGAATTCTTTAGAATAACTGAGAGGGGGGGTGAATCGGTTATTCAAGGTCCAATAATGTCCAATACAACTTTTTCTTCTAATCCTTAATAGCACATAGCTGTAATTATCATCCATGCAATTAAAACATTAAACAACAATGAAAGAAGATATGCATCACACCATAAGACTAAGGATTTTGCTGACCCAGAAACCCTCCAGGAATAAGAAGGTAAAACTGGGGTGGGGATGATACCCACAAAATAACTGTGCAATTGATTTCAACCACTTCTGACGGTCTACCATGTTAAAGGCCTGCCTTGTTAAAGGCTACAACACACTATTAAATGTGACCCTATTAAAGGATTTCTACACCATGTTAGGAGTGTGCCCTATTAGAGGACTTAAGAACATTCAACTTGGAATGTCACCCTATTAAAGGATTTACATAGACCTATTAGGCTCACCCAAGTCCATGGGATTTATAGTCACATTCTCAAAAGAATCTTTCATCCCTCTTTAAGGATCTCCTATCCTCCTCCTAAGGATCTCTTTATCCTTCTCCTGAGGATCTCTTTATCCTTCTCTTGGGGATCTCTTTATCCTTTTCCTGAGGCTTATCCACCTAGCTGTTAAGCTAACCTAGCAATGTAGGATTTCAATATCTAATACAATGGTAAGAGAGTATTAGAAAGGTTTTGACCTGATACAGATTGCAACTCTAACCTTGCAAATTTTAGATCACTCTTTAGTTCTTTTCTTTTCTTGGCTTTCCTCCCTTGTAGTGCTGACAACTTGTTCACCCTTCAAGATCTATCTCCTTGAGTTCTTCCACTCGTTATGCCAATGCACTCCATGATCACTTGATCAACTCAGAGTCTTGATGCTCTGTACTTACACCTTACTATGTCCTTCACATTAGCCTTCTCTTGGCTTTGACCACACTTGTGACCAACTCCCCCTTCTCACACTTCTTTGATCTCTGACCTGTAGCTCATTATAAAGAAGTTATGTTCTTCATTTCTAGCTCAAATCTTGATTTGATCTTGGGAAAATGGTATTGTTTTCCCTCCAAATTTCTTCTTCTATAAATTTCATGATAAATCCATTAGCATTCGTCTTGAATTGGTTTCCATGGTTTACATAAAATTCTGTGACATCTACTCATCATCCTTATCATCCAACTAATTCACAAAATTTGATGTAACAACCTTATTGCTACTGATCTGGCAAATCTTTGACTTAACAAATAATGCAACAACTTGACATCATTGGTTTATGGATGCTCCACTCCTTCTATGTTACTCAACTTCTATTGTTATTTTACTGGCACTCGACACCTATAGCATTTTTTCTTTGCTTGGCACTTGAAGACTTAGTCAGCATCCATTACCTTTCTCTGATGCTCGACACCTGACCAATTTTGTGTTACTCAGCACTTGAAGGATTGCTTGACACCTAAAGGATTGCTTAGCACCTAAAGGATTGCTTGACACACACTAAAGTTGAAATTTCTTTGCGTTAACTAAGAATCAATTAGGCTCTAACTAGCTTTCTCGACTATCTCCAATGAACTTAGTTAGGCTTTACAAATGACTTAGTTAAACCTTACATCTTTGTTGTGTCTTAGTGTGTCCATCCTCTTGGAGTATGTCATCAATACACTATTTCATCAATGGCTTAGTTGATCCTTATACTTCATTACAACATCATAACTTCAACCTTTCTCTAGGTACTCTAGTTACATCTTATTGATTGCCACCTCCTTGACAATCAACCAATTGATAGTACTTGGATCACTTAAGTAGTTGTCATTCCTACAAGTAGCAATTTTGACATAAATGACAAAATAATGATTGAAAATATTCTTTACTAGTTCCATTATTCTTCATTCATGATCTTTTCAATCATTTCCAATAATCTCCCTCTTTGGCATTGATGGAAAACCAAACTGATCAATTGATCAACTTAGTTACCACCAAAATTACGTACATTTTCTTCTTGGTATATAACTCCTTCTTTTGCTAATACAAACTGAATCCTTTGTTCTACTTCTCCCTCTGGACTGCTGCATCCTTACTTTGTATTCCTGATCCTTCATAACTGCTTGTTGATTCTTATCTCTTCTAAATTTCCTTCTGTCATCTCTCCTTTCATACATATACATCTCCCTCTTACCTTTCATTGATCAGTTTCTCATATCTCCCTCTTTGACATAAATACCAAAGATGTAGCATCTTCAACATGCTAAATATAAGCTTTGTATCTTCATGTTATCTCTCTCTGTCACAATGCTTGTGACTGATCTGTAATTTCTATTCCTATTGTCATCCACTGCATCATGCTTTTGATATTTCAATGATCTACTCCTGTTGATGTAGGGAAACTTCTTTGTTGCTTTAGATTGCTTGAGTTAGGGGCATTACCACCAACTTACCTCTAATATATTCATAAGAACCCTTGGGCAATGGTTTGGTAAAGATATCTATAATTTTTTCCTTTGTGTGAATGTACTCCATCTTCACTTGTTTGTCTTCCACCAATTCTCTAACATAGTGATACTTGATTGCAATATGCTTGGTTTTTGCATGCATTACTAGATTCTTGGATATGTTTATAGCACTTGTATTATCACAATATAGTATCATAGGTTTGGTTACTTCTTCTTTCATTCCTTTCAATAGATGTTTAAGCCACACAATGTTTGTGCAATTGACTACTACTGCCACATACTCTTCTTCTGCAGTGGATTGAGATGTGCATGTTTGTTTCTTGTTAGTCCAAGTAACTAGCCTTTTACCTAAGAATAATGCTCCTCCACTTGTGCTTTTCTTGTCATTAATATTTCCTCCCCAATCTACGTCTGTGTATGCATTGAGCTCAAACTTCTCATTCTTTTTGTAATATAGGCCAAAATTATCAGTTCCTTTGAGATACCTCATTATCCTTTTTACTTCCATGAGATGATTTTCTCTAGGGTTAGTAGAGAGTCTAGCCACTATTCCAACTACTAGTGCTATGTCTAGTCTACTATGTACAACATATTTTAGTTTTCCAATCATGGATCTATACATTGTTTGATTGACTTCAGCTGATTCATCATTTTTGGATAGCTTATGTCCTATTGCCATTGGTGTGCTGACTAGTTTGGAGTCTTCCAATCCAAATGTTTTAAGTATCTCTTTGATGTACTTTGATTGTGTCACAAATATGCCATGTTTTAGTTGATGTACTTGCAATCCTACAAAAAATTTGATTTCTCCAAACATAGACATCTCAAACTCATGTTTCATTTTTTCAGCAAAACTTTTGCAAAGTGCTTCCTTTCCTCCAAAAAGTATGTCATCCACAAATATTTCAGATATAATGATATCCTTACCTTCTTCTAATTTTGTGTACATGTTGTTGTTATCATTAGTTCTTTCAAATCTTATTTGCACTAGATACTTGTGAAGTCTCTCATACCAAGCTCTAGGGGCTTGCTTTAATCCATATAGAGCCTTGTGTAATTTGCATACCTTGTTTTTGTTGTTTTCATCAACAAAAACTTCTGGTTGCTCTATGTAGACTTCTTCTTCAAGTATACCATTTAGAAATGTAGACTTTACATCCATTTGATAGACTTTAAATCCTTTGAAGGCTGCATATGCTAGTAAGGTCCTTACTCCTTCCATTCTGGCAACTAGAGCAAAAGTTTCTCCATAATCTAGTCCTTCTTCTTGTGCATACCCTTTACAGACTAGTCTTGCCTTATTCCTTGTGATTTCACCATTCTCATCTAACTTGTTTCTAAACACCCACTTGGTTCCAATTACACTCTTGTCAGTTGGTCTTGGGACTAAGGTCCATGTCTTGTTCTTTTCAATTTGTTCTATTTCTTCTTTCATAGCATTGTTCTGGTCATCATCTTTTAAAGCTTCAATTACTATTCTTGGTTCCATTTTGCTAAGTAGACATGTCTCACTTCTGAGTCTATTCCTTGTCATTGGTCTTGTCTCTTTATTTCCAATAATTTGATTTGCAAGGTGATGTCTTTTCACATACTTTGCCAATACTGGTTCTTTCCTTGTTTGCATGTTGTCTCTTTCAGAATCTGATCCCTCATGAATATTTTCATCAGATATTTCTTCATTTCCTTCATGTTGATAGTTATTAGAATCTAAATGAACATTCTCTGCATTCTATAGCCCAGCTTCTAAATGTGTCTGTTGCTCGGCATTCATTGTTTATGACTCGACAGATACTGGATTTTGTTGTTGATTGTCATTTTGAGTTGTAACTTTGCCATTATTACGCATACCTTCATAAAAGTATACAAATATCTTGTATTCTTCTACTTTCTTGGTGTCCTCAATACTTTGAACTTTTGCAAGCTCATCAAATTTCACATTTGTGCTTTCTACTAGTTTGTTAGTGTTAACATTCAAGCACTTATAAGCTTTGCTTCTAGTAGAATAACCAAGAAATGTGCCTTCCTCACTCTTTGCATCAAACTTTCCATTTATAGACTCTTTATATAGATAGCATTTGCATCCAAATATTTTGAAATGTTTTACATTAGGAGAATGCCCATACCATAATTCAAAATGTGTTGCATTTGTACCTTTCTTGACTTGAACTCTGTTGAGTGTGTAGACTGCAATACTTACAAATTCTCTCCAGTACTTGAGTGCAACATTTTTCTCCATCATTAAGGTCTTGGCATAGTCAATAATTGATCTATTCCTTCTCTTTGCTATACCATTTTGAGGTGGAGTCCTAGGTGCTAATGTCTGCCTTTTGATCCCTCTTTCATTCTTCAAATTCTCTTGATGTGAATTCACCTCCTTTATCAGATCTGAGACATTTTAGGCTTTTTCTAGTTTCTTTCTCAATGCTAGCCAAGTACTACTTGAATATTTGAAATGCATTTGATTTTAGTTTCAGGAACATGACTGTCATCATCCTTGAATAGTCATCTACAAATAGCATTATGTGTCTGTCACCTTTGTAGCTTTGCAATTTAATAGGACCACACAAGTCAGTATGAACTAACTCTAATACTTCATTAGAATTATAAGTTTTTCTTTTGAAAGTTGACTTGGTCATCTTCCCTAGTTGGCATTGTTTGCACATGGTGTTATCAGGCTTTTTCAACTTTGGCAGACCTCTAACTTTCTTCATTTTTCTAATGCTTATTAGATTGTCAAAATTTACATGACATAGCCTCTTTTTCTATAACCATACATCATCAATTTGAACAATGAGACAAAAAGCATCTTCCATGTCTAGGTAAAACAAATTACTCCTAGTCTAATCACCTTTTCCTATTAGACTTCCTTGAGAACCATAAATCTTAGCAACTCCTTTTTCAAATTAAACCTTACATCCTATGTTGCCTAACTGTGAGATACTTAATAAGTTATAATTTAGGCCTTCAACATAGAATGCATTATCATATGATATCCTTTTAGTAAGCTTGATACTACCTTTCCCTTTGATCTGACATGGTGCGTTGTTACCAAATCTAACACTATTTCCTTCATATTGAGTAAAGGTAATGAACTTACTTTTATCTCTAGTCATGTGATGAGAGCATCCACTATCTATGATCCATTTGTCATTCTTGTTCATACAGGTTACAGGGCAAGTTCTTCATCTTCATCTGATTCATCTTTCATAGCCACATAGACTATTTCATCATCATTCTCGTCAGAGTCTTCTTCAACAATGTAGCATCTTTTTCCTTTTCCTCTGTGAAATATTCTTGCTAGTAATGCCTCCAATTGGTCCACATCATCTTCATTAGTGCTACTATCACTAGATACATACTTTCCTTTTCCACTCTTTTTCTTTGTTTACACCTCCTCATTGTCTTTTATTGTCATCTTGGCTTTGAATGCAGATTCAAAGTTTTCTAGATTGTAGTTGTCAAAGTTGGATAGCTCAAAGGTAGTGACTCTTCTAGTTATTCCTTCAAATGACAATACGTTGCTTGGTATACACCTTAGCTCTTGGATTGCTGATACTCTTATAGCATAGATAGGAAGCAAATTAGTCAACTATTTTTTACATACTATTTCTTCTACTAACTGTCCTCCTAGGCATCTTATGGAACTTATCACTTCTTTCATCCTTGCACCATATTGAGTAGCATTCTCTCCTTCTTCCATTTTCATATCATCAAACTTTTCTCTTAGGCTCTCTCTTTTGGCTGTCTTGACATTATCATCTCCTCCATTGATTCTTGATAATTTTTCCCACATCTGATGTGCAATATCACATCCTTTGACATCATCATACTTGACATAACTTAGTGCTGAAGCAATATCTAACATTTCTTGATTGTGCTCCTTCTTCTTGCTCATGTCATCTGTAGTGAGAGGTCTTGCAGGGTCTACATGATAAACTGTGATTGAGGTTTGTGCATAGTTACCTATTGATCCAAGGTGTAGCTTCATTAGACTTTTCCATGCAACAAAGTTGTCTTTGTTAAGCTTGGGAACTTCTCTCTTGGACATCTTGATCTTCTTGCTGCTAGTACCTCAAAAAAAATTAGCAGTGTGCTCTAATACCAATTGTTAGAATTCTTTAGAATAACTAAGAGGGGGGGGTGAATCAGTTATTCAAGGTCCAATAATGACCAATACAACTTTTTCTTCTAATCCTTAATGGCACATAACTAAAATTATCATGCATGCAATTAAAACATTAAACAACCATGAAAGAAAACATGCATCATACCATAACACTAAAGATTTTGACGACCCAAAAACCTTTCAAGAATAAGAAGGTAAAACTAGGGTGGGGATGATACCCACAGAATAACTATGTAATTGATTTCAACCACTACTGATGGTTTGCCCTATTAAAGGCCTACCCTATTAAAGGCTACAACACACTATTAAATGTGACCCTATTTAAGTATTTCTACACCTTTTTAGGAGTGTTCCTTGTTAGAGGACTTAAGAACATTCAACTTGGAATGTCACCCTATTAAAGGATTTACATAGAGCTATTAGGCTCACCCAAGTCCAGGGGATTTACAGTCACCTTCTCAAAAGAATCTTTCATCCATCTCTAAGGGTCTCCTATCCTCCTCCTAAGGATCTCTTTATCCTTCTCCTAAGGATCTCTTTATCCTTCTCCTAGAGATCTCTTTATCATTTTCCTAAGGCTTATCTACCTAGCTATTAAACTAAGCTAGCAATGTAGGATTTCAATATCTAATACAATGGTAAGAGATTATTAGAAAGTTTTTGACTTGATACAGATTGCAACTCTAACCTTGCAAATTTCAAATCACTCTTTAGTACTTTTCTTTACTTGGCTTTCCTCCCTTGTAGTGCTGATAGCTTGTTCACCGTTCAAGATATATCTCCTTCAGTTCTTCCACTTGTTATGCCAATACACTCCATGATCACTTGATCAACTTAGAGTCTTGATGCTCTGTACTTACACCTCACTATGTCCTCCTTCACATTAGTCTTCTCTTGGCTTTGACCACACTTGTGACCAACTCCCCCTTCTCACACTTCTTTGATCTCTAACCTGTAGCTCCTTATAAAGAAGTTTTGTTCTTCATTTCCCACTCAAATCTTGATTTGATCTTGAGAAAATGATATTGTTTTCCCTCCAAATTGCTTCTTCTAGAAACTTCATGATAAATCCATTAGCATTCACCTTCAATTGGTTTGCATGGTTTACATAAAATTCGCTAACATCTACTCATCATCCTTATCATCCAACTAATTCACCAAATTTGATGTAACAACCTTATTGCTATTGATCTGGAAAATCTTTGACTTAACAAATAATGCAGCAACTTGACATCATTGGTTTACTGATGCTTAACTCCTTTTGTGTTATTGGGCTTTTATTGTTATTTTACTAGTGCTCGACACCTATAGTATATCTACTTTGCTCAACACTTGAAGACTTACTCAGCATCCATTACCTTTTTCTAGTGCTTGGCACCTGACCAATTTTATGTTACTCAACACCTGAAGGATTGCTCGACACACACTAAAGTTGAACTTGCTCAACTTCAATTGAGAATCTATTTGGCTCTAACTAGCTTGCTCGGCTCTCTCCAATGAACTTAGTTAGGCTTTACAAATGACTTAGTTAAACCTTACATCTTTGTTGTCTTAGTGTTTCCATCCTCTTAGAGTATGTCATCAATACAATATTTCATTAATGGCTTAGCTGATCCTTATGCTTCATTACAACATCATAACTTCAACCTTTCTCTAGGTACTCTAGTTACATCTTATTGATTACCACCTCCTTGACAATCAACCAATTAATAGTACTTGGATCCCTTAAGCAATTGTCATTCTTGCAAGTAGAAAGTTTGACATAAATAAAAAAATAATGATTGAAAATATTTTTTACTAGTTCCATTATTCTTCATTCATGATCTTTTCAATCATTTCCAATAGGTTTTACATGACATCATACTTGGTGTACTTATTAGCCACAAGGACAACAAATTACCCTGGGCTCTATAAGAAGGGTAGTATGGAGGATGCAAATGCATGGCCTTACATTATATATCCTTAGTTGGTAAAGAAGAAGCTTTCATAGAAAAGCAAGGAGTATAGGATTGTAAATGATGCTTTCATATTCACAATAATCTAGTTTAGAGAGGGGGGTTATGCAAAAAGGATGTCAGTAGAGGTAGCTACAAAGGTATCATAAGTTAGAGCTTACTATATCTAGTTTTAAACATTTACATATTCGAGGATAGTGGGTACCATTATCAACCCTAAGAAGCTCCCTAGGTATCCTAGTGACAGACTTATTCTCCCAAAGATCTCTTGATAGCTCTTGTCTACATATGACAGAGTTAGGAAGCAACATAAAATATGTTGGATATGGCCTATGACTATAGGATCTTTTAGGGTGGATCAAAGGTAAGATATTCCATCTTTTGAGTGTGAATGTGATCGATATCCCTTAGATGAGTATAATTCCCCTCGACCGTATTTTGATAACATCGAGAGGATGCAATACTTAGCAGGTAAAACATTTCAGCATGAAGATGCCCTTGAAGATTACTTGATGAATGCAATAGATGACTATGATTTCCATATAAGGGACTATTTTAGGATGGCTCTATATATGGTAGAGAGTTCTTTGAAGATCAAGATTCCTTTGAAGATTGTGCAACAAGATATACAAGATCTTCTCAATCCATTGTTCAATAGGGATAAGATTGGTGATAGACCTATAATGAATCTCGAGATTGACAAAGACGAGAACTTAGACATTAATCACAAGGAAAGGTACATCATCAAATTGACAAATTATTAGAATAAGAGACCTTTAAAATTTGATCCAATTCCTAAAATAGTGGTCTTTCATGCTCAAGCCCACCTAGTTAAAGGTAGAGGAGCAAAGGTCATAGTCCCTATATTTACAACCTAGTCACCAGTGACACTAGAAATGGTGTACCAAATTGATAGGTCAATTGGGTATTATCAAGCTCAAAAATGTAAAGGTAAAGGAAAAAGGAAGAGGAATTATCCTCCACAAGCCAAGCCAGAAGAGGGAGAAATTCAAGCACCTACATATACTAGAGAAGAAAATGTACAAGTGTCCAAAAATGTTGAAGCTACAGAGACCCAAGACAATCCTCAAGTACCACCAGTTTAGCAAGGACAAGGAGGAGATGAAATAAAAGTACAAGAAGTGCCTTCACAAGGGATACAAGCCTCCTCTTCTACTCCTAAGAAAAGAAAGATCAAGACTCTAGTCAAAAGAAGAAAAAGGGTTATTAGGAGAGTGATCCCTTTCCCATCAATCCTCAAACCAATCCTTGAAGAAGAAAAATAAGAGGATGATGAGGATGAAGAGGACTTTTTGCCTTTGAACCAAAGGATTCAACTCACAAGAGCTACAGACTCAGAAAGGAGAAGAAGCTCCACAATCACACCACTATCTGTCCTTGAGGAACACATCTAGACTAAAACCTTAGAAGATGCAATGCAATAGTGGATAGATGAGTAGGATGTGGAGGGCATAGATGTCTTTCAGATGTTAGATTTTGATTTCATGCCCATGGGTACCAAGTTGGTTAGGCATAAGATGAGAGATACTCCAACAAATCAACCTCAATAGGAGGATTGGAGTCAATAGCCACCCAAACTACAAGGACCCAAGATAGTACCATCATCTCCACTACAAATCAAATTTTGTGTAGATAAGGGATTGGCTACCCCTCTTTGTCCATGCACAAAAAAAGACCAAGAGGAAGAGCCATGAAAAACATCTATTGAGGAAGTGTTAGAAGAAGGGAAGATAAGTGAATGGCCTCAACAAGCTTTGCAAGACACTGAGGTAAGGACTGTGGATTCTACAGACATAAAGAATCCTAGTACAAATCTAGTGCTAAAGGAGAAGACTCTAAAAAATAGTGGTAAATGGAAGGGTATAGTCAAGTAGACTTCTTCATCCTCAAAAGGAAAGTCTCTGATGGAACATATCCTGAGATAGTTGAGAAAGGAAGTGATAAGAAATAAGAGGCAACATTTCACCACTAAAGAGGAGGATAGAATGGAATTGATTGAAGTGTTGACATAACCTGAGTCACCACCAAAGGATGCACATGCATTAGCCTTTATCATGAGTGATTAGATCTAGGACTTATTTTCTCATGTGGCTATCCCTCCTTTACATTCAAATGTTGAAGAATTGACATACAACAGGGATCAAAGAAGTATTTAGGAGTTTGGAACAAGATGGTGTGGAATTAA
The DNA here is from genome assembly GCA_028749045.1 of Cupressus sempervirens. Classification (NCBI taxonomy): domain Eukaryota; kingdom Viridiplantae; phylum Streptophyta; class Pinopsida; order Cupressales; family Cupressaceae; genus Cupressus; species Cupressus sempervirens. The sequence continues at coordinate 966,679,462 of CM053787.1, forward strand.
TAACACTTCAAAAACAAAATGAAATCTTAAAGGGATATCTAAGAAAAATTGTTGGTCCCTTGGACCCCACAAACCCTAAGGAAATATTGAATGCAACAATCAAGAGAAGAGATAAAGGGGCGGTGCAGTTGGACCCATTTTTTGAGAGCTTGTTAGCAATGGCAAGAAAGTTTTCAAAAAAAGGGTGTATAGTTCATTTAGTGAAATCTAAAGCTATTACATGTCATGTAGGAGAATTTGGATAGGCTAATAGCCATTTTGAATCAAGATTTTTGTCTGATGGATGAGATACATACCTGGGGCAAGGATTTGTGAGAATTATAGGCAATCAAAGGCCAAAGGTATCAAATGTTGATGGGTTTATATACAACTAAGGAGCTAGACAAGATTGATGATTGGATTGAAAAGATTGTATATGGGAATAAATTAATGGAGAAATTGTGTGCAAAGATTCAAAGGCTCAAGGATCAAGCCCAAGAGAAAATTTTAGAAGATAAGAAGTATTATAGTGATGCTTGTTTAGATATTTTTGAGGATGATATGTGGGAGAAGATAATACTAGTAGAAATAGTAGTCAAGAAATTTTGGAAAACTTTTGAAGAGGCTACTAATGATGATGACATTAGGAAAGCTTTTAGAATAGAGGAGGCATTATTAGATCTCGATGTAAAATTAGGAGATTTTGTAGAGACCTGTATCGAGGTTAGCAATTATAGGCAGAAAGTATAAGAAAAATATGAAGCCTTAGATTTACTAGATGTGGCTTAGGTCATTGAGATCATTGAGAAATTCAAGGGAAAATACCCAAACATAGCTCTAGTATAAAAGCGAACAAAGCCTAGAAGCTAGAATTTTGATTTTGACACTCAATGAGATTTTGCATTTTTTGGAGCCTACTTTCAAGGTGAACTACTTCACAGGTGTGCTAGGTGGGCAAGTGTGCTAGGTGCATTGGTGCACAGATGCACTTTTTAAGTATTTCTAGGAGATTTTGAAGAATTTAGAGGTGCACCAATAGTTAACTGCTAGTTCTAAATTTAGAGCCTTCCATGCATCAGGAATGCATTTTGACAGTAGGTTAACTATGATAGACACCTAGTAAAGATGGAGCTCCTATTTTTGGCACTTCTAGACTCTCCTACATCAATTGAAGGCTTTCTCTTTCATATTTTCTCATGCTTTCTTTGTTTTATGACATGTAAGGGCTCATGCATCAAATTAATGATATAAAAATAGATTGAATCCTACTTAGCACCAATTAGATAGTCAGTTTGAACAAAAAAAGATTTGTTTTATTAGTTTAGAAGTATATGATTGCATAAATATATCTCTCATTCTCAACACAAATTGAGGAAAAATTTTCTTATAAATTCAGGAATGTAATATGTATTTCAGGCTACCATTATTTTGATGCAATAATATATGCTATTGGTGCTCGCATTTGGAGTGTAGTGATTCTTTCTTGAATGTGTTATATTTATGTGAATGAATATTCATGGATGTAATTGAGCTAACCATTTTGTTACATTATTTTGGTTGTGTAATATTTTAATTTTGGTGTTTGCTACAGGTCTACAAATTTTGCTCATGTACTTAGTTTGAGAAGAGATCATCATATTGTTCTTGCATAACTTTTCATGTCGCATGAGCACACTTTTTGTGGCCTTGAAAATTGATGAAAAGTGAAGCATCTTATGGTTATTGAATTCCCATTGATTATTGCATTAGTGGAATTAAGGAAGTGCTGCTCCTATTTCCATAGATTATGTTCATTAGGAGTTATTTTCATGTTATTTGCTTAAATTTTTTTATCACCTTACCATTGTTATTTGCTTTACTATCCCCTTGGTTCAGTTAGGAATTCATATAGTTGCATTGTTAGATTCTGTTCATAATAAAAATAGAAAATTACAAAAAATATATTCCTTTTTGTGTGGTTATTCTTTTTGAGACGACGAGAAAATCATACATCTTATTTGAATAATTTAAGAACCAACAAAGGCCTCCTTGTGAACATTCACATTTATCTTCAATCGAAAATATTCTAGTAGGTTGTAAGATCACTTGGAACCTTTGATTTGATCCTTAGATTAGCTTTTCAAGAGAGGTGTTTGAAAGGATTCCTACCATTAAGCATTGTGCAAAATGATAGCTCAATAGGTGACATCCCCACTGGGGTTTTCCCTTTGCTAGGGTTTCACTAGTTAACAAATAATACCGTTATGAGTTGCATTGCATTACAATTATATTTTATTTTTAGTTTAATCACATGTGCATATTTTAAGATTATAAAAGGTGTCCATGGTTGGGAAAACATTTGTGAAATACTAATTCAATCACCCCCCTCTTAGTATTTCATATTTCTAACAATTGGTATAAGAGTAAAATTACTTAGAAGAGGCCTAATGACTTGAGTAAGATCTCTATGGATATGGATAAGTTATAGAATAACTTGGATGAAGCTCTTGAGAAACTTGATGTACTCACATGGGAAAGAGATTCCTTGAAGGAAAATTATGAAAATGCAAAGAACTACTTTTAGAAGTTGAAAGACAAAATTGAATATATCAAATCCAAGAAAGAGCCTAAAGATCAGATCAAAGATAGTGATGAAATTTCAAAATTTAAGAAAGAGAATGAGATCTTTAAGCATAAGTGATCTAGGTGGATCTCTCACTAAAAATTCAAGTATCCTTGAAACTCCTAGAAGTAGTGTTAGATTCAAGAAATCATTAATATGAACCTAATGAAACTTGATTGAAGTTGTTTTACTCAAGTTATGGCAAGTCAAAGGTTTGGTCAAACTAGGTATAAAGGCCATCAAAAAGGTAAAAATTTGATCATCTAGAAAGTGGTCAACTATGGGTTTCAAATTAAATATATCATCAAGCTCTTTCCAAATGACATTAATTTCATAAAAAATGAAGATTGTATTTAGAAGTTATGGTAATTTAAAGTTGAAACAAAAAAACAAGTATGGATGATGTCATCATGATGTGCATCCTAGTTAGCAAAGTTGATTTTCATTTTAAAAAATATTGTTTTTGACAAGAAAAATAGGTTTTGAAGGGAGTCTGAAACCCTTTACAAATCATGAAATTTTCAAAGAAGCCCAAACCAAACAAAACTATAGTCCAAAGGTGAAACAGGTCACCCAACATGACACAGTGACCAAGGTGGCATCATAGATAACATAATACTCATCAGCCACAAAAATAGGTTTTGAATGGGCATCTAAGACCCCTAATAGGTTTTGAAGGATGCTTGTAACCCTATACAAAACAAAAACTCAAGGAGGAACGAGTCACCAAACAAAAGGTGACCAAGATGGAAACACATATAAAACAAAACACTACAGCCACAAAAAAAGGTTTTGACTAGGCTCCTAAAACCCCATGGTGAGACACACTACAAAGAACTATAGGCCAAAAGAGCCAAGGGACACGACAGAAGACAAGAGGCCAAAAGCTTGGAGATCAAAAAAAGGACAGCCACTTTAGACTTTCCCTTTTGACCCCCTCTTTTTGGACCATAATGCCATACCAAAAGAGGGATAAGAGGGCTTGACCTTTTTCCCTTTTTCTATGGTCCATCCATCCTCCACAAAACCAACAACCTTTTGCCACTAAAAATCAGCACCATGATAGCCAGAACCTAAAACTCCCAAAGCCAAGGAAAAGGCTACAGAAGAGGAAGTGACAATAGAAGCCTGAGATGGAACAATAGCACCCTAAAAAGGAACCATAGGAGGAGCTACTTTGGAAACACCAAAAAATGGGACAATAGAATCTAGAGATGGACCAACTAGCACCACAAAAGGAGCTAAAGGTGAATCCACCATCAATATGCCAAGAGTGGAAGGAATAACAAAGACGACAACTGAGTCAATACAAAAAACTAGGAGAGACGAACTGGCTGCCACCAAACAAGGAGCCAAAGGAGAGGATAGACTAATAGAGATAGCTAATAGAGAGGGCTTGTATACAAGGTGGTTTGAGTAGGGATTTGTATAATGACTTTGCAGATGGACTATAGGATTTTATTAATCAATTTTTGGAGCATCATTAGTACATCATTCAATCAATTGAGCTAAACCCATAGATATAGTCCACTCATTTTGATAAACTCCGTAATCAAATTGGTTCTCTTCTCTCTCTCTTTTATCTATCTTTGGTTATATAACTCTCTCTTTCTATTTTTCATGTTATTTTTATATTTAATTTATTTTTATTTATACATCAAGAATTAAATATTTATACACCTCTATGCATTTTCATTCAGCAACTATTGTCTAGATCTTAAAATTAGATAAATGAGCTAGAGATTACAAATCTAAAATTAAGTTTGAAGGATGGTGACAATAAGATTGAATTAGATTTGAGATCAGAGAATGTAGATCTAAAAGCCAAGCTTACAAAGGTGAGATCTCAAATTGAGACTACAAAGTTGGAATATTTAGAACTTAAGAAGTACAATGCCATTGTGAAAGGAGATCTTACATATTCTAACAAACATCTTGAGAAGTTGTATTCAAGTAGTGAAAAGCTTGATGAGAATATATTTACACATAGACCTTCTTATGATAAGAATGGTTTTGGATACTTTTGAGGATATTCATCTAAGTGATCTAAAGTTACTAAAGAACTAGATCTCATGATCTAACATCCTGAACCATAGCAAGAATATCTGAACAAGGTTGAGTCAAATCAATACAAAGATGTACCTAAGCAATCTAAAACATCAAAGAAGTAAGGAGGCAATTTACTAAAAAATGTTATGCATGCATTGAAGTTGATCATAGAAAGAAGGATTGTACAGGTAAGTATACTAACCCTATATCTAGTTATTGTTATCATTGTTATGCTTTGGGATATAAAGCTAGTGAGTTTAGGAAACTTAGATTTAATAATAATATGCATCAAGATATTAACCTTGTAGCTAGTAGACCTATTGTAGCAACCAAATGTTATAAGAAATGGTATCATGTATTATAAGTAAAAATTTTTTAGACATATTACTATTTATTGCAGATAACATATCAATTAGTCTCGACCTAGATAGGGAAACAATGTGATAACATGTCATCTTTGCAACAATATGGGACATACAATGAGACTTTGTAGGATGAATAATGTAGGAATGAAAAACACCATGAGAACACCAAAATTTAGAAAGAATGTGAGCAATATCAGAAGGAATGAGAATAATAGTAATAGTCAGAAAGAAAATATGAAAAAGCATGTAGAAAATCTCAATGAGATATTTGTCAAGGCTAAGAATCCAACAAATTCACAAGATTGGGTAGAAACAAAGTCAAGTGAACAACCTAAAAATAAGTTGAAGTTAGTAATTGTTTCTAAACAACCCCTATCTATTTGAGTAACTTATTTTATAATAAATAAAGGAAATTAACATCAAAAAATTATTTGAACTCTTAGAGAAAGAATTAAGGTTTGTGCAGTTAATAGGAGGTAGATATAGATGTAAGGAAGATATGGTTATGTGCACATAATATTTTGAGTTCATAGGTGAGTGTTTGAAGTGAAACAAGTTTATTAGATATTTAGAACATCTTTTTCATCTATAACTACTTGTTCAACTAATGCAAAAGTTAATTGAAAGAGATTTAAGGGTAAAATTATATTTTTTAGTACTATTTGATCATACTAAAGGTAAGGAGAAATTGAAAGGTTACTTTTAGATTAAATTGAAGTGAGTTAAATAAAATTCAAAGGTGAATTTAGAAAGCCCTAATTCCATGATTTCAAAGGTATTTACAATCTTGCATAGCCAATTTGTGAAGTAGTATTGAGTATTTTATCAGTTGAGATGGAAGAAAAAATGATTCACAATGTTGAGTACATCCCAAAACCTAAGATTAAGTTAAACCCAATTACACCATTAGAAGATGATCTTGCTACCACTTTTCTACAAACCCTAGACATAGTGTTGTATTTAGAGGATATTAGTAGTTACACATGATGCAAATTTGAATAGTAGGAAAAATAATCATTTCTAGTGAATTTGATAAAGTTTACAAACAAGATATGTCAATCAAGGATGGTTATGAACACCTAGGTCATAATGATGTAGTAAAGTATATTCTTTACCATGAAATTGAAAATAAAGGCTAGAAAAAGATAATCCTTAGTAGAATTCATGATGAGAAATTTTTGATGGGAGACAATGTAGTTAAAATCAAATAGACCTAATCAATGAAGTAACTGGTTTAAGAAATGTAGATTCTATTCCATTGAATGAGAAAATGGTAAGAAGATTGTAATTAAGAACACCAAATCATCATATAATAGTAGAGGCATAGTACTAAGAAACATCAAACAAGATGATGTGAGGTTTGTAAGAAAGATTATGGAAACCAAGTTATGCTCTAGTTCTAGAGATGATGACATAGTAGATAAATGTGTTCATGCAACATACAAACTATGTATTTAGAAAATTGAAGTTAATTTGTGTGAGATTTTGAGAGTTCAGTTGATAGAGAATTTTACAAGAATCAAGAAAGTGAGGAATGGATAGTTTAGATTCCAATGTCTTACCACTTAGATATTTTTCCATCTATTGAAACAATTTCCACTCATTCTCCTTGTTGATTGGTATAATAAAAAATGCACTATGGATAAGATGGAAAACCTCCATATGAGGTATCCTATTGATATAACTAAGAGCAATACAATACTTGTTGTAAAGACATTTCGAACAGAGATAAAGGAAAGATTGATAATTCCAACCTAAGTTGTAAGTATAAGGATAAAAATGTTTTATTAATGATGTAGATTTTACTTCATTGAGGAAATTATACCTAGAATGTTATATGTTGATCCTCTTGGTTATGAGAAAACTAAGGAGGAAATTGAAGAGTATGTAAAATCAATTCTTAAATTAGAATAATACCTTAAATTTGGAAGGTTCAGAACTTATGAGGAGAATATGTAGCTATAGGACTAGAAATGGGCTAATATCTAACATGCTATGAGAAAATTACAAACTCAATAAACATACATTGACACCCTCTTGTCTACCATGAAATCCTAATAAATGAAAGGAAGCAACATAAAGTTAGAAACCCCCTCTTTAATTTGTAGCTCCTTGTCCTTCTTTCTTCTCCATATGACATAGCTCTAATTGCCTATAATGCACAAATTTAGGAAGCAATAGCCTATGATAATGATACGAGAGTGCTAGAAGGAGTGATTTAAGCTTGAGAGAGAAAAAGACTAAGGACCTAGGGACTCGAAGGACTTAGGAACTAAAATGAGAGGAATAATGCTCAATTATAATCAACACACAAGATGAGAGAATTAAACTTGTCACCTTGGATATGTGACTTGGAAAGAGATTCCTTTCAGAATCCATGACACATATGATACAAGATGCCAAATGTAGGATTGTATGATGCTTGGAAGTCAAACATGGCTATAAATGGAAGAGGATCTATGATGTTTCATGTGAAACCTCAAACCCACTTAAAGCCAAGAATTGATGACAATGGAAGCCAAATATGGACATGCGTAAGGAATAAGAATATATGGATTATGACATATCTTAGCCAAGTGTAAATGGAGAATCCATGATGTGTCATTCTCATGTGTTATGATGATGTCAATATTATGTGAAATATTTGTATTAAAAATCTATTATTCGACACAAATAGAAATTAGTAAAAATGGAATTAATGGTAAAAAATATGACTTAGGAAATTGTGAATTTCTATGGTTTGTGAATGATCACTCAATTAACTAATAAAATTAATTAATTAAAGATGATAATTAGGAAGAATAATTAGTAAAATGACAAAGGATTAAATTATGGTTTATTTAATCCTATAGAGAAAATTAATAAATGATTGGCCAATTTGATAAAATAAGTGTGACAATATCCTTTGATGAAAATGTGACAATTATTGAGATTGAGTAGAATGATGGTGGGTAGACCAATGCTATGGTTAAGTTGATTGATTGATTAGAGTTAATAGCATGCCAATGACATATGACATGGATTAAGGGCACATAACATTTAACTAATATCGTAAATGCTACAAGATCAAGATTGATTGAAATGGCTGAACATAATAACATTGATGAATGCTATCAATATCATTAAAAATTGTTTGATGATGTCACGATCTGACATTGAGGGACATGACAGTATACATAATTAAATGACAAGAATGATAGCTTAACCTAGCACTAAGAACTATGATAGTACTAAGGTCAGATTGATAAGTTTGATAGATTGATAGGTTTCTAAGGCACTAAAAGCCACAAAAATGCCTAGGATTGGAAAAATGATGATAGATTTAGATGTTAGAATTTGATAAGATTAATAACCTAGAAAACTAGTGCAAAGAATAAATATCTAAACTATGAATGCAAATGATACAAAATCAAAATAGCATCATAGAGTTAGTCTCCAAGAGAGTAATACAAATGCTGGAAGCAAAATAACATTAAGAGGATGCAAAAAAGAGAGATGTAAATACAAGCTAGGTAGCATGCTTATATAGGCTAGGAAGAGGGAGGAGGTGGCAACACCAACCAATGAGGAGCAACCATCTATCAGACTAAACATAGCAAAGTATCTTCCCAAGATAGCTAATGGATGCTCACATGTAGGAAGGTGACACCTCACAACCATTCACCTAATAAGACATGCTTTATTAACCTAAGAAAGATTATTAAAAGTGTAGGAAAAACCTACCAAAATAGGAAAAATAAAAAACTACACTAACACCCCCCCATAAGCGAAGCTTAGGTGGATGTAGAAATGGGTCCCGGCAAGTCAAGCCTAATGAGGTACCCATGTACATAAAATTCCCCCAAAAGAGAGAGAAAAGAGACTCCCCAAAGAAAATTAGGAGTCCAAGTGAGAGGAAGAGGCCCTAGCAAAGCTTGCAAATTTTGTCTGATAGATCCACTTACATCGAACAAGTTTTCTTCCCTTAGGAAAAGGGACAAGATCCCAAGTGTGGTTCCTCATCAAGGAACTATACTCTTCCTGCATAGCTATATCCCACTCAGAAATACCAGAAGCCTCATGAAAGGACTGTGGATTTGAGGTAGTAGCAATGAAGATATGCAAAGCATCCTGGAATTGTGAACGAGTCTTCTTGGTGTCTGATGATCCCCAACCCAATCACCTGTAAATTGCAAGGTCTGTCTAGCCTAAAGTGGACCAGAAGATGGAGAATCTAGAGGAGAATCATCAACCTATGAATGATGACTAAGAGAGGAAGGAGGTGAGTCCTCTGAATCACTCTCTGCATCAGAAGTGGAGGTAGAAGACTGCTCAAGTGAATCTAACCCATTAGAGGATCTATCATGTATTCCAAGTGACTCCAATGTCAAAGTAGAAGGAAACCCTATGACCATGCTCTATTGGTTAAGCTGATGCAAGTAGTGGAAGTTAAGATGGCCAAACCACTCATGCCATAATCTACTCACATCGTTAGAGTGAGTGAGTGAAATAGTCAAAGGAGGATCAAGAACAAAGTGAGAAAACATATAGAGTTGTGACTGATGATTTGCTCTCCCAACTACAATTGTAGAATCATTGTGCAACTCATGTATCTCCACTGAACTAGGAGTGAACTCAATCTGCTTGCCTAAACTTGTGCGAGTGATCTGGTATACCGATAGGAGATTAGTTGACAATGAGGGTACATAAGGAGCATCATGGAATGTGCCATCCCTACATCAACAGACCCTCTCTCACACACCTCAACGGGAGTGTTATCACCCATCAAAATAGAAGGCATAGTACATGGCTCCAAGGATGCAAGTTCTTCCTTAGATGAAGCCATGTGGTGTGAAGCACTCAAATCAAGAACCCAAGTGGATGGTGAGGAAGCAATTGCAAAAAGGGCCTTGCCCTTTCCTTTCCCCTTGTTGTTTTCTTTTTCCTTGTTAGACCCTTCATTAGAACTTTGTTTGATAGACTCAAGAACACTAATATTATTCTTCTCAAGAATGTATGTCAAGTGATCAAGTTGTTTCTGCAAACATTTATGTTCATCATGACCAGGTCTTTCACAATAGGCACATTTGACCTTTTCTTTCTTAGGCTTATCGCCCTTGGAAGATGGTGTATCAATAGTTGCTTTTGAAAAAATCGATATCTGATCCTTCTTCTCCTCGCTATTCTTTTGTTTCTTGTCCTTACTATTGATGTTACTACTTTGTCCTTGTTGTTCTTTTGCGCCTTGGTTGGCAGCCAAGGCATGTGACTTAGAGGACTTAAGAGTGCCCATCTAGATTAGCTTTTCCTATTCTCGAGTGAGATTGATAGCAAAATCATCTAAAGATGGCATGGTGAATTGAGTACCAAGTGCACCCTTAGTAGCATAGAAGGTAGAGACAAACACAAAATATTCTAAACTTAGCTTAGAGAGAATACTAAGAATCAGCTGTTCATCTTTCTTTTCAATTCCACATTGTTTTAACTGTAGCCTTACTGATTTCAATTTGGTGAAGAAATCTTGGATTGTGTTGAAATTGCCTGGACTCAAACTAATTAATTCATTTTCCAACATATGACCCCTCATTGAATCTTGTGTGCCAAATAGTGTTTCTAGCTTAGTGCATACTTCATTTGGTGTATCCAAAGACTCAATGTGAAATAACAAGGCAGGAGAAATAGACAAACACAATGTTCCATATGCCTCATCACATTTGTTAAACCACTTAGGCTTATCTTCATCTTTAGCAGGTTCAGTTTCAAGTCCCATATTTATCTTATTTAATCCATCTTTCCTTAAGTGAATTGTCATGCATGATTTCCACTCAAAGTAATTGTATGGAGTTAGGATGGGCATATTTGTTTGATCCATGATGAAGCAATGCAGAGAAGAAATGCTAAAAAGAAGAGAACCCAGCCATGACAATGCCCCCCCTTTTTACTCAATCAAAGAACCCCCCCAAATAAATATGATTTGGCACTTTATTTTAGTGTTTTTACAACTACCACTAGAAAGAAATACTTAGTGGTGTTGATTTCAATGCATTACAAACCCTCATGAAGAGCATATGTTGAAAGTAAAATTTAGGCACATTAATCAAGAAAATAAATAGCAACACTGTGATCTACTCAAAAAATTATGCACTTTCAAAAAAAGAATCACCTCGATACAAGGTCGTATGAGAAATTTATGATCTTTCAAAGTTTCCAAAATGAGAACTGTGCACAGGCACGACTGAGAATCTGTAATTTTTGAAGAATTAATGCATGAAAATCAAAAAACAACTCCACTAGTGGATAGAGCACAAAAAAATAGCCAAGTTCATAACAAGAATCATCAAAATCAGAGTCTGTATGAGCAAGAATGAGACATTTAAAAACTGCGTTCAAATCTGCAATTGCCAATGGAGAGGGGTATGGCTGTAGCTTTTCATGCTCAATTCTGCAAAATATACAACTTGCATACAAAATATAAAAGATACCCAGATAGTTTTTCGAGGCTACGAACAAAACCCAGAAAGCATTTTTCTTGTTGATGTATAGAAGATGTTGTTGTAGTGTAAATCAGACGCCTTTAATAGTAAAAAATGGCTCCAAAAATTAAAAAATGATCCCAAAAACTAGAATATGACATGCAAATGCTGGATAAACTTCTTAAGTCCATCAATGGCATGCTGGAACCTACAAAACTGATTGAAAACTCCAAATATGCAAGTTGGTTGTTAGATTTGAGATTGAAACCCCAGAGAAAAATTGTTTTTGTCAAAACTTTTCTGATTCTCAAGATCATCCAAAGATGTAAGAAAAGAGCATACTTCATTTTTCAAAAAACTACAATAAAGTTTATTAGCCCCCCCCGAATCTCTCAAATAAGGAAATTAAAATCTACTCTTGCACATAGAAAAGCTCTAATACCATGTTAGAGTCTGATAAGATTAATAACCCAGAAAACTAGTGCAAAGAATAAATATCTAAACTATGAATGAAAATCATACAAAATCAAAATAGCATCATAGAGTTAGTCTCCAAGAGAGTAATGCAAATGATGGAAGCAAAATAGCATTAAGAGGATGCAAAAACAAGAGATGCAAATACAAGTTAGGTAGCATGCTTATATAGGCTAGGAAGAGGGAGGAGGTGGCAACACCAACCAATGAGGAGCAACCATCTATCGGACTAAACATAGAAAAGTATCTTCCCAAGATAGCTAATGGATGCTCACATGTAGGAAGGTGACACCTCACAACCATTCACCTAATAAGACATGCTTTATTAACCTAAGTGAGATTATTATAAGTGTAGGAAAAACCTACCAAAATAGGAAAAATAAAAAACTACACTAACAATTTTCAACATGTTCTAAGTTGATTAAGACTGATTTTGGGTAGATGTGGGGTGATTTTGGGTTGATTTGATATGATTCTGAGTTGATTTGGTATGATTTTTGATGATGTTGAAATGGTTATGAAATGATCTGCAATTGATGTGAAAGAGGATATGAATGATGATAGACATTGTTGAGATATGATCAAGTTGGCAAAAAGATCAAAGTTAGTGGAATGAGAAAATGGATGAATTAGCATGAAAATGTGATCAAACCATAGATGCAAACCATTTTTGAGTGTCTACATTTTTCCTTTCTTTGAAATAATGTGATTTAGAGCATTGTGTTAAAGAACATTGATGAAAAAGTCATAAAAGCATGCCCCGGTAGGGATGATATATATGGGTTTACCCTCAAGAAATTGACTAATATATGCATATGATAGGTTAGTTTATTGATAATGAGAAGACAAAGCCATAATAACTGACAAATCACAAATCAAAGCTAAAATGTGAAAGTTATGAGGTCCAGAGTGTAGATCAGGAGTTGATCAAGGGCCTGAGAGTATTTTTAGAGGTTACCACTCAAGATAGTGTCAAAATAATGAAAATTATAGCTTAGTTTGTTAAAAAAAGATACAAATCCAACACAACTAATAGGTTGTAAATTGAAGTTGAAACACAAAAGTTATGGGCTCTAGAGTGCAACATAGGGGCTCTAAGAGTAGTCCTTAGCATCTAACTACCCCAAGTGTACCCAAAATGTACCCAAGTGCACCTATGGTGTACTTGGTGATACCAAGTGAGCTATGATAGTACCACGTGTGCCCTAGGTGCACTTGGAAAGCCCTACTGCACTTTGAAAGTGTAGACTATGCCCAAGAAGGCTCTAGGGACCAAAATTAGCCCGATTGGACATAAAATGTCATGAAAATTTGTGTGCATGCCCAAAATGATGGAAAGATGTAATAACATGAGTGAAATAAATGAAATATGGTTAGATGTGGTTAAAATTAGATCAAATTGATGCTAGAATTGGTGGAGAGCCACAAAAGGTTGACAAACAATGTCTGAAGATGTAAGAATGCAAGATGAAGATGATTTGGTGTATTAGAATACATGATCATGGTGGTGGATGAGATGAGGACCAATTAGAATGAGGTGAAAACTTTTTCTTTTATAAATTACACTATATGTCAAATGGAGCTTTATTTTGATATGGCAAATAGAATGGAACACATCTAGCATAAATGGCTAGAGCACAAATGCAAGCCTTTTGCATAAACAAGCATGATGTAGATAGAAAATGATCTTGTCCTTCTTGATAAATATATGCATGCCCCAAACTCTCAAAGGTACATTTTTTAGTAGACAAAAAAAGAAAAAGATGACCATGAACCATCTTGGCCACTCTCGTAGATCAGTTTATACCATCGAGTGGCATAGGAACATGATCAATGAAAAACAAAGAAAAAATAAATTACTCACTAAAAAATGTGAGCCAACAACTATTCTTGTCCATTATTACTTGCATTTTAGTGTTTTAGGTCTTTAGATAGTGTTCGACAGGTTGATCATGTGATAGTTTTGTTTGTGGATTCAATTAATAGGGTCATAGTGACATGTTGGATTAATTGTTGGTTCACATTTCTCAGATAGGTATGATTACCATTGAAGTGTAGTGCTTTGAGTTTTAGTTTGTAAAAGTACAAGTGTTTAGGAAAAAGGGGTGACTTTCCACAGTGACTATTTAAAAGGTTTATTACACATTTTTGATGGATTTTGTGATATTTTAGGGTTTTTTGAGGATATTTGATGTTTTTGTGTGATTACTTTTTTAGTACATTTTATAATTTTTAGGGTTTATTTCAAAACATTTTATGATTTGTAGGAATTTTTTAAGGACATTTTATGATTTTTAATGATTATTTTAGGATGTTTTATGATTTTTAGTGATTATTTTAGGATATTTTATGATTTTTAGGATTTTGTTCAAGTTATTATTTGAATTTTTATGATTTTTTTAGGATCATATTTAAATTTTTAGAAATTTTTCAAGATCATATTTGAATTTTTAAGATTTTTCTAGGATCATAAAAGTATACACAAGTGTTAGCTCCAATCCGATATGCGATAAGTCTGATGGATAAAAAATGCTTAGGGTTATGCCCCTAGTTCAAGCTTAGACTCATGCACTATGTAGGTAATATGCCCCCATACAAGATGCAAACTATGTACAAATGCAAAAGACAGAGTATGTACACACTGGTGATGCTTAGGTAAGATAACAATGGACAATAACCAATTCATGGGCCATGATAAGGGGCTAGGGATGTATTACAATATGAAGGATATGATCAGGGAGTGACAAATGGGGAAAAAATAGATGGAATCGTAATAGATGGAGGAACCATAACTAATTACACATGGTGCCTATTTGCTAGGTTTTCACCATGGTACTTTCCAAAAATACCTATTTTCTAGGTTTTCACTTGTGGATGAAATTTTTTGCTTGACTCAAATTTTCATGCCAAGATGCCTATTTGCCAAGTTTTCATCAAGGCATTCATTTTTTCATGACTTGTTATACTTTTTTGTTTCTTTTTTCATGGCTTCCTTTTTGATATTTTTTTAGGACTTTCTACCATTTTTTGATATTTTTTCAAGACTTTTAGCTACAATCATGAATGTTGCTGATGAATGCTGAGAAGAAATCTATTGTTAGTCTTGCTATCTAATAATCTCTAGATCCATAACTAACCACAACTATGTAGGATTTTTTCTAAGTCTATAGCTAAGATCAAACCATTGTGTATCGTATGCAAGATAATGTCTACCTATTGTAAATCAAGGCATCTGAGGATAAATGGATCAGAGGATTCTTTGTATGGGATGCCATTGATGATGAAATACACAAAGGTTTTTTGGATAAATATTTGATCTTGGGTGTTGGGAAAGTTAGGTAGCTAGATTTGGGGATAAGAAATTGGATATAAGGAAGGATTGGGAGGATTGAGACCAACATCTTCCCACATGACGGTTGATCAAGAGCTCTCAAAAAGAATTCATAGCATGTTGAACACTATAAAATTGATATTCATGGCATCATCTTTTTCATTTTCTATCCTTGTGATCTTCTTAGCTTTTGATTTTTCATGGTCTAATGGCACCTTTCAATTTTCACCAAGAGACCTATTCTTGTCATTTTTTCTTTGTTTTCAAGTTTGTATTTGGAAGATGGAATTGACTCCCCAAAATATACCAATGTGTTCTCTTTGGGAGAAATTTCTTCTTTATGATCACCAATTTTAATGCCTTCATAGATTTCAAAGTTTTTTGCAAGAGTATCATCATTGTCGAATCGATAAAAAATTGGTGGTCTATGCTGGTTCCAATCCAATAGTTTAGGGAAACTTGAGGGGATGTGATCATCAATTTTGAAGGGAATTTGGTTGAAGGTATATATGGATATCTAATTCAATAGTATTATTGGGGTCATGCTCATAAGCTAGAGGACTATTGGTTTCAAGTTGGGTATCCTCAAATTCCTTTTCCTCATTCAAAACATCCATAGTCTTACATGTATGTATTGTAGTGATTGGAGGACCTATTTGAAATGGTTTAAATCCAAGCCCTAAACTAGGAGGTCATCCTTTTGTGGTGATAGGTTCAATTATTCCTTATTTCTAAGATCCAAGACCACTACATCCATCATAGCCTTGTTTTTGCATGATAATAAACCTAGGTTCATACTTGCTAAGAGATATCAAAGTAGGTTCTTGCTCTTCTTTTTCTTTCTCAATATAGATAGATGTATTCTCATAGAAATTTCCTTTATGTATGCCACTTTTGCTAATGAGATTGATGGAAGTATAAGTTTTTGTACTGATCTCAAAATGTTGTTCTTGCAATAGTTGTGATTGACCATAATATTGGGGAGAAAGTGGTGACTCCCTAATGTGGAATACTTGATAAATAAAGTACTCTTCACATCCATTGTCTTTAATGTTCAGCTTTTACTTGGCCTTATTACGGATTATATCAGCATCCACATACTTAGAGGAATCTGTGGGTTTTGCTTCATTGTTTCCAAGGACTTGGTATGTAGTAGTATCTCTTAGATTAGCAAAAAATTGGAAGGGGTTTGGATCACCAAGGATGGTAATCTCCATAATGTTATAAGAAAACTTTAGACATTGATGATATTTAGAGGGCACTACTTTCATAGCATGAAGCCAAGGGCATCCTAGTATCATGTTGCAATTCATTTCTATATCTAGGACCTGGAATAATGTATTCTCAGTAGCTGGACCAACTCTAATGGGTAATATGATGACACCTTTGGAGAAGCATTCACCATCATCATAGGACTTTATTGTGATTATGTGAGAGGGATCTACATCTTCTTTAGAGTAACCCAAAGCCTTGATAACTTTCAGGGTATAGATATTCAACCTTGCTTCTCTGTCTATCAAGACATGTCTAACCTTAACATTATGGATAAAGAATTTGAGGTGAAGGGGATAATTGTGGTTGGGTCTATCTTTAGGAATATCTTGAGGGGAAAAATTGATATATTGTGATGAAGATAGGTTCCCAACCATGGCGTAGAACTGGGAAACATCAATGTTATTTGGGACTACTGGCTCTTTAAGGGCTTGATCCAAGATCTTCTAATGTTGGGGAGACACACAAGGATGGATATTTGCATAGGGGTCTTGTTGAGCTATTCAACAAGTCTATAACTAGATGAAGTAGGAGCATTAGGTCTACTAGGGGGTATAGGTCTAGTGGTCATAGGTCTAGAAATAGATCTAGGTAGGGTGTTCTTGGTATGGTGTGTAGTAACAACATAATGAGTGTCTTCACCATTTAAGGTGAATGTGGATATGCATGAACTATACTCATTGAAATTGCTGATGGTGTAGTCATATATAGTGTGTGTGTAATTAAAATTATCTTGTGAGTTTGGGTTTGAACTAGAGGCCTTCTCTTTTTCATTATTACCCAAAGGATCTTTAAAAATAGTATGATCAGAGTTGGATGGTAGCAGTGATGGATTGACTATGATCACACAATCATCAATAAGGTATTGTATTACTTGTTTTAGCTAGAAACATGATGAGGTCTTATATCCTTTGATTTGGTGGTAATCAATTTTTTTTTTGTGCCACCAAGAATCTTTAGTTAGTGGTTCATCTTTGATTGGCAATAACTATAGGAAGTTATTGCTAAGTAATTGTTGAAGTGTATTCTCAAGAGGTATCCCCAAGGGTGTGAATTTTCTATCTTTGGCTCTAGGATGTCTTTCAGGTCCATCCTATGGGGAAGTCTCAATTTTCTATTGTGGAGGTGGTGTTTTATTGGGAGTTTTTGAATTCATAGGATTCACACCTTTCAAAGTTAGTTGAGGTTGTGCTATGCTAATTGTTCATGCATCCAAAATGCCATCATTGGTCACACTCTTTTTTTTGGAGAATTTTTTTTTCCTTTTCATTAGATGAGTTGGTGTTTGTGTTTTCCTTATTCATCTTGATGATTCCCTTACGGATAAGAGCATCTTCAATACTAGCCCCTTTTTTATTAGCTTGGAAATGGTGCTTGGACTTTTGATCTTAATTTAATACCTTAAGTCAAAGACTAGGTTTTTAATGCATAGGTTAAGTTTTTTTTCTTTGGGAATATTTATTGAGCATTGAATAACTCAGATTCTCCAAAATAGTAATAATGTGATAAATGGTTATGCCATCTTTTCTTTAGTTGAGAAAAAATTGAAGAGTGTCATCTCATTTGTAATGTTTTTTTTTTATCAGTAAGAGGCCAAAGACAAGATTCATTATTATGTGTTTTGATTAATTATTACTATTATTTATTAGGAAAAAGTAGATTTGAACCCAAGACCTCTTTGATAAGAGGTTCACAATTTACCATTGTGTTATAGACTCTTGCCTACCTCATTTGTAATGTTGAAGGCAAAGTGGGAGATGAATTTTTCTACAAGCTCTGACCAAGATTTGATAGTATCATGAAGTTTGGAATACCATTTGAGTGTAGGCCCACCCAGAGAATGAGGGAAAATTCTCATGAGGTAGGTTATCTCATCACTAAGTTTGGTACAAGAGGCATAGAATTCTCTAATGTGATAAATGTGGTTGCCCTTTCCTTGGTACTTTTCAAATTTTGGAGCCTTCAAGTGTTTTGGAAATGGAGGCATATATAGAATTTTATCAAATGGATTAGGAAAGTTGTTTGAATTGTTGTAGCAACTCTTCATTAGGGTTTTACATGATATTTTTTTCTTCAAGCCTTTTGTGTCTATGAGTAGATCATCTACTATGGTGAGAACTATGTCTACTCAATTCTAACATGTCTATGTACTAGGTGGTGGACGTACATTAGCACCTTTAAGACAAAAGGGTCCCTATTGTGGTAGATTTTGAGGTACTTGTTGTGGTATTTGTTATGTTATCGACTACAATTATTGTATGATGCGTTGTTGTTGCATCACTTGTTGTGGTAGTTGTTGTGTCATTTGTTGTGGTTGTTGTTGAGATACCTCTATTTATTGCATGTGAGACCATTTATGTGACTATTGTTGTAGAGGTATCTATTGAAGTTTTTGTGGCACATGCTATTCTTGTAACAAATTTTGTTCATGTGCAATTTGTTGCTTGAGGAATCTTTGGTATTCAAACTATTGTTTTAGTTGATCTTGTTGTTGGAATTTCTATTGATAAATTAGATGTAAGTCAATTGGATTTACATTGGAGTGCATGTAAGGGATGTTGGATCCTTGCAGCACTTGAGGTTGTTGTTGTGGTTGATGTTTCTATTGATATGTTAAATGTGTGTTAAGTGGATTTAAACTTGGTTGTGCATTGGAAATGTTAAGTCCTTGTACCACTGTACGTTGTTGTTGTCTTTGAAGTTGGTTATGTCCTAAAGAATTGAACATCATATTTGGGTTGTTGTTTTGGTACCTTTGTGTGTTATATGTTTCTCCTTGGGACATCATATTGATTTGACAATGAGATGTGTTCCTTTTGGGAATGGCTGAAATGTCAATAATACTTTTCCTTTGTATGTCAATAGGGATTGTTGCAATTGATGTTTCACATGGTGTATTTCTAGGAGCCTCCATAACATTTGACATCATAACATTTGGCAGAGTTAGGAGAAAAGGTGCACTTTGTTGATTTTCCTCCAAAGGAGGTATGTTTGGCATCCCTAGAGTACATGTCCCTTTAGGCACATATTTTTGTTGCATTATGTGATTGAGATCAAGTCTTAACATCCTTTTGGGATATTTAGGAAGAGTCTTGTTTCCATTTATTGGTGGTGGTTCATTAAAAAAGGGATTAATGTTGATGTGTTCAAATGTACTTTGGAGGATTTTGACGGTTGATTCTTGATGGGACCTTATAGGTGCCATCATTATGTTTGAAAAATCCAAAGGTTGTTTTCCCTTATCTAAGTCCAAATTGATCATAGGCTGTAAGGTTTCGAGTGTTGAGTTGGTTTGATGTTTGGACTTAGGCCCTTCCAAGTTTGGGTTGAATTTGATAATTTCTTGGGCTGCCAAAGGTTTAAAGTTCTTTTGAAAGGTTTTGTCTTGACATGCCCTAGCCATTTCTTTTTCAGTGATTTCATAATCAATATCGAAGTCATCACTTAAGTGTATAGTACTGTGTTGTGTGTTTGATATATTAGGGTTGAAGGTACCTGTTTTGGGTTTGCTAAATTCAAAGGAGTGTATGTGTTCATACTTGGGTGTGGTTGGAAAACTTCCACCTCTGGATGGTATTGGTACAAATATGGGTTCAAAGTTAGGGCTCCATTAAACCATTTCATGTGTAGGATAAGTGTTTAAAGGAAACATCATAATAGGTGTGTTGCTTAGGGTTTTTTGTGTCATCTCTTGATTATTGTGGTCTTGTAGATACATGTTTAAGGGGTCCACAAGTAAAGGTTGTGATGCTTCAATTTGGTCTTCATCAAATGTTTGTTAGGTTTTCTTGCTTTTCTTTGGTCCTAGATGAGGTTTTGGTTGCATTTGTGCCTCAAAAAACAAGGGTTGGTATAGTTCTTTGGGTCCCTGAGCTAATTGTGTCCTTGTAAGTGTTGGCATGATACCTAAGGATGTAGATATAATGGAGGAAAACCTAAATGGACTCTCTGCCTCCCAAGTGTGCACCTAAACTACCAACTATGCTTAGACAATACCAAGTGTGCCCTTGGTGTACTTGGGGTGCTCAAGGTGAGTAGTTGGTAAGAAGAATGTATATAATTGGTAAAAAGAGGTGTTAAGGTGACTAAAATGTTGAATGTAACTAATTTGAGTGATCTTGAGTGTTTTCTAGAGTTTAAGGATTCAATGCAAGCCATGGAAATTTATATTAGGGTTCTTGATTCTAAAATCAAATCCCTAACTACCAAGTGCACTCTAAAACTACCAACTATGCACCTGAAGTGTATAGATGGTAAAACAAGTGTGCAATTGGTAAAATATGGAAAAACTTGGAAATTGGGAAGTGGGTATGCAAGATATGTGTCTTTTTTTGGATTTTTAGGTATTTAGGGATGTTATGAAACCTAAGGAGGTGTCAAATGAACTAGGGTTTTGATATGCAAGATGAAAATATCTTAGGAAAGGTATGCAAATGCAAATGTAAATGGAATTTTAAAGTTTGGCTAAAGAAGATGAATGACTCTATGGTATGTATAATGATGATTAGGGTTAGGATTTTGGACTTGTAAATGATGTTGGAAGTTGATGTATGCAAGGTGGATTATGCAAGGGATGGTGTGCTAATGTTGATAATGACATTTGGGCTATGCAAAATTAGGATAAGTGATCAAGGAGAGAAGTTGGTTGATAGACAAGTTGATAGGGTTTGATAGTGGAAATGATGTTAGGGTTTTGAAAAATGCAAGATGAGGGAGATATACCAATAGGGTAAGTAAAAATGACATTTAAGGAAACTAGGAATATGAAAATACTATGCTAAGGGTATATGCAAGGTTTTGAACTTAGGTGAAATCTTTGAAAAGTATTAACCTAAGAGTTTAACCTTGTGATAATAGACTTTGGATCTTGACAAAAAAGAGATAAAAATGAAAAGAAAAAAATGAAAAAGTCAAATAGATCTTTAAATAGAGAGAGTTTGACCAAAGAAAATGACAAAATGACCATGTTCAAGATTCATTATCCATTGACACAATGAAATACTCTAGGGTTCATACTTTTGTTCAAATTTTGGACTAAATTCAAAGGTTTTGGGTTCAAAATGATGTTTAATGGGCTTAGAAAGTTTTTTATGCTAATCAAATATGCAACATGAAAGGTTACTAAGATGAAAAATGAGGTTTTGGGTGCAAGATGCTATTTTGGGTCATATGTGGAATAAGGACCTACAAACGCTTCTAGATGCAATTTTAGGGTCCCAAAATGTAGTTTGGAAGCCCAAAATGGTCATGCAAGTACCCAAGTGTGCTATGATGGAACCAAGTGCACTCCAATAGAAAAAACTAAACCTATGGTGTACTTGGGGCTAGTTTGGGCATAGTTGGTAGTTTCATGGCACAATTGGGAGGCTAGGTTGAATGTTGGCTAATTCTGAGCTGGGTGATTTCTAATTTGCTATACCAGACAACTAGGATGTTGGGGTTGATGTTATGATTAGATAGGATATGTAGAATGAAGGTTATGACCTAAGGAATGAAGTCCTAAGTGAAGAAAATGATGGCTAGGGCATGCAAAATGCAAATTAGGGCATGCTGAAATAGGGGGCCTATCCAAGTACTTAAGGACACTTTTGAAGTCTCAAAATGTTGTCTAGAAGTCCAAACTAGGTTGTCAGACTACAAAGTGTTCTTAGACAATACCAACTACACCTATGGTGTAGTTAGGGCCAGTTAGGGTGTAGTTGGTAGTTTTAGAGTGAAATTGGTAAACTAGGTGGAAACTAAGAAGATTTTGGGTGCTGAGGTTGCCATATTGATGTGATAGTGAGCTAAATAGCAAAGGATAGTGATAAGGCTAGAATGGAGGTATAAAATGATGGTTAAGACACCTAAAATGATGGTTAAAGAGTGCAAAATGAAGGTTGGGTAATGCAAAAATGCAAATAGGAGATGCGAGATGTAGATTTTGGGGTTGAAACAAAAAGACTAAAGAATGAAAAGTGAATCCTAAGGAATGCACTATGAATTATGAGAGATACTTAATGAGGACTAAATGAAGCCTAGATGATGCAAGTATGAGGCTAAAACTATGGTGAATGTAA
Organism: Cupressus sempervirens; assembly: GCA_028749045.1. NCBI lineage: Eukaryota > Viridiplantae > Streptophyta > Pinopsida > Cupressales > Cupressaceae > Cupressus > Cupressus sempervirens. Next base: position 966,702,045 of record CM053787.1, read on the forward strand.
GTGGATGCTATGTTAAGATGAAATCTAGGTTATGCCAAGCATGTCTAAGGTCACAAGTTGTCATGTTTTCCAAGTATTGAATGTTTTGGACCAAAGTTTGCAAAGTTTTGACAAAGATTGTAATGTTTTGGAGCTTTGAAAATGTTTGAAGAGTATCCAAGGTGTAAATTTTCAAGCTATTTATTATTATTATCTTGATTAATATTTTACACACACATAAGAAACAATAAGACAAGAATAACTATTGTTAAAGTGAAAATACACATCTCAACCTAGGCTTTAAGACTATATCCATTGAATTCTTTCTTGAACTAAAGTTTAGTTGCACTTATCTAGAGTATAAAACTTAGAATCTTGGCACCATAGGCTCCCCCTTACATTGCACTCACTTCTTAGGGCTACCAAGATTTGCTTCCCAGGGGGCATGACTTCCTAGGGACTGTTGTCTCTACTAAGTACCATGAGAATGTGGGATGCCTTCACAGGCATGGGTGACCCCCTAAGCTAGTGGATAGAAAGGTTTTTAACCACTAAAAAATATTTTTTTTATATGGGCATTCTATTTGGCAAGTGAATGATAAACTTCCTCAGAAGGTCTCCCAGCCCTAAGAACTAAGGTTTGACACACCACAAGGGTATTGGATGAGAGCAATACCTCTGAGATAATATTAATTGTATCAAGTTTTATATAGTGGTTGGAATGTTGACCTAGCTTTGTCCAATTACTATGTTCAATTCATCCCCTAGCATATGCAATATCAGGTATCTTGGTCCAAGGTAAGCTTCTCTATATAAGTCACATGGATTTCTCTTACGCCCAAGATCCATGAATGGCAAGGGGAGAGGATATATCCAAGTAACTCGTAGGTTTTTAAAAACTATAGAAATCCCCAAAAAATAGAAAAATGTTTATTTTAATGCACCAAATGAAGTGTTATTTAATCTAGGAAATCCACACACATAGTTTAGACAAGCACATAGGGTCTTTGAAAATGTCCTACAAACAAACATTAGTAGTTTGTAATGATTATGTATTTATCCAATGGTAACCACATACTAAAAAAAGACCATAAATAATATAGAAATATCTAATCTAGGTCTTAGAAAGAAATACAAACCCTAGATGTAGATTCTGAGTGAAGTATGTGCTTTTTGTGAACCAACTATGCTCTAACAAAGCAGACTGCGCCCCAGAAGGCCAAAATAACCCAAGATCCCCCCAAGTGCACTTAGACAGTGATAAATATTCCCATGGTTCACTTGGGGCCCAAAAGGGCATAGTTGGTAGTTTCTGGGCACAGTTGGTAGACAATTTGCAAATTGTGGGGAAATGGGCCCCAAAGAATACCTAGAAACTAAAATTTTGAAATCTACCCTACCAATTGTGCTTAGATAGTGAAAACTATGACCTTGGTGTTTTTGGGGCCTATAAGGGTCTATTTTGTTGTTTCTAAGTGTATTTGGTGAATTGGGAACAATAGATGGGGGTTATGGTGGCTCCTAGGCCCCAAAAATTGCCTCCTAGGGGTCCAAAGTCTGCCCTAACAGAGCAAAGTGAACCCTAGGATAGAAAGCTAATAGAATGAATAAAATGAGAGTATATAACCATGTTACTAGACTCCCTAATTAATCTATATGTGATAAGGAAGTGAAGATAGTTGTTATACTCTTCCTAGTGAGCTCCTTCCTTACACCTACAAGCATAAACACAAGAAACCCAAGTTGGTTAAGCATGTTCATGTTGGGTTCACCAATTGTATAAATAGAAAATGGGATAATATCTAACATACTATGAGGAAATCACAAACTCAATAAACATACATTGACTCCCTCTAGTATACCATGAAAGAAAAATAAATAGAAGGAAGCAACAAAAAATTAGAAAGGCCTCTTTCATTTGTAGCTTCCATGTCCTTCTTTCTTTTCCATATGATGTAACTCCAATTTCCTATAATGCACAAAATTAGGAAGTAAAAGCCTATTATAATGATATGAGATTACTAGAAAAAGTGAATTAAGCTTGAGAGAGCAAAAGACAAGGACCTAGGGACTTGAAGGACTTAGGACTTGAAATGAGAGGAAGAATGCTTAGTTTATAATCAACACACAAGATGAGAGAATTGGACTTTTCACCTTGGATACGTGACTTGGCAAGAGATTCCTTTAAGAATCCATGACACATAGGGCACAAGATGCAAAATGTGGGATTGTATGATGCTTGGAATTCAAACATGGCTATAAATGGAAGAGGATCTATGACGTATCATGAGACACCTCAAACCCACTTAAAGCCAAGAATCTATGACAATGGAAGCCAAATATAGACATGCTTATTATGATATATATTAGCCAAGTGTAAGTGGAGAATCCATGATGTATCATGCCCATGTGTCACTGTGATGTCTATATTATGTAGAAATTTTAAATTAAAAATCCATTATTCCACACAAATAGAAATTAGTTAAAATGGAATTAATGGTTGAAAATATGACTTCTAAAATTGTGAATTTCCATGGTTTGTAAATGATGAATCAATTAATTAATAAAATTATTTAATTGAGAATGATAATTAGGAAGAATAATTAGTAAAATAACATAAGATTAAACTATGAGTTATTTAATCATATAGATAAAATTAGTAAATGATTGGCCAATTTGATTAAATAAGTGTGACAATATCCTTTGATGAAATGTAAAGATTATTGAGATTGACTAGGATGATGGTAGGTAGACCAAAGCCATCATTAAATTAATTGATTGATTAGAATTAATAGCATGCCAAGGACACATGACATGGATTAAGGACACATAACATTTAACTAATATTGTAAATGCTATAGGATCAAGATCGATTGAAATGGTTGATCATAATAACATTGATGAATGTTGTCAATGTCATTAAAATAGTTTGATGATGTCACAATCTAACACTAAGAGACTTGACAATGTCAATGATCAAATGACAAGAATGATAGTTTGACCTAGCATTGACAGCCATGATAGTACTAAGGTTAGATTGATAGGTTTGATAGATTGATAGCTTTAATAGATTGACAGGTTTCTGAGGCACTGAAAGCCACAACAATGCCTAGGATTAGACAAATGATAATAAATTTGGGATTTTTGATACATTTCAAGTTGATTAAGATTGATTCCAAGTAGATTTGGGCTGAATTTGGGTTGATTTGATATGATTCTAAGTTGATTCGATATGATTTTTGATGATGTTCAAATAGTCCTAAAAAGATCTGCAATTGATGTGAAAGAGGATATGAATGATGACAAACACAGTTGAGATATGATCAAGTTGACCAAAAGATTAGAGTTAGTGGAATGAGAAAATGGGATGAATTAGTGTGAAAATGTGATGAAACAACCATAGATGTGAACCATTTTTCAGCATCTACAGTAGATGGCTTATCAAGCTAAGCTTAAGAATCCTATTAAAAAGAGAGTGGAGAGTACAATGAAAAATATTATGTAAGAAACAAAGATGACCCCTCAAGAGTTTATAGAAGTAAAAAATACTATATTAGGGATGAAAAGTATTACACAAGAAAACATTATGTTTGTGTTAGAATAGCTTAGAATAACTAAAGGGAGAGGGGGGGGGGGGTGAGTTAGTTATCCTAAGGTCTAGATGTACCAATTTTACTTTCAACCACTTCAAATACTTTAGATCTAAACATTTAGTTGCTCAGTCTCTATCGAAAATAATTAATAACATAAACTTTTTGTCCACTATCCTAATAGTAAAAAACTTGTAGAATGTAAACCATCAATAGTAAAACATCTCAAATAACATCCACACAAGTATGACACTAGGATTTAATGTGGAAACCAAAATTGAGAAAAAAAACACTAGTAACATGTCACTAATTTTTTACTCTTCTAAAGTGAGCTCTTCTAGGAACCAAGCCTATTAAAGGTTACAAAACATAATGTTAAATGTGACCTTGTTAAAGAGTTTAATCATCTTGTTAGGAGTGGCCTTGCCAGAGGGCTTTAAAACATTTCATTAGAATTCTACCTTGACTAAAGGATTTACATATGATGGTTAAAGAAACCTTGATTAAAAGATTTCAAATTGATACAATGGTTAGAAATTAGGAGTAGGTTGATATGATAAATAAAAATCACTTAAAAACTATAGATCACAAATTTTGTCCAACAATTGACTCATTATCGGCCTCAATTGACATCTCCATCACCAATTGACTTGGAAATCCTTCAATAAATAAGTCTTCACCTCAACACTTCCACTGTTTAGCATTTTCTCAAGCTTTCCAATCAATAGAATCAATAATTGCTCCAATCTTTCTAGGTTAGTTCTTGTACCTCCTTAAATAGGCAGTTTGATATTTTTCCACTTAAACATCACCATATATCTTAGGGTTTGGTCATATTTATTGAATATTTTTATTGTTTCTCCTCTTTTCTCTTCTAGAAACTTCTCCAAAATTCTCCATGAATTTATGCATCAAAACACTCAAACATGGTTTCCCTTGAACTAAATTCTCTAGGTCACCCTGTGAGGCCTCACCATGACCCATCATATCATAGTTGATACATTATTATTTTGATACTCACGACTCAATATGTCGAGACACTATTGGATACATTGAACATTATTATGCTATTATATGTTGTGTGATGTTTTAATTTTAGATATTTGATTACATTATTTAATGTTTTACGAACATGTATACTGATGAAGTAGCGTAGAAAGTGAATGTAGAATTAACACTTCACTTATGCAATTTTAATAATTAAGAATATGAGTAGAATGAGATAAACAACTGGTTATTTGAAAGATGGTTGTATTAATTTATGTGATTTCCTTGATACTATATATATATATATTTTGACCTACTGATGTGTGCAATAACTGTGTAGGATATTTTAGCTAGAAAATATAATGGAGAAATGAAATTGAACCCTATGTATCAATTGTAGAAACCAAGGTTGAGTCTAAAAAAAGGCATAAACCTCATTGTTCATATTTTATTTGTATCATGGATTGGATGAAAGTATCATTTTGTAATCTTTAAATGTTAATGTTTCATAACAGTGTTTTTATAGTGTTTCTTGACACTTGTGAATTGTATATGCATTCCTGCATGATAGTTAGGGTTAATTGAGTAACCAAAGATCTAAGTCAGACTAGGTTGGGTTAAATTTTTGCTAATCAGTTAGTACTCAAGGTTAATTACCCTAATAAGGATTAGTGAGTAATCTACATTTTTGAAGGTTGTTAGAAAGTCCTAAAATTTTCTAGTTGTTGATAGGTCCTTAATTAATGCTAAAGGCCTAAAATCTTGAAATCTAAGTACCCAAGGGGTATGGGTATGGGTTGGGGGCATTTTCCACCCCCTAGCCCCTTTTGTAGACTTTTATGGTCACTCAAAAACCCCATTTTTACTTTATTGCAAAAATTGAATGATTTCATCATGGTTTGGATAAATTTAACTCCACCTTGAGGTTAGCCTATTCTAACTCGAAAAATTTTAGGCAAGTGGGGGAGTTATTGCTTCTTAGAGTGGTTGAGTTTAGGATCTTATTTAGAGGAAATTTTGAGAAGGTTTTGGGTGTTTACCTAACCTCTAGTTTTAGAGTGGAATTCAGGATTGAAGGAGAAGGAGAAAGAAGGGAATGCTCATCTCAAATTTGTTCATTTTCCATAACCCTATTTGGAAGGTAGGAATACTTCACTTCATTTTGTTCATGTTGTGTATCATGTTTCAGTTTTATAGTATATGTATGTTCATGTGTGTGTTGAGTATATTTGGGAGAGATTGGAATAGGTTCTCTTAAATGTCTTCCCTTGTCTTTCACTTTGAATTTCAAAGGGATTATATGGGTTGTATTGGCATTACTAACCCTTGGATAGGAAAGAAGTGGCCATGTATGGGTGAAGGTATTTAGTTGGATTCTAATAGAGTAGAGTCTCTTCTTAGGATGAGAAGAGAGAGAGAGGGTAAGGTGTTATGGGCCCCTACCCATATGCACAAACCATGTTTTGAGTTTTGGTATGTGAGAATGGAAGTTCTTGAGTTTTACCCATGAAAGGGCACCTATTATGGTGTTGTGTTTGACATATCCTATTAAAAAAATTCACCTTCTCCCTAGTCTGGTTCAATGTCAAACCTGTTGTGCAAACCTAGAATGGGAGTGAATGTCTAAATTTTTTCTTCATGTTATGATTGGTGGTCTCTTAGTCAGTTGTTGTTCTCTCCATGATCACCATGATGTATTGTAGAATTTGAAATGGATCCTTTGTTAAGGGCCAAGAAGGAAATTTATATTGTTTTGAAATTTAGTTATGTTGGGAGATTTCTCCTTGGGATTGAAATCCTGTGTAAAAATGTTATTATTAACTTATTATGGAAATAGCAAGGATATTAGGTTTTCTTCCCGATTCTTTCCTAACAGAGCCTTTGAATTAGGCAGTTCAATAAATAAAAAAATGAGTAGAATTCCTTCATATGAGTTTTTCCTTGTAATTCAGTTATATGTATATGTGTATCGAAAATGAGATAAAATGATGTTTCTTTCTTCCTATGGTAATCTCATGTTTTCAAAATTTTACTCATTTGATTAAGGTTAATTAGATAAAAATGATGATATATAATCTTGCATTTTAAAAAAAAAATATGTTAAAGAAGATTCATTGTTCAATTTGTATCTCATTTAGTTATTATCTTGTGTAGTAGGAATTTAAAATATTCAACTCAAATATTCATGTATTACATTTAATCCTAAAATAAACTTAGAGAAAAAAAATATAGACCAAATATATATATATATATATATATATATATATATATATATATATATATATATATATATATATATATATATATATATATATATATATATATATATATATATATATATATATATATATATATATATATATATATATATATTCCAACACTAAGAATTTTTTTTTGCCTCCAAGGAGTAAAAAGCCCTTTGGATTTTGTATGGGCAAAAAGAATTAAATCCCTTATGGTAACAGGGAATATTCCCTAATTGATACTCGTTTTAAATTTAATATCAAAAATTAAAATTAACTAAAGAAGGAAAAGATATTTTCTAAATATCCTAAATTTCTAACTACTAAACTTTATGCATTTAACCCTTCTAAACCTAGGCACAGATGTCCCCACCCCCTCCCTCAATGTCCCCTCTAATCTCTGAAGCATTTAAATTATACCTCATTTGTTGACGTGACCTCGTGCATTTCTCCATGCCGAGTTGATACCTATTTTAATTGGTGAAGGGTTGAGTTTTAAATAGGGAGGGGGGTGACACATTGATGACAGTGTGTTAAAAGCACTAAGTCAATGGAAGCAGGGGGTGGTGTGAGGTACTGCACCCACATGGGCAGTTTGGAGTCAGTGCAGGCACTTTGAAAGCAAATGGAGATAAAGGGGGTGTGACATGGGATGGTGGGGAGCAGGATGGGTAGAGGGTTAGGGTATGTGGGGTGGGTAGTTTAGTTTAGTTTTAAGTTAGAATTTATTTTAAAATTAGTATGTTTTTTAAAAAAAGTTTTTAAAGTATGATGGTTGGTTTTTTTATTTTTTTATTAGTTAGTTTTTATTATGTGTTTTTTAATAAGTAGTAAAGTTAATTAATATGTTTTTAAAATCTATGTTATTTAGTAATGTTGTTAATTATATTTATTTTAATGTTAGTAATAATAATAGTTATTAGCATATTTTAATAATAGATTTTAGTTGTTTAATATTTTTAAATATGAGTAAAGTTTAATATTAAAATCTTATTTTCATTGTTAGTAAAATGTAGTTAGTATAGTTTTAGTTAGTTTTAGTTAATTTTAGATTTTAAATTATTATGTTTTTGTATATTAGTTATTATAGTTGATATTAGTTAGAATAATGAAATGTTAGATTATGTTGAGATAAGTTAATTTCATTATTAGTCTAATGTTTTCTTGTTAAAATGAATATTAGAGAATTTATTTAATTTTAATTAATTAGATAGATTAGTTATGAAAAGAGTTTAAATTAGACTTTAAATATTAAGTAAATAATTAGATGATAGAATGTTTAATGTTAATGGTTTTAATTGGTCTTTTAGTACTAGTAGTGTTAATAGATTCTGATGTTTTGTACTAGTACGAATGTCAAAATCAATTTGATAATGAAATTTCAATTTAACAACCTTGTCCTACACATTGATTCTTAAAACTAAATGGAAATATCAAGGTGGTAATTTAGGAACCTGTTTCTGTCTATATTGTACCGACCACTTTAACTTATGAAAAAAAACATATCAAATTAGTAGAATTAACTTTAAAATTTATTTTTTACGTGTGTTTTTGCCCTTCTATTTTGGGCATGACATTTTAGTATCAGAGCTCATGTTTCAACACTAGGAACCTAAAACCATTATGCTTCTAAAACTTAACCTAAACTTTAAATTGTGTAGGATGCCTACTGTCACATGAAGCAATCAATGAGGTAGAGATCGTAAGGCGAGAGGTGGTAGAGTAGACTAGGAGGATGGACCACAACCTCCATCACCACCACCACCTCCACTACCACCTCCACGACCACCTCCACCACCACCACCATAGAAACCAAACCAAGAAATTTTGAGTGCCCTTCAAACATTGATTGGTGTAGTCCAGCAAAGGTTACCACTTGTAGTATAGCCAGGGCAACAGATTCTAGAAGTGGAAGCAGAGGGACCTAGTGGTAGAGAGAGGAGTAGGATTCCCCCACTGAGGTAGGTAGAGGGATAGGGAAAACATGAGGGTGAGTCGATACATTAGAGAGGACCACCACTTGATAGACTTCCTAGACATGTAGGAGATGATATTAGGGAGTTGATATAACTCCAACCACCATTCTATACCAATTCCATTGAGGGAATAGTAGCAGAGGCCTAGTTATAGAGTCTTCAGCAGTGGTTTGGATTACATCATTATGGGAGTAATTTGAAGGTGCATCTAGCAATCCATTAGCTAAGGGGAGATGCCTCCACTTGGTGGCATCAGGAGGAGACTATAGGAGGAGTGAGGATGGATACCCTCACATGGGAGTCATTCTTAGAGAGATTCTAAGAGAGTACCTATCTAAGCACTTCAGATAGAAGTAGATTGAGGAATTTCATTCTCTAGATCAGAGGGGTCTCATAGTAGCTTAGTATGAGAGTAGGTTTCTCAAGCTCCTTCTATATGTTGAATACACAAAGGATGAGAAATTATGAGTACATTACTTCATCATGGGACTAAATTTCTCACTCCAGGGTCCAATCTATTTGGCTTTCCCTACTACCTTCATGCAGGTAGTTGAGATAGCATTAGTTGCTAAGGATACTCGAGGTAGATAGAAGTCACAGGATCAGTCTCAGAACCGATCTACTCAGCAGAAACCCCCTTGGAAAGGGAATTAGAACTATATAATAGGGTCCTCTAAGGGCCAATAGTCTTAGCAACAGAAACTATAGTAGTAGCAACAGAAGCCCTCATAGGGTTATCAAGGCTCCAAGCCCAAGTAGTGGCATTCATAGGGTCCTAAATAGGATTAGAAGGTACAAGCCCCATAGTCATAGTTAGTGAAGACTTACAGTCTTATAGGGGTGGATATAGTAGATCTAGCAAGTCAAGAGGCCCATAACAGTCTGTATTATAGGGTGTATGATCTTATATCTAAGGACCATGCTACACTTGTGGTTGCATGGGTCATATAGCTAGAGAGTGTCCACAAGGATAGACATCTGGTGGTCAGAGAGGGGCTTTTTTAGAGCTAATAGTTGGTGATATGGGTAGATTCCATAGAGTTTTTGTAGCGATTGACAATCAGTAGGCTAAGTGTTAGGCCATAGTTATTGAGGCCACACGTATAATATAGTGTAGTATGGTTGTTGTTTTATTTGATTCTAGAGCTACCAACTCTTTTATATCTCCATATGTAGTGGAGCTTTTTAGGCTAGTGGTAGTTAAGAAGGATGTCAGTTGGGTAGTAGAGTTAGCCTCAGGAGCCAGAGTGTTAGTTAGTTCCATGTTTATAATTACCAGATGTAGATTGGAGACATGACCATGATGTTTGATCTACTCATTACGCATCTAGGTTCTTATGATATTGTTCTTGGCATGAATTGGCTTTATGCCCAGAGTGCATGGATGGATTGTTGACAGAAGAGGGTAGAATGTGTGGATGAGTTTGGAGTCTCTAGGGTGATCTGTGGGGTAAAGAGACTAGTATCCCTTCATATGATTTCTACTATGTAGGTTAGATGGTGCATGTGAAAGGGATGTCAGTTGTTTGCTATCACCATTAGTGATAGAGAGGAAGATTCAGAGGGAGAGCCATCCCACAATAATTTTCCACTCCTATAGGAGTTTGTAGAAGTGTTTCCTTTAGAGCTCCCTAGTGTGCCTCCACCTAGAGCAATGGATTTTCAAATTGATCTTGTGCCAGGATTTGAGCAAGTATCGAGAGCACTATACAGGATAACTACTCATGAGCTTAGTAAACTAAAGGCTCAATTGGAGGAACACTTAGAGAAGGGATATATTTGACCTAGTGTGTCACCTTGGGGTGCACTAATGATCTTTGTAAAGAAGAAAGATAGATCAATAAGGTTGTGTATTGATTATCAGTAGTTGAACAAAGTAACCATCAAGAACTGATATCCTCTTCCCAAAATTGATGACCTCTTTGATTAGTTACATGGTGCCTAAGTATTTTCAAAGATTGATCTAAAGTTAGGTTATCATCAGTTGAGGATTGTGGATAGTGATATCCCCAAGACTACATTCTGTATGAGGTATGGTCACTATGAGTTCACTGTGGTACCATTTGGCCTCATGAATGCTCTAGCTATATTCATGAGCCTAATGAATGGAGTATTCCATACCTTTTTGGATAATTTTGTGGTCATTTCCCTTGATGACATTATGGTATATTCTCATGATGAGAAGGAACATGAAGAGCACTTGAGATAAGTATTGCAAAAGTTGAGAGAGAATTAGCTGTAAAGCAGCTTGTTAAAGTGTGCATTCTATAGACCTAAGATACATTATTTGGGTCATGTCATATCAGGTGATGGAGTCTCATTAGACCCATCAAAGATTAGGGCCATCATGGATTGGCTAGCATCCACTAGTGTCATTGAAGTGAGGAGCTTTATGGGACTAGCAAGATATTACCGACACTTCATTGCAAGATTCTCTAGATTGGCACACCCAACCACATCTCTTCAAAAGAAAGGGAAGAAGTATGAGTGTACAGAGAAGTGTGATAGAGCTTTTCAAGAGCTCAAGAGATCCCTTATGAGTGCACTGATCCTAGTAGTGCCAGATCCTTCTGTAGATTTTGTGGAGTGCACTGATACATCTTTAGATGGTCTAGGGGCAGTCCTTATGTAGGATGGATGACTTATTTCCTTCAAGTCTAGGAAGTTGAAGACTCATGAACTCAATTAACCTACTCATGACCTAGAAATTGTAGTAGTGCTTCATGCTTTAGTGAGGTGGTGACACTTCCTTCTAGGTCATAGATTCAAACTTCATTCCAACCACTAGAGCTTGTAGTACATATTTACTCAGTCAAACTTTAATGCTAGGAAAATAAGGTGGATGGAGTTCCATTGTAAGTATGATTTGATATTCATTACATCAAGGGAAAGGATAATGTGGTTGTAGATGCCTTAAGTGGAAGGCACCATGAGCTTTCATCTATGACTACTTGTACCAATTTGAGAGAGTAGATCCTACAACACTTGCCAACATATGAGCTTTATGTAGAACTTAGTCAAATAGTGCATTATTAGAGACCCTTTGAAGGGAAGTATTCAGAGTATTCTTTAGAGTCCTATGGAATTTTATGTTATAGAGGATGTATGTATGTACCTTCCATTGGGGGTTTGTGCAAGCTCATTGTACTTGAGGCTCATAAAGCACCTTATGCAGTGCACCCCAATGTTAAGAAGTTACATGCAGATCTAAGATAGTTGCATCACTAGCTAGACATGAGAGTGTAGATTGCTAACATAGTTGCGAGATGCCTTGAGTGTCAGAGGGTGAAGGTAGAGCACCATCATCTCTGTGGGATTCTTCAACCTAATGAGATTGTAGAGTGGAAGTGGGATGCTATATCTATGGATTTTATTATCAGTCTCCCAATGTTGTCTTGCCATCATGATGCCATTTTGGTGACTGTTGACATGTTGACCAAGGTTTTGCATTTCTCATCCATGTGCACTACATACACAGAATGAGATATAGCTCAAGTGTCTTTGCAAGACATTATCAGGCTTCATGGCATTCCCTATAAGATCATCTTTGATAGAAACTCATTATTCACTTCATATTTTTGGAGAGAGTTGTAGGCCGCATTGGGCACTAGGCTTAATTTTAGTACAGTTTACCACCCTTAGACTGACAATAAAATTGAGTGAGTGAATCAACTTTTGGAGGACATGTTGCATATGTACGTGGTGGACCATTAGGTCAAATTGGAGGAATACTTACATCTTGTCAAGTTTTCCTATAAAAATGGGCATCATTCCTCCATAGGTATGTCACCTTATGAAGCTTTGTATGGAAGATTGTGTAGAACACCCTTGAGTTGGGATAGGATCAAGGATTGAGTCTCTATTGGTCCTTAGTTAGTAAAGGAGATGGAGCAACAAGTAACCCTAATTAGACAACACCTAAGAGAGGAACATGATAGGAAGAAGAAGTATGCTAATGCGAAGAGCATAGATTGAGAGTATCAGGTTGGTGATAGAGTTTTCTTAAGGGTGTGACTGCACAAGAGTTTGATTTGATTCAAAAAGGGCTCTAAGTTGGCACCCTAGTTCATTGGACCATTCAAGATCCTAGAGAGGATAGAACCAGTTACATACCATTTAGCTTTGCCACCTAGCATGTCACACATCCACGATGTGTTTCACATTTTAGTACTTAGAGGATACATTTATGATGAGTCTCATATTATAGATTCAAATACTTTTTAGGTGGAGTCAGATGGCCAGTTAGTGCTAGAACCTATCTATATTATTTCCTAACACACCCTAGCTCTTTGAGGTTGAGAGCTAGACTAGGTTAGGGTCCAGTGGGATTGTTACAATGAGGTCACATTTTCATGGGAGGATGCAGCATGGATGCAATCTTAGTACCCTTATCTTTTTGATGAACTCCAAGAGGAAGTTCATGCCTAGTGGGGGAGGATGTGAGGCCTTTCCCTGAGCCATCATAGCATAGTTGATACATTATTATTTTGATACTCACGACTTGATATATTGAGACACTATTAGATACACTGAACATTATTATGCTATTATATGTTGTGTGATGTTTTACTTTCAAATATTTGATTAAGTTATTTAATGTTTTATGAACATGTATACTGATGAAGTATGATTAAGAATATGAGTAGAATGAGATAAACAATTGCTAATTTGAAAGATGGTTGTATTAATTTATCTGATTTCCCTGATATGATATATATATATATATATATATATATATATATATATATATATATATGGATGTGATTTTCTTGAGCTACTGATGTGTGCAATGAGTGTGCAAGATATTTTAGCCAAAAAATCTAATGAAGAAATGAAACTGAACCTTATGTGTTAATTGTAGAAACTAGAGTTGAGTCTAACAAAAGGTGCAAACCTTTTTGTTCGTATTTTATTTGTATCGTGGATTGGATGAATGTATCATTTTGTAATCTTTAAATGTTAATGTTTCGTAATAGTGCTTTTATAGTGTCGCTTCACACTTGTGAATTGTATATGTATTCCAGCATGATAGTTAGGGTTAATTGAGTAACCTAAAGATCTAAGTCAGACTTGGTTAGTGACCGTTTTGCTAATCAATTAGTAATTGAGATTAATTACCCTAATTAGGATTAGTGAGTAATCTACATTTTTGAAGGTTGTTAGAATGTCCTAAAATTTTCTAGCTTTTGATAGGTCCCTAATTAATCCTAAAGGCCTAAAATCATGAAATCTAAGTACCCAAGGGGTATGGGTATGGATTGGGGGCATTTTCCACCCCCCCAGCCCCTTTTGTTGACTTTTATGGTCACTCAAAAACTCCATTTTTTCTTTATTGCAAAAATTGAATGATTTCATCATGGGTTGGATAACTTTAACTCCACCTTGAGGTTAGCCTATGTCTAGTTGAGTTAGAAGACTCTAAAATTTTTATGCAAGTGAGGGAGTTATTGCTTCTTAGAGTGGTTGCATTTAAGTTCTTATTTAGAGGCAATCCTGAGAAGGTTTTGGGTGTTCACCCAACCTCTAATTTTAGAGTGGAATTTAGGATTGAAGGAAAAGGAGAAGGAAGAAAATGCTCATCTCAATTTTGTTCATTTTCCATAACCCTATTTGGAAGGTAGGAATACTTCACCTCATTTTTTTCATGTTGTGTTGCATGTTTCAATTTTATTGTATATATATATGTTCATGTGTGTGTTGAGTATGCTTGGGAGGGATTGGAATAGGTTTTCTTAAATGTCTTCACTTGTCTTTTGCTTTGAATTTGGAAGGGATTATATGAGTTGTATTGGAATTACTCACCCTCAAATAGGGTAGAAGTGGCCATGTACGGGGGAAGGTCTTTAGTTGGACTCAGACAATGTAGAGTCTCTTCTTAGGATAAAAAGAGGGAGATAGGGTAGGGTGTTATGGGCCCCTACTCATTAGCACAAACCACGTTTTGAGTTTTGGTATGTAAGAATGGAAGAACAAAAGTTCTTGAGTTTTAGCCATGAAAGGGCACCTATTATGGTGTTGTGTTTGACATCTCTTGTTGGAAAAATCCACCTTCTCCCTAGTCTAGTTCAATTTTGAACCTATTGTGTAAACTTGGAATGGGAGTGAATGTCTGATTTTGTCTTCATGTTATGATTGGCGGTCTCCCAATCAATTGTCATTCTCTCCATGATCATCATGATGTATTGCAGAATTTGAAATGGATCCCTTGTTAAGGGCCAAGAAGGAAATTTAGATTGTCTATGAAATTCAATTATGTTGGGAGATTTCTCCTCAAGATTAAAATGCTATGTAAAATTGTTATTGTTAACTTATTGTGGAAATGGCAACGATGTCAAATTTTCTTCCTGGTTCTTTCCCAATAGAGCCTTTGAATCAGGTAGTTCAATAAAAAAAGAAGAAGTAGAATTTCCTTCATATGAGTTTTTCCTTGTAATTCAATTATATGTATATTTCTATCAAAAATGAGATAAAATGATATTTCTTTCTTCCTATGGTAATCTCATGTTTTCAAAATTTTACTGATTTGATTAAGGTTAATTAGATAAAAATGATCATATATAATCTTGCATTTTAAAAACAAAAATGTTAAAGAAGATTCATTGTTCAATTTGTATCTCATTTAGTTATTATCGTGAGTATTAGGAAGTTAAAATATTCAACTCGAATATTCATGTAAATAAACTTAGAGAAAAAAAATATAGACCAAATATATATATATAAATATTTTTCGAATTACATAAGTTAGAAAATTTCAACACTTAGACAATTTTTTGCCTCCTAGCAGTAAAAATCCCTCTAGATTTTTTATGGGCAAAAAGAATTAAATCGCTTATGGTAACAAGGAATGTTCCCTAATTGATACTCTTTTTAAATTTAAAATGAAAAATTAAAATTAAGTAAAGAAGGAAAAGATATTTTCTAAATATCCTAAATTTCTAACTACTAAAATTTATGCATTTAACCCTTCTAAACGTAGGCATAGACCCCCCCACCCCCGCGACATCCCCTCGGACCTCTGATGCATTTAAATTATACCTCCTTTGTTGATGTGACCTCATACGGTTCTCCATGCTGAGTTGACACCTATTTTAATTGGTGGAGGGTTGAGGTTTAAATGGGGAGGGGGGCGACACATTGATGGTAGTGCATTAAAAGTGCTAAGTCGATGGAAGGAGGGGGCGGTGTGATGTACTGCGCCCACATGGGTGATTTGGAGTCAGCCCAGGTACTTTGAAAGTGCATGGAGATAAAGGGGGTGTGACATGGGATGGTGGGGAGTAGGATGGGTAGGGGGTTAGGGTACATGGGGTGGGCAGTTTAGTTTAGTTTAGTTTAATTTAGTTTTCAGTTAGAATTTATTTTTAAATTAGTATGGCTTTTTAAAAAAAAGTTTTTAAAGTATGATGGTTAGTTATTATTTTTCTTTTATTAGTTAGTTTTTATTATGTGTTTTTTAATAAGCAGTAAATTTAATTAATATGTTTTTAAAATCTATGTATTTTAGTAATGTTGTTAATTATATTTATCTTAATGTTAGTAATATAATAGTTATTAGCATATTTTAATACTAGATTTTAGTTGTTTTAATGTTTTTAAATATGTTTTTTTTCTTTCTTTTTTTTCTTTTTTTTTATTAGACTGCAGGAATCAGGTGCAGCACGGCCCCCCCTATAAACTGCAGTGTGTCGGGTAAACTTGTTAATGTGACCAGTAGTGCTGGCGTGACACGCCCACTAGTACCATGGGGACGGGGGAGACTAGAACCCGTGACCAACCCTCTGCAACAGGGAAGTTTAATATTAGAATTTTATTTTCATTGTTTGTAAAATGTAGTTAGTATATTTTAAGTTAGTTTTAGTTAATTTTAAATTTTAAATTATTGTGTTTTTGTATATTAGTTATTATAGTTGATATTAGTTAGAATAATGAAATGTTAGATTATGTTGAGATAAGTTAACTTTGTTATTAGTCTAATTTTTTCTTGTTAAAGTGAATGTTAGAGAATTTATTTAATTTTAATTAATTAGATAGATTAGTTATGAAAAGAGTTTAAATTAGACTTTAAATATTAAGTAAATAATTAGATGATAGAATGTTTAATGTTAATGGTTTTAATTAGTCTTTTAGTAATAGTAGTGTTAATAGATTTTGATGTTTTGTCAACTATATGCTTGAAATTTAGAAGAGTAAATGATTATATATATATATATAATTTAAAATTAAACTAATAATGAAATGAATGTCGAAATTGATTTGATAACAAAATTTCAATTTAACAACCTTGTCCTACACATTGATTCTTAAACCTAAATGGAAATGTCAAGATGAAAATTTAGGAATTTGTTTCTGTCTATATTGTACCTACCACTTTAACTTATGAAAACAAGCATATCAACTTAGTGGAATTAACTTTTAAAAAAAAAAAAATTATGTGTGTTTTTGCCCTCGTATTTTGGGCACGACACATCCATCCTTATCTTCAAAATTCTCTCCATATTCAAAGAATTCAATTATGTTGGCTGGAAATCAATATTTTATCATAATCTATCAAATGATGTCACTCGACCAACACTAGGTTTTAACACTCGACCATCACTTAATTAATCAACTAATACTAACTATTCCAATTCAGTATACTTTTGGATACTTATTTGATACTGATGCTCAATGGATAGTGTATTTCACTTAGCTTATACTATTGCTTGGTCAACTCTAGCATCACCCTCTATAAAATTCTAGTTCCATAATCTTTTTTCCTTTTTCTTGGTCAATCTTATGTATTTGGTTTTCTATTGATCACTTCTTTTAAGCTTTAGTACAACTGAGTTGTTCTCTTGCATTATGATTCAAAAATCATATTATGTTGTCAAAGTCCAACTTATCAAGTACCTATTTTAGTTCCTCATAAATCAACCTTTCCTCTAGGTCCTTTTGTTATGTCTTCTCAAATCCTCTTCATCAATCATATTGATATGACACTCTACTCATATAGAAACTGTCTTACCAATAAGGTTTAACATCAATGGTAACATGATAATTGTTTCAATTATAGCTTTTGAAAATCTCCCCCTTTGGCATTAATGAAAACACCTCTAGTTACCATGGAATCCAAAATATGTAAATACTTTGAGAAAATCCCTTTATGTTTAGTATCATATCTTCATTAATATCACTAGTTTCATTTTGATTGTAATCTAAGTGTCCAAAAATATCCCTTTTTAGTTTCATTCTAATTCTCATCCATGCAATTTTGATATGCAACACATAGACTCCCTCTATCATACCAAATCATGAGATCAATCATCTCTCTCTCTTTATTGTTGGCAACATCACTCACTAATTTGTCAAGGTTAATGTATTCTCTATATTTGCAACATCTCCTACTATTTTCTTCTTCATATGGTAACTCTTCATGAATATCTCCCTCTTCATATGGTAACTAATTAATATTTCCCTCTTTGACAATAGTGCCAAAAGAAACTTCATATTTTTCATACATATTTATCATGTGGATATCATGGAAACATCTCTCTCATCTATTCTTATGACTTCATTACTTTAGGAAACTTCTAAAGTATAACTTTTTGCATCAACTTATAAGATATTTTGATCAAAACATTTTATGTAGAGCTCCATCTAACCTTAAGTAGTCTTAGCTAGGGAAATCACCCCTAATTTACCTCTTAGATACTCATGTGCATCCTTAAGAAAACCTTTAGTGAAAATATCAACTATTTTCTCCTTGGTGTTTACATATTCCAATCTCACTTCTTCATCTTGAACCAACTCTCTCAAGTAATGATACTTGATAGCAATATGGTTGGACTTTGTGTGCATTATAGGTTTATTTGATATATTTATAGCAATTGTATTGTCACAATAGATAACAATAGCATTAGTGATCTCTTCCTTCATCTATTTCAACAATTGCTTGATCCACACAATGTTAAAACAATTCACTATTGCTGCTACATATTAGTCTTTTTTTGTTGATTGTGAAATGCAATTCTACTTCTTGTTTGTCTAAGAAATTAGTCTCTTTCCTAGAAAGAAAACTCCACCGCTTGTACTTTTTTTGTCATCAACATTTCCTACCCAATCAACATCTGTGTACACTTTTAGTTCAAACTTGTCATTCTTCTTGTAATATAGGCCACATTCCTCTGTTCCTTTTATATATCTTATTATTATTTTCACTACCATCATATGATTAACTTCATGATTTACATAGAATCTTGCACTAATTCCAACTGCTAATGCAATATCTAATATACTATGAACAACATATTATAGTTTCCCAATAATTGATTGATATAATGTCTAGTTCACATAAGTAGAATCATCATTCTTAGATAGCTTATGTGTAGTTTCCATAGGTGTGCTAACTGGTCTTGAGTCTTCCATCCCAAAAATTTTAGTATCTTTATGATATATTTTGATTGAGCAATGTAGATACCTTGTTTCAATTGATATACTATCAAACTGACAAAGAATTTGATTTCCCTAAACATATACATTTCAAAATCCTTCTACATCTCATCTAAAAATGATTTGTATAATGCATCTTATCCTACAAATATGATATAATCAACAAATAATTAAGCTAACAATATCCCTCTACCACCTTTAGTTTTAAAGTACAATTTAGTGTTATCATTAGTCTTTTCAAAAAAAATCTTTACCAAATAATTGTGGATCCTTTCATACCATGCTCTAGCAGCTTGTTTCAATCCATATAGTGCTTTATGTAGTTTACATACCATGTTCCTTTTGTTGGGATCAAAAAATTCTTCTAGTTGTTAAATGTAAACCTCTTCTTCTAGCATTCCATTCAAAAATGTGGATTTGACATCCATTTGATATAGTTTAAATCCTTTATAATTACAATATGAAAGTAGAGTTCTAACTCCTTCCAATATTGCTATTGGGGAAAATGTTTCCCCATAGTCAATACCTTCTTCTTGTGCATATCCTCTACATACCAATCTAGACATTTTCCTTGTGGCTTCTCCTTTTTCATTCATCTTATTCCTAAATGTCCACTTGGTTCTAATAGCATTCTTTTCCTTTGGCCTAGGTACTAGTGGTAATGTTTTGTTCTTCTCTATTTGTTCAATTTCTTTATTCATTTCTTGAATATAATCTTCATTATCCAAAGCATCCTTTAAGGATTAGACTCAAACTAAAAAATTAAAATGTCTCACTTCTTATTATTTTCCTTATCATAACTCCAAAGTCTTTGTTTCCAATAATCTATTTAGGTGCATGATGTCTTCCCATATACTTTGCTAGTGTATGTTATTTTCTACTTTCTTCTTCAAGTTCATTTTGTATCTCTTATTTTTATTTTGGTTTCTTGGCATTGGTTTCCTAGTGTTTGAAAAATTCTTCTTGTGTCTCAACATCATTCTACTAAAGCTCAACACCTACAGTATGACACTTGATAGCTTGCTACTGCAACTTGACATTCATAGTTTTTTTTTTCTTGATACCTTTGTTCTCTAGTTCAAGTAAGGTTTAGGGAAAACCTTCATTGACATATATGAATGCTCTATAATATTCAAGTTCCTTTTTACATTCAACTTAATTCTTTTCTACATATTCATAAACTTTTACATTTGTAATTTCCACAACTTTATCAGTGTTAGAATTCAAACATTTACAAGCTTTACTTTTAGTGTAATATCCTAGGAATATGCCTTCATCACTCTTAACATCAATTTTTCCATTTCTATTGTCCTTTATTAAACAATGTTTTCTTCCAAAGACTTCAAAATATTTCACATTGGGTGGGTACCCATACCATAACTCAAAGGGTGTAATATTTGTACCTTTCTTGACTTGTACTCAGTTCAAATTATAGCTAATGTACTTACAACTTCTCTCTATTATTTTTGTGACACATTCTTCTCCATCATTAGTGTTCTAGCACAATCTATGATTGATCTATTTCTTCTTTCAACTATCTTGTTTTGGGGAGGGGTCCTAGGTGTTGACATCTATCTCTTGATTCCTCTATCATTGTAAAATGTGTTGAATCCATTAGAGATAAAATATCTTCCTCTATTAGATCTCAAGAACTTTAGACTTTTACCTATTTCCTTTTCAAATCTTGCCAAATATCACTTAAAATTTTGAAGAGCATAAGATGTTTCTTTTATAAACATCACATCCATCATTATAGAATCCTCATTAACAGATGGAATAAAATATTTGTCACCATAGTAGCTTTGCACTCCAATAGGTACACAAAGGTCAGTATGAACCAATTCCAAAATATCATTAGATGAATAGGGCTCTCCCTTGAAACTAGACTTTGTCATTTTTCCCAAGTGACATTGTTTACACATAATACTATTAGGTTTCTTCATTATTGGTAATCCTTTTACTTTTTCAATCTTACTAATGCTTACCAAATTATCAAAGTTCACATGGGATAACCTCTTATGCCATAGCAATGTATCATAATATAATGCAAACACACATGACTCATCAAATAAATCTAGATAAAACAAGTTAACTCTTGTCTATTCTCCACTTCCAATTAGTGTTGACATTCCAGTCATGTTTGTTATTAGTGACAAAGACTTATTTAAATTGTGAGTTCAAATTGAGCATATTGTATAGTTAACAGTGTTAACCACAAATTTTAGTTGCTATTGAGTCTTATAATTGCTACCAAGTCTTATGGATAGATTTTAGTTTGAACTAAGAAATTACTATAGATTTGAAGATCAGAAGTATAAACTGAGCATTACAGTGTATGCCATGTTTAGCAGTGTAAACCAAGCTGTGCAATGGTTATCGAGTTCATAGTTGATGTGATGTGAGTCTAGTGTTGACTGAGCTAATTAGTGTTAACCAAGAGACTTAGTTTATACCAAGCTCAAGGTAATAGTGTTTACCAAGCTATATAGTATGGATCAAGTGATTTAGTTTATATATTGAGTTTCACAGTATTTGCTGAGTCACTAGTGCTGATAGAGTTCAAGACTACTTGGAAGTGATTAGTATGAACTGATATTCTATGTCTGCTGAGTGCATGGTGATGTTGATCAGTGACAGTGGATGCCAAGTATTAGAACCTCACTAAGTTAGTCTACTAAGCCTGAGTTTCTAAACTTTGGCCAACTTTGTAATATTTTGTGTACACTTGTATTGTGGCTAACTTTCTAACTATGTAATTGGATTGATATATATGTAATGTATTGTATCACATCCAATGTATGCATGGAATCAAAAAGGAAGTAATGTAATCATCAAAGTAGAGTAGAAGAGAAAATTACAAAGGCTATAGTAGTAAAAAGAGAAACAAAAATTCATTTATCACACCAAGGTGATTTGTACATTCAGAGGAATCTCATTCAGTAAACCAAGTTACAAATTAGAGATCAACTACTATTTCATCCTAATAGGTGGATCAGTCAAATCCTTTAATAAGGTAGACCTAACAGTCTTATATAAATCTCTTTACCGAGTGTATACTTTACTGTATGTTTGTAAATCCTTTCATAAGGAAGACCTAGTAGTCCTTATTGCTCCTAACAAGGCAGATCATCAGAAGTGATCAATATAAGCCTCAAAAGGCCAATTTTATACTAAAATACTAAACCATGTGGGTATCATCCCCCATCCTCATTTTACTTTCTATTTGGAAGGTTTTTGGATCACCAAATTTTGTATCATAGTGTTATGCATGCTTTCATGTTTTTTAATTTCTCATGCATGAAGTTAGATCATAATTCATATAAAGGATTAATTGCTAATTGGGATAATTTTTTTAGAAGTTACTAATTTACCCCTCACCTCTCAATAACCTAACTTGTCATAATATTTCCAACAATTGGTATTAGAGCATTGTGGTTCTTAGTGAAAAGTTTAACAAGCTTGAGCAAAGATCAAAGGCAATGGAGGTATTCAAACTTGAAAAGGCTATTAACAATGAGAAGCTAGATTTGGAATTGGCCATTGGACAACTCAATAAAGGAAAGAGAAATTCTCCCAATCCCTCAAAAGAAGAAAAGATCATGTAATCTAGATGAATGATTCACTTTACATTAAAGAAAGAATTGAAAACATCATTATAAGAAATTCAAATGAAGCTGATAAAGCAATCAAAGAACTACTAGAAACTAATAACACTCTCCAAGAAGAAGTAAGAAAACTGAGAAGAGAGCGAGAAATTCAGTTAGTAAGGTTGTGTGAAGTAATGAAAGAGAAAAATAGGATAAGAGAAGAGATAGAAGGAAAGAACAATAAAATCTAGCACCTATCCCTTCAACAAGTAGACTTCATTGATTAGCCCACCAATGCAAATGAAGAAACCATGAACCTAAGATTAGAGAATGAAAGATTGCAAAATGATCTAAACATTAAAAGACAAACCAATAAAAGATGTTGAAATCCCAAGTAGACATGAATTAGTTAAATGAACAAAGTTACTTCAGACAAGAAGGAAAAGTAGGAATTGGATATATAGAAGAAGGAGAATCATCCAAGCAAGGAGCTCAAAGGAACCAAAAACCTACTTGCAAATATTGTGGTAAGATAGGTCATACTTCAAAGAAATGTTGGAGCAATGGGAAAGAAAAATTCAATGGAAAATGCTACAATTGTAATCAACATGGTCACAGATCAAATGAATGCAAAGAGAAACCAAAATTTGAAGGAAAATGTCACAAATGTAAGAAGCATGGGCACAAATCATTAGAATGCAAAACCAAGATATGAATCCAATAGAACAAACTGTAAAAGCTATATTTGATTGGGTCTATAACACCTGGTGTAGATGCCATTATGGAGAATTTGGAGACATTGGTATGAATTGTGTAAAATATCACATGAGGAAAATAAATACTACCAAAAGATGTTTCATCAATATAGAACTTGGTCACCTTTCCAAGAATTATATGAATACTAGAATAATAGAAGATGAAAAGAAGGCAAAAGCTGACAATATTAGAAAATAAATGAGACAAAAATGGGTTCCAAAATCTACTAATAATACAAGTCTGAGCAATGACAATCAAGTCACTCAAGAATTGGGTGACTCTACCATTTCAACTTGATTTCTTAGAAGGAGAATTGGAACTAGGCTACTAAAGAAGACATCTAAATAAGTTTCAACTATCAAGATAAAAGATCCATATCAGAATTCAAGATGTGAAAGGGATCACCAAGTAAAAGGTATCAGTTACTACTGAGTTGCTTTCCTTATCGAGTGAGGTCGGGTCATAGAATCGAATGAGCAAGCTGGGAGTAACTAAGTTTTACATATGGTTAGAAAATGATGAAAGATGTTACTAAGTAATCAATGCAAGAAAAGTGGATGTTAGTCTATCAAATATATATAACTTTCATACTAGGCATTTATGGTGAAATTTAATAAAAGGAATGAAATCAAAGTCATTTTCACCATGATTTTTTGAGAGAAAAATTAAGTAGAGTGATCTTCAAGGGCATTCAAGTGATTTGAGAAAATTGTCACCAAAAGTTTATTGAATTCCCTCAAACCCTACTAAGTGAAGATGAAAACAACCAACATCAAGGCAAAGTGAGGGTCAAACATGTTAGTTTGAGGTGTAGAATGGAAGATACCAGACTTCAAGCTCACTCTTACAATTGGTGAACCCTAGACCCGAGTGGATTGTAGTCACAAATCCATTCCAAGGTATTGTTAATCAATGTCATCCATTCTCATTTTAAATGTGTGATTCAATATATTTTCACCCTAGAAATGAATGAATGTTTAAAAGAGTTATGTGTTGATGGCATTTTGAAACCTAAGCACCAACATCTCAGGGTTAAAGGTTTAACATATTCCTCACATGCCCCATGATTTCCAAGTCAAATGGATTAAGTATATTCTTAGCCATGTGCACAATGGACAATTGTGGTTGGAACAACCTATTTTGATTACCAAGAAGATGATTCATAGGATTACTGGTCTCCCTATGTTGGCTAAAGCTAAAATGAAAAACATTGTAGGTCGGTTTGAACTGGAAAATAAACCCCTAGCTGAGTGGGATGGTAGGGGAATGAAAATTAGTAGTGTCACTAACATGGAATTGAAGTTTGGCATTCATGTCATTTCACACAAGATCTATAGTTCAAGCAGGTTGAATAGTGTGTCACGAGAAGCAGTTGACCTAGTATACAAAATTTTCAAGAATAGCCTTTCTCTTGACCTTGCCAAGCTACTGATGAATCAATTCAAAAAAAACATGGAGAGCATCAGAAAATTGAAGAATAACCCATTGAAGTTTTTCTCTCTATTGACATATTTATTCTTTTATGTTAAAAAAAAAATGTCATCAAAAGGCATTGTTGTTTAGAGGAAAGATGTGCCAGTACTATATTAGATTAATGAATATAGTACTGAGATGGGAGAAAATTACACCAGTATTATGGATAATTATTTTGATGCTTTCAAGGAGAAAATGAATAATAGATACCAAATCCCCAAGAAACTAGTTAAAGACTATAAGGATGATGTATGTTTCATGGTGGATAGTGATAAGGTATATATTCAGGTAGTTAGACCTAGAATTGCATCGGTAAAACCTCCAAGATATGAGGTAAATATTGATGAAACCAAGGATATAATTGAGGAATTGATTAATGAACTAGTTGACCCTGAGGCTACATATTTTGGAACATGTGATGAGGCTAAGGTTCGGATAGAACTAGAGATCAAGCTCTCTTAGGTGGTTAGCAAAGGAAAGAAAAGGATTGCCAAGTTAAAAACAAGCTCTACTCTTTTGTTAACCAAGGGAAAAGTGAAGATGAATAAGTAGAGGATGAAGAATCAAAGGAAGATGAACTGTTGGTGCTCAAAATTGAAGGCCCAATTTTGAGCACTGTTGAGAAAATCAAACCCTTTAAATGCTTTTTGATGCCTATGTACCCAGCTGTACCTTTGAGCCCCATAAGGTGTTTAATGTTTCTAATACCTTCCATTCAGCATGTCTACATGTTTCATGATGATAAATTTCCATTCCGAGCTAGTTTTTGAAGTCTTGTTTCAAGCACATTTCAAATCTGCATTTTCACCTATGTCAAATAGCAATACGAGGCCTTCTTTGCATTTGAATATCTCGCACCCAGAGATGTGTCATGACCTGCCAATTTGGGAGTATCTAATGTCTATACCTAAGAACCTATGTTTCATATTTTGAGTTGTTTTGAGTCTATTTGACTATGTTTTGAATCCCTCAAAGCTGGTCATTTACTATTTTCATGCTGATGCACATTGCACATAATTCTAGAAGGCCCTATTTGATGAGATATAACTTTGACCCAGTTGACCCTAATGTTAAATTTCCTTTTGTGTTGAATTTTAGATATTAGATACTTGTTATGTTTTAAGTTTTATCTCATGATGAATCCATTTGATTAGGTTTCAAATGCGATTCCAAACATAATTTCTATCTTTTTACTGGTGTCAGCGAGTGTAGATCTGCCAGTACCCCTATTCGTGATGTCATAACTTGATATCCATGATTGGTAAGATTGAATGGATTGTACCACTATGTTTTCCTCCAAAAATACTTTAAGTATGAAAAGTTTCAAGTCTTTACAAATCCATTTGCACATTTTCCCAAGGTCTTTCCATTTGCAAAAATTGTTGTTCTATCATTGTTTCTAATCTGCAATTCTGAGTAGCTCACTTTGACCGCTCACCATTCATGCCCAATTATTCATCATGAGCATAAATCATAGATCCATATTCTCCTCATGACAAAGAACCATGCCCATTTTTCATTTTCCCAAGTGTCCACTTAGTTTTCAAAGCTGAATTCGAATCTAGTTTATTGCTTTCTAATGTGTTTTCTTGTAGGCAGTTTTGGAAGGGTCACTTTAATGGTCAATATCTTTTGACCCTAAAATTTTCATGAGATGAGATTTGACAGGGTGCAAGAATGCAAAATTAAGGGTCAGTATGCCATTTTTCAGAGCTCGATTAGGTGTTCTAGTCAATTTTTAAGGCCAGTCAATGAACCTCCTGACACAAATTTGATAGTTGGTAGAAAGTGATAAAATGAGTTTTTGACAATTAGTTTAGTGATCAAAATTGATTCTAATAAGTTCTAGATGGCTAGTGGATTATTTTTTAGTTCAATTGTTCAAATTTTTTTTTTTTTTTAGCCAGACCCATGTTGGGGCCCAACTGATTCCATCAGGCAGAGTGATTCAAAGCATGAGAATAATGAAGCTAAAGTGAATGCCTCCATGTTTAAAGTGATGCAACATATTTTTTAACCACAACATCTAAAGTTCTTTATAATTTTGGTCATATTTGGTTGATAAATAAAACTCCACCATAGACCATAATGGTGTTTGGGGAAAATTTGACGAAAGCCATTGGATCTATTTGTGTTCTACTGTGGATCATTAGTTATAAGATTTTTCTCTCATGAGATGTTGTTGGTGGGTGGCCAACTAATAATGAGATTGGAAAGAGCAAGATATGAAGACCATGGTAGAATGAATAGTGGAGAACTTAACTGTGTTCGTTGGCAGCAAAGCAACAAAGGAGTTAAAATGAGGATTTGCTAGCTTCTAAATGCCCACACATAGAGATTCATATTCAAAGGAAGATAGAGCATGTCAGTGTATGAGTACTATATATGATGGAATAAGCTAGCTAGGAGACATCCATGGCATATTGAAAGGGAGCTACAATGAGGAGCCCTATGTTGAAGAACATTGTAATCCATCTGCAACCTCCAGCGGGAGCATGCAAGTAGGCATTTTGAAAGAACTCCATGCTAGAGGTAGGGTGATTTAAACAAAAGCCACAAGTAACAAAGGAAGGTGAGATGTTCAAAGGGAACTCCCATACATCATAAGAAAAGATCCACACTAGCCATAGGGGAGGGCATAACACACACAAAAAAAGCAGTAGTCAATGCCAATAGTTAATAACAAGACCCCACACCAGAAAAGGGAAGGCAACTTTTAAAAGGAGCAGCTTGGAGCAAATAAATAAGAAATGAAAAAGGAGAAGAAAGTCAAGCATGAGAAGAAGATGTAATTGAGTATATTACACCTTATAACAAAGCAAGCCATGAAAAATGAGAGCTCACACACATGCTAAAGAAGAGATAGCATAGGTCAAAGGGTAGATGATATTAGTAATTAAAAGAAGCTCCCAAGTAGGTATGAAGAGTAGACCACCTTCTAAAGCAAGAGGATAGGCATTAAAAGGAAGTAATGCAAAAGGATACCCATGTCCAATAGTTGAAGGTAGCTGCCAAATAAAAGAAAAAGAGCATCTGCACAAAGATAACGTGGCAGGGGGTGTTAAAGAAAGACGCCATATAAAAACACCCCACACCAGTCAATGCATGCAAAGAGAACATGCCATACAAAAGGTAACATCCTCATAGCCTGTGGTAGTTGGTCTAATCTAATACAACTTGTTGAGTTACTTTCAAAGACATTCGAATAAGTTGGAAGGCTATGATCACATTATTCAGAAAAGGGTGTATGTAAAGTATGTGGTATATACAAAGATGATGATAGCATACTCTTGTGTGTGTGATTCAGAATACCATATATATTGTTTAAACCCTCCATTGGCCAAAATTCCAAGAGGAGACTAGTATTTCCCCTCTTGTATAGTAGGGCAAGATGATTTACAAGGAGAGTCTGTGCTTTCTTCTAATATGCTACTAGAAACTTTGTACAAAAAAAAAATACAAAAATCATGAAAGGCATACATATTTTGAGTCATGATGGAAGCTGGGAGGAAAAGGTAATAGAAATAATCCCACATTCATGAAATGTGAGGATATTACTATGTATAAATACAAATGCACTCAAAGCAATGCAATGTCAACAAGACTATGGGCTTTTGGAAGCTGCATGCTCCAAGGTGGACCCCATTGCCGCGTTGGCGGTGATGGCTGTAATAAGTTTTAAGCAAACATGCATGTTAATAGGATGATGTAAGCATGAATGAGCAACCAAAAAAATCCAAAATCTAGCACTTGCTACTTCACTAGAAAAAAATCCCAAGTTTTTTGACTAGCGACATAGCGAATGGCTAAAAAACTCAAAAATCTGATGAAAGTCCAATGAACACATGGATCTCGCTCCCAATGTTGTTGATGAACTAGGTAACACCAAGTGGCAGTCAGTTGGATGACTAAGTGATGATGTGGCAGTTAGATTTCTAAAGTTCACTAGATTGTGCCACATGGCAGATCTGACATTTCTCGCTATGTCGCTAAGGTGAAGTTGCATGCTAGTTAATATAGCAACATAGCAAGAATGACATGGCATCCAGATGGTGTGATGATGTGGTGATGAGTAGGACCAATAATATGTTGACACATGGTGCCCAGTTGGAGGGGTTCAACAACTGTATAGGCCTGAGCCAATCATGTCATCACATGTGGAAGGATGGTCAAACTAAGTTTGACCTAGATGGAGAATGGTGGAAATAATTTGGGAAAACATAATTTTTAATATTTTATTATTTTATGAACATGCAAGACTTTTTGAATAAAGTTTGAACTTATGGTATAGTTTAAAATTTAGGAAAGTTTAAATTTTTGCAAAATAAATGTTATGAGAGCCATGAATGGAGACCTGAACTTTAGATAGCCATATCGGGAGCAATTTTTAACTAAAATGGGTACTCCAATATACCACCAGAACTAGAACAAACTGAATTTTCCATTTCTAAGGTCAGATTTTGCATAGGTATTCACTAGTTCATGCTATATGTCAATTTGTAAAATTTGAGGCATTGGTAGTAGAATAGGCAAATTTGATCATGGAGCATCAAAAGTCATTAGAAGGCATATTTGAAAGCTTTTTGAATCCCGGTTTGAAGAAAATCAATTCTAAAAAGATTATATTGGCTTCTTGAGGCCATTTTAACTAATTTTTCACTTTTTACCTTGAGTGTATTTTAACACCAAAATCAGTTACATTCTTTCATCATTAAGTATCTCAGATATTTTGTGTTCTTTGGAGACCAATTGATGATGGTTTTGTATGCAGTTACAGAGAGAGGGTAGAAAGAGGTTTTTCATCTTCTTGGGAAGGAATTCTGAGTGGAGACATGTCATCTTTACAACAAATCTGAGAATTCACTTCCTGCTATATCATTCCCTTTCTTTCTAATTGTAGAGGTTCTAGTTTTTTCACTGTGAGACCATTAGTTCAAGTTCTTTGGAGAAGATTTGCACATTACTATGATAAAATTCTTCAGTATAATTCTCTCATGTGAACATCAATTGTATAGATAATATAGATAGTTTAGATCTATTAGGTTGTTTCATATTTTAATTTTATGCATTTGATTCTATTGTTTCAAGGAAATGAATACATATGAGCAATAATTTTACTAGTTTCATTCTAGTTCTTGTCTCCTTTCTTAGTAATTTGTAAGTATTATGTGCTCTTGGAACAAAGATCCGAGATCCATTTGCATCCCCTTCAGGTTGTATGTTTGATGTATTTTGTTGTTGGATCAAAAGGCCAAATAAATGCTTGATATGTTTAACAAGGTTTCTGGTTACTTGAGAAGGATATTTTGTGAGAATGAGATCTGAATCACAAGGTGATTAGATAGATCTAATGTCTAGGTATATGAAATATGTCCTGAAGTCACAGATTTATGTTTTGAATTCATGGAATTGCCCAATGGATTAGGCACTAATCAGTTATAGGATCACTTGTTATATTGCTGCATATTTGAGGTTGTGTTGAATCAACATCATTAATCAAATGTTTCCCCTTTCATGTTGAAAGTTATTCAAAGTTTAACCCACACTGAGCTTACCAATTTCACGACTCATGTTCTTAGCTATCTCATGCTTGTGATTTTGTGGTTAAGTATAGAAGATTTAGGGGTTTCATCTATTATCCTCGATCCTGATTATGATTATTGCACTAGTCACATAGTCAGATCTTAAGAGGTTCACCCACCTAGGTTTTGCAGAGCCTGAAGTGAAGAATGAGTGTAGCCTTATTGTAATGCCCCACCAAGGGATCCAAAAGAATTAACCTAAATTTTTACTAAGTTTTCCAAACATTTTTTTTTTTTAAAACATGAAAGGTAAACCATTCATATCAAACACATAGTAGTAGAAGAAATAACATAAAATCAACTATAAGCATACATAATAGGTTACATTCCTTAAGGATCCCAAGACGTTGAGTCACATTTGATCTAATTAATACTAAGTCTAACCACTACCACATCCACATGAAAGAATAAATAGAAAGTCCAATGTCCATATTACACATTTGTTTCGAATGCCTCTTGGCAATTAAATTCATAATGCTCAATCATCCACTGTACATGTCATAGGGTATGAAAGGCTTAAAAGAATATACATGTGTAAATATAAAGATACATTATCCTCATCAAATCTATGATACAAGTGCAATAAAGTAAATGAAACCAATAAAATACATGATACATCCATTAATCAATAAAGATATAACAACCATCGTAAAAGATAGCCATAAATCATAAACACAACACATAATTATCTAATTGCAGAGTTCCTCCCAACCATAAATAGCATCATTAGACCATCATGGGCCCTAGCCATTCCTCCACGTGTAACATCCCAAGTCACTGAAGAGATCATCGGCATTATCATAGTAGGGATGTCACTCCTAAAACATACTACAACATATGCAAAAGGAAATCTAACATGCTACAACATATGCATAAAGAAATCTAACATGCAAGAATAAAGCATAAGATGATCCTAAAAAATAGATAATATCATCTATCACATGTTAATCATCAATATAAAGAAATCTACCAGTAAATAACATCCATCATAAGATCCAAGAATAGAACGAAGGTAAATGCCAACAAAGATAGCACTTGAGGAGATAGTCTCAAGTCTCGAACATGATATCTAATCACATAAATACTCTCTAGGAATCCTAAAAGTATACTAACTCAAGGGTTCTAACACAGAATGACATCTAATTCCCAAAGGCACACCAATGACATGTAGGAAACCTACTATGTAAGCAGGAAAGTGTCATTGCACTGATCATGCTAGAGTTACCCTGGTAGTCTCTCAATAGACCCCAACCCCCTAGTGATCCCTATGTGGTCACTATTATCCTCTCGTACTAATGAGGCATACTACAGAATGCAAGGTCACAACCAAGTGTTCTCTCTACTCCCATCCTAGTCTATACTAGCACTCAAGGCATGGGAGAGAACAAATAATTATCTTATTAGGTTCATTAATCCCCATTTAGTGTAAATGTTTTCACTTATTAATAAAACTTACAATGAGTTACCCTAGCAGCCACTTAGGGCCCTGACCCCCATTGCAAGCCACTTCTCGACACTATAAGTAGATAACCTACCCTAGGCTCATGGAATCATAAATCTCAAAATCACCAGAGTCCTATACAAGTGACTGAAAAAATACCAAAAGATAATCCACAATTAAAACATCAAATATCCATAAGCAACTGAAAAGCATCCATTAATAATAATGACCACAACAGCTCTCTATTGGCAACTAAAGGTATCACTAATAATCACAATATCCATTGGTTCTCAACAAGTAACCAAAAAGAATCTCAAAGTAATACTGATCGAAGACTCCAAAGTGGTCAAGTCAAAACATGTCACAACATGACAACATCAAGAAATGAATCAACACTTCAGTCCCATCATGGCAACTGGAAAGTGGTCCAAGGATAACTGATCGATGACTCAAAAATAGTTAAGTCAAGTGTCTCAAATACATACACCTTAGCTTCACACAAGAAGACTGAAAAGCAATAACAATCAGTAAATACAAACATCTCATAGAGCATGCCATCACATTACCATGGTTGGGTTTTTAAAAAGATCGAGATCAAATGACATCAACATGCCATCACATTTGCATAACTCTCAAGCCTCTGGTAGATGTCCTAATTGGTCAACACTCTAGGACCACCCAAACCCCAAACATGGATAGCATAAAAAACAAGATACAAACACATATTTTAGTTTGCTTTTGCAATTAGATGGTTAAGCCAAACATGAGGTTTTCAGATTTTATTTCAAGTATATTTCAAATGTATAAGAGTCATCATTTAATTTACAAGTCAACCCAATCATCCCTTCGATTGAGACATAGAATTATCCCTCTATCATAATACACTAAGAATAACTGAAGGATAAATATTTAAACTAATCTTCATAGACTTTTATTAAAATCATTCGCCTTACTTTGCTAAAGTCAATGCTACTAATAGAAAAACTCTTTCTTAATTCAACTTCTCCAATCATAATCAAAAGATCATTAATTTTTTTATATTATAGGAAAGCCAATTATCAATCTTCGGATAAGAAGATTATAACTTTATTAAAACTCAACAAAATGAACTAATTTTAAAACTTACTTTGAATGCCATGCTTTATTGATTAATCTTAATTAATTAATAATGTACATAGGTACACAATCCATGATTCTTTTTCATTCTAACAATACTTAATTAAAGCTCAATTAAATATTACTGAAATTTAAGTCTCTTAATTTTGATTAAATCATCACCAACAACTATTAAAATGTCTAAAGCCATTATTCAAGTCCTTAGGATAAGACTTATCAATTTCAATATAAATGCTTTACAACTTCATTAAAAGAGTCAATTTTAGCATATCAATGAAACTCTATTACATAACTTGATTATTTATTTAACTCTAATTAATCAATTTAATTAACAAATAAGTTGTTAATTAATCAAATCACATATCCGTAGTAATGATCCAATGAATATTAGTTGATTAAAAGTCAACTATAATCCAACTCACTAATACTCATACTGATAGTTCAATAATAATTTGTTGATATTTAATAACAATTTACATTAGTTTTCATATTAAAAATTCTATTATACTAGATTCATCACTATGAACTCTAATGTCTCATTCCAATTTAACAATAATTAACGAGTTATTAATAAATTAATAATCCATATTTTAATATTATTGTGATTATAATATAAACCAATGTAACATATTGACCATATCATCAAATATTTATGTTAAGTCATGACTTTATATACATATTAAATAATACCTAATAATAAGATACATTACCATTGATAGCTATATATTATTAAATATATTAAATTTACATTAATTAATACTTAATACTATTAATATTTATCACCAATATACATAAACATCAATTTGTAATTGCAGACACCTAAAAATCCTTTAGAAAATAAAATATTTTTATTTTCTGAAAAAAGTCCCTGATGACATCATTATTAATTAATTAATTTTGTATGCCATTAAATCCCTTTATCTTAATTAAAAATATTTAATTAAGGAATCCCTCCCAAAAATGTTTAAATCTTATTTAAACATTATCTCCTTATTTATTAATTATTTAATTAATAAATTGACCAAAAATCCCAAAATAAATAAATAATTTATTTTTTGCCCAAAACTTGGCCAATTTCCTTAAGACCACTAACCTCTTCCAAAATCTTCTAATCTTTCTTTAATTTCGATTAAAGGCTAATCCCATCATTTTCTATCCCTAATCTCAACTCAAAATATTTAATTAAGATTAAATATTAATCCTCGTGTTTATTAAATTTTTTTTAATAAATATCTCCTCAACCCAAACCCTTGAAATAAATAAAACTTTATTTATTTTCTAAAAAACCTTTTTTATCCTCATCCTAAGAAGTTCTAGACTCTTCTAGAAAGTTTTCATCCTCATCCAAAGCCTAGACTCTTCTAGAAGATATCAATCCTTATCTTTAATTCTAATCCTAATCCCCTCCTAACCTTGTCACATTCCCTAAACATGGGTTAAGACTTGCTAACCCAAGTCAAAGTTAACAAATATCTCCTCCTTCACCCACCCTCATTTATTGCCATCCACTTGCCTATCCCTAAGCTAATCCTAAACCATCCTAATCCATCCTCTAATCATTTGCACAATCCTATGCAAGCTTAAAACCTTCCTAATCCAACCCAAGTTGAAATTCCTCACCCTCCAACATAAATGACCCTCAAATATCTCTTACACTCTCCTTCAATGCTCTTACAAAGCACTTATGAAGGGTCTTTATGAAGATATTATCCCTTGAGCCTCCTTTTTTGACTCATCCTTGCCCTTTCCTCCATCCTCTTACCCTGTGACATGTGTCACTCTCTGATTGGTTGTAAAGAAGCGCAATCCATGTGCTCTCCTCTCATTCAATTTCAGCCCTCCATAAGCTTTCTCCTTTCCTTCCATCTTAACCCTCCATCCCTAAAGCCTCTTGCCTATAAATTGGATCCTTCCCCTTTTCAAAAACAACACAATCTAGAAAGTAAAGCCATAATGCCATTTTGAGAAGCTATTTTTTACATCAAATCCATTCACCAAAATCTATCAAAAATCCTCCATTGAAGCGCATTTGAGCATTTGAGCATACATACATAATCGAGCCATCTTAGCTATTAGACACACCTCTACATAAAGTGATCATCCTCATTGAGAGAGCCTATCCATAGCTCATATTCTCATTTGAGGACTTCACTTTGTCTCTCATGAAGTTATGTTAAATTAGTATGCAAATTCCTTTTGATTATTTTAATTTAGTGTTTCTAACATACTAAAGTAGCATATACATTTTGGCACGCCTAGTGAGACCCCGCATGGGTCATCTTCATTAGCTTTTTTAGTCAAGTTTTGTATGTCATTTGAAAATTTTGGCTAATTCTTCTTATTTTTGTGATTGGTAGGATTGCATAAATTAGTTTTGTAGGTCCACGTGAGCATGAAGAAGACAAAGGAACTCATAGTCTATCTCATAGTGTTTGCAGATTTTTCAAGCTTATAGGTGGACGGAGCACTTGGAATTCTTCTTCCTCTTCTTGTCTATATTCTTCTTCTATTCCATCTACTTCTTCTTCTTCTTCTTGAGGGATCTTGGCCTTTTTTTTTTTAAGGAAGCAAAATCATACACACTTTTTTTTAAGTGCTTAAAATGAACCCACAAATCATACTTAAATCCATTAAAAAACTAAAAATTTGCAAAAAAAAATCTTCTAACAAGTGAAACTAAACCAATCTAATCATTTGCATCCTTGCAACATCAAGGTTTTAGATGCATTCATGCAAAGTTAGGAACACTTCATTTTTGGAAATCTAAAAAGAACTTCAAGTTTCCATTTCAAAAGGTTCAAAATCAACACTAGGTGCACACTAAAATCTAAATCAAACTCAAAGCATCAATCAAGGATAAAATGAACCTCATTTGCAAATATTTTAAAGTTTTTTTAAAATCTCATGAAAACTAAGAGTCCTAAATGGTTGCCAAAATTTTCCTAAAAGCTTTGTCATTTTTTCCAAACAAATGTCTTGTTGCAAAATCTTGAATGTTTCCTAGGTTTTTCATGCATCAAAACAATCTAGGAATATCATTTTTTCAGGCTTAAAGCATGCAAACTAGAACACAAAATCTTGAATGAAAACCAAAGTTCAAAGAGCCATTTTCACTTTTGAGTCCAAAACAATCTTGAATGATCTAAGGTTAAAACAAAGCACTTCAAAGTTCTTAAAACAACACGCAAAATCTCAATCTTGAATGCTCAAAGGAAAAAACTTGAATGTTTAATCACTTGTCTTTGAATGCATGTTGCTAAAATCACTCTTGAGTGCCATGGATTAAAATCAAGTTTTTTTAATTTTTATTTTTATGAATGCATGATTAAAATAAGAAATCCAATCTTGAATTTCATAGATCAAATAATCATCTTTTGGAGCATAAAAAGAATCGACATTTTAGAAACTTTCTAAGTTATAAAAACAAATAAAGACACTTTGAGTGAATTTGTTATTGAACTTACCCTCTTTAATCACCCATCATTCTAACCATTGGTTGCAATAGCAGTGCCATTTATGAGGATGGGTCTACCTAAGAAGGTGTTAAGTGCTCCACAAAAATCAAATTCCACTCACTTGAGTTTTTATTGGTTTTTCTAAGATAGAAAATTTCTTGAATGCACATTAGTCTCGCTAACACTTCATTTGGGCATAAAAATTGAACAAATCTTGACGTGGAGGGCCTCTAGGCATGTGCTTGAAATTGAGCTTTACGCACATGTTTTTTTTGGGCTTAAAACAAACTCATACTCAATCTTGAATGACTTAAATAAAATCAATCGATACTTGATGTGGAGGGCCTCTGGGCATGTGAATTTAAAATTTGTTGACCCTAAATCTTCTTGGTGTATTCATTCTTTGATCACTTCTCTTTTGTTGGCGCATTTCAAATTGGAATTGAACCTTTGCATATTAAGTCACGTGTGTTTTCAAAAGATCTAGATCAAAAAACTTAAAGTGTCAGTTGGAAAAGAACTTTGTCTTTTAGCCCAAGATCATCAAAGTCTTCTCTCCCCTTGTCATCTTTCGAGGCCATCTTGGGTGCATAAGATTAGGATCCAAAATCTTGTCTTAGCTTTTAGGAGGCTTGCTTGGGGATTTCATCACCCTTTTGGATGACCTCAACTCCAGCATTTTGGTAGAGTATAAAGATCGAGAGGTGAATCTAAAGACACCTCTCTTGGGATCAAAATTCTGTCACTTGGGCGAAGCCTCAAGGAACTTTATACCCTTGAGAAGTGAAAGAGGAGAAGTGGGTTACTGCTCCTCTCGACTGTGTGACATTGTTTTGGTTTCATCTACGAATTTGGGCCTCATGTACCTTGGGTATATCGAGGACTCCCTAGCTAAACCAACTATTAGCCTTGTAGACAACCATCTAGGATGTTAATGTGTTTGAAGTGACTGATCAAAACATTTGTAGAATATACACACTCCATGGCATAGTTACTATCTTCTGAGAATCAAAACTTCTATCTAGTTGTTCCTATCTATTGCTTAATCTTTTACTTATTGAATGAATGTTTGCCAAAATCGATCAATCCTATCTTAGGGCACACTTAGCATAGTCACTGCCTATTTTAGAAGTTGAAAAAAGTTAAAGAAAAACAACCATGATCTCTCAAAGACAAATAGATTCAGGAATTTATGTCAGAACAACCCAAACCCAAACAGAAGTTTCATAAAGCCAAAGTCAATCCATCTTAGGTATACCAAGAAATTTCAGCCAAGAGAAAGGAAGTAACACCAAGCCCTTGAATTACCACACTCCACAAAGTAGAAGACAAAGTTGTCAACGAAGCCCTTCAAGACACTTGGTTAGATTGCACTATTAGATTTAGCAAACATCTAAGAGTTAACCCTACTTATGTCTTACCAATTATGCATGATTTCTATGATTAGGCCCCCTTGTTTCTCCACATCTTCTTGCATAAGTTTCACTTTAGAGTCATCTTTGTAGGAAAGCCAACTATTCTAGGCTATTCCTTTAAGAAATCTAGCTCATCCATCTCATCTAGTTCCTTGCCTTAGAACCAAACCATCTATCCAACAATCAAAAAGTTCACATCCAAGCCTTCAAAATTGTTGTCACATTGCCAAAACTTTCTTTTCCTATCATCTTGCAAATCCACTAGTCTCACCAAGGTTATCCCTCTAACAGAGATTTGTCTAGGGTAATTTAGCCTTGTCACTTGTCATCCCTCATCACCTTGAGCTAAAGGTTCAGATCCACAAGTGGTCAATCTCATGTTTTTCCAAAGGGATCATCAGTCTATCTTTAAGTTGACACAATCACCACCAAGCTTGCACATAGGAAAGCAGACCTTTCATGCTTTGGCAACATATCTTTGAAGTTAGAATCCCCAACCTAGTCTTCCTTAGGTTTTTCATATAGCTTTGCCTTAGCCTAGGAAATCATTTGCATAGAAAAGCCTCCCCCCTTTGTATACATCAATATTGTTGCAACTCATCCCTAGGAACATTTGCATGCCACCCGTCACTTGCTTAGCTAAGAAGAAGAAGGAAACAATGGAGTCCTATCATTTGGATCAGACAACATTTCTCCCCTTGAGCACTCAACCATCCTTCAGCCCAGAGAACGCTATACCATCACCTACTGACATTGAAGCTTTCATGAACCAACTAGGAAATGCAATATTGGTGAACGCCATTATAGACAAGAATAAAGAAACCATCATGGGAAACTTTCAGAGGGACAACGTAGGAGCCTTTGATTTTGGAAGACCTCCTCCCTTATTAGATCCTTCTCACCCTCTATTTGGGTAGCTGCCACCACCCATAGGCTCTTACGATCCAAATCATCCTTTTTATATACCAAAAGAAGAGCCTCAACCCACCTCATATGATCCAATAGACCCAAACATACCAGCCTCCACTCAAGTTGAAATCTCCATTCTGTAAGCCAATCCAGCTACCACCACTCCACCATTGGTCCATACCACTCCATCCCAAACCCCTTTCACCCAAAACATCTCATCATTCACTCCCTTCACTATTGCTGCTACTGCTCTCCAACCCAACCTTCCAAATCCACCCATCTCCCAAATTAGTGCTAGCATCTTTGGCCAACCTCAATAATATACAACCAGGATCCCACCCATGGGGCTAATTAATCACCCTTTCATCACCCCTAGCTTGTTTACCTAAACTCAGAGCACAATTCCATCATTTCCACTAGGTCCTTGGAGCTCAGTGCCATCAGCCACAAATCCACAAGCTATTGCCCTCACTCCATAAAGCTATCAAACCCCACAAGCTACTACCAATGTTCTGCTAAGCTCTCAAGTCACCCAAGCTCCTACCACCACTCTACCAAGCTTTCAAATCTAGCCACCAAGCTATCAAACCCCATTAGTTCCATTTCCAAGCTTTCAATTCCCACCACCTCCACCACCAACTAATCCATTAGCTCCTATTACTAACTCTTTTTTTATGCCACTTCTAGGAGGAAATCCACCACCACCAACCAC
Organism: Cupressus sempervirens; assembly: GCA_028749045.1. Classification (NCBI taxonomy): domain Eukaryota; kingdom Viridiplantae; phylum Streptophyta; class Pinopsida; order Cupressales; family Cupressaceae; genus Cupressus; species Cupressus sempervirens. Next base: position 966,741,694 of record CM053787.1, read on the forward strand.
CAATTACTTGGCCTCTTTTTCCATGTAGATACCCTTCCAAATGGGGGCACAACCCACATATATTGGTCAAACTCCTCAAATCCAAAGTCAAGTTCCAAAAGCTCCCCAATCCTTTCCCCAAGCTTCACAACCATCTTATACCTTACCTCTAGAAAGCAATCCATTTATCCCATAGCCAACTTATGTTCCTCAATCCCAACCTCAAATCCAATATCAACAGGAAGCCTCGCATCACATGTAGCAATATGTGCCACCTCCACCTTAGCAGCCCATCATCCACCATTCAATTGCCCAAGCCATGCACAATCCCTACCAGCCCATACCTCAAAGCCATCCATATTCAATTGCACCATTTAGCGCATATCTCCCTCAAAGTGCTCCTACAGTGGAGGCACCACAACCATCACCCATTAATTCAGAATGGGAAGCCATGAATACAACTTTGACGAACATCTAGGAGGGAAATGACCCAAAAACCTTCAAGTTTGAGAATGTGTGTCCTTACCCATTTGACAGAGCCATTACCATGACACCATTTCCCGAACACTTTGAGACACCCAATTTTGACAAATTTAGAGGAAAAGGAGACCCTGTTACACTTATCAAGGAATTTTACATGCACTACTAAGAAGTGGCATATAGTGACGTCTTCCTTTTGTGCCTCTTCCCCAAAAGTTTGGCTGGACAAGCTCTTGAATGGTTTTATAGGATCCCATATGGCACAATCAAAAACTTTGCTGAATTGTTTGAGGCATTTGTAGCCCAATATGGCCATCTTGTTGAGACAGAATTATCAGTGGTTGATCTTGTCCACACCAAGCAAAAAGGTGGAGAAAGTCTTGGTGAATATCTGCAAAGATGGAAAACCCTTACCACTTGCATATCTTGCACACTGCCAGAGTGCCATTTGGTGAAAATGTTTATTGATAATGCTCATCCTAGCTTAGCTCACCACATGACCATGAACTATTTGTAGACCTACAAAGATATCAAAGAAAAAGGAATGATCCTTGAGCAAGGACTCATTAAAGATGGTGTGGTCAAGATTTACAAGTCAACCAAAATCAAACACATTCAAATGACAAGTCTAGGTATTGGAACAAAAACATGCACGTTACAACAGATGGGGTCACTGATACCAGACATGTGAATATTGTTGGTCCTTCCCAAAATCAATCCAACCCACCATATCAACCAAACAATCAACAAGCTATAAACAACCAACAGCAGAATCAACAAAGCTTTCAAAGCCACAATGCAAAGCCCAACTTTCAAGGGTCTAACAATCAAGCTAATCCATCAATGTAGCTGCAGGACCAAAGCCTAAGTTCCAACCTACACCTTGAAACTATACACCCCTCGGTGAGCCATTGGATGTAATTTTTGAGAAATTAGTCAAGGAAAACCTCATCAAATTTTCTCCTACCTAACAAATCGACCCAAGCCAATCCAAAGCTACGTGGTATAGAGACAATGAGTATTGCAAGTTTCATAGGGTGAAAGGGCACACCACCCTCAGATGCATGAAGCTAAAAGATTATGCGCAGGACTTCATTGATAAAAAAGAAATCACAGTTGGAGCACAAACCTCTCCCAATGCAGGCTTGCAAATTTATCAAAATGCTTTTCCTCCTCACAACAACCAAAATCTTAGAAAAGCACCCATCCAAACCAACAAAATCAACACCAAAAACCACTAGCCAAACCAATACATGGGAAGAACAATGACTACACTTCATCCTACATTGACTATGGTAGCCTCATATGTTGTATATCTGAGAAAGAGCCTCATGTCAATGTTATCAATATCCAAGGCCCAAAAAATGAGTGTGCAATCACCACTCAAAGAGCATGATTGAACATCACATCCCCATCAGTCCCATCAGCACTATCAACCCCAGCAACATCATCAGCTCCATCAAAAAGCTAGTACAATATCTTGGAACACCTTGGGAACATGCCAACCCAAATCTCAATTTTAGACCTTCTCTGCACTAGTCTTGTGTACAAAGAGATCCTTGATAGTGCTCTCATAGAATCCCATGTCCCTTTGGATATCAATGTGACTAATTTTCATAATCTTATTAGACACCTTTCATCCTCATGTGCCTTATCATTCAAGCCCACTGACATACCTGTGGTCAAGCTAGATCACACCCTTCCACTTCGCATAGCCATTATGGTATCCAATTTTTCCATAAAAAGAGTAATGATAGATAGTTGATCAGCCTTGAATATTTGCACCCTAAAATTCATAAAACAAGCTGGGTATACTAAGGTAGATATCATCAATGAGGTTATCACCATTAAAGCTTATGATAATCTAGAGAGAACCATAGAGGGAACAATTTTGCTACCCATCAAGGTTGGGTCAGTCATCCAAGAAATTTGTTTTCATGTTGTTGATCTAAACCTACCATTTAACATCCTCCTTGGACACCCATGGATCCATGCCATGAAGGCCATTCCATCCACATATCACCAGTGCCTCAAATTTCTACATCAGGGCACTGAAGTGGCCATCCATGTTGATCTAGAACCCTTTGCTTATTGCAATGCAGTTGAAGCCTCATATAAAAACCATTACCCTAGCATCAAAATTGGCCAATCCATCACTAGTTCATCCAACACTTGTAATGACCCAAAAACCATCCTCACCTCCACCCTATCTACCATAAAGATCAACAACAAAGGTTGTGGAGAGTATAGCCTGTCTGATGCATTTTCAGTTGGTGCATTGTCACTTGATCCACACACCCATGGATGGCCCACATATCATAGAGCCAAGGAGACTCCACCTCCTCAATACACATAGCTTGGCCCAACAACCTTTGTATCTCCAAGAATCCCTCTTCATGAGGAGCTCACTCTGGACATCAACAATTGGTTACATAAGGATGCACCTCCAAGAAATCAAGCATGCCTTGATCACTTCAACCAGAAGTATCCCCAAGCACATAAGCTCATCACTGAAAAATGGAACTATCAAGGTGTGGTCTAGGATCAGAGGAAAGAGGCATGTAGTGTCCCATTGAAGCACACAAATGAGAAAAGAAGTTAGGTCTAGGCTTTGGCATACCCACAACTGGGGGCACCAATACAGACGGTCATGCTTTTTTGAACATCCACCATGACCTTTTAGAAATCAAAGACATTTTGGAGGAAGTTTAAAAGAGAGCCTACGATGATATCCTAGACCAAATCTCCCTAGGAGACTCTATTCTCCAAGAACTATCCATCCATTTCATCAACCTACCACTCGCTCACCCTAAATTCATAGATTGGGACCAACCAAGCATCATACACATTGATGAGTTCACATTAGAGGAAGTGCTTCTAAGATTCATTGGAGCTAAAAATCCTCACAAGCAAACAAAGCTAGATTCTACCTATATCTATAAGCTAGATCTCAAGGGGAATTTTGGAGAAAATCCCCAACCTAGTTTTGATACACCCAATACTAGAACTAAGGCGAATCTGAGACTAGCTCAAGTAGCAAAGAGAGCCCTTCAATGAGAAAATCCAAAGTCACAAGTAGAACATGAGTATTTAGCATTGCCTCCTCAAGATAATCGACCAGAGGTATCTTCTATTCTAATTGAGGATACTAGAGAAGTCAACATCGGTTCTTTAAAGATCCCCAGACTTGTTCGCATTGCTGCATCCCTATCACAAGACCAAGATGATCTCCTCTTTGAGGTCTTAAGAGAGAACATTGGCTGATTTGCATGGTCATATCAAGACATGCCAGGACTTGATCCAAAGCTTGTAGTTCATCATCTTGCAGTCAATCCAAAGATTGGGCTCGTCAGAAAAAAGCTTAGAAAAATGCACCCCAAGGTGGCATTACTAGTCAAAGCTAAATTAGAAAGAATGTTAGCTGCTAAGGTTATCCGACCTATTGACTACTCAGAGTGGATCTCCAACATGGTCCCCATCACTAAGCCTTCTAGTGACATTAGAATCTGCACTAATTTCAGAGATCTTAACAAAGCTTGTCCAAAAGATGATTTTCCCTTACCCAACATAGATATGATTGTAGACCTTACAGCTGGACATGAAATTTTGTCCCTCATGGATGGATTTTTTGGGTATAATCAAATCAAGGTTGCAAAAGAGGATCAACATAAGATAGAATTCATTACCCCTTGGGGAACCTTTTGCTACAACATGATGCCTTTTGGCCTAAAGAATGTTGGGGCTACCTATCAAAGAGGTATGATAGGCATTTTCCATGATCTTATCCATAGCATTTTGGAGGATTATGTGGATGATATCTTGGTTAAATCTCACACCTTCATGGATCATCTTGCTGACCTGGAGAAAGTCTTTGATGGTTTAGGATGGTTTAGGATTAGCTTAGGGATAGGCAAGTGGATGGTCTTAAAAATGTATATACTAATTTACTATGTTAGAAACACTAAATTAAAACAATCAAAAAGCATTTTCATACTAATTTAACATAACTTCATGAGAGACAAAGTGAAGTCCTCAAATGAGAATATGAACCATGGATAGGCTCTCTCAATGAGGATGATCACTTGATGTAGAGGTGTGTCTAAAATCTAAGATGGCTTGATTATGTATGTATGCTCAAATGCTCAAATGGGCTTCAATGGAGGATTTTTGATAGATTTTGGTGAATGAATTTGATGCAATCCATTTCTTGACCATGGTACTTATCTTCATTTAACAAAAAAATTGTAATGTCTTTGTCATCTTCAAAGACTTGCCAATTTTCAATGTTATCAGGTATGGGAGGCCTATTTTGTACCTCAGTTTGAGATATTCCTACAAATGATATTTCCTTAGGCTTGATTGCTACAATTTCTAACGAATAGGCCATCTTATTTTGAGTCCTATCTCTCCATGAGATACCAAATGCATCAAAGGATTCTATTTGATCCCAAATTGCATTTCTATACTGCTTTAATCTCCTATTCTTGGATAAATAGGTTCCTTTTATCTGGGAGATAACTAGTTTGAAGTCCCCTATAACATGTAATTTCTTAATTCTATGATGTATAGAAACTTTCAACCCTAACAACAATGCCTCATATTTTGCAATATTATTTGTGTAGGAAAACTTCAACATGAATGAATACCTGAAGGTATTGTTCTCAAGGGAGACAAAAACTACTCCTGCCCATACACCCTCTTTAGAACTAGCCCCATCAAAGAACATTGTCCATAATTTTGGTGAGTTCGTGCAACATTCAACTTCATGTTCAATTATAGCAGGTAAATTCTCAACTTCTTGAATAATCAATTCAGCTCTGAAAGCATTTACCCCATTATCTAAGAAACAAGTGGCATCTTTATCAATTTCTTCCCCTAAAATGTGATTAACCCTTGGTTCTCTATTTACCCTAACAAGTTTATCCCCAATGTGGAAAGTAGCATAGGTTAAGTCACACTACAAGCTTCCCCCCATGGTAGCACTCCATTTTTTGGAGAGTAACATTCCATAGTGTGGAGGTATATCTACCACAAGGACAAACATGGTTAACTCTACTTCAGGATATGTAGCTAGTTCGAAACGTAATGCATTTATGGTACCTATGACTAGGACTTCCCTAGCATCCATTCCTCTGCATCTTCCCTGCTTGGTATCCACTTTCAATCCTAAGGCTTCCATTACTTTGAAAGGCATTATGGTGTTGGAAGCTCCTGAGTCTATCAAACAGATTTTTAGGGTCTTCCCTTTTATGATTAGACTTAGGAAAAAAGGGTCAATATCTTCTATAAATGCCACTAAGGAATCATCTAAAACCATTTGGGGAATTTGGGATATGATACCATTATTGTCTACTATTAATGGGGTTTTTTGGGCAATAGTTTGATCTATAATAGTATTATTATTTCCTATCCCACCCAACGATGATAAAACCTTGCTTTTATGCTCTTCAATTTTAAGAAGTTCAGACAAAGGCACTTTCACTGTTATTTGGGACAACATAGATATCATATCGACATGTTCAATAATAGTAGGTTCAACAAGAGTACCTAGAATTGAAACCTTTGGAATAGTAGGCATTACTTTTTGCTTGATAGTATCAATTTCTGATTTCTTTGGTTGCACCACTAGTTTTGTTGCTTCATTTGTCTGAAACTGAACCTTCTTTTTTGGTTCCCATTTCTTACCCTTATTTTCCTTGATCTAAGGCACATCTTCATTGACACTCTTATTTTTATCATTCATCTTATGGGTGATATCTTTGATGAAAACACTGGATGGCTTTCTTGCATCATTATTTACTATTCTATTTCTCAAATTGTAGTTACTATGGACTTGTGAAATCATTTTTGTTGTAATTCTATCAATTTCCTCTTTAGAGGGCATTCTTAAGCTTGTGAGACCTACATTAGAAGATGTAATGCATACCTTATCTATATCATGCCCTTCATCATCTGAAAGCACTTGTTGATGATGTAAATGATGAGCAATTCTCTAACTGGTAATGCCATTATCAAGCTCTTTTGAATCAGAATCTATCAAATCATCACACATGATTATCATATTGTAACTTATATCATCATGGCTTTTCTCTTCACTTTCTTCTTCAAGTTGCACACCTTGATCTTAGGCAAATGACTGAGCAACAACACAATAATCAGTAGAATGATGTGATTGACATATAATGCACCATGGTACATCATCATTCATATTCACAGTGTTCCTTTGTAGGGGATCTGGAGTACCCTTATTCTTCACATTTTGGGTCTGGTTGGGAACTAGCTTACCATCTTTCCACTGAGTGGTGTAAGGGTAATTTTGCATTCTAGGCTGCCTATTGAAACTGTTGTTATTCACAGGGGTTCTCTCAATAATATTTGGCTTATTAAAATTAGTGGGATTCATCTTCTTGAGCAATTCCAAAACTTGGCCTATAGTAGGTTCTTCTGGCTTCTTTCCTATAGGAGTTTTGTCACCCTCCCTTTTATTATTGTTCTTAGGATTAAAAAGCTTTGGATCATCCCTCCTACCTAGTTTACCAGATGCCTTCCTATTATTCTCTATATTTACTACAATTTTATAAGCATCCCTTAAAGTCTTAGGATCCTTATCCCTCAATTGATAAGCCATTTTGCTATCAAAAGCATTGAAATATGTTGTGAGATAGACATCTTCATTCAACCTCATAACTTGAAATAGTCTGTACATACCTTTCTGGAATCTTACATTGAAATCAAATGTGGACTCATTTGGATTCTTCTTGATGTTTTTGATTCATTCAAGATGAATCCTACATTAGTGTTATCTCCATATTTCTCTTTGAAAAATTTCTCCGAATCATTCCACGAGATGATACTATCATCAGGCAACCTCTTAAACCAATCCCTTGCATCCTCAATTAGTGAATGCACAAAAAATTTCATTGCCATATCTTCATGTTCAACTTCATAATCATTCAACATATCAATGAAAATTCTCAAATGTTCTTCACCAGTAACAACATTATTCCCACAAAACTTAACCACTTTATCTCTTAAATCAAATGATATGGGATGTGGGGCACTAGGAATACTAGCAAATGATATTTGTCTATACTTTTCTAGGTATACAAGTTTCTTCTAGAAACTAGGAACATTTGAGGTACTAGCTATATTAGCTTGACTCAGAGGAGTAGCTTGGGATTGTTGAGGTGGGGCAAATGGGATTTGGGTGCCAATAGTGGATGATGAGGTAGGAGCCGATTGGGATATTCCCTGAGTTGAGATTATTGGACCACTAGTTGGTGTTGGAGTTGTAGGTGGGATAGACAAATTGGGCAATGAAGCCAATGCAAAATTAGATTTTTTGAATTGGATTTTTCTCCTAGTTTTTGCAGCTTGAGCTTCATTCTCAATCTTCTCAAGTTCTTTTGCAAGATCTTCCCTCTCTTTTCTAGCCTTCTCCAGATCTAAATCTAATTTTGACATGGAGGGTTGTATGGGTTTTCTTGGTATAGCTTGAGGCTCATTTATTTGGATTTCTATAGCTTTGCCCTTCCCTTTATCTGGAGCTTTTACAGTGGGCTCTATAGGGTCCACTTGAACAGGTTTATAGGCTTGGACTTGAGCAATAACTGGTTCTTGCCTTTGATTTAGGCATTTTTCTTGTTCTTGAACTTTAGCTCTCAGATTGTCTACATCTCCAAATACATCAGTATGGAGAGTTGAGGTATTTTCTTCTAACTTTTTGTTCTGCTCCTTCAAAGCAACCATCCTTCTTAGCAGAGCATCCCTTTCTATTATGGCATCCAAGGTGGCTTGCTCCTTTTCTTTTTCAAGATGAATGCATTTAACTTCTTCCTCCGCAATCCATTTCTTCAAAACTCCTATCTCAGAATACACTTCTTTAGGATCTGCAAAAGTAGTCTCTGAATCAGTAGGATCATCCAAATCTATAAGGTTGGGCTCCACATATGGGGCTACTCTAGGATTAAAAGGATTATCAAATGAAATCTTGAATCCTAGCCTATAGTTCATATCTGCTATAGGATTTGGCCTTGATGAAGTAATTCCTACCGTGGACACATCTTTGTCCTAAAAGACTCTCTCATCTGGTAATGGGGTACTAAAAATGCCTCCTAAGAGTCTTGTAGTTTTGGATTCAAAAATAAGTGAAGAAGACTCACTTCCTAATACTGGTTGATACTAGGAATTGATAGATGCATTGCCTCTGGGTTTCCAAGTGGGATTTGGATCTATCCTTTTCTTATTTTGGTTCTTCCTACCACCTTGGGGTAGATCAATATACATTGGTACATCAAGATTGGCTCTCATGTAAGTTCTTGTGTTCTTTCTCTTGTTAGCCATATTTGCTTTTTGTTAAAATAAGCACTAGCTTCAAAACCTTGATTGAGTTGCCACCCTATTCTTGGAAAAATATACAATGACACTTATTGCTGACTCAAAGAAAACAACACACAAGTAAAACAAAAATATCTGACCTAGATAGATCAATCACTAATGCTGCAAGACTGCAACTCTTGCTTGTTAGATAAGACACTTGGATAGGTTGGATATGTTAGTGTGTAGCTATGGTACTTGGGGTATTCTCTCTTTAAATTCTCAAGGTTTATCACTAAAATATTGCCTTATAACCATGGGTAAAACTTAGATAACTTGACACACACATACACATCATGGCCAAAAAAAATGCAGTACTTTTTACAGACGGGTTGGACAACTCCCTAGCAGAGTTGCCATTTTTTTGGTATTTTAAGATGAACTAAAACTACTAAGCAACAAAATGCTTAATACCAAGATGATAGTTTTCATACAATCTAAAGACTAGCCAATTCTTGTTAACAATTTCATGTGCAAAGCATTTGGGCCTAACTTCAACAAAATCAAGAGTGGTTTTCTACTCTTCTGGCTCTACAAAACTAGGGTGGGTATACCCAAGGATGATTCAAGATTGGGAAAAATGTATGAGGATTATTTTTAGTTTCATTATGATTCTCATCTCAAATCCTCAAACACACACAGTTCTTGATAACTTGATAAACACATCCCATATAACAGATATGGCCAAAAATTCTTCTGTAGATCTGCAGATGTTCCCAATCAATAGTGGCTAACTAAAGCTAAAACATTCCATGCAGACAAGTACTGGCTAGCCTTGAAGATCTACAGGAAACAAAAGTAAAATTGATTTAATTCTGTATTTTTGAAAACCATTTGTGACATATTCCTCTTTCAGTTGGGTCAAGTTTGATCAGTGCCTAATCCATTGGGGTGTAGAGTCTATTACAAATTTCTAGATCTAATTTTTTGCCTTACAACAAGTTTCATCAGTAATTCTTATTAGAATTTATCATTCAAAACCCTTTCCACTACTAAAGAAACCTTATCAGATTCACCAAAGCTTTTATTTAATCCATTGAATTAACAACAATGATAAACAGATATACAACCTAACTGGATTGCATTCAATTGCACAAGCCTTTACTTGTACAATATCAAGATAACCAAGTAATTAAAAGGAGACAAGATTTAGAAAGAACTGATATGGGGAAATTTCACAATTTGTATTTATTTTCTTTGAAAATTGTATACCATTTACAATAGACTCAAAATGACCTCCAAAAAGATACACAACTCATTCTATATTCATGTATTTTTAGAGAATTGATAGAGAAAATACATCACAAACTTGCTTTCAAAAAACATTGGACCAAAGAAAGATTAAGCATATCACTTAGAAAATTAGAATTTGGACCATTCTTTAGCCTTGGAATCTCACTTAAATAGTGTGAGATGCAACAAGCTTCAGGCTAAGAGAAAGTGATAGGTGTCTTTTACAAGAACCATTTGCATACACTTATCACAAGATGACAAAAATGTAAGTAACAGAAAAAGATTTACATCAAACATTCCTTTTGTGGGCCCTTTCTGTTACATCCTCTAGAATTGGCATAATGATTTGATTCTTTTATCTATCTGATTCCTCAAAATAAGTGACCATGAGGCTTGAAAGTGATGTATCTCCTTCATTTGTCTATAAGTTTACTTTAACTTGGGGATTTTCTCTGTCTTTTTCATCGACTATTAAAGTAACAGTTACATCTACATGATCTTTTGCCTTGTCATCTTTTGAAATCTGCTCTGTAGACATGAACTTGTCCTTCCACTTATTATAAACAACATCATCTAGCTAATCAAAACTCAGAACTTCTCTTTGTACAGTTAAAAGGGAATTTGCAATTGTCTCCATATTAACCAATTCTATTCGGATAGAGTTGTAAAATATTTGCACTTTAACAAACTCCTCATTTGTTATCGCCCACAATAGATGGCCAGCTTCATCTAGCTCCTTCTTCCATTCTTCCTTTTCTTTTATTTTATCAACTGACTTTAGAGCACAAGGGAATAAATCAATTTTTTTTGCAAAATACTTGGAAAGACAATTGGTTAATCTTGTATAGAAAGAATCTTGTTTATCATCAAAATCCTACAACTTATTTAGTAAGTCAAAAATTCCTTCTATTTGATGATATGTTAAATGAATAATAGATATACACATAGTAGTGATATTTGAGCTTCTCTCTATCCACTTCTATACAATGGGTCTAAATATATCTTCATTTTGCTTTAATTCATCCCTGATTGCTGAAATCTTTGACAATTGATCAAAGAATGTGGGCCACTCTATTTTGTCTATTAAATACATAATACCATGCCTCAGTTTTTCTTCACATTGATTATTAAGCTCTACATGCATGGCATACAACTTATTCTTCTCTTCTTCAAAATCATCTGCAGTATAGAACTGAGATCTTTCTAGAGTATCAGGTATCTTAACTATTGGAGTAGACTTGAAGGGTTCAATAGGTGGCCTTGGAGGGTAGGAAATCCTAGGTTTTCTAGTTTCTCCCAATTTTCTTTTCATCAGTTCTTGTTCCTGCAATGTGAAGATATTTTTGACTATATCTTCTGGATAGTAAACTTGATGTACCATATGAGAAGCTCTCACCCTTTCTTTTAAAAGGTCATAGAATCCTTTAGGGTCAATGAATCTAGTGTGAGACTCTGCCATGTTATATCTATCCAAAAACAAATTCAGGTGCTTCCACCCTTTTCTGATAAAGAAAAAATCATGCACCATAGTAAAAATTGGAAAGAAAGTGCCCTTCTTAATCAATTCCCTCTCATCTATAGTGCCTATCTTCCATAAGAGCTCATCAATCCATATCTTCAAGGGCACATGAAAAGGCAACACATGTGGCTTTCCTACAAAACCATATAGCCTTATCATAGTTGAAATATTATAAGGGATTATATCCCCCCAATTATGACTAACCAATAGTCCTTGTGCATGGTCTTTAGGTCTAACCAATTCCAACAATGCTTGTGGAATTTTGGGGCTATCACCTCTCAAAAGAAATCTCAGCCTAGATGCAAAATATCTGTCAAATCTTACATAACTAGAATCTATGGCTTCTGAAGTCATATCCACACTCCACAATTGCACTGGATTCCTCTCTCCATCCTTGGTTGTTTGCAACTCCATACCCTTGGAGAAGAAAGTTTATCCCTTGTATAAGAATACATGTATCAACAATGAATACCAACAGAATGGTTTGTTCACTTTTCCCTTTGCTATTCCAACCAAACCATTATGAATTTCTTTTGCTAGAAAAGTGGCAAAATCCAGAATGGTACTCATTCCAAATTGAAGGGTTTGAGCCATTATAAGGACAATAGAACCTGGAATTTGATCACCTTCATCTATCCCAAAAATCTTGCAAAGAGAAAAATACACTGGTTGAGCTCTCAAGTTGAAATGTCTTCTCAACAATGGCTCTGGGGTACTGGCTATAATCATAAGCAAAGTGCCAATTTTAGCAGCATGCTCCTGCAGTGGCCCTGTTCTCAGGTAAATTCATTGTGCATCATATATGGCCTATAAATCATTCATATCAATGATTTCATGCACAATGTGGTTAGGGTTAAGGTTGAAAACCTCACTAAATAGCTCAGGGAAAACCCTAAAAAGATTGACTCCAGAATGATTTTTTACCCATATCGTAATAAGATCATATTTCTTTTCCAGGTCCATCAATAAATCACTATCAAAGAACACTGTGGGGACTGTTAATTCACCAATATCAAACTCCCAAAAATTTCTCATAGGAGTGTCCAGTTTTTGCTCTGAAAACCATTTCTTAAACAACTCTAGACTTCCCATGGAAACCTGGGCATCTCTTACCCAATTAGCTTTGTCATTAAAACCTTCTACTACAACTACTCTTGGATGTTTTGGAATGAGTTTCCTCCCCTTAGTTATTTCATGCACTGATAAGGGGAATTATTCAAGAAAGTCATCATGCACAGAATGTTTCAAATAATCTATTTGCCCAGTAAACTCTTTTCAGGGAGGCATTTTGAATGAACCCTAGGTATTTCACAACAAAAGATACTTTAAATTTACTTAGAAAGTCATAGAGGACTTACTCGCTAGAACTCGCACTTCTACACTATGTGATATCTTCTGCAATTTTACTGGAGTGTTAACCAAGAATTTTCATGCCCTAGCTTTGAAATTTTTGTATGCCCTGATGTTCTCTCTTCACTTTGGTGGTTCATTAATGGTGAAATCTTGGGCTCTTCTCATACATTAAAATCGAATGCACAAGGTCTGAATCATATTTACTTTCAGTAACCGTTGCCCACAATTTGAACCCAAGTTTGAATCCCATCCATAGATTTTACCATATCGGACGGTTCTAATTTAAAAATTAACAAGCTTTATGACTTTTAAAATAATGCTACATGTCACAAATTCACTTCCCTGCATTATTTAAATTCCTTGTATCTTAGAATTGTGGGGAAGTGTTATTCGTTGATCAAGACAAGATCGATGATCAGATTAATCCACTTTTTAATAAAAACCAGTCAGTTGTACTAACCAATAAGAAACTGCCATATGAGCTTATGCATCTGACAACATTCCATGCCAATATATCCCATATCTTCTTCTGAGCGAACAAGTACTTGGCATCATTTAGTCCATGTATCATGCTAGTGCATTCCCACTTTCCTTATCTAACGAGCATCTTCAAATTATGGGCTTGTGCCAGTTGTCAATCTTTGAAAGATCAACAACGATACTGATTCTACCTTGCAAGGCATCCAAGCAAAAACTTTTGACGTCACCATGGACACATGTTTGCAAGGCGCATTCCTTCTTTGTTTAAACTTTGCCCAAATTCAAAATGCGGGGAAGTGCCTTTTGTTAATCAGGATCAGGATCAATGATCAGAAACAACTCTTCATTTTATGCTCGCATTATCAACTTGGGCCAATGACATGACTACTTTTAACCCACATGTTCTAACTATTGTATTTATTTTTGAAACCTTTCTGGCCCACATCATAAGTAGCTCCAGCTAAAAACACAATTGGCAGATCCTATGGCATGACTTCTACATTTTTCCATAGTTTGGCCCCACTATGACACGCATCACAAAGGTTTATTCTCGCTTTTCTTATCTGACTTGCAACTTCATAATGTGGGATTGCACTAACTGTAGATATTCAAAAGATCTACGGTTGATAAGACTTCATTTCCATTCAGCAGTCAAACTCCTTCAGTGGCACATCTGGCAGTATACGTCATCAATCATTTACAGTGTGGTGGACTATATTATAAAAACCCGACCCCAGCTTGCCACATGTCAAAAATCTACTTGCCCGCATTATTTATTTCTTCTGTAGTTTCAAATTGTGGGCATGTGCTAGCCTTTGATCTCTGATAGATCAACGGTTATAGAAACTTTTCCATTTGAGTTTCATATTGGCTAATAGTGATGAATGATGTTCCTCCACTTGTTCCAAATCATCTGACACACACTACAGAGGACATCTCACCATTATTATTTTTTATTCTTGAGAATAGCAGGCCCATCTTGTCAGACCGTGCCACTTGTCCAACTTTTGCTTCCCCACATTATTTATTTGATGAGCATCTCCTTCTTGCGGGAAAGCACTAGCCCTTGATTGAGATGAAATCAATGGCTGACATTTCTTGGTGATAAATTGCATATCTCTGCTAGCGAATCCACCAATGATATCATGGGAAAATCAAGACGTGTAAAAAAGTACTGACAAACCTGAAAAAGTTCTTGACAATTTATGATTCACTGGAATTTAGGAATGTAAAGGCTACGTTTCACCAAGTCGCATGCCTACATTATTTAAATACCTTGCATCTTGAAATTGCGGGCATGCGATACTCGTTGATCTGAATAGGATCAACAATTAAAAAGACTTTGCATCATCATAGGTAATTGTTAACAGAATGATTAAGCAATTTTTATGCTAAGTACAGTCACATAGGATTAAACAAAATTATAATGACCTCATGCTTATGCAAGCCCTCCCTTAGGAAAAAATATATCATTGAAAGCATTTTTCTAAAAATAATTTTGAGGGTATTCTAAAACTAGGGCAATCTAATGATTTGAAAAACACAAGGAACAAAACCCTAACTTTCAAAATTTCAAGACTTAAATGATTTTTTAGAAGATTTTCCCTTAACCTCTACATAGTGAAAATGAGACCAATAGTCTAGATCAATATAGAATGGGGAAGAATGACCCCACAATGATCTGAACAAATCCCAAGAAAAGATCTTATCCTAATGAAAAAATTGGGATAAATTATCATGGAGAAATCATGTCTAAAATATTTTATGTGGGTGCTCCTACACCACAATAAGCCTACCAAATCATCCTTCCAAAGTTATATTGTTACCAGGTGTACATCTTAATTCTTGTATTGCAAAGATTCTAATAACATAAATAGGAAGTAGGATTCTTAGTACCTTGCTAATCACAATTTCATCATCAATTTTTCTATTGGATCCTCTTATAACATTTACCACTTCTTTGACTTGTCCACAATATTGAGCAATACTTTCTCATTTTTTCATTCTCATTTCATCAAATTTACCTCTCAACTTTTTTGGTTTTTCTCTCAAAATATTTGTGTCTCCTCTATAGTTAGTCTATAGTTTGTTCCACATTTTCTTAGTAATAGTGCACTCCTTTATGTAATCAAACTTGGTGTAGCATAGGTTTGATGTAATCTCCAACATAGCCTAATTTTGATCTTTCTTGTCCCTCATCTACTGAGCTAGCAGAGGTTTTGGTATCTCTATATATGTATTTTGACATAATAAACTGGCCTTTCTCCAATTCCTCCTAGATTCAGCTTCATTAGAATCTGCCATATAGGGAAGTTCTTAATATTCAACCTTAGCACTTCCTTTTTGTACATCTCAATCTTTAGCTTTAGGTACCTTCAAAATTTTCCTTACAAACATCAATAGGTCTAATATTTATTGTTAGAATAATTCAAAATAACTTGGGGGGGATCAGTCATCCTCAAGTCTAGATGTAGAAATTAAAAGTTTAATCACTTCAAATACTTTAGTTCTAAAAATTTAGTAGCTCGATCTCTACATAAAATAATTAGAAACATAAACTTGCACTCCACTATCCTAATAGTAAGAACCTTTTAGAATGTAAAACATCAAAAGTAAAACATCTCAAATAACATCCACAGAAGTATGACAGTAGGATTTAATGCGGAAACCCAATTTGGGAAAAACCACTAATAAACATGTAACTAATTTTTAACTCTTCTAAAGTGAGCTCTACTAGGATCCAACCCTATTAAAGGTAAAAAAAAACACTATTAAACATGATCTTATTAGAGGGATTTAGAACATTCTATTAGAATGCCACCTTAACTAAAGGATTTACATATAACTATTAGGTCAACCTTGATTAAAGGATTTCAAACTAATATAGTGGTTAGAAAGTAACAATAGGTTGATTTGATAAATACAACTCACTTTACAAATATAAATTACAAATTTTTTCCAACAACTAAATAATTGAGTCACCTCCATTGACATCTCCATAATTGATTCACTTGGCAATCCTTCAAGCAATCTCTCTTTAGCTAAACACTTCACTATTTAGCCTTTTTCTCAAGTTTTCCAATCAATAGAATCAACAACTACTTGAAACTTTCTAGGTTAGCTCTTGTACCTTCTTAAATAGGTAGTTTTAGTCTTTTTCCACTTAAACATCACCTTTGATCTTAGGGTTTGGTTAGATTCATCAAATCCTTCCATCATTTCATATCCTCTTTTATCTTCTATAAACTTCTCCAAAATTCTCCTTAAATTCATGCATATATAAATGCTCAAACATGATTTCCCTTGAATTAAATGATCTAGTTCATCCATCCTTATCCTCAAAACTCTTTAGATATTCCAAGAATTTAATTATATTAGCTAGAAATCAATATTTTATTATAATCTATCAAATGGTATCACTTGACCAACACTAGGTTCTAACAATTGGTCATCACTAAATTACTCATAAATACTAATTATTTTGGTTCAACATACTTTTTGACACTTGGTCAGTACTGATACTTGGTCAGAATTGTATTTTTCTTAGCATATACCATTACTCGGTCAACTCTATCAACACTAGGCATAAACTTATAGTTCCTTAATCTTATGCTCTTTTTCTCAATCAAGCCTATGTATTTGGTCTTCTATTGATCACTTCTTTTAGGCTTTAGTACTTCTATCTTCTTCACTTGTGTTATGATTAAACAATCATATTATCTTATCAAAGTCCAAATGATGAAGTACCCATTGTCACTCCTCTTATCTTAACCTTTCCTCTAGGTCCTTTTGTTATGTATTCTTCTTAAATCCTCTTCATCAATCATCTTGATATAGTACTCTAATTAGATAGAAACTATTGTACCAATAAGGTTTGACATTAGTGACACCATAAAAGGGTAAAAGCACAGATCTGTGTCACTATTTAGGATACCAAAACCTATTTTGGTGAAATCTCATTTCTCTATCAAAACTCATTTTTTTCTAAAACTAAAAATACCATTTTATAGATACCAGATTCAATGTCATCATTATATAAATTTTTGAGTGTTTTGATTAGTTATAATATGTTATACTTTCAAAATATTATAAGTTGATATTTAAACATTTTAGAAGATGGTCCCTCAAAAAAGGAGCAAAAAATATACATCATATCAAAAAAAAAAATTAAAATTATATTGATCTCTAGAGGAGAGAATCCTCTTTATGAATATGTAATTTTTTTCAAGAAGGTGTAGATTTGATAGGGAAGTTTTGACAAGAGGAAATAACTATTGGATTTTGACAAGGTCGAGCTTGAGTGCTTATAATAAAGATAATATACATCAAAAATAATTTTTTTTTTTTTGTTCCCTAGCTATACATGCCATCTATAGGATATTTTTAAATTTTTAAAAAAGATGATTTTAATATACTTGTTTTACAGGAACTACACCCTATAATTTTTATAATTAGAAAAGAGACTTCAAAATAAAAGAAAATGAATAAATTTTTACTCAAAAAATTATAAAACTTATAGGCATAAAATTCAACCAATTCCACACATTTCATCAATTTAGATGATCTTCAAATTCTAAACATAGATACCATTTTTTTTTGTCATTAATGTTGAACTGTCACATTCTGATATCCCATTTCTTTAGAAAAGGTGACACGGGTTTGTTCTTTTACCCAAAAATTGTTCCAATTGTAGTTTCCAATAGTTTGTTCCACCATTAGTAGTTACAAGTGGATCAACTAAAGGAGTTGCAATTATAGAACCATCAGCATAAGCCACTTATGCATCAATTGCACTATTGCCACAAGTTGTTCCTATTTTCACAAAGGCTTGCACCCTTGTCCAAAGTCTTACCTAAGGATAAAATAGTGAACCATAGAAACAACCTCCAAGCCATGGGACTTGAGCTATGAGGCTAAGTCTCTAGAGAAGGCTAGATTCCTCTACTATTAGGATGCACTTGCACTATTTTGAAGAGAATCGGGGAAAGGGATACATGAACATAGTCACCTAATCTATTCTAAAGAGGCGATGCACCAAAATAGTGTGTCTAGACCAATATCTACTCATAATGCACAATGCTATTATTATGACAATCGAAAGATATATGAATTCAAAATTTGCTTTAATCTTTAAACTACAAAAAAGATCAGACAACTCTATGAGTGACACAGGGAAAATGCTTCACTTACTATCATTCATGGGCCAAAGAGATACAAAGAATGTAGAATACAAATATTCATAACATGTCAAAGAGAGGAAGACAAGCTTACATAGTACGATGATGGTTGAAAGAGATAAGGTAGAAAGTCATAAAACTCAAAGGAAAAAGAGAATTTTACAATACCATACCAAGGAAAAACTAAGAAAATAGAGAGGATCCAACCCTAAGGAAGAGTAAAATATTTTCCTTTATAGTGCAAGCATAACTTGGATAACTTCCTTTATAAGACAAAAAATCAACCACTACAATCAAATCTCCAAAGAATAATCATTGAAGAAACAAGGAAGATCTAACTATTACATAAATCCATGAATGAAAGGACCACTTCCTCACCAAATAGATCTCTAAGAGGTAAGGATCGATGGTTATTTAATCTCTAACTAAATGAATGGATCAAAAAATAGTGGTGGAGTATTCCTTTACACTTATCAAGCCTAGGGATTAATGAAAGTGGTTGTAGGAGATTAGAAAGATCAGATTCATCATTTGAGGAATGACTCGTACTACCATCAACTTCCAACTTGATCACAATCCTTGGTCAACTAAAGTTTAATCATTAAGTTTTGCTACAAGGACCAAACATTTCTCACTATTATGCTAGCATATCAGCAGTCCAATCCTTATGTTTTTTGTTCAATCATCCATGATTGCAACCTCACCATCACCTTCCCTTAATGACTACTATTTCTTACAAAACCATGATCCACTAATCATCATTGCCTCACAAACTACACTTGGCATACTTTACTAACCATTGTGAGCTTACAAAAGTTTAGGTTAGACCATATCCACACCATTTCCTTCTTATACTCATGTTACTATCTAACCCTTACAACCAAGCGAAAATAGGAAAACTACTACTTTGGAACTCAAACCTTAACCATTTATTGACTCACCAAGATAATGCAATGGCCATAGATCTAGATGATCTAATAGTGCAGGATATATCTTGAAACACTAAAGATCTACCTTTTTTGCACTCTCACAACTTAAACCATAGCATGTCAATATAACCATTCAATTAGGAAAAATCAAAACAAAGTGCACCTTCACCATCTTGACCTTAGTCAGCACTTAGCCAACTGCAACCATGCAAATTGCATGATTGCAACTTAAAATATATCAAGGTGTAATATGGAATAAGAATATGACCAATACTAAATCATTTAGTAAGAAATCCTAGGTAACCATTGGGTGAATTATCATTTAGATTTGATTTTTTGGAGGGGGGGCATAAATGTTAACATTTCTGGCAACTTAAGGGGAATGCAAACTTTCTTAGCATATGACCAGTGACCATCAAATGATCAATTGGTCTATGGAGTCTCTAAAACCATAAAACTCATCAAGTTTAACATCCCCACTACATTATAAACCATAACATTTTGTCTTCCTCTACAACTTGAAAAAGAAAAACTGAGAACCAAATCCCTTTCCTACAAAATAAAACATGTGCCCGTGCACTTCTTTGAAAATAGGAAAGAATATGAAAGAAAAAATACTCTAACTATGTATATGAATATTGATTTTCATCAAAAATATGGCTTAAGATATATCCCATTGACTGGAATAAGCAAGACTTCACCATTAGGCCTACTCAACTAAAAGGCATTAGATTGTTTGCAACTAATGATACATAGGGACCACTCCATAAGACATCGAACATTGAGTGTCTCCCTACCTTCACTCTATCTGCATCCCATTTCAACACAAGATCACCTTTCTTGAAACTTTTGGCCTTATCCTTCTTATCAAAACTCCTCTTCATCTATTGCTGATGTATTTCTAAGGTTTGTATTGCCTAATCTCTTTTCTCTTCTAGTTCCATCAGACCTTCCCTTCTTATAGACATAGCCTAGTCTTCAATTAATTCTATCTAATGAGCCAACTCAAGGGTAGGAAACTCCAATTAGATAGGAATCCTAGCTCCCCTACTATATACTAACCTAGAGAGAGAATTTCCTATGGCTATCTTGGGCATTATTCTGTCAACACATAGGGCAATTTTCAATTTTTGGTGTCAACACCTTTAGCTATCCTCAATAGTCCTCTTGATGATCCTGATCAAATTCTTATTGGATGACTTGGCCAAGCCATTACCCTAAAGGTAATAATTAGAGGATGTGCTCAAGTAAATACCATGATCAAGTGCCCATGTAAAAATCTAAGCTCCTATGAATGATTCAACATTATTTGAAATAATAGTTGAAGGGGCACCAAACCTGGTTACAATTCCATCAAGGAATTCAATGACTAAAGGTTTTATGGTATCCTTTAGTGATATTACCTATGTCCACCTTGGAAACTAATCTATAGTAGGTAGAATCCATTTATTACTAAAGCTAGAAGGAGGATTAATGGGACTAATAAAATATAAAACCCATTAGGTAAAGGGTTGATCAACCTAGATAGGATGAAATGAAAGAGCTGCAAGTCTTTGTTTACCTAAGAAGAAAGCACACTTCTCACACTTACATGTTTGTGGCCCAATCATGGAACAAGGATGGCAAATAGTAACCAGGTCTCATAATTTTCATTACAATATTTCTTGCTAAAAAGTGGCCACCATCAGGACCATTATGAAGTTCTTTAACTATCCTCTCTATTTGATTTATATCAATACACCTTAGTAGGGCTCCATTGAAATCTTTCCTAAAAAGAACACCATCAAGTATAGCATAAGGAATAGACTGTAGTCTGAACTATCTCCTCTTAGCTTTATCCAACCCTTGAGAGTACCCATTCCTAGCTAAGAAGGTCTTCATATCATCCATCCAACTCCTTGGATTGTCATTTCTTGCCTCCTATTGTTCTGCCAACACCAAGACAACTTCTTGATTAGATTCATGAGATGAGATCATCTATTCATACAATCCCCTTCACCTTACTAGTTTGGTAATCTGAATATCAACATTATACTCCAATACTTTGGTGATCCAACCAACTCTCTTCTCACTAATCTCTTTGCTTAACAAGAAATCCTTAACACTAGCATGAGGGACTAGCAAGTGGATTTTGTTATGAGATAGTAGTTGTTTGAATTTTTTCAAGACTCTTATGACCACAAGAACCTTCTTTTCTATATAGCTATATTGATTTTGATATTCTTTGAATCCTTCACTAAAAAAGTAATAGGCTACTCTTTGTTTTTATTATTTTGTTGAGTCAAAATGAAAAAAACATTTGACCTACCTCCTAAGGTGTAAAGGATAAAATCCTTATCAAAATTTAGATTTATGAGAGTAGGAGCTAAAGCTATGGTTGCTTCGATTTGTTCAAAACTTGTTTTTCCTTCCTTGGTCCATGAGAAGGGCATATTATTTTTTAGCATAGTTGTAAGAGGTTTCACCATGGTAGCTAGGTTAGGAATAAATCTTCTTATAAAATTTATTCTACCAAGAAATCTTTATAGGCCATTCTTGTGACTAGGAAGAAGAAGGGCAAGTATTGCCTTAGTTCTTTCTGGATCAAAGGTCAAATCATCATTTGATATAATGTTCCCTAATAATTTCCCTTGATTAGTGGTGAAGACAAACTTTCTTGGATTTAGCGACACCTCATACTCTCTACATCTCATAAACACCTACATGAGATGACCAAAATGCTCTACTACATCTTTTGAGTATACTGTGATATCATCAAGGTAGACTAACATGAACCTCTTGATCATATTTTTGAAGGCCATCTCCATTTCTTTTTGAAATTTGGCACCTACATTTGTTAGTCTAAAAGGCATCTTACTATAGGAATAGGTACCCCATTTGGTAGTGAAAATAGTTTTATATCGATAAGCTTCCTTGACCAACACCTAGTTATAACCTGAAAATCCATCTAAGAAGGAGAATCTCTTTGAACCACTAACTTTAGACAATATATGTTCCATAGAGGGTAGAGAATGGTGATCTTTAAGGGAGGCTTGGTTAAGATCCCTAAAATCTACACACAATCTAATAGCTCCATTCCTTTTCCTAATAGGGACAAGGTTTGCCACCCAAGAGGAGTGCTTGATAGGGAAAATGATATTGGCTTTAATTAATTTGGACAACTCATTTCACATTAGGGGCTCAATATTGGGATTTATTGGACTCTATTTCTACCTAACAGTATGTTGAAATCTATAGTATAGTGAAATAGACTAGGGTCAAATCCCCTCAAATCATCATATGTCCAAGCAAATATATCATTTAATTCTTGACATAGATGGAGAAAATTTCCATGCTTAGTTTTAGAACATACCTTCCCTAAGTTTAGCATCCTTCCATCAACAAGTGTGATTGGCACATGGTCTCCTTTGTTTGCAGAAAGATTCATGCCTCTTTCCTTTAGTTGGTCATCAGGGTTGAAGATACTCTCTAAGGTAATGAGACCCTTAGGAAATTTTTTGGATCTAAGGTTAATGATTTATATCTAAGAACTTTGCTTTATTCTACAAAAAACTCATACTTTGTGTATCAGATTCAAAGACATTCCAATTGATATCATTATCAGGAATACTAGACCGGACCACCATTTTAATTTTTTGTCTCTTCTCATCTTTGAAGCTTCTTGGAACATCTAAGATGCACCCACTACTATAAGTTTGTTAGCATGTCTATTTTCTTTTCTAGGAATACTTTGAATATTAAATGCACTAAAACCTTCAAGAAAATTCAATACCTTATGTTTGTAAGATTTGAACAAACCATTCTTAGTAAAATTTTGATTCCTCACTTGATTAATCACCAACACACTATCCCCATACACACTCAACACTTGGATTCCTCTTTTTCAAGCAATTAAGAGACCCTGAATGAATGCCTCATATTTAGCTATATTATTGGTACAACTAAACTACAACCTAAATGTGAAGAAGTATATTTCTAATATAGGATAAACTAACATTACACTAGCCCCTAACCCATTTTTATTTCTTGATCCATCAAAGTACATGCTCCGTATCCTACTTATATCTTCTTTGATTTTCATCAAATTAGAGACAAGAGTATCTTTTTTTGATATAAAATAAGTTCCTAGGCTAGTTTCTAAGGTTTTTGATATAGGATCAAACTAATAAGCATTATCCCATTCATCTAAGAGGAAATTAGGTGTATTAGATAAGGAATTGGTAGGGTCATTTACTGTATCATTCTTATCTATCTCTAGGATGGTATAGTTCATATTTATGAGATTAGGAGTATAGGGCTCAATGTGATGGAGGGCTAATGGTTCTACTTTGATTGAGGCCTTGGTTCCATATCTAGTTCTAAAAAACATATATGACTAATCAGAAGATATGTAACCACCTATTTTAGCAGTGAAGTCTCTTGACAGATAAATGTGGCTTGAACTCAGAAATTGATATATGCTGAACCATAGTACAAATTGGATAGGCATGCAAGGGAATTTCAATATTACTAAGGATTCCCATAGTATTGATAGTACTACCATCTAACTGCAATAACTCCTTAACAATAGGCTCATAATTCATTTCTAAAGTATGAACAATACACTTGGGCATTATTGAACTATTGCTTACTGAATCAATCATGCAATTTTTGGTCTTAGAATGGTTTTGACATTGGAGTGTCAACACACTTAACCACTTTCTACATTAATGCCAAGTACACTATGTATGTTGAGCCACAATGTGTGTCAAGTCAAATTTCCAACAGGTGTAGATTGACTTTAGGTGCTGAGCATTACAAAGGTGCTAAGTGATATATAGGTGTCGAGTCACAATTGATGATGAACAAGTCAGAACGTTACATATGTTGAGTGAGCCAGAGTCATACATGTGCTGAGCAAGATAGAATGCAATAGGTGCTAAGCAAAGTATGATAGTATATGTGCCAAGCACTAGTATTCCAGTGTGTGCCGCGTAACACAAAATCATCATAGGAGTTTGTGCCCTCACAAACTTAGATGTAAACCATATTTGGAGCTAACATAGAAGGATTTAAAAGGATAACAAGGATAAGGACAAATATTTTACATTTCTTATGCAATCAGCATGCAACCAATCAGAAAAATGGAGAAGGCATGCAACCAATGAGAAAAATGCAAGAAATGAGTGGGAATTCAAGATTAAATATGGATCATAGATCCATACCTAACCCTAAGTCTACAAAGTCTTTATAAGAAGGCTTAGACCCCATAATTTTATGTTTTTGAAGAGAAGTCAAGGAAGTTTCTAAGAAGATAACAAATTGCATAATAGAGAAAATAGTAGAGGCATCACAAACTTAGTGAATTAAGCATTAATTATAGATCTAGTTGATTAGAACAAAGCAAGGGATACAAATATATATCAAATCAAGAAAGGATCACATCAAAGTGAGTAGACCAAGTGCTTGTAATCAACAATTGAAGATTGTAAGCAATCAAGTCAAAGGTTTCTAATAGTCTCTAGCCATTGTATTAGATAGTGAAAATTCTATGTTGATAGGTTAGCTTAACAACTATTTTGTAGATCCTTTGAAGAGGTGACTAAATCCTTTAACAGGGTGACACTTCATGTAAAGTGTTTGTAAATCCTTTAACCAAGTCACTATTGACATAGTGTACAGCCTTTAATAGGGTAGGCCTTTCACAGGCAGACCATTAGAAGTGGTCAAATAATTATTGCTGCAGTGATTTTTGTGGGTATCATCCCCACCCCAATTTTACCTTCTTATTCCTAGAGGGTTTTTGGGTTACCAAATCTAGTGTTATGTGTGGCAATGCATGTGTTTACTTTATGTTTATTTAATATGTTTACATTCATGTAGTTTACTTTTATTTAATTATTTTAAAGGAGTTGACAAGGCTAAAGTGTCATACTTATGATTCACTGCCCCCTCTCTCAGAAGTACCCTTCCCATTTTGAACATTCTAACAATTGGTATCAGAGCACTAGTTCTCACAAGGAGAAGCCTAACAGCTTAGAGAAAAGGTCCAAAGATGGAAGTATTCAAACTTGGGAAGATCATAGACAATTAGGTGATTGATGTGCATCTCCCTCTACACAAATTGGAAGAAGCCAAAGAAGAATTGAGAAAGTCCTTAAAAAGAAGGAAGGATATAGCCATAACTGAAAATGACATACACTACAAGGAGATTGACACCACATAAGTGTTTTCCAATGGAGATTCCAAGGAATTCGATGCAAAAATAGCTGAATTGATGGACAAAAATAGAGCACAAGATGAAGAAATTAGATTACTCAAGCTTGAACAAGAGTCACAAGCCATAATGCTTTGTGAAGTAACTGAACAAAAGAAGAGAGCCATTGAAGAAAAGATCATGATAGAAGATGATAAGAGGAATATTACCAATAGATTGGAGGAGAAGAAAATTGAGTTTGAGAAAATCTCAAACATGCAGCTTGAAACCTTAAGCCAAATGTTGAATGCTCATCATGAATTGAATATGAAGGACATTGAGATAACTACATTGAAAATACAAAATGAGCAATTGTAGAATGAATTGAAAAGACAGAAGGAGATAGAAAAAAGCTTCAAAAAACCTAATGAGCAACTACTAAAATTACCAAGGGCTACTAATGGTACTTTAGGAATTAGTTACACTAGCACTAAGCAAGGAGAATCATCTAAGACTATAGAAGAAAGGAGTAACAAAGGTAAGAACACTAAACTTACTTGTCATTTTTATGGTAAAAAGGGACATACCTCTAATGTATGCAGGAGCAAGAATAGTCATCAACATGATAAGCCTAAAAATACAAGCTTTTGTCACAAGTGCAAAAAGCAAGGACATCAAGCACATGAATGTAGAACCAAGACCATGAGGACACCAAGATTTGAAGGTCACTGCTACAACTACAAAAAATATGGACATAAAGCATTTGAATGCAAATCAAAGCCTATGTGGACACCTAATCAACTTGCAAGAGGAAACAACCATGGTCATCACCACAACTAGGATTACAACACCAGGTATAGCTATCACTATTGTCAGGAGTATGGACACATTCTAGAAAATTGTAGGAGGACACATTTTAGAGGGAATTACAATAGATGGTTAATTCAAACTACATGTTTTAGTTGCTTGAAAACTAGTCACATTATCAAGAATTGTCCAACAAAGTCAAAAGCACCCAAGACATAAGTCAAAAAAGGAAAAGAGAAGGCTAATGTTGAACAAATAAGAGGGTAAATGAACAAGACTTGGAAGAAGAAAGATGAATGCATGGCATCAAATGGAGAGATCACTTCACCCAAGAGGTTAAGTGATCACACCTCATCGAACTAAGCGTGAATAGGTGTATGGGACTGATATACAAAGTTATATCATACATCAATCCCAAGACAAAGAAGTATTGCAAGGAAGAAATTTACATGAGAAAAGATGCCAAGTCAAAATTTGAAGTTTTTGCAAATACTATCGAATTGTTGTTAGATGCCGAGTATAGCTCCAATAGATGTCAAGTTTCTAATAGCGACTATGTTGATAGTTGGCACCAAGTGAAGTAGAAAACTAGTGGAAGTTGAGTAAACAAAGTACAATGGGAGCCAAGTCATGGTAAAATCTTCAACTGCCGAGTTTATAGCTGTATGCACTAAGCATTTAATGCTAGGTTTTGACAAGTATAAGGTCAAATTTTGATCATTTTCATGCCATTCAAACACAAAGAAAATACAAAAATAGTGTAGAAGTAATCATACAACAACCTTGAAGCCATTTTCATTGATCTCAACAATGATTCAGCATACATTTCAACAATCTAAGGTATTTATCAAGTGCCGAGCTATGGAGAGTTAAAGTTTTTAATACATTTAAACCCTAGTTTGGTATAATGGCTTCTTGTTCAAGAAACACCAAAGGAAAGGGAGGTCATGAAGTCCAATTAGTTAGTAATGAGGTAAAACAACCTGAGTTTAGGCCAATCCTTAAGGTTTCCTATAGAAATGATCTAGCTAGTGCATTATCCATTATCCCACCAAAATTTATCATGGTACAAGATGTGAGAAAGTGTTATAACTACAAGATAGGTGTAGTAGGTGATGTAGAGATATTCCAAACCTATGACAAACTTTGTGAAATTTTTTTTTTTGAGGGATGAATTCCAAATAATTAAGAAAAAGGGTTTGACCAATGCCCTAGTTTACCCTACAGGTTTCAAAATAGAATGGATACAGATTGTCCTCAGTAGAATTCATAATGGATGTTTGTGGTTGGAAACATGACCTATAAAGATTACAAAAGGATAGTTCATAGGGTTACGGGTTTCACAACCCTAGATCAGACTAAGACCCTGTAGTGATTCCAAAGAGAGGCATTGAAAGGAATACATGAGCCAAATGGAATAAGAAGGGTATGACTATTGACACTGTAACTGATCATCTTCTAGATTTTGCTGTGAGAGTGATATCCCATAAATTCTATCAATCTAGTAGATTGAATAGTGTGCCATGTATAGCTATTGATGTATCCTACAAACTGGTAAAGAAAGATCACACATATGATCTGTTATAACTAATGTTATAGCAAATAAATTAAAACCTAGGAGTAATAAGGAGATCAAAAGGTGCTCAATGCAAATTTGGTTCAGTTCTTATGTGTATATTCTTTTATGTTATGGAAGAGTTTCCTTCTATTGGAAAGGTGAATTAGAACCCTAAAAAAACTATAATTACACAAATCAATGAGTTCATTGATCAGATGGGCGACAATTTTGAAGCCTAAATGACAAGCTATTTTGAGGATTTTAAGAAATCCATGAGGCAAAGAGTTAGAATACTAGTTTCCTTAGTGGAAAAACACATCAATGACATATGCTTTTTGGTTGACATTGATTATACCTACATCTAGGCAGAAATACCAAGAGTAAGATGGCTAAGGCCATTGGGATATGAACTTGATATAGATGAAGCTTTAGTAGTAATCATAGCATTGCTTGCATCAAAGATAGATAAGAAGGCTCCTCACTTTGGAACATATGATATTGTCAAGTCCAAAGTTGAAACTAAATTGAAGATAACCTTTCTTATCAAGAAGAAAGATAAATTAGTAAAGAAAATAAAGAACAAATTTGGAGCAAATATTGAAGGAGAAGCAGGTGGTGAAGAAGAAGAAGAAGTAGTAGTAGTAGAAGGAGAAAGTGAAGAAGAAGAAGAGCAAGGGAAAGGTCCAATAGAGTTGACCCAGGGCTTAGGAGAAGACAAGGAGGAAGGTGTTGAGGAAGAAGAAGCCAAGGAAGCACCTACACTAGCTGAGCAAAAGAAAAGAAAGGCTAAAACATAGCCTCCAACTCATCCCAAGCCTAAGAACATCACTAAGCTAGCACCAACAACAAGAGCCACTACAAGGGCATCCACACAAAAGGCCAAAGAGGAAACAAAAGAGAAGAAGAAGACCACTAAAGAAGCTGATGCAGTGCTAAAGAAGAGAAGGAAATATGTGGCACAACTAGACACATATGATGAGGAAAGAACAGAGTTAGAGGATATTAGCCAATTTATATTGGTAAGTCATCCTCCCAAATTTTCTATAGAAAAAAATTGTGAAAATGTTAGGAATGTAGATTTGAATGACTTGAAGAATAGTGATTTCAATAAGCTTAGTAGAGAAGAACAAAATAAAATAGAGGAATTTGTGTATGCCATGATGGTTGAATTTAAGAACACACCTCTAGATCTAGACAATACCATGCCTAAAGAGATATATGAGATAATTGAGAATAAATGGCATTATTGTCTAATAATGGAAAAGGAGATCACAAAATTCACCTTAGCTCAAGTAAAGCCTAAAATGACAAAAAGATCAAATAAAAAAGGCTAATAAGAAACATGGTGGAAAATTTGCACCTAAATATAGAGCCTTCAACATCCTACAAAACAAGATTGAGGATGTAGTGAATAAACCCACACAATTGTGGGAAATAATTTATAAGATAACTGATGACAAAGAAGAGGAAACAAATAAGATAGAGACTAGTGCCAAGGAAAAGATAGAGGAAAAGAAAATAGAAGAGAAGAAAGGAGAGGAAGAGAAGCAAGATGAAACAATAACAAGAGCAGATGAAGAAAAGAAGAAAGATGAGGAGGATAAAGAAAAAGGTGAGGAGGAAGAAACACGAAAAGAAGATATGGCAACAACTGAACAATAGCAAGAAGAGGAACAAAGTGTGCAAGAAACACAAATTCCACCTCCTAGTCCACCTCATGTAACCATCACACTTGTAGACACAATAATTATTAAGGATATTCTTAACAATTTAGCTTAGAACATCAATCCCCTAATTGTAGAGGATCTCTTGAAGATCCTTCACCAATCTACTTTACAGGCACAGTTATGCACAAACCCTATATTGGTGAGTGTAGGTGAGCTACAAAAGGTAGTAGTAGAATCTCAAAAAGAAAACGTGAAACCAAAGGAACCACTTTTCACCTACATAGCTACCAGCAATAAAAATTTTATGCTTCCACCACTTATGACAGCAAGTGACATCATACAAAAGCTGAGTGCAGTAGAAGGAAAGTCAGATGAGAAGGAGGATACATAGAAAGTAAAGGAGTAGGCTTCCATATAGACATTCGTAGAACTACCAAAGACATGCACTCCTACAAAGACCCTTTAGAAGCCGAGCACTGAAGCCATTCCTTTGCAAATCTCAACTCAAGGCTTGAGCTCAACTAGAGTGGCTAGGGTACTTCATTATGGAGGCCCTAAACTAGATGAAGACATTGTAATACCTACTTATGATTCCAAGACCATCACCATGGATTAGATAACAAAAATGCAAGATGCTTTAAGCAGAAGGAAGAGGTAGGAAATACTCAAAAAAGAGTATAAACACAAGTAAGCACTACATAATATTAAGGAAATCTTTATGGATGCCTTCAGCTTGTAGTCACCAAATGAAACAAAGCCCATAATAGAACAACTATCTAATATAGTTGACTAGGTGAGTAGTGAAGACCAGGATAAAAATGTTAAACTTATGGAATGGTTCGAAAGAAAATTTTAGGGGAAAGTGAATGAAAAAATATCAAGTGGTATAGCACTTGAACAAGTAGAGTTGGCCAAGAAAATTGATAAGTTCAAAGCAGTACTTGAGAACATTTTCTCATTGTACAAGAAGTTATGTGATTTCTCCAAATTCACACAAGAAACAAATCAAAAGATATTGAGCTTGGAAAGAAATTTGAAGATTTCTAGCTCAAAGTGATAATAATTTTGCCCAATCACTTCACACTCAAAGAGAGTTAGCTACATTAACAAATGAAGAGGCCAATATAAAGGCCAAATTAATGTAGATTCAATCCTCCATAACCCCACACTTTGGAGGTCCTCCACAAAGAACAAGTCTATGATGAAATTGTTTTAAAGAAATATCCTAATCTTTCTACATTAGATGGACTTGTACATCTTGCTGCAGAGATTGCCATCCAACACAAATCACTAGATATTGCTTTGGTGAATTGGGATGCAACTTTGAAAATAATAATGGAGGTAAACAACACATTTTTGGTGAAATATGGTATTACTCCATAGAACCCTTTGACATAAGTGTCAAAAAGGGGGAGAAATAATAGTAAGGAAGACATGTCTAAGGGGGAGAATACTAAGTTTTGATTACATTCTTTCATGGGGAGAAATAATGTTTTGGGAAAGATATGAATAAAATAGCACACAGGTACAAATTACAAAAATAGGGCAAAGGCAAAGAGTATCAGATACACCAGCACAAGAATTTTGGTTGCAAGAATGTCAAGGCATAATCAGTTCAGGGGGAGTTATAAGGTATTTTGAACAAATTTTGAATAAAATTTGAAATTTTTGTACATATGCAAAATAGATTGGATAGGGTACTCATAAGGATAGATGAATAATGATTAGTTAAGTGTTTTTGACACTCATGTCAAAGGGGGAGATTTTTGTTCTTAAAATGGTTTTGACATTGGAGTGTCAACACACTTAACCACTTTTTATATTGAAGTCGAGTACACTATGTATGTCGAGCCACAGTGTGTGCTAAGTCAGATTTCCAACAGGTACCAAGTGACTTTATGTGTTGCGCATTATATAGGCACTGAGTGATATATAGGTGCCAAGTCATAGTTGATGCCAAGAAATTCAAAATGTTACATATGTCAATTGAGCCAAAGTCATACATGTGCCAAGCAAGATAGAATGCAATAGGTGCCAATCAAAGAAGGATAGTATATGTGTTGAGCACCAATAGTCCAGTGTGTGCTGAGTAACACAAAATTAGCATATGAGTTTGTGACCTCACAAACTCAGATGTAAACTATGTTTGGAGCTGACATAGAAGGATTTTGAAGGATAACAAGGATAAGGACAAATCTTTTATTTTTCCTATGCAATCAGCACACAACCAATCAGAAAAATGGAGAAGGCATGCAACCAATGAAAAAAATGCAAGGAATGGGTAGGAATTCAAGATTCAATATGGATCATAGATACATACCTAACCCTAAGTCTACAAAGTCTTTACAAGAAGGTTTAGACCCCATGATTTTATCTTTTTGAAGAGAAGTCAAGAAAGTTGCTAAGTAGATAGCAAATTGCAAAATAGAGAAAACAATAGGGGCATCATAGATTTAGTGAATTGAGAAACAATTGCACATCTAGTCAATTAGAACAAAGCAAGGGATACAAATAGATATTGGATCAAGCAAGTATCACATCAAAGTGAGTAAACCAAGTGCCTAAAATTAGCAATTGAAGATTGTAAGCAATTAGGTGAAAAGTTTCTAATACTCTCTACTCATTGTATTAGATAGTGAAAATCTTATGTTGATAGGTTAGTTTAACAACTATTTTGTAGATCCTTTGAAGAGGTGACTAAATCCTTTAACAAGGTGACACTTCATGTAAAGTGTTTATAAGTCCTTTAGCTAGGTCACTATTGACACAATGTAAAGCCTTTAACAGGGTAGACCATTAGAAGTGGTCAAACAATTATTGCTACAATGATTTTTTTGGGTATCATCCCCACCCTAGTTTTACCTTCTTATTCCTAAAGGGTTTCTAGGTTACTAAATCTAGTGTTATGTGTGTCAATGCAAGTGTTTACTTTATGTTTATTTAATATGTTTACATTCATGCAGTTTACTTTCAGTTAATTATCTTAAAGGAGCTGAAAAGGCTAAAGTGTGGTACTTCTAATTCACCCCCCCAGAAGTACTCTTCCCATTTTGAACATTCCAATAGTAGTTGTGTACTAGCTTATCTCATATAAGTAGAGAAACATAAAATGGAGGAGGTCTAACATTTTTTCTTATTCTACCTCATTTTATGGTTGTTTCAAACTTGCAACACTCTCCATGCTAGGTGGCTGATCTTTGAGTTCAATGCTTTCCAACTCCTATTGCAATAGCCTTCTTTGTGATGGTATAGTAGTTACAAAATCCCAAATAGAAATATTTGTATTAATCTTACTCATTTGACCTACCACACTAAAAGAGGCATTAGATGTTTTGGTAGGAGCCTTGGAAGTAGAAGCTTGAGGTGGGACAATCTATGGGTTATTCACATTATCTTTGCTTTCACCCTATTTTTTCTACTAACAAGCATTGGCAGGCTAACTTGCATTTTTTTTCTAGGAAGCTTCTTGTACATGTGCTGCTGCAATTTATGTGGAAATCTTATTAGGAGGTTGATGAGAAACATCTTCTATAGCTCTTCTCTTGCTCCTAGTATTGTAAGCACAAGAATCTTGGTTGACATTAGCATGATCTTCCACCAAGTGGTTCATAAATGAACAATCATCCTACTAAAAGGTATCAATAGGTTGATTAGCATTGTGTTACTGGGAAACTACTTGCTTTGGTACAGTTAAAGCCAAGTAAGATTCTACCTTCTAACACATCTAGTATCCATAGGAGTAGTTACAAGAAGGGCAAAAATCTTGATCTTGGGCTAGATTGTTCTAAGGGACTAAAGTCCAATTTAGGTTGATGTTTAAATATTAGGGGTGGTTGATAGGTCTATTCTAATTGTGAGGGTTATTGACTCTAGTTTGGAGCTCTACCATGAATGAGACCTTGACTCTAAAGTTGGAGAGGCCTATTATTTTAAGCTTGTTGCCTCTTAATGGTTACCAATGCATTTCTCATTTTTTGCACTATTGCACTATTATCCTCCATCTTCTTTTCTTGATCAAGAATCCTTCTATCTACATTTTACATCAATGTCTACATCATAGCTTCAATCCTATCAACTCCATTAGAGTATGTGGAGGCTATTGGGACTACAGTGAAAGGCTAACTTATGGAGGATACATGAATAAGAGCTATAGTCATTGATGATTAGGCATATTGGGGAAGAAATACATTTTTGGTCTTGGAGCTGACTTCCTTCACTGTGTCAAAATATTTTCAGCTCTTATGACAATCTCATAAGCATTTGGTAAAGTATCTTCTCCCATAGATTGCAAGGTGGTAGCAATATCACTATTGAAGGTTCTAAGATAATGCAAGAATACATTATCAATAGAGGGCTTCACTGCAGTAGGTATTCTATCCCATGTTCTTAAAAATCTATAATTGAAATCACTCATATATTCATGTGGGGCCCTCTTGATAGTTGTCTATTGTTCTAAAAGTGATAGGTGGTCACTTTTGTCCTCAAAATGCTTGCATAGGGCTGCCCCTAACCCATCCCAAATAGTAATAGAGTTGTGAGGCAAACCTCTATACCATTGTAATGCTTTTCCTTTCAAAGATGAGGCCAAAAGTCTAACTACTACATCATCCTCAGTGATACCATGAATGTTACAGACATTAGTCACCTCCTAAATATGTTCAATAGGGGAGATAGAGAGGTCTCACTAGTAAACTCAAGTACACTTTTGAGAGCTAATACTGGTATGTCATGCCTTTGGACTAATAGTAGGGGGTTCTCACCATTAAAGGTTGTGAAAGTGTGAGCTCTAGTCATATAAGAAAGTGTTATGTTGATACGAGGAGATGGTATTCTAAGTTATAACCTAACAATAGGAGGAGTGAAGATAGATCTTAAAAGGGTATGTGTTACTATCATGATCCTAACTAGTGATAAAGATACTCTAACCTTTCTTCTTGGATTAGAAAGATAATTCTTTTGGTATTGGAACATACCTCTAGAAGGTGCCCTTGTGTGTCTCTTAGGCATGAATTAAAACTACTTTGGTCTAGAAACCAGATGCATTTGAAGCTTAGAGTTGCCAAGTACTTCTTAAAAATGGGCCTCTTGAAGGCTTTATATTGAAGGAAATACTATCTCCTTAGTATAAATAAGGAATCTTTTCCCGACACCAATGAAATTTAAATATTTTTAATGTATGAGTCCTACTAGGTGTGCAAAAATCTATTGTTACAAAAGCTTGCACCCTTGTCCAAAGTCTTACCTAAGGACAACCTCGTGAAACATGGAAACAACCTCTGAGTTTTGGGACTTGAACTATGAGGTTGAGTATCTAAAGAAGGTCGGCTTCCTCTACTATTAGGATGCACTTGTACTATTTTGAAGAGAAAAGGGGAAGGGATACATGAAAGTAGTTACCTAATCTATTCTAAAGAGGTGATGCATCAAAATAGGGTGTCCAGACCAATCTCTTCCTATACATGCATAATGCTATTATTATGATAGTCCAAAGATATATAGATTCAAGCTTTTCTTTAATCTTTAAACTACAAAAAAGATCAGAAAACCATATGAGTGACACAAGGAAAATGATTCACTTCTTATCATTCACAGGCCAAAGAGATACAAAAAATGCCAATTATAGATATTCAAAGTATGTCAAAGAGTGGAAAACAAGATTATATAGTATGACAATGGTTGAAAGAGATACGGTAGAAAGTCATATAACTCAAAGGAAAAAGGGAATTTTATAGTAGCATACCAAGGTAGTACTAGAGAAAATAGAGAAGATCCAACCCTAAGAAAGTGTTGGTGTTTGAAAATGCTAGAGGGTTTTCAATTATCCCAATGAGAATATGACATATCTAGGGGCAGTTAACTCCCATTTTCAACATGCGATTTCAGACACCGGGCCAACTATAACGCTTGACCCTTCTTCTACTTTAGGCTCTGCAAGACCTAGGTGGGTGGACCTTAGATTCAATTGATATCTTACCAGTGCAAAACATATCCCTAAATCTATTTAGCAGATTTAACCCTTATATCTCCTAATAACTCATGTGATAACATAGATATACAATAGAAAATTTCAAATCTATGGCATTCATAAGCTGAGTGAGGGCATCACATTTAGGTTTTTCAACATGAAAGGGAAAGAACATTTGATTAATAATGTTAATTTTCAACAAATCCTCAAATATGCAGAAATAACAATGAATTGATCCTAAAAATGATCAGTGCCTAATCCAATGGGCAATTCCATGAATTGAATACATACATCTATGATATCTAGGACATATTTCATACACCAAGATATCAGATCCATCTTATCACTTTGTGATTCAGACATCCATGTTCATTAAGACCTCATTCTTATGAAATATCCTTCTCAAAATAACCAACAACCTTGTCAAACACATCATGCATTTACTTAGCCCTTTGTTCCAATAGCAAAACATATGTGACATACAACTTTAAAGGGATGCATATGAGTCTCAACTCTTTGTTCCTAGACCACATAAGACTGCAAATTACTGAGATAGGAGATGAGAATCAGAATGAAACTAAAGAAATTATGTCTCACTTGTATTCATTTCCTTGAAATTATACATTCAAATGCATGAAATTCAAAACACACAAACACTTAACAGATCTGAAACTAGTTGAATTAACTTCACTACTATTATTCATACAAAAGAGAAATTTTTGAATGAATGGTGTCTCAGTATTGGGAATACATCAAAACTAGAACTAGAATATGGTCTCATAGTAATGTGCAAATTTTCTCCAAAGAACTAGAACCCTTACAATGAATGAAAGATAAAGAGATATAGGAGAAGATGAATTCCCAGATCTGATCTATCCCTGACATGTGTCCACTTGAAATTCAATCTTTTGCAACTAAATACCTTCTCTCCTATCAATCTCTTCCAAGGGTGAATCAAATCCCTCAACTGCTAATCATATCCTTTCTATTTTGTCTTTCCAAAAAATATCTCAAGAAAAGACAAGGATCTGCTAATGAACCTAGATATGTGCCAATTTATCAAATTGAAGCCAAAACATCACAAAAACTCAAAATAATTTGATACAATAGTCACTGAATACTTTCATGATTTTTTTTCACTGAATTTTGCAACTGGTGACTTGAAACACCTGATAAAACATGTCATTCAATCTATGAGAGAAAACCTTTCATAGCATAAACCAGCTACTTCCTGTGTAGAAACTAATTGCGTAATCGAAAAATTCATTCTCCCAATTCTGGCGATATATAACATCACATATTTTGCCTTCTAGAAACCCCTTAAAAGTCAGTTTAAAAAATGCCCTCTTGATATAACTATTCAAGTCTACAACTTTGATATTTTAAATTTTTTCAAAAATTCAAATTAATCTAAAGTTCAAACTTATATTAAAAAGCCCCTTTTGATTTTAAAACTTATTCACATGCATTTTTGAGAAAATATTTTAAAATTTTGATCTTTTCAAACATTTTATATTTTCCCTACCCTCTAACTTCGGGTTAACCCTCTGTTGACCAACTTCCATGTGGCAATGTTTTATTGGCTAAGCCTTCCATCAAGTGCCATGTCAAGACCAAGTCACCATGGGACCCACTACCACATGGCAATATCCCTCAAACCTATAATTTTTAAAACTCATGCAACTTTGGGAAGTAGGCATGTGCTGACCATTGATCCAGACCATGTGGTGCAATCTCATACATCCACCTTGATTTGAACTTGTGGCACCAAATCATCTCTGAGTGGGACCCGCTACCATGTGGTAGTAGCCAACTTACCCACATTGCCTAACTTGCATGCATCTTTGAAATGCGAGTATGCCCTCGCCGTTTGATCAGACACGTGACCTCATCTCAGCACTCCACCTCCACATTAGCACATTTACCTTTTCGTTCAAAATTTTCCTTAGGTCATCTTCCCACTAGCTGTGGGTGGGGCCCTCATGCATTAGCTTTGCATTCACAAAAGAGCTTGTCTTTTGTGACAAGTCAAGAAGTGAGTGATTAGATATTTAAACACAAAAGTTTCCTAAGATGGCACAAATGTGAGATAAAATGTTTTCACATTTTGACTTTTTGCATGGTTTTCTTTTTGGCGTCTTGTAGTTGAACGTATGGAATGTGTGCATTCAGGCAACACACATATCTTTTTCCCATCTTCAAACTCTGAGAGACAAATGGGGCAGTCCAATTCCACGTGATCCTCTATAAAGATAAGCTTATTGGCCCTCAAAATTTCATACAAATTCAAGCTCCTGGGAATCAAAAAATTTAGATACCCAATATCTCGATTGGACAGCCATACATTATCTAGGAACTCCATCATAAAAATGAGTGAATGATCTTTACTGGGATCCATGCCCCAACTCCTTGAGTGCAGCAACAAAATCTTGGTCTTGGGAGCATCAAACTTATCTGCAAAGCTGTCAACTATAATAGTATTGATAGAGGTGTTAGAAAGAGCCATAGAGATGGTGAGACACTTTTCCTTCTTGTTGATTTTGATGGACCATTCTTTGGGCTTGCGATCAAAAGTGACACCCCACTGGTGCCTTGCCTCTTCTCCAAAGATCTCAATCGTGAGTGTTTTCTTATCTTCATTCATCTGCCCTACTTTTTAGCATGGAAATCATAGGATATTTTGCATGTGTAATGTTCCTTTTCATTGACTAGAGACCTTCAAAAATGATGCAGCCTCTCCTTGCATGTTGTACCCTTTTTTGTTGTGTATGCTGCTTCTTTGCACCAAGGGCATTCTTCATGTATGGGCGGCTTTAACTTTTGACCGATGTCTATTCCCTTTTCAAATGGTGTGAGCTCCCTTGTTCTTTCACAACCTATATCTCTAATTTCCTTTGAGAGGCATGGATTCCTCATTTCTTTCGACCTGCATGTTTTGCTGCTTCTAGTGTGGATTCCTTTCTCTCATTTCATGTGTGGGGTTTTGTGAGAAGCGAGTGCTCTTTTTGTTGGCTTTCACATCTATCGCTGCCTTGTTAAGGGGCATAAGTTCTCATAGCATATGGAAGAACTGAATCAATGCCATGAATGAGGGGATATTCATTTGCAATCATAAATTTTATAGACCCTACTACTCCTTCAACATCTACCAGACTCTTGAGCCTCTCAAACCAATCACACACCTCCAATACAAATGCAATTACAAGATTGCCAAAGCTAGCACAATATTCTCCATAATGGAAAAGAAAAACACATTTATTCTCTATGGGGCATTATGAAGCATGATAATGCATTCATAATTCAAAAGCATCAAACACAACACTTGTCCATATATATAATTCACACATAGTCCATAGTCTTCGCATGCAAAACTTTTACAATTTTC
This sequence comes from Cupressus sempervirens, assembly GCA_028749045.1. Classification (NCBI taxonomy): domain Eukaryota; kingdom Viridiplantae; phylum Streptophyta; class Pinopsida; order Cupressales; family Cupressaceae; genus Cupressus; species Cupressus sempervirens. The sequence continues at coordinate 966,780,777 of CM053787.1, forward strand.
ACCGGCTCCATCTTCAAAGGTAACTCCAATGTCACTAGGCAGAGTCACACCTCTTAAGAGCCTCTTTTCAAACTCATCTTTAGTAACAACATCCTTCAAAGATGTGTTAGAACTCTATGACTCATTTTGAAACTCATTTTGGATTCCTCGTAATATGTTAAGCCCATAATGAATATTTTCATCAAAGATAACAAGTTTTCCATTCCTAGAACAAGGTTCTGTATTATTTATGAGATAATGACTCGGAACTTATCCAACAATTCTCTCCACACTTTCATACATTTTTGAAATAACTAGTTCTATTCATCATTTATCATGAATAGATCCCACTCACTGCCCTGATCTTCCATGGTTAACTTTCATCTCCTAACATTCATCAATCTATTATAATTAGCCGGGCTCCAAAGTGGGTCCGGCTAAAAGAAAATTTGCTTCCAAATATTCGAACTATGAAATTGATCTACTAGTGACCTCGTACTAATTTAAAAAATATTTGACCTTTTGAACAATCATTCAAAACTGATTTTACCATCATTTTGCAAACTGTGAATTTCATGTGAGGAAGTCTGTTGATTGGTCTTCAAAATTGACCAAAACCTCTGACCAAGCTCTAAAAACTAACCCACTAATTCTCTCTTCTACATACTTTCACCCTATCAAATCTCATCTCATGATGAATTAGTGGTCAAAAGATATTGACTTTCAAAGTTGCCTTCTCAGAATCACCTACATGAAAACATGTCAGAAAGCAATAAATTGGGTTTGGAATTAGCCTAAAAAATTGGGTAAATTGACACATGGGGGCACAAAAATAGGGGCGTTGGTTCAATGTCATGAGGAGAATATGGATCTACAATTTGGGCTCATGTAAAATAATAGGACACAAATGGCAAGTGGTCAAAGTGGGCTACTTGGATTTTGCAAACTGGAAACACTGACAGAAAACATTTTGAGTGAATGGAATTGACTTGGAAAAGTGTGCATATGGATTCGTCAAGACTTACAAATCTGCACACTTAAATTATTTTTAGAGTACTACACAATGGTACAATCCATTAAATCTAGCCAATTATGAATTTTGAATTATGATATCATGAACAGGGGCACTAATCAATCTACAAATGTTGACACAAGTAAAACTTTAGAAATTGCATTTGGAATCGCATTTGAAAACTAATGAAACGGATTCATCATAAGGTGAGACTTGAAACATAACAAGTATTCAAAATATATAATGCAATGCAAAAATAAATTCAACATTTTGGTCAATTGGTCAAAAGTTATAACACATCGTACAAGGCCTCCCAAAATTATGAGCAAAGTGCAAATACATGAAAAAATAGTAATTGACCAACTTTGAGGGGTTCGAAACCTAATCAAACGAACTCGAAATGACTCAAAAATTGAAACATAGGTTCTCACGTATGGATACTAGACACTCTCAAAGTGGAAAATCACAAAAAAATTTTGGGTGTGAGATATTGACTTGCAAACATAGGCTCTTATCGCTATTTGACACTTAGGTGAAAAATGCAGAATTGACAAATGCTCAAAATGGGACTTCATGAAATCGCTTGGAATGACAATTTAACATCATGGAACATGTAGACATACTAAATGCAGGGTGTTAGAAACATTAAACACCTTAGGGGTCTCAAAGGTATAGCCGGGTACATAGGCATTTAAAAGCATTTATAGGGCTCAACTTTCTCAATAGTGCTCAAAATTTGGGCTATAGTTTTGAGCGCGAACAATGGCTTTGTCTGGGGATGTATGTTCCTTGTAGGCATGGCAAGATTTTAGATCTCTGGAAGAAGTAGACCACACACCTGACTAAAAAAACTTTCTCTCAAGTAGATTTATTGAAAGAAAGAAGCAACTACTCCTACTATGTACAAGCGATGGCCTCGGGCCATCGAAAAGTTTTTAGAACTCCTTACCTCTTTCATACACTTGATTCTCATTTACATCTCTCTAAGGTAAGCTAAAATTATCTTTCTCAATTTTACCAATCAGATTAGCATCTAGAATCACATCACTTGGCAAAATGAAATTATCATCATTCTCATAGTGCCTATAAAATTCAAATACTACTTCAACTTCATGCTCACTATGAGAAAAAACATCATCATGCTCATGACTACATAGACTGAACTGAAAATCAAAACCTAATGATGATTCATGCATGCTGATTGGAAACACAAAAAATTCATAATCTACATCATTCACCAAATTGCATGTACCAAAAACTTGCAACTCACCTTGTGTCTCTAGATGTGAAGAATATGTGAAATCTGATTGTTGCCTACTTGTAACCATGTTACTCATCAAATTAGATTTATCCTTTGGTAAAACCTCTTCACATTCTTCAAACAACTGATTAGTTACCAAACATGAAAACTCATTCTGAAAGTGTTGATCTAAACTATGTTGATCGCTATCATTTTCTTCATCTAACTGAATGTAGAAAAAAAAATTGAACTTTTCTTTACAAGACTTATCAGCATATAAAGAAAATCTATAATTTGATTGACAATATTCATTATTTTCCTCATCATCATATGAAACATCAAAACAATGTTCAGCAAGATCAACATAAAAAGAATTTGAAACAACATTAATCTTCCTTTCACTAACATGCTCCACATCCAACAAATTGTCATGTGCAAAGACATTTGAGGTACTATCATCTACACCTCCAAAATCTGATAAGGATTGTTTAGATTCCACATCTCTTTCTACATCAAACTTTGGGGAGGTAACTTGACAAAATGAAGAAACATTATGATGGAAAATATGAAGATCCTTAGAAACACTTACTTTCTTTTCAAAATCATGAGCCAAAAAATTAGAGATTTCATCAGAGTTCAAGAAGACTGCCTCACAAATCTTCTCTCAACTGTGATTGTCATCCGGATAACATTAAGAACTTACAACAGCAAGATCATTAGTATAACAATCTAGAAAATTAGAATCGTTACAAAATTCATTCTTATCATAGCAATCATTACCCTTACTACTATTACAAATTTCTTCAATTTCATATTCATTGTAAAAAAAATTATTTTCACTTTCATATGCATCTTCATTATGCTGATTGCAATTACTCAATTCACTTGCATTTGAATCCACCTCTTCACGTTTAGAAGATAGATTGTCTTTCTCTATGGACTCATTGTATTCATTACTACCTTGAGTTTTAGCACACTCATTATCATCAGGAGACATAACATGAAATCTATAATCATCATTTTCCATCTCCTCAATGAATCTTTCAATCTACAAAAACCTTTGTAATCTTATAGGTGCTGGCGAATTGACTAAATCAGATACTAGAACATCAAGGAAAACACTAGGCAAGGAAGATTCCTCAAGTCTACAATGAAAAGGCATCTTGTTGATTACTAATTTAAGCCTTAAATAAAAAATCTCAACACTTAAACCTTGAGTATTTCCTACCTCAATTCTTATAAGATTTACAATCCTTTTGTAGACCATTGTATTCAACATAGCAATGTTATTATTCACAATTTCTAAACTCTCAAAATTTGGCAAACTAATCTCAGATCTGAGATCTGACTCCATCATTAGTAAAAATTCTACCTCTTCTTTCTAGTGCTGAAAATCACTTAATAGAGGCAACCATGTTTTCTAAAATTTGACTTCCATGAAAGGAAAACATGAAAACCAAAATACTTCAAGTGCTGATGCTAAACTTCGATCTTCTGATTTGGCATAGGTGCAAGACTGAAATTCCTTCACAACACTAGTCAAAACTTTGTAGAGCTACCACCTCTTTACAAGAGGATAGAGAAATCACAACTGTGATTTACCTTTTACAATTCACTTTCTTATAATAGCAGATTGCAAACAACACTTAAAAACTTATCAAGAATTTAAAACTTCCTTTTCAAGAAACTACCAAAAGCTTTAGATCTACCCATACAACTAAAAATCTTTCAAAATTTTGCAATGAAATCAACTAGGAACAAACTGGTATAGAGATTTGAGAGTCGCCACTCACACTTTGTGAGGAATAAAACATAATTTGTCACTTGACAAATCTGAACTAGACCTTCAATGTATGAGAAACTTGCAGATCATTATCATCTTGAAAAGAATTTACACTTTATAAATTAATTCTTGACTCTGAACCTTTCTCAATAGCACTTGCTAAAACTAGATTGATTGAAGATAGACCTATAATAGTCATAGAACACAATTTACTTCCAATTTCACAACATGTTGCTATCCATGAATAAAGCTTCACTGGGGAACATAAAACATCAACAAAGAAATGGTAAAAACCAAACACAACCCTACTATTGTAGCATATCCTTCCTGTCATATTGAATCTTCTTCAATTTCTCAAGGTTTTTCTACCACTCAGATTCAATACAATCCCTAGTAGAGTCGCCATTTTGTTGGTGTTTGAAAATGTTGGAGGGCTTTCAATTATCCCAATGAGAATATGACATATCTAGGGGCAGCTAACCCCCATTTTCAACATGCCATTTCAGACACCGGGCCAACTATAAGGCTTGACCCTTCTTCTACTTCAAGCTCTGCAAGACCTAGGTGGGTGGTCCTCAGATTCAATTGATATCATACCAGTGAAAAACATATCCCTAAATCTATTTAGCAGATTTAACCCTTATATCTCCTAATAACTCATGCAATAACATAAATATACAGTAGCAAATTGCAAATCTATGACATTCATAAGCTGAGTGAGGGCATCACATTTAGGTTCTTCAACATGAAAGGGAAAGAAAATTTGATTAATAATGTTTATTTTCAAAAAATCGTCAAATATGTAGCAATAAGAATGAATTGATCCTAAAAATGATCAGTGCCTAATCCATTGGGCAATTTCATGAATTGAATACATACATCTGTGATATCCAAGATATATTTCATACACCAAGATATCAGATCCATCCTATCACTTTGTGATTCAGACATTGGTGTTCATTAAGACCTCATTCTTATGAAATATCCTTCTCAAAATGACCAACAACCTTGTCAAACACATAAAGCATTTACTTGGCCCTTTGTTCCAATAGCAAAACATATGTGACATACAACTTTAAAGGGATGCATATGGGTCTCAACTCTTTGTTCCTAGACCACATAAGGCTGCAAATTACTGAGATAGAAGATGAGAATCAGAATGAAACTAAAGAAATTTTGGCTCACTTGTATTCATTTCCTTGAAATTATACATTCAAATGCATGAAATTCAAAACACACAAACACCTAACAGATCTGAAACTAGCTGAATTAACTTCACTACTGCTATTCATAAAAAAGAGAAATTGCTAAATGAATGGTGTCTCAGTGTTGGGAATACATCAAAATTGGAACTAGAATATGGTCTCATAGTAATGTAAAAATTTTCTCAAAAGAACTAGAAGCCTTAAAATGAATGAAAGATAGAGAGATATAGGAGAAGATGACTTCCCAAATTTGATCTATGCTTGATATGTGTCCACTTGAAATTCAATCTTCTACAACTGAATACCCTCTCTCTAATCTCTCTCTTCCAAGGGTGAATCAAATCCCTCAACTGCTAATCATATCCTTTCTATGTTGCCTTTCCAAAAAATATCTCAAGAAAAGACAAGGATCTGCTAATGAACCCAAATATGTGCCAATTTATCAAATTGAAGCCAAAACATCACAAAAAATCAAAATAATCTAATACAATAGTCACTGAATACTTTCATGATGTTTTTTCACTAAATTCTACAAATGGTGACTTGAAACACCTAATAAAACATGCTTTTCAATCTCTAAAAGAAAGCCTTCTGTAGCATGAACCAGCTGCTTCCTATGTAGAAAATAACTACATAATCAAAAAATTCATTCTCTCCTAATTTCGACAATATATAACATCGTATATTTTGTCTTCTAGAAACCCCTTAAAAGTTAGTTTGAAAAATGCCCTCCTGATATAACTATTCAGGTCTGTAACTTTGATATTTTAAATTTTTTCAAAAATTCAAATTAATCTAAAGTTCAAACTTATATTCAAAATCCCCTTTTGATTTTAAAACTTATTCACGTGCATTTTTGAGAAAATATTTTAAAAATTTGATCTTTTCAAACATTTTATATTTTCCCTACACTCTAACTTTGGATCAACCCTCTGTTGATTGACTGCCATGTGGCAGTGTTTGATTGGTCGAGCCTTCTATCAAGTGCCATGTCAATGCCAAGTCACCATGTATGGGACCCACTGCCACATGGTAGTATCCCACAAACTCGCAATTTTTAAACCTCGTGCAACTCTGGGAAGTGGACATGTGTTGACCATTTATCAAGGCCATGTGGCACAATGTCATACATCTACCTTCATTTGAACTTGTGGTGCCACATCATCTTTGAGTGGGACCCACTACCACATGGTAGCAGCCCGCTTACCCGCATTGCCGAACTTGCATGCATCTTTGAAATGTGGCTATGTCCCCACTGTTCGATTGGACACGTGGCCTCATCTGAGCACTCCACCTCCACATCAACACATTTACCTTTTCATTTAAAATTTTCCTTATGCCATCTTCCCATTGGCCGCTGTTGGGGTCCCCATACATTAGCTTTGTATTCATGAAAGAGCTTGTCTTTTGTGACAAGTCAAGAAGTGAGTGATTGGATATTTAAACACAAATGTTTCTTATGGTGGCACAAATGTAGGATAAATCATTTTCACATTTTTCCTTCTTACATGGTTTTATTTTTGGTGTCTTGCAGCTGAACATATGGAATACATGCATTTGGGCAACACACGGATCTTTTCCCCATTTGTAAACTCTGAGAGACAAATGGGGTAGTCCAATTCCACGTGATTCTCTATAAAGATAAGCTTATCAGCCCTCAAAATGTCATACAAATTCAAGCTCATGGGAATCAAAAACTTCAGATACCCAATATCTTGGCTGGATAGCCACACATTATCTAGCAACTCCATCATAAAAATGAGCGAATGGTCTTTACTGGGATCCATTCCCCCAACTCCTTGAGCGCATCAACAAAATCTTGGTCTTGGGAACATCAAACTTATCTGCAAAGTTGTCATCTATAAAACTGTCAGTAGAGGTGTTAGAAAGAGCCGTAGAGATGGCGAGACGCTTTTCCTTCTTGTAGATTTTGATAGACCAGTCTTTGGGCTTTGTGCCGAAAGTGACACCCCCACTAGTGCCCTGCCTCTTCTTTAAAGATCTCAATCATGAGTGTTTGCTTATCTTCATTCATCTGCCCTTATTTTTAGCATAAAATCATAGGCTCTTCTGCACATGTAATGTTCCTTTTCATTGACTTGAGACCTTTAAAATTGCTGCAGCCTCTCCTTGCATACTGTGCCCTTTTTTTGTTGTGTGGACTACTTCTTTGCACCATTGGCATTCTTCATGTGTGGGCAGCTTTAACTTTTGACCACTATCTATTCCCTTTTCAAATGGCGTAAGCTCCCTTGTTCTTCCACAACCTCTACGTCTGATTTCCTTTAAGAGGCATTGATTCCTCCTTTCTTTCGACCTACATGTTTTGTTGCTTCTAGTGTGGATGCCTTTCTCTTATTTCACGTGTGGGGTTCTATGAGCGTTGAGTGCTCTTTTTGCTAGCTTTCACATCTGTCGTTGCCTTGTTAAGGGGCGTAAGTTCTCATAGCATATGGAAGAACTGAATCAATGCTATAAACAAGGGGATATTCATTTGCAATCATAAATTTTATAGACCCTGCTACTCCTTCAACATCTACCAGACTCTTGAGCCTCTCAAACCAATCACACACCTCCAATATAGATGCAATTGCAAGATTGCCGAAGCTAGCACAATATTCTCCATAATGGAAAAGAAAAACACATGTATGCTCTACTAAATATTATGATGCATGATAATGCATTCATAATTCTCAAGCATCAAACACAAAACTTGTCCATATATAGACTTCACACATAGTCCCTAGACTTTGCATGCAAAACTTCCACAGTTGTCACTAGCTCCATCTTCAAAGGTAACTCCAATGTCACTAGGCAGAGTCACACCTCTTAAGAGCCTCTTTTCAAACTCATCTTTAGTAACAACATCCTTCATAGATGTGTTAGAATTTTGTGACTCATTTTGAAACTCATTTTGGATTTCCCGTAATATGTTAAGCCTATAATGAATATTTTCATTAGAGATAACAAGTTTTCCATCCCTAGAACAAGGTTCTGTATTATTTATGAGATAATGACTCAGAAGTCATCCAACAATTCTCTCCACACTTTTATACCTTTTTGAAATAACTAGGTCTATTCATGATTTATCGTGAATATATCCCACTCACTGCCCTGATCTGCCATGGTTAACTTTCATCTCCTAATATTCATCAATCTGATATAATTAATTGAACTCCAGAGTGGGTCTAGCTAAAATTATTTTTGCTTCCAAACACCTGAATTGTCAAATTGATCTGCTAGTGACCTTGCACTGATTCAAAAAATATTTTACCATCATTTTGCAAACTGTGAATTTCATGTGAGGAAGTCTGGTGACTGGTCTTCAAATCTGACCCAAACCTCTGACCACGCTTTGAAAACTGACCCACTAATTCTCTCTTCTACATACTTTCACCCTATCGAATCTTGTCTCATGATGAATTAGTGGTCAAAAGATATTGACCATCAAAGTTGCCTTCTCAGAATCACCTGCATGAAAACATGTTAGAAAGCAATAAACTCGGTTTGGAATCAGCCTCAAAAATTGGGTAAACTGACACATGGGGGCACAAAAACTGGGGTGTTGGTTCACTGTCATGAGGAGAATATGGATCTACAAATTGGGTTCATGAAAATAAACAGGACACAAATGGCGAGTGGTCAAAGTGGGCTACTTGGATTTTACAAATTGGAAGCATTGACAGAAATTTTTTTTTACGAATGGAATTGATCTGGAAAAGTGTGCATATGGATTTGTCAAGACTTGCAACTGGGCACACTTAAAGTAGTTTTAGAGTACTACACAATGGTAAAATCCATTCAATCTAGCCAATCATGTATTTTGAATTATGATATCACGAACAGGGGTACTAATCAATCTGCAAATGTTAACACCAGTAAAACTTTAGAAATTGCATTTAGAATCACGTTTGAAAATAGATCAAACAGATTCATCATGAGGTGAAACTTGAAACATAAAAATTCTCTAACATCTATAATTCAATGCAAAAGAAAATTCAACATTTTGGTCAACTGTTCAAAAGTTATAACATGTCAAATAGGGCCACCCAAAATTATGAGCAAAGTGCAAATGCATGAAAATAGTAACTAGCCAACTTTGAGGGGTTCGAAACCTAATCAGATGAACTCAAATGACTCAAAATTTGAAATGTAGGTTTTTAGGTATGGATACTAGACACTCATAAAGTGGAAAATTGCAAAACATTTCTATGTGAAATATATTCACTTGCAAACATAGGCTCCTATCGTTGTTTGACACTTGGGTGAAAAATGCAGAATTGACAAATGCTCAAAATGGAACTTCACGAAATGGCTTAGAATGGAAATTTAACATCATAAAACATGTAGATGCACTAAATTTAGGGTGTTAGAAACACTAAACACTTTAGGGGTCTCAAAGGTACAACCGAGTACATAGGCATTTAAAAGCATTTATAGGGCTCAACTTTCTCAACAGTGCTCAAAATTTGAGCTACAATTTTGAGTGCCAACAAAAAGAGTACAATATTTTCCTTTATAGTGCAAGAATAACTTGGATGAATTCCCTCATAATATAAAACATCAACCACTACAATCAAATCTCTAGAGAATAATCACTGCAAACACTAGAAAGATTTGGCTATTGCATAAATCCATGCATGAAAGGATCACTTCCTCACCAAAAAAATCTCTTAGAGGTTAGGAGTGATGGTTATTTAATCTTTAACTAAATGAATGGATCAACAAATGGTAGTGGAGTATTCCTTTGCACTTATCAAGCCTAGGGATTAATGAAAGTGATTACAGGAGATTGGAAAGATCAGATTCATCATTCAAGGAACTACTCCTGCAGCAATCAACTTCCAACTTGATCATGATCCTTGGTCAACTAAGTTTTAATCATTAAGTTTTTCTATGTGGACCAAAAATTTCTCATCATTATGCCACCCTATTAGTGGTCCAATCTTTATTCCTTACATTCAATCATCCACAATTGTAACCTTGCCATCACCTTCCCTTAATAACTATTACTGCTTGCAAACTTATGATCCACTAATCATCGCTTCCTCACAACCTACACTTGGCATACTTAAGTAACTACCATGACCTTTCAAAGGTTGAGGTTAGACCCTATCTAAACCATCACCTTATTAGAACGATGTTACCATGTGACCCTTGTAACTAAGCAAAACAAGGAAAATTGCTAATTCACAACTCAAATGTTAACCATTTCTTCACTCGTGGAGATTATGTATTGGCCATAGATTTTGATGATCTAATGGTGCATGATATGTCTTGAAACATTGAAGATCTTCCTTTTCTACACCATCACAAATTAATCCATAGCATTTCAATATAACCATGCGATCAAGAAAAATCAAAATAAAGTGCACCTTTGCCATCTTGACCTTATTCAACACTTAATTGACTACAACCATGTGAATTGCATGATTGCAACTTAAAATATCTCAAGGTGTAATATGAAATAATAATATGGCCAATACTAAATCATTTCATAAGAAATCCTAGGTAATTATCATTTAGCTTTCATAAGAAATCCTAGGTGAATTATCATTTAGCTTTGATTTTCTAGTGGGAGGGCATAAATGTTAATAGTTCCATCACCACTAGTTGAATGCAACAAAGAAGAAGATGCCAGTATAGTAGAAGTCAAATCATCTACATCTAAAGGTACAAGGAGATCTACAAGTTTAGTGAAGGTCTAGAAAGAACCAATAGAAGATCCCAAACCCAAAAGAGTAAAGGAAATGGTAGTAGGACCATGTAAAAGTTAGAATATATGTGTTTCCTATGAAGTAAAGAAAATGATGATAGGTCAAGTTGTCACTAGAAAAAGAAGAAATAGAAAAAGAAAAGCCTAAAGTTACCACTAGATAAAGAAAGAAATGGAAGCCCAAGATTGAGAGGGTAAGTTGTATGATCAATGATGATGGGAACTTAACTCAATTGAACAAGTATTACCTTTTATATGATCATTTTAAGAATTTTGAGTTAGAAAATTCAATTATTAAATATATGATCTTTTCTAATTATAATTTTATAGATGTACAAGGATAGACACCTAAAGATCTAAATGAAAGGGTGGTAGAATAAGATAAAGCCATAAGAGAAAGATTGATTAAAAATATATGTGAAGTAAATAATGAAGATAGCCTTCAAAGTATCATGAAAATTTTTGAACCCTTGCAGTTAAAAAAAAGGAAAAGATCTATTTTTATAATGGGAGGAAATTATGAGGAAGTCAATAAAGAAATTGAAGAGGCTATTGTAAAGGTCATGATAGATTTTTAGAAGACTTCAAAAGATAAAATAATGTGAAGTACTTCTAAACCTAGTAAAGGAGAAGAGAGCATAGTGATAAGGATAGCAATCCCTATTCCTCCTACATCAATATTAGCAATAAAGGACATAGAAATTAAGGGCCTAGAAGGAAACAATGCAACATAAATGACATATTAGATGCACCACATGTAACAATTAGTGTAGATATAATCAACATTGATAGTACCTACATCATAGTAGATACATCAGAAGATCCTTTTAAGGATTATGACCCAAGTGTTGAAAATTTGGTAGGTTATACAAGTTATGATGATGATGAAAAGAAAAATTAAGAAGAAGAGAAAGAACTGAAAGAGAAGATTATTGAAGAGAAGAAAGGAGACAATGAAAAGAAGGATGAAGTTTTAGCTACTTTATAAGACAAGCTTAAGAGAGTGGATATGAAGCTCCAAGCTAAGTAGAAGGTAATGAATCATGAAACATCCTTATGTGTAAAACAACTAAAGAACATTGAAATATAGGAGAAAAAATCTACTAGTCAAGAAGAAAATTAGGGAGTGCAAAAATGGATACTACTAATGACCAACCCTTGCAACAAATAGTTGACAATAGTTAGAAAATTGTGCATACACAATTGGTCACCCCAACTAAAGATGTAAGAAAAGATGCTTCTAGAATATCAAATTCACCACTAGAAATATTGGTTGCAAGCATGGTGAGAACAACTCCAAAGGAAACAATTAAAGACCTTCAAATAGAAGCACTCGGTCAATTGTCTACATTGGCACAGACATAATTATTGAGAAGAGTAAAGGGATTAAGGGCACTAAAGAGATTTTTGATAAAATGATAGGAAATATGGGAAGTTTACTAGATATTTAGATCAATGAGGAAAATCCACAAAAAAATATAGTCAGAGTCTTGTATTAATTTGATAAAACTTTCATACTCTAATTAAGGTAACTACAATCAAAGCCCAATAAAAACATGATGAAAACCTATATAGAATGGTATGAAAGAATGTGAAGGATGAAATATCTAACTTAGATACATCTTATAAGGAATTGAGAAGGTATGTACATGAAGGGAAGGAAATATATGAGAAATGTGCATTATCACATAACTACATTTAGACTTTCATCAAAAAGATTAAGGAAAAGGAAAACGAGCTAAAAGATGTGATAAAAGAAATCAAGAATGTAGATGCTTAGATAGTAAACTTGGAATAAAGAATCAAAAAGATATATAATGAGCATAGATTGCTAGAAGAATCAAGGAGCATATATATTGTAGAGATTTTATTTATTGAGAGAACATCTATCACTAAAGATTGACAGAGTTTAGAAACAATTGGATGATTTCTTGAAAGAATAAACTTTGTATGAACCCTTTGATTAATCTTATTTTCAATCAATAGAATTGGCATCATATAGACTATGTGCACTTGTCATAGTCTTAGATTCAATAAAAGATGCATCGAATCAAGTCGTAAAATAATCTTGAAGAGAAGCTTTGCTAATTGTATTGCATTGTTAAAAAATTCACCATCATGAAGGAATGAAAGGTAGACCCCAAATTTTTCTTTGTATATAGTTTTCAACTCACCTTTGTCATTGATGTCAAAGGGGGAGTTTAGTATAAAAAATTGTATATGTAATATGTAAAAGGAGATATAAGGTAGAAGTATAATAAAAGGGGAAGTAATATGATTATTGAAATTAGGAGACATACGGATGTAAATATGACATAAATAGAAAATGATCCACATTTTTAAATTTTGTCTGGCCACGTGAAAAACTTCACAAATTTTGAGATTTTGATTTTTGTGACTTAGCCAATTTTACATTTCTTTCTATCAATGCCAAAGGGAATGATCATTGGCAATTTGGCTAGGTAGATAGAATACAGTTGTCATTTATGTTAACATATATTTAGTACTAGGTGAGAAGATTATGAAGATGATGACCCTAAAGGAAATCTTAGTATTTTCAATTAGTGCAAAAACACTTAGTCATTCACAAGGCAACACTGGTCAGTCAACACTATGACTAAACCATAATGAAGGCTAAACTAAATAGAGAAGAAGGATACAATTTTAGTAAGTGCTAACAAGTAGTAGTCAAGAACATCAACATTTTCCAAAGATTTGAGTTGTTGCCAAGAAATTCAGTGAAATATATGAGTTGAATAATGTAGAGATAAAATAGTTTGAGATGAGCATAGTTCATGCTAATGGAAAACATGAAGAACCAAGCATGGCCAAGAGTCAGGAAGGTATAAGTGTTGTGTTACACATTTTGGGTATATGAGTTTGTAATGACATAAAATCCTATGTAAACAATTTTTCCAAGAATGAATCATGTTTCTATGTTCGAGGAGCTAATCAAGGAGGTGAGTATGCCTTTGATTTTGTATCATTAATCCCTATGTAGTATGATGGACCAATCATAACATTGGAAAGGTCAAGAAGAGAAAAGGATGAATGTGGATTGTTAATTATGATCTAGATAGTTCATAAGATGACTATAAAAGTAGGGTTTCAAGATCGAACAAGTTGTTGTGAGTTAGAGGAATGCGTGCATGTAAAGATGAAGGAGAATCAGTGTTGAAGGAGTAAGGTGACTAAGAAATGTAGTGAGGAGATATTATAAATCAATCACATTGAGGGCATTATATATTGGAAAGAGAAGATAATGATGAGTATTTTAATGTGAACTTAAGGATCAAGGTACTATTACATTCTAACAAGTGTATCATGTGAATCTCTTAAATTATAAATCACTTAATAGAGTACTCACTTAATTGTGAATTTAAATCCTTTTGTAAAGATAGAATTAATAGCCTTTAAGCATTTAAAAGAGTAGACCCCTCATAGGGTAGATCATTAGAAGTGATCAAAATTGTATCCCTAATAGACACTTCGTTACTGTAGTAGTGAATATTTTGTAGGTCTCATCCCCACCACAATTCTACCTTCACCTTGGTGGGGTTTTGCATTAACAAATCTAATTATCATGTTTTGATTACTTGTTTATGTTTTTTATTCATGTTAGAAGATGTTAGTTCTGATATTAGATGTTGTTACATGATTAAGATTAATGAGGTGCATGGTGAATCAAGTTTAATATGGTTTATGTTTGAAGTGGTAAAAGTTTTAGAGATTCTAATTCACCTCGTTCTCAAAATTTCACTTTCCCTTTAGATTTCCAATAGTTTTAGTACGAATTAGAAAATTTTCTAAGTGTTAGAGATTTTATTTGATAGCATACTTACAATTTTAGCTTGCTAAGTTGCCAGACAATGAATTGGTATGTGTGTAGTCAAGGTAAGCATGTATAAGATATAAGGAGACAACACACAAGTGTGTGAGTTATTATAGTTAGTACACACAAAGTTATTAAGGATTCAATGATTACAGGTATGAATAGACATAACATGACAAAGATAAGGAATTGGATATTTTAAGGTGAAGGTAAAATTATGGTGGGGATGACACCCACAAAATATTCACTACTACAGTATAAGAGTGCCTATTAGGGATATGATTTTGATCACTTCTGATGATCTACCATGTGAAGGATTTTCTCCTTTAATTTCTTATAAGGCTATTAAGTCTATCTTTACAAAAGGAGTTAACTTCACAATTAAGTGAGTACTCTATTAAGAGATTTATAGTTTAAGAGATTCAAATCATACACTTGCTCAATATAATAGTACCTTGTTCCTTAAGTTCACACTAAAATATTCATAACATATCTTTTCTTTCCAATAAATAACGCCCTCAATGTGATTGATCTATAATATATCCTCACTACACTACTCAATCACCTTACTCCTTCAACACTAATTCTCCTTCATCTTTACATGCATGCATTCCTCTAACTCAAAAAAAATTTCAAGATAGAAAAAGTTGTTGTGAATTAGAGGAATTCATGGATGTAAAGATGAAGGAGAATCGGTGTTGAAGGAGTAAGCTGACTGAGCAGTGTAGTGAGGAGATATTACAGATCAATCACATTGAGGGCATTACATATTGGAAAGATAAGATATGTTATGAATATTTTAGTGTGAACTTAAGGATCAAGGTACTGTTACATTCTAAAAAGTGTATCATGTGAATCTCTTAAATTATAAATCTCTTAATTATGTAGTTAAATCCTTTTGTAAAGATAGACTTAATAGCCTTATAAAAATTTAGAAGAACAGACCCCTCATAGGATAGATCATCAGAAGTGATCAAAATTGTATCCCTACTAGGCACTTTCTTATTGCAGTAGTGAATATTTTTTGGGTGTCATCCCCATAATAATTTTACCTTCACCTTGGTGGGGTTTTGTATTATCAAATCTAATTATCATGTGTTAATTACTTGTTTATGTGTTTTATTCATGCTAGTAGATGTTAGTTTTGATATTATATGTTGTTACATGATGTTCCATGATTAAGGTTAATGACGTGCATAGTGAATCAAGTTTAATATATAGAAATTCTAATTTACCTCCTTCTCAACATCTCACTTTCCCATTAGATTTCCAATAATTTTAGTAGGAATTAGAAAATTTTCTAAGTGTCAAGGAGTTTATCTATCAACATAGTTATAGTTTTGGCTTGCTAAGCTGCTAGACAATGAATTGGTACATTCGTAGTCAAGGGAAGCATGTATAGAGTATGAGGAAACAAAATGCAAGTGTGTGAGTTATTATAATTAGTACACACAAAGTTATTAAGGATTGAGTGATTGCAAGTATGAATAGACATAACATGACAAAGATAAGGAATTGGATATTTTAAGTTAAGGAATTGGTTTGTTTAGAAAAAAAATTACTTAACTATTTAGGTACAATACCCTAGATATTAATCCTAAGTGAGAAAAAATTAGTTTTTAATTTAAGGACATGTGTGATGATATGAAGGCCAACATTAAAAAATGGTATAAAGGAAAAAAAAACTTTGGATGCAAAGTTGTGTAATTCTTTTGTCATGGCAATGCTATTGTTTTGTAATGTGAATTTGATGTTATAGTAAGAGGTAGTATATGAAAAGGTTGTACAATGAGTTATAAAAGTAAAATCAAATATTGAAGATATCAATATTGACAAGAGGTTTTATATATACCTTTTCTATTGAATATTGCATGTTTAGGAAGTGGGTTCATCTTGAAAACATTTTTAAATTGTAATAACAACTCCTAATAGGGTTGAGGCTTCTAACAAAGAACAAGACACTATACAGAAGTGATAGACTTCTAATAGGGTCAATATCTTTCACATGATACTTTTTATTAGTGAATCATTTTGTGGGTACCATCCCAATAGGGTTTTCCCTTGGCCAGGGTTTTCCTAGTTAACAAATAATGGTATTATGAGTTACATTGTGTTACTCTTATGTCTACTTTTCAATTTAATCACATGTGAATATTTTAAGATTATAAAAGGTATCCATTATTGGGAAAAAGTTTGTGAAATACTGATTCGCCCCACCTCTCAATATCTCCTATTTCTAACAAAAGAATTGTGTATTCAAGCTCTAAGTTGCAATGAATGAATCTGATTGAGTAAATGATTATATCTACTATTTAGTGTAGATGTACCCACATTTGAGGTGAACTATGATAAATATATTCTCTATTTGTGTATTCTCAATTCATCTCTTATTTTAACACACCAGTTGAGACCCTCCTTGTCCTTGTGATGTTGAAAACATAAATTTAGCCCTTTAAATCCATTAGGTGATGATTAAGAAGCTAAAAATAATAGTGGAGAAATTTTTTTAAAACTCTATGATCATGGAGGAAAGTAAGTTTCAGAATTTTTTAAAATAAAAAAAGGTGAAATATTCCTCTTGGAGTGGCAAATTTTTTCACTCCAAGAGGATTCCATAATCCTCTCACATGCTTGATTTCCACCCCAAGAGGAGAGGCTTGATGAAGAAAAGGAAAATGGTGACTTGACTAGTATTTGATGGGAAAAAACACACCTTTGACTTACCAAAAAGATTAAAAGTATTAAATAAAATAATTTTATTAGCTTAGATAGGAAAAGTCATTCCTCATAAGATTCCTACCCTTTTAAGTTTCATTTTGTTTATACAAATAGGGAAATATAAGGTCATTTTGACATCAAAATAAAATAGTTTTTACCAATGGTTATAGGTAACAAACTCTTATTGAAATAAAACAATCCCTTCACACAAGCTAGATAAAAAATCTTGGAAATGTAATAATCTATCATATGGGAAAGTGAAATATCTAAAGGATGAAGTGAATTTTATTCATGGAGAAACCACCTAGAAGCATGAAGAAAGAGAATTATTTTGAAAAATAAGAGGTAAGAAGGTGGTGAAATAATAAATCTAGGAATGTTACTCATTGAAAAACTCATTTATTTTCCATCTTATAAGTGAATTTGTACCAAGTTGCAAGATTAGCATGATCTTATCAATAAAATCAAGATTGGGGATCATAGGATGATAGAGAAATTTGATCTTGAACCTGAGAAGATCCATTTTTCCTCTTTAATTTGATGTTATTTAATATAAAAGCATTCAAATTTATTTCATTCCATTGTTTTATCAACTTAATGCATCTTTCTCCTTTGTTTTGCTAGGAAAGCAAGGAGAGGATTGGGAGGAAAATAATAAAGATGATAACAAGGATAAATTCAAGACTTAAAGTATGGAGAAACCTGAGAAGAGAAAGATAAAGATGATGGAAAGACTAAATTATAGACATAAATTAAGGAGAGAAAAAGCTCAAGTGTGAGGACTTGAATTGATAAAGAGGTTGATGTTATCAAAGTACTAATTTGAAGAACAAGATAGAGCTCAAGGAGATTTTTTTTTTTGGGAAGCAAATGTGATAAATTACACAAAAATTCAACTTGAATTCCTTCAAAAAAACCCAAGTTTCATATAAGACTTCAACATTTCAATAAGTTCAAGATTAATGTAAAAAAAAGTTCAAATCATGAAAATGCAAAAAAATTCCAAGAATGAAGATGAATAAAAGTTGAGAAGATGAAGTAATTTGGGAATATGCCATCATAATTAAAAGCTTGATCATTTTGAGTATCAAACATCACTAAATAATTGTTCAAGTCTGCATGAAAAGGATGTTGATGTGACACTCACATGTCTTCTACTAATAAAAAAATTCTAGTTACACATGCTCAACCACATTCAATCATATAATGTGGAGTGTATATTTTTCACATTGGCTCTCAATATCATTTTTATTTTCTTATTGACCTAAAAAGTGTCACTTTCATGTAGTTGGATAATAATGTGGAAATCCTAGCTAGGATTTGTAGTGGATAAATCTTGGCCCTCATCTTGAATTGATATTGGACCACCATTGTAATTGAAAAACTATAAAAGGCAAAGGCCTCCTCATTTGTGAAGGGTTAGATTTTGGAGACACTAGATAATTTAGTTAGCTATTAATAGAAGTATAGAAGTGGAGGAGGCTTGATGAGATTTTATCCATAATACTATCAAAGTAATAAATGATTCATTGTTGTTCTTTATGGTGGATTACTTAATGTGGCTTCAGAATATTGCATAGTTTCTTCAATTAATCACTTAGATTATATCACATTTTATTTTTAGTAGAAGTAGATTTAGAAGTAGATGAATGAAATATATTATTGAATGGTGTTTAATGGTGGAGCTTGTGTCCATACTTTGGGTACTTAATAATCATAAGTAATAGTCCAAGGTTAGATTTGCACCTAAATTGTAAGAGGTTAATTTGTGTTGGACTTTATCATTAAAATTTAACCTTTGTATGGTATTTAGATGACATAGATAATGTCAAAATGATTCTTGCATCCTTAAAATAAATAGCCCTCCTTAGCCTAGTAGATATAAAGAAGCAAGGATTGATTAGAGAATTACCCCATCATCACTATTATCTTACATTCTTAGAGTTGTAAATCTTTTATTTCCTTTGAAGTTTATTTGGATGAATATTCTTTTACTCTACTACTTATGATAGATGTTACTAATTTCACACTTTCTAACATAGTATCATGTAGCATAGAAAAATATTTATTTTCAATTTCATATAATTCCACAACTTGAGTTGTGGCAGTTTTCTCTCATTTTTTATTATCTCATCCCATAATTTCTTAAAATACTTGTTTTCTCAATTTCATAGTTTTTTTAAAAATCTATTTTAAGAGTGTTATTTATAGAAAAAATAATTTATAGGCCAAAAAGAGAGGGCCAATCATTTGGGATTTTATGAGATGAACAAAACTTGAATGAAATCCTAAAGGTCAAGAAAACATTATTCAGGGTAGAGAAGAATCCACCTATCCTTAAGTAATCAAAATTGTTCTCAATACTTCCATTTCCACCTTGTATAAGTCATAGTCAAACTCAACCAAATTCCTTAATATTATGTTGAAAAAATAAGACATTGAATCAATAAGAACTTTGCAGAGAGAATATTGAGGTGAAAATAAAATGTAGGAGGAAGATTCCTCTAGACATGGTAGAATCTATAAGAAATATAGAATACTAAGAAGGAGAGGAGTGAATTAGTATTCTAAAATTGCAAATTTTCTTCCCAACTATGGGTATCATTCACAACTCATAAACTTGTGTAGATGATAAAACTAAAATGTAAACATAAGATTATCACAATACAACTCATAACACCATTATTTGTTAACTAGGTAAACCTTGGCTAAGGGAAAACACCATTTGGGATGGTACCCAAAAAATGATCTACTAATCAAAAGTATCTTGTGAAAGATATTGACCTTGTTATGAATCTATTACATCTATATAGCATGTATTTGTCCTTATTAGAGGACTAGGCCTTAGTAAAGCCTCAACCCTATTAAGAGTTGTAATTAGAATACAAATAAAGTGATCACTTCTCATACAAATCTTATAAGACTTTAAAAGTTATATAGAGTAATACCAAAACTTGACTATTGCAAATATCTTCAATATCTGATCAATAATTATTGTTTCTCTTTAAAAAAAATCATGCTATTTCTATTCTATTCTTGGTACATTGAATTCACATCTATAATATGTATAAAAAGTGCACACATAAACATTATATCATTATAATATAATTCTACACTTCACTAAAAAAAAGATAAGTCCTTTATACCAAAATTCTTAATCCAATTGGCCTTGTGGTGCCTCACACATTACCAAATCTATAAATTAGGTTATACCATGTATAGGTTGGCATATATGATGCCATCACAATATTTTCAAGTAATTGTTTTGGCAAGACAAAATAATTCTTTAAGTAAAAAGCGAATATTCTGCTATTTTCTTTGTCAAACTTGTCTTTAGCAAACCACCCAAAACTCAACATTACTTTTTGCTGCCTTTCTCATGTGTACTATGGTATCTCTGATACCTTTCCCTAATCCCCACTAATTTAATGTTCTTCTTATGAATCTATCCCAAAAAAATCTCTAGTTGTTCCTTGTTATTCTAAATTATACTTGTCAATTTAATAAGTATACCAACTCCAAACTTAACCTTAAGTTATTCCATCTCAAAATGAGTGATATGTCACCATAAATGTGTTGGAAATCTGATTGAAAAGCTCAATTTTGAAGATCAAAGAGGGAGATTGTTTGCAAAGGAGGAAGATTTTTGTTGAAAGAGTGTTTTCAATCATTGTTTTGTCATTGATGTCAAACCTACTATTTATAGGAATGATATTTTCTTATAAGATCCAAGTACCATCACTTAGTTGATTGATTAAGAGGATTTGATCAACAAGATGTAACAAGAGAACCTAAGGGAAAGGTTGAGTTATAATGTTTTAATAAAGTGCAAGGATTAGTTAAGACAATGGTTAAATGATGTATTAATAACATACTCAAAGATACAGAGGTTGATCACACTTAGAAACATTGGAGGAAGAAGTTGTAACAAGGATGAATGCAAAGCTTAAACTAAGATTATTAGTGGGTGCCAAGAAAGTTAGTTGAAGCTGAGCAAATTCTTAGTAGGAGCTGAGTAAAAAAAAAAATCTAGTGTGTGCCGAATGATCTTTAGGTGCCAAGTAAAGATCAGGTGCCGAGCATTAGAAAATTTTTAGTTGGTGCCAAGTGATCTTCAAGTGCCAAGCATCAGGAAAAACATAGTTGATCCCAAGTAACACAGTATGTGCCAAGCACTAGTATTTAAATAGTGCTGAGCTGCTACATTATTTTAAATGATGAAGATTCACCAAATCTGAGCTGACATAGTGGTTATATTGAATTTTGTGAATGATTTGGAGGATAAGGATGATGAATTGGTGGCATAGAATCCTATGTAAACCATTTTTGAGCGAATTCTAAAGGATTATTCAAGAATTTTGTAGAGGAAACAAAATATGGGTTAGATGCAATGAATCCTACCTAATCCATATGAATTGAAATTAAAGAATGGAAGAATTGAGCAAGAAAAGGAACTCTAAGACTTCTATTTAAGGAGTCATAGACCAAAAAGAAAAGAGCTATTTATATTGTTGCTTCTAAAGAGCCAAATCTGCAAAGTAGTTAGAAGGGTTTCAAGGAAAAGAAATCTAGGAGAAGAAAGAGCATAGAGGCTCTACTTCTATGAGTGATCATGAAGAGATGATTGCACTGGTACATTAAGCATGGAGACTCAAGGAGACTAAGCTTGAAAGGAGGGCAAGCTATTAGAGTAGGAAAGATTGAAGGCCAGGCAAGGGTATGAGCTGAGAAGTGATCTGAGATTTGCAAGATAAGTTGTATGTTGTAATTAGGTCAAGATTTTTCTAATACTCTCTAGCAATTGTATTAGATCTGGAAATCCTATCAACTTAGGTTGGCCTAACAACCATTTGTAAATCCTTTAACCAATTGACATTCCAAGTGAATATTCTAAAGTCCCCTAACCAGGTCCACTTCTAATGGGGTGGTTAAATCCTCTAACAAGGTCAAATTTTACAATGTGTTGTAAGCCTTTAATAGGGCAAGCCTTTCACAGGGCATCACTTTAGAAGAGTGAGAATTGAGTAGCATGTTACTAGTTGTTTTTCCCAAATTGGGTTTCCACGTAAATCACTATGTTATGTGTTGATTTCTTATGTGTTATGCTTGCATGTTGATTTACAATAACTTGCTAATTAGTAAAGTTAAAGCTTGAATGAATGGATGATTGAACAGGCTCACTATACTCAGTGAAAAGTTTGAATAGGACATTTGAACCTTGAATAACTGATTCACCCCCCCTCTTAGTTATTCTAAAGCAATTCTAACAAAATAACAACCATACCATTTAACCTTAGCCAATTTCTAATTGAGTCCACCAGCCTTAAAGGAAGTGAAATTCTTCTTCCTAGCCTAGATTCAACCCATATGAGTAGTGGAGAAAATGTAAATCTAGGGGGGTCCTAGACTGGAGAAAATCATACTTTAAAGGCAATTAGATTATAAGAGAGAAGAATCAAATATCATTTGAGCCAAGTTTTTTTTGAAGTGGAGACTAAATTAAGGGGAGGAATCAAAATTACTCTTAGCACAATGAATTCCACCTTGTCTAATTTATCACATAAAAACATGAATTAAGGCCTCTATAGCTCAATGAAGATCAACAAAAAATGAAAAGCTAGAGGTTATTAGAGATATTAGCTAGTATTAAAGGTAGAGTAGGAAGAGATTTTGTTGAATTGTTTTTCTAAAATATTACTATCAAAGTAATGAATGATTCACTATTGGTGTTCATGGAAGATTACTTAATATTTCTTTCAAGTGTTGAATGGTTTCTCCAATTCCTTACTTATATTAGATTTCATATCATGTTAAGTAGAATTAGTTGACGAAGATGAATGAATGATATTGTTGAGTAGTGAAACTAGTGTCCATACCCTTTTATACCTATTTATTATCCATGAAAATCCAAGGTTAGACTATGCCTACATTGAAATTTTTCAACTTCTATTATAAATGTTCATTTAGATTGAACCTTCATAGAGTATTTGGATATATATTGACAATATTAGAATTGTTCATGCATCCATAGAAGATAGCACACCCTTTTGCCTAATTGATACATCAAATAAAGGATTATATAAAGGTCCACCCCATCAAAAAAATTGTCTTACATTCTTAGAGATAGATGGAGTTTGAATATTTTCCTTTTCTATTTTTGTACTTGGAAGTTATTTGAAGAAGTTAAAGAGTCAATATCCATCAAATTAATAATATAACTAACAAGACCAAATATTGCCTTTATTTCATGATAGTTTTAAGACACTTTATTGATACTCTATTTTATTTGTGTCAAAACATTTGTGGACCTATGTTTACCGAACCTATGATAAACCTATTGGCAGAAACTATGCCATCTTTTGCTAGTATTATATATATTATGCAGTATTTCATATAGTTATCAAAATGTGTGTTCTTATATTTGAATTTAATTTGATAAATGTTTATTTGCAAACATGTTTTTGTATTGTAACTAACCTGTTAATGAAGACTAAAAGATGATTGGAAGAATTCAAAAGTTGAGTGCCAACAACATTCAAGGAGAAGAGAATGCTAAGGAGCAGCCACAGTGGAGGAAAGTTGTAACGGTTCTAGAAGACACAATAGAGAGTAAGGAGGAGCTATGAAGACTTATTTCCTTCTCTACATTTATTCTATGATGAGTGGATGTTTAGACTTTATTATTCCTACCTTAAGTCATTATTTCCTCTTCTTGCCTTAAGTTGTTATTTCCTTCTTTCTCTCACGTAGATTTAAAGCTAGGTCATTTACTTTTTTGTTATGGAATATGTGTTGATCTCCTATATATAGGAACTGATCCAAGTGTGTTAGTTTAGCCAGTTAGAAGAAAGAGTTTATGAGAATAGACTATTGACTTTTACAGTTGTTAAGTAGGAGATGATTTCCACAGCTAGTCAAATTGTGATGTGAATATCAGGATTTAACTGTGTGATTTTGAGTCAAACTCGATGATTCACATCACAATTTGACTAGCTGTGGAAATCATCTCCTACTTATCAATTGATGAGCTTAAGGGGCTTTCGAATGAATGGTTCATAAGGCACAACACTTGGTGAAGGTTTTGCAAATGGGGTTGCAAGCTTTGGGTTTAACTGTGGAGGAAACTCCGTAGTTAAGCGCGCTCAGGCTGGAGTAGTACTGGGATGGGTGACCTCCCGGGAAGTCCCGGTGCTTCACCCCTGTGAGCATCACCTAGATCCAATGAGTGCTAAGTGTTCCATTTATTCTCATGAGAGATGGATTCATGTTGAATCACTACTCATGAAACATGGGTCATCGAGTTTGACTCAAAATCACACAGTTAAATCCTGATATTCACATCACAATTTGACTAGCTATGGAAATCATCTCCTACTTATCAATTGATGAGCTTAAGGGGCTTTCGAATGAATGGTTCATAAGGCACAACACTTGGTGAAGGTTTTGCAAATGGGGTTGCAAGCTTTGGGTTTAACTGTGGAGGAAACTCCGTAGTTAAGCGCGCTCAGGCTGGAGTAGTACTGGGATGGGTGACCTCCCGGGAAGTCCCGGTGCTTCACCCCTGGGAGCATCACCTAGATCCAATGAGTGCTAAGTGTTCCATTTATTCTCATGAGAGATGGATTCATGTTGAATCACTACTCATGAAACATGGGTCATCGAGTTTGACTCAAAATCACACAGTTAAATCCTGATATTCACATCACAATTTGACTAGCTGTGGAAATCATCTCCTACTTATCAATTGATGAGCTTAAGGGGCTTTCGAATGAATGGTTCATAAGGCACAACACTTGGTGAAGGTTTTGCAAATGGGGTTGCAAGCTTTGGGTTTAACTGTGGAGGAAACTCCGTAGTTAAGCGCGCTCAGGCTGGAGTAGTACTGGGATGGGTGACCTCCCGGGAAGTCCCGGTGCTTCACCCCTGTGAGCATCACCTAGATCCAATGAGTGCTAAGTGTTCCATTTATTCTCATGAGAGATGGATTCATGTTGAATCACTACTCATGAAACATGGGTCATCGAGTTTGACTCAAAATCACACAGTTAAATCCTGATATTCACATCACAATTTTACAGTTGTGTTTTTATGTAGTGCCTGCCCCTAGTTTACATTTTTCGAGCTACATTTATGATATGATTGCCAAACTCTTTTAGGCCAATTTATGTTTGATGAGTAGTATCATTATTTTAGAAATTATCAGAGGATGTTTACACTCAGTTTATTATATGATGAGATTACTTGGTACTCTATATTTCGTGCATGTATGATGATTATTCAATGGTTTTAGTTATCGATGATGATTAGTTAGATGGCTTATTATTTCATGTGCCTCTTATGGATACTTACCCCATACTGCATGTGTATGGTGTGCGTGCTATTTTATTTATGTATGGTGTTTCTGATATGGTTAAGGAAGGGAGTCGTAGTCACCTGCTAGTCGGGATCTACACGATGCACCACTTCCTGCCATTGCCTGTTTAGCTTAGAATATTGTGTTTGTACATGCGTGGATTTTATGCAGGTTGTAGGTACCGGGTATCGACTTCCCTGAATTGTCAGGATGAGCGTACCTTATCGCACTGTCTCAATGGTAAGAGGGGGGAGATAAACTCTTAAGTCCAAATCCTAAACCCTTTAGCCAATTGTCCTAATTGATAATTAGGACAAGTATCTGAGTTAAGTACCCTCCGAATGCATCAAATGATGTAATTTTGTGATTATAACCCTTTTGTTTGATTTGGTATGTATTTTTCTATGATGGGTTTTCGTATGTTTCTTTATGAGTCCTTGGTGTATTTTTCTATTAATTAGTCCTAGGATGAGAGGGCAAGTTTCTAAGGATTCTACTTTGTCTAAAACATCTACTCGAGAATCCCTTGTGCAATTGTTTCTGATCACTCTCCTCTCCATCTTAAGATTACAAGCATTCCAAAAAATCCTATTGAGGAATGTAGGGATGAAATCAAAGAAAATCTAGATGATACCCTAGTAGACCTACTAGGTACTTCAAACTGTAGGGATGAAATAGTTCCTAAATATGTTGATCCAAATACTGCCCTATTTCCCAATAAATCAACATGGATTACTAGTTTTGTAGAACATTTATGGAATGAACAAAGGAAGAGGAAAATAAAACATGGAGAAGACAACAGTTGTATCACACTATAGAAACTCCTTTTTTAGTTGTATGGACAACATCTATTTGCTAAGGCCTTGTGGAAAGAAGAGAAGAAAAAGATGAATAAGATTATAGCATCTTAAGGTGAAGAAATTATAGATTTGAAGGAATAGTTAGCAAGCCAAAAGCAATGAATGGACCATGCCCTCAAGTTAGCTGATCAAGCCCTTGCTTGTAGACCACCACCAAGAGTTTATGTTCTTTGTTTGAAAGAACAATTTCTTTTGTTTCAATTCATATTAACTCTTAAGAAAATTAATGCATAGTTCAAATCAGCACAATAATTTTATGGACTATAACAGACTCTACCATCCTCGCAGCAGAATTTACTGTTGTCACAAAAGTTTGCACCCTTATCCAAATTTTTTACCTAAGGAAAACCTTGTGAAACATGGAAACAACCTCCAAGTTGTGGGACTTGAACTATGAGGTTGAGTCTCCAGAGAAGGCCAACTTCCTTTACTATCAGAGTGCACCTAACTACTCTTGGAGAGTAAAAGGGAGAAGGAATGCATAGAAGCAAATCTACCTATTCTAACCTAAGGGGGGTGATGCACCAAAAATAGAGTGTTCAAACCAATCTCTGCCCATACATGCACTATTGAATCATCATGACACCAAAAGATATACACATCCAGACTTGCTTTAATTTAACTATCACATGCAGATAAAAAAAAACCAAATGAATGACACAAGGAAAGAGAGGATTCCGTTATATACCATTCATAGGCCAAAAGAGATACAATAATGCAAGATTATAGATATCTACAATACACCAATGAGAGGAAAATAGTTCTTGCACTTCACTTCAATGGCTGAAGGAGATAAGAATGTCATACAATTCAAAGGCAAATGGGATTTACAATGAAATTGTAGAACAATATCAAAGAAAATAGAGAAGAGTCAACCAAAGAAGACAAAATCTACAAAAATCACCTTTATAGCTTAGGCACAACTGAGATGTTCTCTAATTGAAGTTACTCCACAACAACTTCCATTAAGTCTTGATAAAGATCTGGAGAAAATTCAATCTGGGCACAGATTTAGATACAATGAAATTCGATATTTTGTTGAAACAAGGCCCTGACAGAAATGGTGTCATTAAACCATTTTGACCAAGTAGATGGATAAACTAGGGTGGTGGAGTGTTCTCCTACTATTTACTAGGTTCAAAATTCATTTGAGAGTGGTTGTAATTGATCATAAGGATCAAATCATGCAAGAAAACACAATTTCCTTCATTTCTGGCTTATGAATTAGCAAAGTTAGCAGGTCAACTGAATCTTGCAACCAAAATGGGCCATGTGGGCCAATAGTCTCATTTCATTTTGCCACCCCACAAGGCCTTCCCAAGTTTGACCACCAAACCAACTAATTGCACCACCTCCTCAAAACCCTAATTGTGGCAGTCACATAACTGCCAACCTTAACTATGCTACATTTCTATTAATTTCCCTAGCTAGACCCAAAAGGACACATGTCCTTTAGGTGCTTCCCCACATTGTTTAATTTCCTCACATCTTCATAATGTCAAAAAGTGTCGATCATTGATCTCCATAAGATCAACTATCATGAAAGATCCTCATTACACTGCACCTATCCTTAATACTTCTAGGCCCATGAACCATTCAACATACACTTCAACATGACCTTGCACCACCTTGGCATCACCCCACAGCTGCATAATAAACTAACCCCACAAGGACATGTGGCAACAAGGTGCTTACCCACATTCCTTAATCTCCTTGCATATTTATAATGTGGGCAAGTGCCAGCCCTCAATCTCATTACATCAGACGGTGTACACAACTTATACCCTTTGAACCTACATGAATATCCTCTATGATGTCATTAGGAAATGTGTCACTAGGATGTTTGCCCACATTTTCAAGAAGTCTGACAAAAGATAGAATGCAGGAAAGTGAGTGCCAATCAAAATACCAATTGGACTAACATTTTTTCCTTTCTATGACCCACACAAGAACATTTGCCTCACCTGCCACACATCACAGAGGGGCTTCCCTGCATTATGTAAATGTAGTGCATTTTGAGAATGTGGGAAAGTTCCCACCATAGATCATGAAAGATCTAATGACGTAAAAAGTTGCAGGCTAGTGGAAAAAAATTAGGAAATAAAAGAAATACAATAAAATTTTAATCATTTTATTTTTTGTATTTCTTGGGCATTTAAATAATATTAAAGATGGGAACCAGCCGTTGGGTGGGCTCAAGTGTTTGAATTTAAAAAATTTGGTGGGAGGCAAATATGGTTAACATTTTTGCTGACCTAGAGGGGACACAAGCTAGCTATGCATATGACTAGTGACCTTATGAATCCATTGGGCTATAAAGTTGTAAAAAATGTGGATCTTGTGCATTATGAAACCCTAACCCTACCTCTGCAGTAGTAAAACATTGAAAGCTATGTCTCTGCTCCTCTGCAAACTCAACAAAACACATGTGCTCATGCACTTCTTGGATAGCTAGAAACTAATAGGAAGAAAACTAAGCTAACTATGTACATGAAACCTCTACCCCTATCAGAAACATGGTTTGAGATATATCCCATTGACTAGGATAGGCAAAATTTTATCACCAATCTTGCTTAATTGAAAAGCATTAGCCTTCTTGCAACTGAAAATCACATAGGGACCACTCCATAGTGCATCAAATTTTAAGTGTCTCCCTGGCTTTTTCCTGTCTACATCCCATTTCAAAACCAAATCACCTTCTCTAAAGATTCTAACCCTAGCCTTCTTGGAAAAGCTCCCTTTCACCTACTATTGATGTGTTTCTAGGGTCTACATGGCGTCACTTCTTTTCTCTTCCAACTCCATTAGCTCTACCATTCTCACTATCATGGCATCATCTTCAATTAGCTCCAACTGATGAGCTAGTTCTACGGATGGGAATTCTAATGAAATTGAAAGCCTTGCTTCTTTGCCATATACCAACATAAATGGTGAATTTCCTCTTGACCTCTTAGGTGTTATTCTGTTAGTCCATAATGCAGTCCTCAAATTTTGATGCCAACACATCTGGTTATCCTCTATAATTCTTTTCATAATCCTAATCAGGTTTTTGTTGGATGACTTAGCCAAACCATTGCCTTGAGGATAGTAGTTTGAGGATGTTCTCAAGTAGATATTATGGTCAGCTACCCATGCACAAATTTGAGCTCCTACAAAAGATTTTGTATTATCTAAAATAATGGTTGAAGGGGCACCAAACCTAGTCACAATTCCATCAAGGAACTCAACAAATAAAGATTCTATGGTGTCCTTTAATGCAACTACCTCTATCCATCTGGTGAAGTAATCTATAGTAGCTAAAATCCATTTGTGACCAAAACTAGAAGAAGGATTGATAGGGCCTATGAAATCCAATCCCCATTGAGCAAAAGGTTGATCCACTTGAATGGGATGAAGAGGAAGAGCTGCAAGATTTTGCTTACTAGAGAAGAAGGCACATTTTTCACACTTCCTCACATACTTATGGCAATCATAGAACAAGGATGGCTAGTAGTAACCGGCCCTCATGATCTTCATTGCAGTTGTCCTAGCTGAGAAGTGACCACCATTGGGACCATCATGAAGCTATTTGATCATTCTTTCAGCTCGGTCCATGTCAATGCATATTAATAGGGCTCCATTAAAAATCTTTCCTAAAAAGGATACCATCAACTATGACATAATGAATTGACTATAATCTATATTATCTCCTTTTAGTTCTATCTAATCCTTGAAGGTATCCATTTCCTAATAAGAAATTCCTCATATCATCCATCCAATTCCTTGGGTCATCATTTCTTGTATCTTATTTTCTTGTTAGTATCATAGCAACTTCCTCATTCGATTCCTGATATGATATCATCTATTTACACAACCCCTTCCCTCTTACCCACTTGATGATTTGGAAGTCAACATCACATTCCATTACTTTAGTAATCCAACCAGCTATCTTCTCACTAATATCTTTGCTCAAAAGGAAATCCTTCACATTTGCATGGGGTACTAAAAAATGAATTTTATTATGAGACAAGAGGTGTCTAAACTTCTTTAAAGTTGTAATGATTGCAAGGGCTTGCTTCTCTACATAGTTGTATTTGTTTTCATGCTCTTTAAGGCCGTCACTAAAGAATGCTATGGGATGCTTTTCATCTTTATCATTTGTTTTAGTCAAAACAGTGGAAATTCTTGACTCACCACCTAGGGCATAAAGGATGAAATCCTTTTCAAAATTTGGATTAATGAGAGTAGGGGCTGAGGCTATGGCTACCTTGATCTCTTCAAAACTTTCCTTCCCTTCCTTGGTCCATGCAAAGACCATACTTTTCTTGAGCATAGACGTAAGGTTTTTTACCATGGTAGCAAGATTACGGATAAATCTTCTCACAAAGTTTATCCTACCAAGGAAACTTTGCAACCCTTTCTTATGTTTAGGAAGATGGAGAGAAATTATTGCTTTTGTTTTTTCTAGATCAATGGTTAAACCATCCTTAGATATAATGTGTCCTAATAATTTTCTTTGATTGGTAGCAAAGACACACTTTCTTGGGTTAAGGGATACTCCAAACTCTCTACACATTAAGAACACCTATCTCAAATGATCAAAATGATCTTCTACATTCTTTGAATACACTGTGATATCATCAAGGTAAACTAATACAAACTTTTCAATCACACCTTTGAGGGCCATCTCCATTTCCTTCTAAAATGTAGCACTTGCATTGGTTAGTCCAAATGGCATCTTAAAATAAGCATAGGTACCCCATTTGGTAGTAAATACATTCTTGTACCTATCAAACTCATTGATCAGCACTTGATTGTAGCTAGAAAATCCATCAAGAAATGAAAACCTCTTTGAACCACTAACCTTGGACAAAATCTGCTCCATGGAAGGGAGAGGATGGTGATCTTCAAGGGAAGCTTGGTCAAGGTCCCTAAAGTCCACACACAATATAATTTCTCCATTCATCTTCCTAATAGCGACAAGGTTTTCTACCCATGATGAGTGCTTGATGGGAAAAATTATATTGGCCTCAATCAATTTGGATAGCTCTTTTCTCATTAAGGGTTCAATTTTGGGATTCACTAGCCTCTATTTTTGTCTTACTGGTTTGACATTATCAATTAAATCTATGGTATGTTGAAACAATCTTGGGTCAAAACCCTTCAAATAATCATACATCCAAGAAAATATATCATTAAATTCTTGACATAGATGAATAAAACTTTCTTGCTCAATCTCAAAACATACCTTCCCCATATTTAAGGATTTTCCATTATCAACTATGACTAGGGTGTGATCATCTTCATCACTAGCTAGGTTCATGACTCTGACTCTTGCTTGGTCATTAGGATTGAAAACACCCTCTAAGGTAATGAGACCCTTAGGCAATTTGTTAGAACTGAGATTAATGATTTGATCACCATACTGATCCTGCAGTCTCGACTAGTTTCTATTTGAAAATTTTGCTTCACTCTGCAAGAAGCTTACAATTTGTTCATTAGATTCAAACACTTGCCAATGGATGTTTTTTTTAGGGATGGTAGACTTTACTACCATTTTGATTTGTTACTTATTTTTCTCCTCAAGATTCCCTAGCACATCATGAGATGCACCTATTGCTGCAAGTCTATAAGCATATTTATTTTCTTTTCTAGGGATGCTTTGAATATTAAATGAATCAAAACCCTCAAGAAAATCCCATACCCTATGTTTATATGACTTGAGAAAATCATTCTTGGTGATAATTTGATTTCTCACTTGATTAACCACCAAATCACTATCTCCATATATACTTAAGGCTTGAATTCCTCTTTTCTAAGCAAGTAGGAGACTCTAAATCAAGGATTCATACTCGGCCATATTATTAGTTCAACTAAATTGGAGCCTAAAGGAGAAGTAGTACCTTACTTGTGTAGGAGAAAACAACATCAACCATCCCCTAATCCATTCTTATTCCTTGATCCATCAAAGTACATACTCCATACCTCACTCACATCTTCTTTAGTCTCCACAAGATTGGGAACTAGAGCATCCTTCGCTAATATACAATATGTACTGAGGCCTGTCTCAAGGGTTTCTGACATAGGATTAGATTGATATGCATTAGCCCATTCATCTAAGAGAAAATTAGTTATCTCTACCAAGGAAGTAGTAGGCTCATTTATTATGTCATTCTCATCTATTTTTAGGATAGTGCAATTCATGTTGATGAGATTAGGGGTGTAGGGTTCAGTATGATTGAGGGCTAGAGGCTCTATTCTGATTGAATATTTGGTCCCATATCTTGTTCTAAAAGACATACATGACCAATTAGAAGATATGTAACCACCTATTTGGGTAGTGAAGTCTCTTGACAGACAGATGGCAAAATGTGGCTTGACTTCAGCAATAGATATATCTTGAGTTACAGTACAACCAGGGCATGCATGTAGGGCCATTTACACATTCCTAAGGATCCATATAGTCTTGATAGTACTACCATCCAACTATAATACATCTCTAATAATGGGCTCATATTTCATTTCCAAAACATCAGCAACACACCTAGGTATCACTGAACTACTAGCCCTTGAATCAACCATGCAATTGTGGACTAGTTTACCCTCTATTATTAGAGAAACATAAAATTGAGGGGGTCTAACATTTTTACTTGTTTCTACCTCCTTTGATGGTTTTACTAGGCTTGTGGCACTTTCCATGCCGGGTGGCTAACCCTTTGGTTCAATACTTTCCAATTCTTGTTGTAGCAACCTCTTTTGCATGGGTATAGTAGCAACATCATCCCACATGGAAATATTCACATTTGTCTTCTTCATTTGTTCTACCACACTGAATGGCATAGTAGGTACTTTGGTAAAAGCCTTGGGAACTACATTTGTACAAAGTTGAGATGGAACAACCTGAGGATCACTTACATCCTTTCTGCCATTATTTTTCCTTTACTACTAAAAGTTATTTGATTGATCATTTACTGCTTGTCCATGAGGTATTGCATTTGAAGTTGAGGCATGATTGGGAGGAGGAGGAGTAGTATTTTCAATAGCTCTTCTTTTTCTCCTATTTTTGTGAGCAATGGAATCCTAGTTTACATTACAATGTTCCTCCAACTTATGATTCATAAAGGAGCAATCACCTTGTCCTTGCATATATGAGGCATCTTTAAGTTGGTCCTCCTTGTATGATTATCTTGTTGCAAGCTCTTGGATGGTCAAAGCCAAATAAGATTCAGCCTTCTAACAAATGCAACGGGCATAGGAGTAGTTACAGGAGGGACAAACATCTTGATCTTGGGCCATGTTGTTTTTAGCAACCATGACCCTACTTTGGTTTACATTTGAGGTTGAAGCATGGCTATTGTACCTATTTTGATCAAAAGAATTGTTCCCATGATTATGGTTTGGAGGCCTACCACTATTTAAAGTTTGATATTGCAATTGATGAGCCTTACTACCTTGAGCTTGATGCCTCTCTAAAGTCACCACCTTGTTGCTCACTTTCTGCATCATAGAGGAGCTATCCTCTAGCTTCTTCTCTTGGCCCTTCAATCTTTTATCTATGTTCTATATGTTCAGCATCATAGATTGCATCATCTCCTTGATTTCATCTATTCCATTTGAAGATGTATAATCTTGAGTGACTAGAGAAAGAGATTATGATGTGGAAGTTGTGGGAAGAGGAGCCATTGCTGGTTGGTGATTTGGAAAATCAGGGAAGAAAGGCATAGGAGACCTTGGAGCTAGCTTACCTCCTTGTATTAGGATGTTTTATGACTTTATTGCTATGTCATAAGCATTAGGCAAGGAATCTCATCCCATAGTTTGGATTGTAGTGGCAATGTCATTGTTAAAATCTCTGAGGTAATGCAAGAAGGCATTACCAGGGGTAGGCTTTACTGAAGTAGGTATTCTATCCCATGTCTTTTGAAATCTATAGTTGAAATCAATCATGCATTCATTGGGGGCTCTTTTTATTGTAGTCAACTATTCTAAAAGTGACAAATGGTCACTTTAGTCCTCAAAGTGTTTGCATAGTCCTACTCCTAATCCATCCCAATCTGCTATACAACCATGAGCCAAACCTTTATACCATTGTAGTGCTTTACCTTTCAAGGATGAGGCTAGGAGCCTAAATGCAACATCATTTTCTGTAATACCGTGGATATTGCAGATATTTGCAACTTCTTGAATGTGTTCTAAGGGAGAGATAGAAGTTTCACTAGTAAATTCTGGTATACTTTTGAGTGCAGCTATTGGTATGTCATGTCTTTGGGCCAATAAAAGAGGACTTCCACCATTAAAGGTGACAAAAGCATGAGCTCTAGGCTGTGCCATATAGACAAGTGATCTATTGATATGTGTTGATGGCAATCTAGGCTGAGATCTAATAGCAGGAGGAGTAGAGATGGATCTTGCAAGTCTATTTGTTACTATTGCACTCCTAACTAGTGATAAAGATACTCTAGTCTTCATTCTTCTAGGATTTGAAAATGAAAGCTCTTGGTACTAAAATTTACCTCTAGAAGATGCCCTTGTTTTAGTTTTGGGCATGAATTACTACAACTTTGGTCTTGAACCAGATGTATTTGAAGCTCAGAGTCACCAAGTACTTGAAGAATGAATCCCTTGAAGGCTTGAACACTAAAGCTAGTACTATCCCCTCAGTATTAATCTTGAAATCTTCCTTTTAACACCAGTAGACTTGAATTTTTTTGAATATAGTCCCACCAAGTGTGCCAAAAATTGTTGTCACAAAAGTTTACACCCTTGTCCAAATTTTTTACCTAAGGACAACCTTATGAAACATGGAAACAACAACCAAGCTGTGGGACTTGAACTATGAGGTTGAGTCTCTGGAGAAGGCCAACTTCCTTTACTATTAGGGTGCACCTAACTACTCTTGGAGAGGAAAAGGGAGAAGGAATGCATAGAAGCAAATCTACCTATTCTAACCTAAGGGGGGTGATGCACCAAAAATAGAGTGTTTAAACCAATCTTTGCCCATACATGCACTATTGGACCATCATGACACCAAAAGATATACACATCTAGACTTTCTTTAATCTAACAATCACATGCAGATAAAAAAAAACCCAAATGAATGACACAAGAAAAGAGAGGATTCACTTATATACCATTCATAGGCCAAAAGAGATATAGTCATGCCAGATTGTAGATATCTACAGTACACCAATGAGAGGCAAATATTTCTTGCACTTCACATCAATGATTGAAGGAGATAAGAATGTCATACAATTCAAAGGCAAAGGGGATTTATAGTGAAATTGCAGAACAATATCAGAGAAAATAGAGAAGAGTCGACCAGAGAAGACAAAATCTACAAAAAATGCCTTTATAGCTTAGGCATAACTGAGATGTTCTCTAACTGAAGTTACTCCACAACTATTGCCATCAAGTCTTGATAAGGATCTGGAGAAAATCTGATCTAGGCATAGATTTAGATACAATGAAATCTAATATTTTGTTGAAATAGGGCCCTAATAGAAATATTGTCATTAAACCATTCTAACCAAGTATATGGATAAACTAGGGTGGTGGAGTGTTCTCCTACTATTTACTAGGTTCAACTTGCATTTGAGAGTGGTTGGAATTGATCATAAGGATCAAATCATGCAAGAAAACTCAATTTCTTCATTTCTAGCTTATGAATCAGCAAATTCAGTAGGTCAACTGAGTCCTGCAACCAAAATGGGCCACATGGGCCAATAGTCTCATTTCATTTCTCCACCTCACAAGGCCTTCCCAAGTTTGACCACCAAACCATCTAACTGCACCACCTCCTCAAAATCCTGACCATGGCGATCACATAACTACGAGCCTTAACTGTACTACCTTTTTGTTGATTTCCTTAGTCAAGCACATAAGGACACATGTCCTTTAGGTGCTTCCCCACATTTTTAAATTTCCACACATCTTCATAATGCGAGAAAGTGCTAATCATTGATCTCCGTAAGATCAATGATCGTGAAAGATCCTCATTACACTACGCCTACCCTTAATACTTTTGGGCCCACAAACCATTTAGCATAAACTTCAGCATGACCTAGCAGCACCATGGTTTCGCCTTGGGGCTTCATAATAACTTGACCTAACAAGGACATGTGGCAACAAGGTGCTTTCCTACATTCCTTAATCTCCTTGCATATTCATAATGCATGGAAGTGCCAGCCCTTGATCTCATTGGATTGGATAGTGTACATAACATGTACCCTTTGAACCTACATGAATATCCTCTGTGACATCATTAGGACATGTGTCACTAGGGCACTTTACTGCATTGTCAGGAAGTTTGATAAAAGGCAGAATTCAAGAAAGCGAGTACCAATCAAAATGCCAATTGGACTGTCATTTCTTCCTTTTTGTGGCCCACACAAGAACATTTGCCTCACCTGCCATACATCACAAAGGGGCTTCCCCACATTATGTAAAGGTAGTGCATTTTGAGAATGTGGGAAAGAGCCCACCGTAGATCATGAAAGATCTAACGATGCAGAAAGTTGCGGGCCAATGGAAACAAATTAGGAAATAAAAGAAATACCATAAAGTTTTAATCATTTTATTTATTTTTATTTCTAGGGAATTTAAATAATATTAAAGATGGAAAGCAACTGTTGGGTGGGCTCAAGTGTTTTCATTTCAAATTTTTGGCGGGAGGCAAATATGGTTAACATTTACTTTGTGAATTATATGTTCATAATTTTGTTATGCCTTCGGAGACTCAATGGAATCCCTTGCTCTACATAGGGGATATACATTTGAGATCCCTCATGTCCTAGATGTCCAATGAAGGAAATTATGATAGGTAGCTAAATAATTATAGGGATGAGGAAAGGATAAAACCCTTACCTTTAAGAGTAGAGAGTAGCAAGCCAGATGAAGTTATCAGGGATTGGGTCACATTAACTTATGGAAAGAAGAATCTAGAAGTAAGGGATAGGATCTTTGTTTCCAGAGCTAAGGTTTATGTTGATTATCAAAATTTTCCCTACTTTTTTTTCCAAAGAGCTATGATTGGTGCTAGGAGTAGATGGGCCAGACTGCCTAAATCTCTTAAAAAGTTAGAACCACATAGTCCCATTAACTTGGAGGAAGCACTTCGTAGAGATCCAAAGTATTTAGAATTAGGGAAGCACACAAGACTAGAGTTATGGTGTCCTGTAACCATGCAGCCTCCAATGCTCCTGTGGGCTTTGTATGACATTAATGCCGATAGACTCAACAAGCTACAAGAAGATCACAAAAGGGAAGTGTGGGAGAGAACTAGAGGATTTTACTACAATTTCAAGAGCAATAGAAAAAGAAGGATAAAAATTGGAGAGTTCAAGTCATTGACAAGGAAGTGCAATGCTTGAGGACAAGCATTAGTTTAGTAGGGGGTAGATGATGAGACCAAATATTGCCTTTATTTCATGATAGTTTTAAAACACTTTGTTGATACTCTATTTTATTTCTGTCAAAACATTTGTGGACCTATGTTTACTAAACCTATGATAAACCTATGGGTAGAAACTATGCCATCTTTTGCTAATATTATATATGTTACACAATATTTCATATAGTTATCAAAATGTGTGTTCTTATATTTGAATTTAATTTTATAAATGTTTATTTGTAAACATGTTTTTTATTGTAATTAATCTGTTAACGAAGACTAAAAGATGATTGGAAGAATTCAAAAGTTGACCACCAACAACATTCAAGGAGAAGAGAATGCTAAGGAGTAGCCACGATGGAGGAAATTTGTAATGGTTCTAGAAGACACAACAACCAGTAAGGAGGCGCTATGAAGAATTATTTCCTTCTCTACATTTATTCTATGGCGAGTGGATGTTCAAACTTTATTATTCCTGCCTTAAGTTGTTATTTCTTCTTTCCACCTTGAGTTGTTATTTCCTTCTTTCTCTCCTAAAGATTTAAAGCTAGGTCATTTACTTTTTTGTTATGGAATAAGTGTTGATCTCATATATATAGGAATTGATCCAAGTGTGTTAGTTTAGCCTATTAGAAGAGAGAGTTTATGAGAAAAAACTGTTAACTTTTATAGTTGTGTTTTTATAGTTTTGTGTTATGTAATCAATTTCTGAAATCTAATGAAATAGTTTTTGGCTTCTATCTTGTGTTAGTAGTTTAGTGAAGCCAACCAAGGGGGCTTACTTGGAAGGTGGATTCAATTAGGATAGAATAGATTTATTTCCAAGCATTTGTACTATTGTAAATAGAAGTTGTAAGTTCCTTCCTTTAGCATCACACTTTTTGAATGTTCCTACAACATATGTGATTATAGTTATAGTGGATGAATTGAGTTGGAATATTTTTTATCCTTTCATTGTATCTCTAGTACTCATAGAGTTAAGTGTGTTAGTTTCCTATAGCAATAGTGTAAGTTATTTTCCTTGCATTTTACTTTCCTACAACATAAGCTTAGTGACTCATTAAGAGACCTAGTGCACATACTGTGCTGACCATTTCAAGTATACATCCCTAGGTTGACAAGATTAAATGCACCCCATAGTGGGAAAAATAGTCCTAGTTTCAATATATTATTCCTAAGTATGGCCTAGATCATGACTATGATAAACCTATTGTGAGGTGGATCAATAACTCTCTTTGTGATAATCAACATATCATATAATAAAAATGAGTGAAATTCCTTCATACAAAGGAACCTCAAGGTTGTCCATTTGGTCATACAAGTCATCTCTATTGTTTAGAATATGAGTATCCTTATTCAAGATAGGATTTTGTTTTTTGTTTTTCACCTCAAAATAATGAGTATTTGATTCTATATGCTGTAGTGAATAAAACTAACATCAACATCTCCAAGTTAAGCAAAGTGAAACTCTATGGTTGATTGCAATTAAACTCAAGTACTAGTTAGATAGGTAGGGTAAAAATCAAACAAGTGACCATCTAGGAAGTCCTAATACTTCACATGTGTAAGCATGTTCCATTCACTCCCATGAGAAATTGATTCTCGTGGACTACTACTCATGAAACTTGGGTTAATGAATTTAACTAAAGAAACTAAAAAAATAAATTTTGATAATAATATCATAGTTTGACTTGTTCTAAAAAAAGTTCCTTATGAGCTTACACATAGAAAAGGTATACTTCATACCATCACTTTTAATTTCCCAATAATCAAAGAAAGGCAGGAAATATTCCCAATGAGAGATGCATAAATAATAGTCCCTAAACTAAAATAGCTAAAGATTCCAAGTTATCATTTTCTAGGAATTATATAAACTTCATGGGTACACTCAACTGCTTAAATTTAAGAACAAAATATACTTAAGCAACCGCATGAAAATATAAGGTAAGACTAATGAACTACAAAATATTTGAAACTATAAGTATAGTTACCCAATAAAAAAAATGGAATAATTTGAATGGAATGACATCTTATAACTCTAAACACAGACACAATTGAATAAGTTTACATCAAAAAATAAACCTACCAAATCAAAATAGAATGATTTCTTCATTTATTGTATCATATTTGACATTATTAAAAAATATTGGTAGAATAAAAATCAAAATACATTTCCTTTAATAGAGGAAGGAAATAAAGACAAAAGTCAAAACTAAAACTCCTTGATTAACACAACGACATATATCAAAAGAAAAAGGATTCTAACTCTAATCTATGTGCATTCTAAGAATTCTAGATGTTGAACATAACTCCAATGCTAACTTGCAAACAATTTATTGTTCAAAAAAATAGAAAAAACTACGTTTTGAAGATTTTTCATCTTCTCTGTTCTAAATTTTTTAAATCTATTTGGTGGTTCTTGAATATTGAAGGGTTGAATAAAAAAAAATTTATTGGAAAAATGGGGTAGAGAAGGTTGTAAGAATTTTCCTTAGGGAAGAATTCACCCAAGACCAAGGAACTCAAATGCAAGTTCAACAATAGATCAAAGAGAGAGTATGATCAGAATTATGATATATTCATTTAATATGCTATATGAAAGTACACTAGGAGTGCTTGTATATAAAGGCCTCAGAAGAGCTTCTAGAATGCATAGAAGTTTGCAATATGATAAGTCATACAAGTAGGCACATGTCCACCAGATATGGATTATCATCCATTAAGCATGAAAGTAAGTGCGATGATGATATGATAAGCCTAAAATGATTTATCACACAAATTAGTGGTGTAGACAACATGTGCTAAATTAGGAGTGTGAATAACTATGTTGTCTAGATGAAAACTCAGTGAATGATAAAAAATCTAGTGTTGTAGACACCATGTGCTGAAATAGAGTTGCATACTTCTGTGTTGTCAACATGACAACTCATGAGAGTACACAAACTCCTAAGTGTCTCACCTAAATAAATAATAAAATAATGTAATATAATAAAATAATGCATTAACCTAAGTAAACTTAAGTAAACAATAAATAGTAAATACTTATTTACACCAACACCCCCCCTTAAGTGCAACTTAGGGAAATTCTGTTAAGCTTACGAAATCTAGGATGCAATGCATGATGGGTCCTAGATACTAGGCCATGTTAGGTACCCATGTACATAATGAACAAAAATCTCTCATAAAGTGGAGAAAGAGGGAAAACCTCATGGGAAAAACTCTCCCCCAAAAAGAGAGATGAATAGGGATGCATGGATGGATGGAGTAATCAAGAACCCCCCATTATCACATACATCTAGTATATACATAAGAGAAAAATGAGAAGAGGTAGAGAGATAGGATAGGCTCCCCTCTGCAAAGAAGAATGCTGACCAGTGATTTCTGTAATGAAGAAGTTTATCCAAGACTACAAAATGGTGTTCCTCTCCTTAGGAAGAAACAAGGCCAAGGGTACAAATAAGATGCTTCCATTGTATGTGGAAAAAATCTCATAGATAAGTGATGTCTCTAAAACCTGCTCAACTAGCTAAAGAACCTATCTCAAAGAACTATTTGTCTCCTTAGCTAATGAAGAACCCCTCTACATATTCTGATCATAAGTATCCACAATCACTTCAACCTATAATGATCAATCATGTAGAGAATGAACAAGAGGGTTGGATGTGGCCCTCATGAGAACTGAAAAAGGTGTTGCTACATCAAGAAGAATAGGTAGATTATTAATATTGTCCCCCAAATTTGTCACTAAAGCTGAACCTAGAAGATTGAATTTACCATACTATGTAGGACCTATCATTATGGTGATATATGCATGTGGATTGGATTGATGTAGTGACCTCTTGCTACAACTATCGATAGAACCCCACATGTCTGAATCTGTTGAAGCACTATTGCTGGTGTCACTATTAGTTTCCACACAATATGATGTGCAGAGAGGATTAGAAGACAAGCTTGGTGAACTTTCTTGAAAGTGTACATCCTTCTTCACAAAGATTTGATATGTGTCTCTAGATCCACGAGTCTATATGCCTTCACAATTTCATCATAACCAATGAAGGTACAAGGATGAGGTGACTGTGCCTTGCATCCCCTGGAAGATATCTTTGCCCATGTAGGACAACCAAAGACTCTGAAGTGTGTCACAATAGGTTTTCTTCCACACCATGCTTCAAAAGGAGTCTTGCCATTTAAGGTTGGATGAGGAGACCTATTAAGAATTTGAGTGGCACTACTAATTGCTTTGACTTCTAATGGTGGATCTAGAGACTTGGCTTGTATCATGCAACTTGCCATATACTTAAGAGTGTAGATCCTCAATTCTATGACATCTATCCTACATGGACTAGATGCTAGCAGATTCTAAAGATCAATTCCCTCAATTCAGCAAAAGTCTTTTAGTCTTTTGTTCACATACATGCTTCCATTGTCTATTCTTAGAACTTTGATGGCTTTCCTCAACTTCTATTAAACATGACTCTTGAAGGCTAGAAACTTGTCCAACACTTCATTCTTATGACAAAGAAAGTAGACCCAAGTGTACCTTGAAAATTCATCAATGAAAATAAGTATATAGTAACCCTATCTAACTGATGTCATTGCAAAAGGTCCTGCTAATACCATGTGAACCATTTGTAGAACACTTGGTGCTCCTGAAGACTTCCCTTTTTGTAACTTCCCCTCTAGATGCATATCCACTGAATCTATTGAACATTCACTATGGGAAAAGTTGATTTGAGGTAGACCTTTGACCATTCTATTTGTGCAAAGTTGCTAAAGATAGAAGAAGGCAAGATGACCATACCACTCATGCCATAATTGCATTTGAGAATTTGATTGAGATAACAAGGCCTTTGAAGGAGACTTGGGCACAAAATGGGAGAAAGGATACAACCTTTTATTATGGTTCACTTTCCCCACTAAAACTAATGAGTCATCTTTTAGACTATGTACCTGTACTGATTTAGGAAGGAACTCAACTCTATGTCCATCTCCAAGGTGAGTGATTTGGTAAATGGAGAGGAGATTAGAACTTAGTTTTGGAAAACATAGAGAACATCTTGAAACTCTCTATTTTCTATTTCCATGTTTCCTTTCCCTTCAAATTCCATTTTAGTATCATCTCCCACAAAGATGTGTAGTAGCTTTGACTGCTTCATTGAAGAAAAATCCTCCTTTGAAGAACCCATGTGATAGGAGGCACCAAAGTCAAGAATCCATTCCTTTGAAGAATTTGAATTTTCCATGAGTGCTTGCCCTTTGCCCTTTGAATTTGAAGAAGACCCTTTTTCCTTATAAGCATTATGTAGTGGAACATTATGTTTCTCCATGATGTTGGTCAACTCATCAATCTTTTTATGATGACACTCGTGTTCTTCATGACCCATTTTCTTGCAATAGGCACACTTTTTCTTCTCCTTATTGTTGTCCCCCTTCTTGTTGGAATTTGAGGAAGACTTTCCTTGTTGGTTTGATTGTGGTGTTGCCTTTTTTGCATCCTCTAATTTGGTCTTCTACTTCTTATTCTTACCCTTTCCTTTAGTTGAAGACTGTCCAACTGAATTTTGAGAACCCTCATTATTGGCCACCAATGCTTTAGACTTAGGTGAATTGAGAATCCCCATTGATTTCAACTTCTTTCCTTCTATATCCAACAGATCAACATATTCATTAAAAGAGACTTTCTTATAGGCAGACTCTAATGTAGTCTTTGAGGTGTTATAAGAATAAACATATGTGGAATATTCTAATGATAGCTTATTATGAATAAGATAGATCAACCTATCATCTTTAATAGAACTCCCACAATCAGTAAGCTTTGTCCTTAGTTCATTCATCTTAATGATAAAATCTTGTATAGAATCAAATAATTTAGGATCTAAGGAGATAAGCTCATCTTCAATTTTGAAAACATCCTCTTTAGACACCTTACCATATAGGTTTTCGAGGGTATCCCAAGCTTCCTTGGATGTAGAAGACTTATTAATTTGATACATGATCTTTTCATCAACCTCCAAACATATATCACCTAGGGCATTCCTATCCATTACCACCTAAGCTGAAATATCACTTTCTAATACATTATCACCTACTAGTTTAGGAAGGGTACCATCTACATATTGATAAACTCCATTGTGCATTAAATAATACCACATTTTGGTGGACAATGTAGCATAGTTATGTGGAGTTAATTTTGGAGGCTTAAAATTTTCCATGATGTAGAAAATGAAAGAAAAGTGTAGAAAAGAAGGAACACAACACCAAGAACACCCCTCTTTTTCACTAAATCAAGAAACCCCCCCAAAATAGATGATTTTGGCACTTTATAAGTAGTGCAATTATAATGGCCACTTGCCAATTTTGGCCTTTGTGGAAATTTGATTTTGTTTGTTACAACCTCCTAAAAGATTAGAAATTTGGAACTTTACAATGTGCTACAATTATGAAGCAATACAAAGCAAAGAAAGCCCCTATTTTTGAAAGTGACACTTTTCTTCACAAAAATGGATACAATTTTACTATAGATCTAGAAAGTAGACAAAAAATAATGCACTTTCAAAAAAAATGGAATTTGTTTTCTAGTACAAATGTGCCTGTACAAAGTGTTTGAAGTTGCAAAATGCAAGATTGAATAGGTATAGTCACCAAAAGATGCAATTTTTGAAAACTCCATGCACCAAAACTAGAAAGGAGCTACACCACTAATTTTTTAAGGAAATTCTACCCAAATTCAAAAAAAAATTGCACCTAATTTGGAGTCTAGA
Organism: Cupressus sempervirens; assembly: GCA_028749045.1. Lineage (NCBI taxonomy): Eukaryota > Viridiplantae > Streptophyta > Pinopsida > Cupressales > Cupressaceae > Cupressus > Cupressus sempervirens. The sequence continues at coordinate 966,825,604 of CM053787.1, forward strand.
TGACTAGGATATGGCCTCATAAAAAAAACTACAAAATCAAAAATCAATTTGAAGAGGGGTTGCATGAGCAAAAGATGGAGTTAAATTTGATGGTCATACAACCATCATAGTACTTCTTATTTTCCCTATAGTGATGGTCAAACAACTATCAAATTTAAGCCAGTAGATTGATGATGTCAACAACCTTCAAGCCTGTGATGGTGTCAACATGATGTCAGCCGTATAGATGGTGACATCAGCATACAGAATTGTACAGACTATATGGAAAAAAATAATGTGTCTACCTACATGTATTGTATAGTGTTGACTATGTAGTACTGATGTTTCATGATAGTAATGATTGTGCTAACTGCTCAGGTATGCCACATGTCAAACTATTATTGGTTGTATGATCTGCTAATTCTATTTCTGTGTAGGCATGCAGGATGATGTGGTAGTCACTATAAAATGTGGCAATGTAGCTACATGGGTGGACCTTGTAGAATATTTTCCATGTGTTTGTGAATGAAAGTGTAACATGGTGTGGGTGGGCGAGAGGATGTGTCACTGCATGGAAATTTTTGTATGTGTCACATGGTGGATGTAAGTGCATGCATGGACTATGGATTTGAAATTAGCAAGCACCAAAAATCATATAGTGGGGGTCAAATTTGATATACAGATGCAAGATTCTAATTTATTTGTCCCACATTGATGGGAATAGGAGGTTGGTGCATGTTTAAAAGAAATCATGCCCAATATATATGCAAACACAAGTTGTCGAGTGATGTGAACGTGGCCGTTGGTCTCTGGTATTGTATGCATGCTAGTATATGTGGAATTTGGATTGTGCATTTCACAAGTGGTTATTGCTAGATTTCTAAGAATATTTGCTGAAAACCCAAGGATATTTGACCACTAATGAATATACCCACAAATTTGCAAGGCTGGGGTGTGACTGCCCAGTTCTACAAAAAAATTTCCTTGCTAGCCCGATTGGGCAAAATAATTTTCTAAAAAATAACCAAACTGAAATATATTGCAGAGATAAAATTGAATTCAAATTTGAATAATAGATTAATAGATCAAATTAATGACCATACCCAATTTTCAAATCAGTGCCTTTGGGTGCCAGTTTGCAAAATTTTTTGCCTCATGATCAACTTTAGCCTAGCATAGGCAAACTTATAGTTGACATTCACCATATCAATGTTTTGAACACAATGGCAAGGTTAGATCTAGCTCTAGACACTCCCAATTTTTGCAGATACTTTGGATTTAGGTTGAGGTGTTGAAGTATGAATGGTCTTGAATGACTATGTGTAGAGAATCTGCCTGAGCTTTGATACCATTTAAGAATTTGTGATAGAGCAAAATTCACCTAAGACCAAGGAACTAAAATACAAGCACAATAGTAGACCAAAGAGAGAGTATTATTAGAATGATGATATATTCATTCAATATACCATATGAAAGTACACTAGGAGTTCCTATGTATAAAGGCCTTAGGAGAGCTTCTAGAATGCATAGAAGTCAGCAACATGATAATTCATACAACTAAGCACATGTCCACTAGATATGGGTTATCCTCCATTAAGCACTAAAGTAAGTGTGATGATGAGAGGATAAGCCTACAATGGTGTATCACACAAATCAATGGTGTAGACAACATGTGCTAAATTAGGAGTGTGAATAACTATGTTTTCTACATGAAAACTCAGTGAATGATGTAAACTCCAGTGTTGTAGACACCATGTGTTGAAATAGAGTTGTGTACTTCTGTGTTTTCAACATGACAACTCATGAGAGTACACAAAATCTTAACTATCTCACCTAAATAAATAATAAAATAATGCATTAACCTAATTAAACTTAAGTAAAGTGTAAATAACAAATACTTATTTATACCAAGAAAGGTGAATGCAAATATAATCTATTTATCTATTCCTATGATAATGGAGGTTGCCAAGTCCCTCCTAATGCAATAATTCTTATCACCATGTTAATTTATCAACTAATAAACTAAATGAAAATATTGATCAAATAATATTTGATTTTATTGTAGGAGGTCCAATTTAATCTAGGCATCTTGATAAATAGTTTTTTCGCTTGATGTAATTTAATCAACATAAGATTTGGATTATGCAGTTTGCAAGTGGTTATTGCCAGATTTCTAAGAATATTTGCTGAAAACCCAAGAATATTTGATCACTAATGAATAAACCCACAAATTTGCAAGGTTGTGGTGTGACTGCCTAGTTCTACAAAAAAAATTCCCTGCTAGCCTGATTGGGTAGAATAGTTTTCTAAAAAATACCCAAATCGAAATAAATTGCAGAGATAAAATTGAATTCAAATTTGAATAATAGATTAATAGATCAAATTAATGACCATACCTAGTTTGCAAATCAGTGACTTTTGGTGCTAGTTTGCAAAAAAAAATTGCCTCACAATCAACTTTTGCCTTGCATAGGAAAACTTATAGTTGATCTTCACCAAATCAATATTTCAAACATAATGGCAAGGTTAGATCTGGCTCTAGACGCTCCCAATTTTTACAGATACTCTAGATTCAGGTTGAGGTGTTGAAGCATGAATGGTCTCAAATGACTATGTGTAGAGAATCTCCTTGAGATTTGATACCATGTAAGAATTTGCATTAGGGAAGAATTCACCCAAGACTAAGGAACTCAAACACAAGCACAATAGTAGACCAAAGAGAGAGTATGATTAGAATGATGATATATTCATTCAATATACCATATGAAAGTACACTAGGAGTTCTTGTATATAAAGGCCTCAGGAGAGCTTCTAGAATGCATAGAAGGCAACAACATGATAAGTCATACAACTAGGCACATGTCCACCAGATATGGGTTATCCTCCATTAAGCACTAAAGTAAGTGTGATGATGAGAGGATAAGCCTACAATGGTTTATCACACAAATTAGTGGTGTAGGCAAAACGTTCTCAATTAGGAGTGCAAATAACTATGTTGTCTACATGCAAACTCAGTGAATGATGTAAACTCTAGTGTTGTAGACACCATGTGTTGAAATAGAGTTGCGTACTTCTATGTTGTCAACATGACAACTCATGAGAGTACACAAAATCTTAAGTGTCTCACCTAAATAAATAATAAAATAATGCATTAACCTAACTAAACTTAAGTAAAGTGTAAATAGTAAATACTTATTTACACCAACAAAGGTGAATGCATATATAATCTATTTATCTATTCCTATGATAATGGAGGTTCCCAAGTCCCTCCTAGTGCATGAATTCTTATCACCATGTTAATTTATCAACTAATAAACTAAATGAAAATATTGATCAAATAATATTTGATTTTATTGTAGGAGATCCAATTTAATCTAGGCATCTTGATAAATAGTTTTTTCGCTTGATCTAATTTAATCAACATAAGATTTGATTTGACAATTTGGTAATATAGCCTATCAACTAATTTCACATCACAAGAAATAATAAAAGAAAAATGATATTTACACAAATCTAAATGCAAAGTTTGGTCTTATTATGGTCATTAATTTGGAAATCCAAAATGTTGGAAAATAAAACTTGATTTATTACATATAAAGTTGAAGGCTAAAGGGAGTGTGACAATCCCTTTTTTTTTGAGATTGAGTGATACAATTAGCAAAAGGAATCAATAGTTTCCTATCTTGATTTCACTTACTCTAAGATTACAAGTGGTGCATCTAATTTTGATGAATTCAATTAGATTTCTTCATGTGTGATTTAAGAGTTTAAAATTATTATTTAAAGTTTAGAATAGCTATACAAAATGTAGGTTGGTTTTGTCATGCCCAAAATACATGACAAAAACATAGACAAGTTTTTTTTAAAGGTTTCAAAAATGACTATGTTAATAAAGGTTGACTACAACTTACAGGACACAATAGGGTTTTGATATAATTTGATATTTTTTAATTTTTTTTTATAATAGACCCTAGTCTAACAACCCTCACTAGCTATCTTGTGAACTAACTCATCCCTTTAAGGTTGATCATAAATTCCACTAGTTAATAATATTAATAAAATTAATGTTGTCCATTGCACCCTAAACATTACTAATATAAATTGAGCCTTTGTGACAAAGTAATATATATTTTAGTTAATATCAAATTTATCTAAACTATATATTGTTTTTCTTTACCTTTTAATACTCCATACTTAAATCGACAAAACATTTAAATCCAATTATTTACTTAACATTTAAAGTTTTAATTTAAACTCTTATCATAAACTAATTCATCTAATTATTTAAAATTAAATAAGTTAACTCACATATACTTAAACCATATAAAACAAGTAATAACTAAAAAAATAACAACTAACTTTTAATGACAAATCTTTACACACCTTAATAGTATAATATTAATATTTAAAACAATAACTAACTTTAACTATACAAATTTAAAATACTTAAAAATAAAAGTTACTTGTTAAAATAAAATAATAACAAATTTTCTTTTACTATAAGTTTACTAACATAGTAATTAAATTACACTAAAATCTAATTTAAACATTTTAATTTAAAACTTTCACTATAATATTAACAAAAATCAAAATAGGATAAATGACTAACTAATACTATTAAACTAACCTTTTATACATGCTACAACACAATAATAATAATAAAATTTCTAAACAATTTAAAACTAAATAACATAAATAAATAAATTTATTTAAATAACAAATCTTCTAATCTAAAAACTAAACTAATTTTAAAATACTAAATATAAAATAAATAACAATAAAAAGAAACTAACCTAAACTAACATTTAAACTACCCAACCACATACCTTTTTTTAAACTAACCTATAAAAACTTAATCCTTAACACACCCCCTAAAAACTAATGCCTAAAACTCCCTCTCTCCACATGGGTCCAAGATCAATCACAATAAAGTGGGCAGCAAAATGCATGGAGGGGAAGGCATTAAAAGTTTTTTCCAATCAAACCAAAATTTCCAAACTAATATCCTCCTCCCATGATAGAAACTTAATTGCATAGCATGTTGAAAAATGTACCTAAGTGTTATCTTGGAAAAAGAACAATGCATTGACTTTTTTTTAAATTTATTTAAACACTAATCTACCCCTATAACAAAACTGACACCTAGTAAAGGGAAGTACGCTTGCATGGATGAAGATGGAAATAAATTTGAAAAATAACCAAGGAACATGTAGGTGTAATAAACATATTAAGTCTAGTGGGTGATTTTAAAATTTGATAGGGTAGGTTAGGATTGTTTTAGAGGTAGATATTTATATATATATATATATATATATAAACATCCTCCCCATATAATCCAGAGAGCAATATTTCTCTTGGGGATATTTTTTTTTGAAGTCTATAATTTTTTTATTTTATTTTATGTATGGATTTTCTAAGCAATTTATTTTTATAACAAGGAGGTCTATTTTTTTTTTGAGTGATAATAGGATAAAAAGTAATGTGTGAATATTCGAGTTGATATATTTTGACTTCCTAGTACTCACAAAAAATAACTAAACAAGATACAATTCAAATAATGAATATTCTTTAACATATTTTGTTTTAAAAATACAAAGATATAGATCCTCATTTTTATCTAATTAAACTTAATCAAATGAGTAAAATTTTGAAAACATAAGATTTCCATAGGAAGAGTAAAACATCCTTTTTATCCCTATTTCAATACACACATAAATATAACTGAAATTCTATAAGACTTGAATGCAAGAATAATACTCAATCTCTTTTTCTATTAAACCACTTGATTCAAAGGCTTTGTTAGGAAAGAACCAGTAAGAAAACTTGACATCCTTGCCACTTTAACAATAACTTTAAATACATTTTTACATAGGATTTCAATCTCGAGGAGAAAACTCCCAACATAACTTAATTTCAATAACAATTTGAATTTCTTTCTTGGCCCTTAACAAGGGATCCATTTTCATTTTTGTAATACATCACAGTGATCATGGAGAGAATGAAAATTGATCGGGAGACAACCAAACATAACATGAAGAAAAAATTCAAACATTCACTCCCATCTAGGTTTACACAACAGGTTTGATATTGAACTAGACTAGGGAGAAGGTGGATTTTTCCAACAAGAGACATTGATCACAACACCATAACAAGGGGCCTATTGGGGTTATAAACTTAAGAACTTTCATTCTTCCATAAATGCCCTTTTGAGGCTAATATCACAAGGACTTTCATTCTTTCACTTCTCAAATTTTCAAAACTCAAAACATGGTTTGTGCTTATGAGTAGGGGCCCATAACACCCTACCCTCTCTCCCTCTTATCATCTTGAGAAGAGACTCTACATTTTTGGAGTCCAACTAAAGACCTTCCCTCATAGATGACCACTTCTTCCCTATTCGAGTGTAAGTAATGCCAATACACCCATACAATCCTTTCAAAATTTAAAAAAAAAACACAAAAGAAAAACATTTAAGAAAACTAGTTTCAATCCCTCCCAAACCTACTCAACACACACATGAACATACATATGCAATAAAATGAACAAAATTGAGTTGAGCATTCCCTTCCTTCTCCTTCTCCTTCAATCCTCAATTCCACTCTAAAACTAGAGGTTGGGTGAACATTCAAACCCTCTCAAAATTGCCTCTAAATAAGATCCTAAACTCAACCACCTTCAAAATTCAATAGCTCACCCACTTGCCTAAAAGTTCTAGAGTCTTCTAACTCAACTAGACATAAGGCTAACCTCAAGGTGGAGTTGAAGTTATCCAACTCATGATGAAAACATTCAATTTTCGCATTAAAGCAAAAATGAGATATTTTGGTGACCATAAAAGTCAACAAAAGGGGCTAGGGGGGTGGAAAATGCCCTGAACCCATACCCATACCCCTAAGGAATCTTTTTTAATGACTTTTTGCCTTCAAGACTAATTAGGGACCTAACAAAACCTAGGAACTTTTAGGACTTTCTAACAACCTTCAAAAATGTAGATTACTCACTAATCTTAATTAGGGAAATTAATCTCAATTACTAATTGATTAGAAAAAGAATCAATAACATCAATAATGTAGTCCAAATTAGATCTTTAGGTTACTCACTTAGCCCTAACTATCATGCTAGAATGCATATACAATTTATGAGTGTCAAGCGACACTGAAAAATCACTGTTACAAAATATTAACATTTACTGATTACAAAATGATACATTCATTCATCTCACAATAGAAATAAAATATGAACAATAGGGTTTGCATCATTTTTTAGATTCAACCTTGGTTTTCACAAATAATTCATAGGGTTCAATTTCGTTTCTCCATTAGATTTCCTAGCTAAAATATCTTGCAAACTCATTGCACACATTAGTAGCTCAAAAAAACACATGCATATATTCAAAACCTATCTGGATAGTTACATAAATCAAAACATGAATCTTTCATATAATTAACTATTTAATTCATTTCTACTCACATTTAATCATCAATAACCACATAATCAATATAACATAACTTATTCATTAATTCAGATTAAATTACAAGAATAATCATCGTTAGGCATGCATATACCTAACATCATAAACATCACTTATTAAGGAATACTAACTTATTTGAAAGCATAAAAACCTAATCATCGAGGTACCAAAACCAACACCCTTATCATCGGGTGAAAATGCCTCATATCATTGTTAGTGAAATTTTAATGTTTAATGGTTGAGATAATGTAGTAGTTCTCAAATCCTTGAGTATTAAAACATGGATATATCACCTCCTCTCAATTTTATTAGGACATTCATAATATAAAACATTAGTTCATATCCATTCTAATCTCCTACAAAAAAATTAATAGAGAAATTTATATTTGATAATTACATACAAGGAGGGACCTTATAGGTTTAATGTGGGTACAAAGGTAAACAAATTTATCATTTAGAAGTGATGTCCAATATCTATTTAACAATGGCTATAGTACTAGGCACTATCTTCATTTAAAGAGAACAAATTTCCACAATCCATTATATTGTACTGATATGTTTCTGGATTCGATTGTGTTAAGATTTTTACCATCAACGTTTTGAATCACACTACGTGATCCATCATCAGGATGAAGAGCAAGAGATGTAAAAAACAATATATTGCAGATAATGGATGACCCAAAAAGATAAAGGGAATAGGCAAGAAGGAAAGCCAATATTCAAAGCCACTATCTTCATTTAATAAATATTTTACCAATATTTATGCACATATACTTGGGTATTGGGCACTATGGTTACCAATAATGGTGCACAATTCCTTCAGGAAAATGTTCAAGTTTTGATTAGATTAAATGTACAATTGGAAAACTACTAGTAGGTGTTGAATAGTGGGCCTCTAGTTACCATTTATTGTTTATTTTTAAGGATATCAATTAGAGGGTTAGGTGGGTGAGAACTATTATTGGTACATGAGCAATTATTTTTATTATAACAAATTGTAGTAATTTCATTTATTGCATAATTACTATATCAATTTAATTTTTAATTCAAGTCATATTAATTAGAATAAATTTTGGTTATGAAAGGCTATTTTATTCTTCTCCATTTGGGAAATGAGCCCTATGGTACTGAGTATTTCTTTGTAAAAATCCCCTTATCAAGGTCACCCTAATAGGTGTTCATGTATTTGATAATTAATTTTCATGTGGTTATTCCTTTAATAGGGTTTTTCGCATTAATTTAGTGATTCTTTATGTATAGTGGTTTATATTTTCCACATGATTCCATGTTTATATATTTTTAGTGGTAAAAATATCAATGATTATTTTATGTGCATAGGATTCAAGGAAATGTTTTAATAATTTTATTAGCAACTAATTCACCCCCTCTTAGTTTTCTTATGCATTTATTAGGGTATGTTTCTATTCCATGGCCCCCCCTCCTCTTGTACCAACAAAATGTATGCTTATCCTTATCCTTTTACCTAGAGAATTAGATCCATTAAAATCTTCTACCTCTATGGTACAGCTAATCGTAGTCTTTGTCTCTATGCTCATGCAATGATTTCTACTGACAACTCAACCATTAGTATGTCTCTATCTCCATCTATCACATCATCATCATCCCTTAGACCTCAATCCTTTCTCCCCACACCCATGTCTATAGAGGGACTCCACTCATGTTCCTCTAACTAGCCTTGTATTGTAATCCTCACTTGATAATGTGTGACCCATCAAATTATATTCTTGAGTGACATGTCTAAATCAATTAATATAGACATAGAAACCATGCTGCTATATATATCCTTAGGATACTCAATCACACCCACCAGGGATAAATTATCTAAACCTACACTCTTACCTCTAATGTTACATAAGGATGGATATCATTTACACCCACTATCCCTTGTTGACCGTCAAAGTACCTCCTAAAATTTCTTGGTAGATATCTATTAATGATATGTAGGGTGCACCCTAATAACTATTAGTGAATCTATATATTATCCATATAATGAACTTACTTATAACCCTAATATTTACAAAGTTTTTATGGTGTCTATGTTAAGTCCATCATCTTATCCAAGAGCCTCTACCAAAACCACACTGCACCCATATGTGTGTAGTATAGAGGCTCCTAATGTATGCACAAAGAATTCTCCTTAGGTTTTTTATCCCTCCCTCATAGTGGCCAAAATAAAACTATATTTTCCTAAGCCATGAACTAATAAATAATCACTCCCATCCTTAGGTTCATGTGCCTCTAGTATACATAAATGTGAAAAATTATGGTACAATGGAGCTAGCATCAAGTATCCCTAGTTGTAGGTGATCATGTCATATATCAAGTAATATAATGTGCTCACTTGACCTAGAGAAGACTTTTTCCCCCAAGTATAACATCAGTCACCTACCTATTAACCTAAATAGGTATACTATTATCCAAGTAAATTCTCATGTTAGATCCTCTAATGGTCACCTTCTCATACATGTCTTATTAGTACATAAACTTTGTATTGACTTCTTGAATAATTTCCACATATTGTAATATTTATCCTCTAAAAAAAATACATTTATAACCCCTCAAATTAAAATCTATATGATCCTCCACATTTCCTCTAGTGTAATAGAAGCCTCAACTATATATAGATGAAAATTCAATAGCTCCCTATGAAATATCTCTAGAAACATCATGATCATATAATTGTCCCTTTGAATTTATAACCACTCATTCACCCACTCTACTATGACTATTTCCACTAGTGCTAACTATTGGAAAGATTCAAGTTAGGTACTCTTGTGGTTCCACAACACATGCCCCATTTTTTTAATTTAGAAATGGGGACCCCCTTTTTTCTCACAAAAGCTTGTTTGTCAAAATAGGGTATTTTCCAAGGTTCCTTAGGGAGTGGATATTTTGTAGTTTTATCTAGGAGTCTAGTTAGTTGGCATCATTTTTAACCCCTAGCACTAGTATATCGATGTTTATCTTTTATATAGGTCATCATGGCATCCTCATCATCCATAGCACAAAAAATTACCATGGTATTGCATGTGCATTTTCAAAATAGGTGCCTTGGGATTTAAGATAGAAGAAGTAGAAGGAGTTTAAGTCTATAATAATGTTGGACTATAAAGAGGGCATAAACCATAAAAAATTTCAAGTATAGGTATAGTAGAGTGCTCCCAAACCCTATCTAGTAAAAACCTAGAAACCATTTTTAAAACTAAGAACTTTGATTTTTGGGTGAATTGAGCACCTTGTGCACTTCCCTGAAGGTGCACAGGTGTTTAGGTTCACATTGTAATTTTGAAATATGAATAAGTTGAAGGACTCTAGAAGGTGCATAGGTATGAAGGTGCACATGTGTGAATGTGTAGTGTTGGAAATATAAGGTAGGCAAGGGTATTGAGAGGGGAGGGGGGGGGGGGGGTGTGAATCAAGAACCAATAAAACTTTATGTTACTTCACTAATTAATCCTACATATAATATTTTGATCTAATTACATGCATGAAAAAATGAAAGAAAATAAATATTCATAACACTTTGACAAAACATATGCTGACCAAAAAACTTCCAATTAGAAACTAAAATTGGGGTGGGTAAAATACCCACAAGCTTTAGTACTACAGTATAAAGTTAACTTGTTAAGGCTTATAATTGACCACATTTGGTGATCTATTTTGTTAAGAGAAATAAGGATTGTGAGGTCCACCTTGTACAAGTATGTGAGGTCCACCTTGTATAAGTATTTATAGACATAAAATGAGGTATACACTTGGTTAAGGGATTTAGCAAAGATTGTTAAGTCTACCTTGTTAAAGGATTTGGCTAATGCACCTATTAGGATGAACCAGTGGCTGATCTTTGATCTACAACATTGATTTTCTAGTTGAGATTCCTTGTATTACAATGATCACCAAATTGTGATAGATAATACTTTTCTTTCCCTTATATTTCTTGTAGCCTTCTTCACTTCCCACTTCTTCTCATCATATACTCTTTACATACATACTTTGATATGATAGAATACATTACATATATACCAATCCAAATTACAACTTACTAGAGTTGGCTACAATACCAATTTTATCATAATCCACAAAGTTAGCCCAACTGTTGTAACTCTAGTTCTGAAGACAAACTCGATGATGTTTTGATACATGGAAAGCACTTTCAATACTCAAAAATCTTTGGCACTTGGTTGAACTTGAAGCTTGATCCATACTAATCAATTCCAAGTAGTTTCAACTCGATTAGTAATGCATGACTTGGTGAACTTTGAGAAACCCGATAACAATTGGATCACTAGGTTGACACTGCATGAGTCAATCAATACTAGATCCACTTTGTTAAGTCTGAGAGCTTGGTAGATACTATTCGACTTGGTTAACACTATAGATCTTGGTTAACACTATGATCTTCTTTACTTCCATTGACTAGCTTAGTAGCCTCTACTATGCTTAGTTTTCCCTAAACTTTGTCTTTGAAGCTTGCTAAACACTATGTCGCTCAACAAACACCACAAATAGACTACTTAGCTTAGGAACAACTTAATTAATTAATTACTATTGAAAACTAAATGATAAGTCAATAGCAATTGTAGAGCTCAGTAGTAATGTAACCAATTTGACTAAGTGTTGAGTTACTAATAAACAAATTGACCTTAATTTAAGCAATGTTGGACTATAAAGAGGGCATACACCATCAAAAAGTTCTAGAATAATTATAGTAGAGTGCTCCTAGAACCTATCTAAGAAAAACATAGAAACTATTTTCAAAACTAAGAACTTTGATTTTTGGGTGAATTGAGTACCTTGCACACTTTCTTGAAGGTACACAGGGGTGTAGGTGAAAATTTTAATTTTGAAATATGAATAAGTTGAAGGAATCTAGAAGGTACATAGTTGGGAAGGTGTGCATGTGTGAATGTGTAGAGATGCACAATTCTAAAGTCTTGAAGATGCCTAAAGTCCCAAAGATGCTAAGGTGTGCAAGTGCACAATTTTACAAAGTTCTGAAGAGAAAAGTGCATAGGTGTGAAAATGGGCCTAAATAATCACAAAGACCAAAATAAGTACGCATGAGTGATCTAAAACCCCATTCTAGAAAAACCTAGAAACCATTTTTAAAATTGAGAATTATTTTTTTTGGTGAATTGAGCACCATGCACACTTCCCTAAAGGCGTGCAAGTGCGCATGTGTGCAATTTGAAGATTTAGTGAATTAATTGTCTCAAAAGGTGCATAGGTGCATATATCTAAAACATCTAGAGGCCCTTGAGGTCCCTAAGATTACCATGGCTTCCTTGTCTTATGCAAAATCTAAGATCATAGTTAAACCCATGAATTTCAAGTTCCAAGAAATGTCAAAGAAGTCACACTTTATGATTTCCATACGGAAGTGAGGAAAAAGTATGAATCTGTAGACTTTTTATCTCCTTGTAAAATCACCTCCACCATCAAAAATTTCAAAGGGGAATATCCACACATCATTTTTCTTTAAGGTCAACAAGACCTATATGATGGAAACAGAAAATTGCAAAGTTAGAAAAATTCTCACCCTTGGAAAATTGTGGAGTTGAAAAAATTTGTTAATTTTGGGCTTTTCATAGAGGTGAACTTTTTAGAGGTACACTTTTTGAAGGTGCATTTTTCCAAGGTGCACAATTATTAGAAGTGCATTGATAATCTTGAAGAAGAAGCAATGCACCAAGAATTAACTATTGGAATTATGATATATTTGTCATTGGTCACAACACTTATTCGATTGTGAATGTTTATTGAGCTACTCACCTAATCTACAGTTGATACCGAGCATTCCTTTGGAAACTGAGCATATGGGAAGTTGAGCAGTATTTACCAAGTTCACAGTAGTTACCATGCAAAATAGTGTTCTCCAAGTAGTTAGTGATTACCGAGCTTCACAGTGTTTACCAAGCAGACAATGCTCACCGAGTCATCAAAGATCTCAGTGTTTACCAAGTAAACAAGGTAAATGAAGGAATTAGTGTTTACTGAGTAAACAAGGTAAATGAAGGAATCAGTGTTTACTGAGTAAACAAGGTAAATGAAGGAATCAATGTTTACCGAGTAAACAAGGTAAATGAAGGAATCAATGTTTACTGAGTAAACAAGGTAAATGAAGGAATTAGTGTTTACCGAGTAAACAAGGTAAATGAATGAATCAGTGTTTACCGAGTAAACAAGGTAAATGAATGAATCGATGTTTATCGAGTAAAACAAGGTAAATGAAAGAGTCAGTGTTTACCGAGTAAACAAGGTAAATGAAGGAATCAATGTTTACTGAGTAAACAAGGGAATCAGTATTTACCAAGTAAAGAAGGTTATCAATGGATTCAGTTTCTACCGAGTGACACAACATTCACCGAGTCACCAATGGTTACCAAGTTCTGAGATACTCAGAATGATTAGTATGGACCATGCCTCTACTCTTACTGAGTGCATGACGATGCAGAGTATTGAAGTGGATGCCGAGTATCAGAAGGTCATCGAGTCAGTTTGTGGAACCCAAGTTTTCTACCACCTGGGCGACTCAGTAATGTTTGTTCACTTGTGTTTTGGCCGACCTTGCTAGTGTAAATATTGGAATGGTATATATCATTTGAAACAATGAGATGCTAAGTAGCATCATCGTTGATTGTGGTGTGTTGCAATATTTTGAGAAGAAGGAAAGCGAATTACCAGCAGAACAGAGGAATACAGCAAGGTCAACATTGGTACAGAAAAGCTATATCCATCACATCAGGTGATCAGAGCACAAGGATCTTATCAAAAATCAGTTGCAATCAGATTCACTACTTCATCCTAATAGGTGAATTAGTTTTCTAAATCCTTTAACCAAGTAGACTTAATAGTCTTTTGTAAATCTCCTAACAGAGTGCATACTTCATTGTATGTTTGCAAATCCTTTAACAAGGTGGATCTAGCAATCCTATTTGCTCCTAACAGGGCAGATCATCAGAAGTGATCATTGTAAGCCTTAACCAGCCAACTTTATACTATAGTATTGAAGTTTTGTGGGTATCATCCCCACCCCAGTTTTACTTTCTAATTGGAAGGTTTTTGGGTCACCAAATCTGTGTGTTCATGTGTTAGGGATATTTATCTTTTCATGCATACAATAGTTTAGATGGATGAATGGTAAAAATATTATTATACAGAATAGAGTTAAAGTTTTAGAGTTACTGATTCACCCCTCCCCTCTTAGTAACCTTATTAGTCTTGATTATTTCCAACATTAACTACTAATTGTTATTTTTGAGAATTCCATGCATCAAAAATGTGTTTTGACTATAATTCAACTCCCAAAAACACCCAAAGAAGGTAAGCTTTCCTTTTTAGAAACCCTAGTGACTCTCAAATCAGCTCATGACTTATCTCTTCTTATATTCTTCTTCTTTCATGGTTTTAAGTCATGTAAAGGCTCATGCACCCATTAATTGATATAAAAAAGGGTGGAGACCTGCTTAGAACCGTTTAGAGGGTTAGTTTGTATATAATTGGTTTTTAGTTTTAGCACAAGTTTGAATCAGAAGATCTCTCACTCCTAACATAAAAGGAGGAGAGGATTTCTTTTAAATACATGGATATAATATGTACTCCAGACCGTTATTGTGACGTGATAATAAATGCTATTGGTTTTCTAATTTTGAGTGTAGTTATTCTTGCTAAAGTTTTTAAATTTTTGTGAATGCATGTTCATGAATAATAATGGATTTAATGGTTGTATTATGTTGTTATGATTGTGTGATCTTTTATTTCTAGTGTGTGCCTTGTGTTAATGAATTCCACTATTATGACAAATTGGAGAAGGGTTATCTTTGTTATTACATTGCATTTTGTCTCTTGTGATTACACTTTTTGTGGCCTCATGATTTGATGAAATGTGAAACATATTGGTCATTATTGAAATTCCCATTAATGATTACATCAATGGAGTTAAGGAAGTTCTGCTCCTAATTTCATTTGTTTCCTACCAAGATCCTTTTGATAATTTAAGTCATAGACATGTTGGGGCTTTGTCTTATGTTTGTTAGGAATTTCCCTTTCAATAATTTTCTTTAACCTCTCATTACTCTATCTTTTTTATTTTCTTTTCAAACACTTGATTAAATTATAAATTCATATAGTTGCATTGGTTATAAATTACATTAATCATAAAACAAAAAATACAAAAATATATCTTCCATTGTGGTTATATTTTAGCAAAGTTGTGCAGATTTGTGGGTACCAACAAAGGTCTTCTTGTGAACATAAATGTTCATCTTTAGTTGAGTTACCTAGTAGGTTAAAAAAAAACCATTCAGAACCTTGGAGTTGGTCATTGATCAAATTTTCAAGAGAGAGCACTAGAAGGAGGCTTCAAAAACAATTCTTGCCAAAAACCCAAATTATTGTTTGAAAATTTTGTAGTTTTTAGAAATTCTAAAGTTTTTGAAGTTTGTCATTGTCAAAAGGTGTGCTTTTCAAAGGTGCACTTTTTAAGGTGTAATTTTTGGAGGTGTTCTTTTTAGAGGTGCTCTTCTCCAACGTGAACTTTTTGGAGGTGTGCTTTTCTAGAATAAACACAAATAGGAAGATCCTTATCCACTACCTCCATTTTAGTTAGCTTTAAGGTCTTCAGTCGATGGATAGGAGTTCTTAGAACTCAATCATTTTTTCAAGCCTTGCAGTGATAAGGAGATACCAACAATACAACCAATCCCATTTCAAATTTCATCACCTTAATTTGTTCCACACTTGAACTTACCTCCACTTGCCATTCCACCTAACCCTCCATCCATAGCTTTCTTCAATGCCCAAGGTTCACCTTTGAAGGAAATGACATTCGATTGGTATCTTAATCTTCCACTAGCATCAATAAGGGATTGGAACTCTTTTGAGAGAATTTTTTTTGCACAATTCAAGATCTATATTGATCTAGCTATCCTATATCATTAGTTCATCTCAATTAAGAGGGATCCCCATGAGACTATTTCATAGTTTAATCATTGCTTCTATAGGATGTATAAAAGAATGGAGTTTCCTTACACTATACCACAAGAGGCTGTCATCCAATTCTATTTAGGAGTAATGGATTCATTAACTTATTTTTTCTAAGAAGGCTCCCACCCATATACATTGATACCATTGAAAAGGTCATCAAAGAGGTTGTTACATTCATGAAGTAGGTAGATACAAGCTGGATGGAACTTGGTGTCTTCCTTTACTTTAAATAATACAATAGCCATACCACCATTTCTACTATGCCAAATCAAATACCCCTATTGAATCTAGTACCATTAGTGAAATAGGTTACTATTACTTCAATGCTAATAATTACATATTCATGGTATGAGCCCCAAAATACTATATTCTTTGAGCAAAAGACTTCTACACCTGCTAAACTTGAGAACAATATGGCTAGTGAATTTGAGGCCATGAAGAAGAAAATATATCTTTTATCCAATGGACTCATTAGAATAAAGTTGAATTCCTCAAGAAACCAAGGAAATCATCCAAGATAGGTTTTTGCCTAAAACAATTATTCTCAAAATCATAGCAAAAATTATGGCCCCTAAGGTAACATCAATAATGAGAATAATGGTACTATAGGTATGAGTTCAAGTGAAAATGGATATGGGTACAATGATGTTTTGGATCAGCCTCCCCAAACCATGAATGAGAAAACTTTTTAGTTTAATAAAATGGTGTTTGAAATATATGATAAATTTGTAGAAGGACAAAATAATAAAATTGATAAGGAGGAGTTTGTGTTCTCATTCAATGAAGAGAAAGACCATGGACACTCTTTGATACACTTTTATTGCATCAATAATATGAACACACAAATTTTTAAAAGTAGAGAAAAACCTCTCGTGGATGATGTCTCTTTATGGTTACATCCTACTCCTCCAGACATGCAAGTTTGTAACACTCCAATGCATTATGAGGCTCTAATAACCATTACCCCAATAGTTGAGAAGGAATTTCATGTAAAGAATGAGATTTTGAAAGGTTTTATGGATAGCATTGTTAGCATGAATGCTGATGATATTCCTTTAGGGTAGTATCCTAAGCATTGGAGAATATGTGACAGTATTGACATGTTGCATTCATGACTATGTTTGTCATTGATGTTAATATAATAGTAATTATGTGAAGACTAACAAAGTAGAAGACAAAGATTGTGATCATATGAACAATATTTTGATGGTCAAGTGACATGAAATTGAGGACATGTTCCTATTGAAAATAATTGGTTAATTGTGTATTGTCTTTGATGTTACAAAAAATATCATATCTTTGCCAGTCAGTATATGCTGAGCTCACTTAGGAAATGAAGATAGTTTCTTGTACCTAGCAAGCATTTTAGAGTTTTCCAAGTTTAGAAGATAGCATCTACTAAGTTCACTCATGACAAAGAGAATTTTATAGAATTTGAGTGCTAACTTAGCTCACTTGGTTATTGAAGGAAAATTTGGATGGAACCAATGTTAAACAATCTCACTAGTTTACCAAAGAATTTTTTTGAAGATGTAGTGTTAACCGAGTTCACTTGGTTAACATAGGAAAATTATTTCTAAGTTATTGTCTACCAAGCAGGGTTGGCTAACAAATGATTTTCTTATTTTGGAATATTGAGTTTAATAGACTTATTTGTTGGTTCTAGATGCTCTAGGAGATGAATATTAATTATTCTAAATTTTATTCAAGCTGACTTGAAAATGCATAAGATATCAATATAAGGTCAAGTTAAGGATTGAATGCATGCAAGTGTGCAAGAATAGAAGATTATTAGAGGAAGTGAATAAGAAGGATAAGTAGAATATCCTTCTGAAGCTACAAAGATACATTTGATTAGAAAGGATCAAGTATACAAGCCAAAATTGAGATCTATAATCAACAATTTATTTGCATCAAAAATTAGGTCATCTCATTGTTATTTTATAACCATTGTCATAGTGATCTAAATATCTTAACAAAGTTGGCTTAAAAACTATTTGTAAATCCTCTAACAAGGTGGCATTTCTAGATTGAAGTGTATAAAGGCCTCTAATAAGGCCACTACCAACAGGGTGATTAAATCCTCTAATAGGGTCACACCTAATAGTGTGTTTTGTAACCCTTAATAGGGTTGGCTCCTAACAAGGCTTACTTTGGAAGAGTGAAAATCAATAACTAGTTCCAATTGGTGGTTTTTCCCAAATTAGGTTTCCATGTTAAATCTTGGTGTCACTTGTGTTCATGCTACTTCATTTATGTGTATACAACTAAGTCAACTTAGGTTAATCATAGATAATATCTTAATATTTTCATGTTAAGAATTTGCTGAGGTATAGTTGCTATTTTAGTGCTAACTAAGTTACAACATTTACTAGTGTAAACCAAGTGCTTGTGTGTTTTTCAATCATCAATATTTTCATTGAAGTTTATGTTCTATGTTGACATCTAAGGGATCTAGGATTTATTTTAGTGGCAATTGATTCACCCTTCCCCTCTTAGTTACTGCTCTTATATTTGCAAAAGTTTCACACTATGCCTTGATGACAAGGTTAAGTGCATGTAAAATAAGTTGAAGAGATACAAAAGATCTACATGATTTATAAAAGAGTAGTATAGAAAAAAAGTACTTGAGTAGTAGTTTTTGATGATTGTATTTTATCTCTTAATAGAGATATATTCAGGGTATGTAAAGTTATTAAGTGATAGAGGATAGTCTAATGATGATGTTAGCGAGTGCACAAGTCCTGAAGTCACAATTGTGAGAAGTTGTATATAGATTACAAGCCAACAGTGTTATATGGTTGCAAAATAATTAAATATCTTATTACGGTCCTATTATAGTTAATTGGGAAAGCTTCAAGGATGACTCAAGGAATTTTTTTGAGGACTTGGTATGAAGGAAAGTATTTTCCTTGATTGTAAAAAGTGTTGGATGAAAAGTGTTCAAGTAAGTGCAAACAAGACCAGAGTGTTTGGTAAATGCAAGTAAGTGATCCAAGGGATTATTGGATGTGAAATTTGTGATTTGGTGTCAAAATTAAAAGTAGCACAAGTCTAGTTGATAGGACACAGAAAAAGGAAGGATAATTATAGTTTAATTCTATTATTCTAGAAATAATAATATAGAGATCGTTTGGATAGTAGGCTCATTGATCTTGCCCCTGAAGCTATTTGGATAGTGGGTCTATCTAGCTTCTAC
The DNA here is from genome assembly GCA_028749045.1 of Cupressus sempervirens. NCBI lineage: Eukaryota > Viridiplantae > Streptophyta > Pinopsida > Cupressales > Cupressaceae > Cupressus > Cupressus sempervirens. Next base: position 966,845,259 of record CM053787.1, read on the forward strand.
AACTCCTAATAGGGTTGGAATATCCTAATAGGGACTAATATGTATTGAATTCTCTCATAGACTCCTAATAGTCCATCTTATAATAAAGAATATTTATATTAGTACATCATCTTGTGGGTACCATCCCCACCAAGGTTTTCCCTCTAATCAAGGGTTTTTCTTGTTAACATATTTGGTGTTATTCTATATGAGTATATTGTTGTCTTTTTTTATTATATTTCTCCTATGATTAAGATTTAATAAGTTGGACAATTGTGAAAATAGTTGGATAATCGATTCACCCCCTCCCTCTAAGTTATATTGGTGGAATATATATTCTAACAATTGATATCAGAGCTTTAGGTCCTTGAAGAGAAAGTTTAATAGCTTTGGGAGACCAATAGTGAGTCATTTCATAAAGGATTCTCTTAATTTTATGGAGTTAAATATGATAGCTAGAAAGAGAAGATGAAGACTCATTTTCTCTAAATGGGTCCAGGATATTAGATTTTCACGAAAGACAACAAAACAATTGTGGAAGAAGCAAAGCTTGAGAAATGCAGTGAAGCATAAAGAGATCTGTTCATGTGCAATATGAGATTCAAAGACACCTTGCTAACAACTCTTCCTAAGAATTTATAAAGTCAAGTAAAGTCACTACAAATATCTCATGAGATTTGGATAGATATAGAATCTATTTTTGAAGTGGATACACATACAAAAAGGATAAGATTGCATAATTGGATATGTTTTTTTCAAGACGCTAAAATTATGGAAGATGAATCTATAAGAAGCTATATTGGTAGGATATCTAAGATTGTTTGTAGGAATCAAGTCATATGGTGGATCTAGGGAAGAAGATAAGGTTTTATGGAAGATCTTGAAAAAATTGACACCACCATTGAAGCAAGTAGCAAACATGATTGAGATTTTGATACCCTACACTAATAAGCTCACTAGGGAAACTTTTCTTGTAAGATTGGAAGTAATAGAAGCTAGTTTGAGATGGTCTAGAGAATTTACAAGAGTGGAGAAAACTTTCAGTGCCTTAAGTGTTCATCCATGTTTATCTAGGGGTGCAAGCACTCATGGATATTTCGCTAGTAGTAGTGGGACCAGATCTGATGAAGATATGAAGATTGAAGAAGGTATAAACCTACTTGTAAGAAGAGAACTAGATGGTAAGAATATCTTTAAATGTTGGAGTTGTAAAGAATTTGGTCATTATGCATCTAAATGTCCTAAAAGAGAGAAAAAGTATAAAGGAAAGTTTAAGCCTAGAAAACCTAGAAATTATTTATATGAAAATGAAGATGAAGAATTTGAGGAAAGAGTTTAGAGTTAAAGTGACAATGAGCTAGGGTTTTTAGCCATTAAAGAAGATGATCTTGATAAAGATATTAGAGAAGAAATCCCAAGTTGAAAAGAAATTTGATTGGATAATAGACAGTGGATGTTTGCATCACATGACTAGTGATATGAAAAAGTTTGTTAAATTAAAGAATCATGATGGAGGTATTGTTAGAGTTGGTAACAATGAAACTTTTAACATTATAGGGATAGGATCTATTCTTTTTATGGAAAGACTAACACTGATGATGTTTAATTTGTTGATGTTTTAAAGCATAATTTGTTGAGTGTTTGACAATTGGTGGATAAAGGATATTAGTTGCAATTAACAAAAAATACTTACATTAACAAAGATAAAAATGGTAAGTTGATTGGAATAGATAAAAGATCTAGAGGTAATGTATTTCAATTGAGTTCTATTGAGATGCCATATTTGGTTGAAAAAGTGGATAACAATTGGTTATGGCATAGAATATTTTTTCATATAAACTTTGATAACATTGTGATGGTTAGTAGTTGTTGTGATGTAGAGTCTAATCAGACTCAGAGGTTTATTCAGTACAATTTCCCTCTAGATTATTTCTATAGGGGTTTGGGGACAACACCCCTAAGAAGAGGTCAAGAGGTTGTGCCCCTATGCAGTCCTATCGTAGTGCTCAAGGTATGCTCCCTATCGTAGTACAAGGTAGGGTCGAGGGGCAACACCCTTGCAAGAGTTTTTAAGGGCAATGCCCCCAAAGTAAAAAATGACCTTATATTTTAAAAGGTGTTAGCGACTATTATCTATCACTCCATCCCTAATTTTGTAAGCAGCAAAAAGACTGTAAAAAAAGGCTTAGGGATAGGGTTTTTCATAATGTGTGATGCAAAAGTTGGTTCTTGTGGTAGTATTGAGCTATAAGGAATTACAGATTGTAATCATTGGATTATAATAATATTGGACTTATTGTTGGTGGACATAGTCTAGAGATTGGGTGAACCAGGTTAAATCTTGGTGTCTTGTATTCTCTTATGTGCAATCTACTATTTTCTAATATTGGTTATATTTGCACCTAACAGGTGGTATTAGAGCCAGATGGTCATGATTTTTTTAGCTAGACCATTGCCATTTTTTTAGTGATCCTCTATAGGAAGGTCTAATGGTTGAGTGAGAGTCTCATAGTTGAGTGGGAGCTATGGTAGATGAGGGTAAGCTAAAGGTGGAGAAGTTTAATGGGCATAACTTTAGGTTATGGAAGATGCAAATGGAAGACTATCTTTATCAGAAGCATTTATGGAAGTCATTGGAAGGAAAATCCAAGAAATAAGGAACTATGTTAGATGAGGACTGGGAGATTATAGATAGAAAGGAAATTGGGAGAATTTTATTATGTTGGACACCATCAATGACATTTAATATAGCAAAAGTGAAGACAATGGAAGAGCTGATGGAAACCCTAGTGAAATCATATGAAAAGCCTCTACTTCAAATAATGTATTTCTCATGAAGCATTTATTTATTTGAAAATGGAAGAAGGTGGATTTGATGCAGATCATTTAAATGAATTTAATATTGTTCCTAGTCATTTATCTTCTATGGGTATTAATTTTGAGGAAGAAATTAGGGCTCTCTTGATTTTTATTTTTATTTTGCCTCAAAGCTAGAATGGCTTGGTAATGGCTATGAGTAATTTTTTGGGTGGATCTAATACCCTAAAATTTGATGATGTGATTAGTGTTATTTTGAATGAGGAAACTCGTAAGAAATCCTTAGGTGGATCTACATCAAAAAGTTCTTTGAATGCACAAAGCAGACGTAGAATGACTAAGAGAGGAAACAATTTTTGAAATCAAAGGAAATCAAGAGGAAAGTCAAAGGGGAAGATGACTCAATCTAGAGGACTGAGAGACTGTTGGTACTATGGTAAAATAGGGCATAAGAAGAAAGATTGTTGGACTTGAAAGAACAATGAAGGAGATAAACCAAAAGGGAACAAGGAGGAAAATGTGGTAAGTAATAAATCCGAAAAGGATGCTTTGATTTTGTCTTTAGAAAGTGTTGATGATTCATAGGTTTTAGATTCTGGTGCTTCATTTCATGCTACACCTCATAGAGGTTTTTTATTATTATTTCCAAGGGTATTTTGGGCTTGTTTATTTGGGGGATAATAAACCCTATTAAATTTTTGGAAAGGGAAAATTTAAAATTAAGTTATAGAATGGAAATCATTGGCTACTATATGAGGTAAGACATGTTCCAAGGTTGAGTAAGAATTTAATTTCAGTAGGACAACTCGGTGATGAGGGTTGTGTAGTTACTTTTAATGAAAAAAATTGGAAGGTTTCAAAAGGTTCCCTTGTAGTAGCAAAAGGTGTGAAAGTAGGCACCTTATATCTTTGTACAATTTATTTATTTTCCTTCTACTTTGATTTTTTTAGAGAAAAGTAAACTTTCAAGAATAGTTGCTACAGTTGAGCAGGAAGAACAAACAACTATTGTAGATTCTGATACAAATGTATGCGTGAATATGTAGCCTCTGATATCACACACACTTCAACATGGTCTTTATTTTTGGATTCATCCCGGAATGAACATTGGATTGTTCATCCAAAAATTAGCCAGTAAGGCAACCTATTTCCTTCTATCTAAAGGGATTTTGCTTGTTAGATATCCTCGGATTTGAGGTGTTAAGTGTAGAACAAGAATTAGTATGCAAAGAACATTAACAAATAAAGTAAACATTCACAAACCAAAAACTAAATTCACATATATGCTTAGACAAAGAAAGAAAACAAGAAGTGCAAACCTCACAAGAGAAAACACTCCATGCTTTCTTGATTCTGTAGATGTGTCCTTTTGTTGTGGATGTATGCTCAAGATGCTCAAAAGCTGCTTCAATGGAGATGGGTAATGGCAAATTGGTAGCTTTGTGAGCTCTCAATTTGGCATTATAAGGGTATGGTTGATGGCTTTGGTTCTCAAAATAGCATGGTAACTTTAGCTCAAAGATAGTTGATGAAATGGCTTGGGATGGGATTCAATTTATAGGCTAAGGGGTAGAGGGATGGAGGGCTTAGATGCAAGAATGGATGAAGGCTTAAGGAGGGCTAGGATGCACTCAAAGGAGAGCACATGGATTGTGCTTGTTTAGCACCAATGGGAAGGTGACACTTGTCACAAGGAGGATGAGTGTGAGAGGGTAGGGTAAAGGGTTGGGTAAAGGCATGATGAGTGGGGTTGAGTATGTAAGAGGGATGTAAGAGGAATGAGTGTGGAAGAGGGAAGAGTGTGGAAGATGGGTGTAAGAGTCATGAGTGGGCTTGTAAGAGTATTTTATGTTTTGTAAGAGCACTCATGACTTAGTGGTTGGGCTTTTTGAGGGGAGACTTTGGTTTGGATTAGGAAAGTCTTAAACTTGTTTAAGGAATGTGACAACATTAGGGAGTGGATTAGGCTTGGGTTTAGGATTAGATTAGAGATGTTAGAGATGTGCAAGTGGATGGCATTAATGAGGGTGGGTGAGTTAGTGGCTAAGCTTGGTTAGTATGGGTGGATAGGGTGGATTAGGCTAAATGGAGGATTAGAGATAGGTTAGGGGTTTTTGAATTTGAGGATTTCATTTATCAAATAGATTTATTTAATAAATGGGAATTTTTGGAATTAGATAGAAGAATAGGATTTAATTGATAAATAATAGATTATTTGATTTATTAATTAGGACTATAGATGATTAATTAAATTAATCAACTAGGGGATGACAAAGGATTAATTAAATAGAAATTTAATTAATAATGCCCTTTTTAGATAACTAAATAGGATTACTAAAATAGTGTAATCAAATTTAGGTGTCTACATTAAGCAACCAAACCCTCTAAGAATGAAGGATTTAAGAAATGAAATTAATCTATATGATTATGCAGGTTAATCTAGAATGAGAAATGCATTCTAATCTAAGAACAAGTAAAGGAAACTAGATTAATCATGTGCATATTATGCTAAATGAAATTAAGCTAAGGATGCAAATGTATGTAAAATATGAGCAAATGTGAGTATGAATTCTAGCAGCAATTTGATGCAAATTCCAAATTCATCCTCTGCCAAAATGAAGAGATGAGGGTCTCTTAAATAGACTTTCCTAGAATCCACCAATGGTTGAGATCGATTTCAATCAATGGTCAGGATTAAAGGTAAAGTGCAGTCAAAAAGGAAGGTTCCCAAATTAAAGGGAGTTAACTGATTTAATTTGAGTAGAATAAGGAGTTAATTGATTTAATTCCTTTTTGATCAACAGTGAACTGAGAATTTCCCTTTTTGAACTAAAGAAGGATTATGGAGAGATATTCAATTTAATAAAATGAGATATGCTCTCATAAATATATTTCCTATTTAATTAAATAATTTCATTTAATTAATTAGAGACACTTTCTTATTTAATTAATTAGGAATTACTCCTATTTAATTAAATAACTTTGTTTAATTAATTAAAGAATAGCCTTCCATTTAATTAAATAATTATATTTAATTAATCAAGATATGCATATTTATTAAATTAAATAAATTTAATCCCATAGTACATTAGCCTTAGCAGATAATTTAATTTAATAAAGTATAAATACTTTTAAATTAAATTATAATTAAATCAAGTAGGTTTAATGCGACTAATATGAGTATGTACTATAGGAATTAAATAAGAAATGTGATCAATATAGATTAGGGTCTTCTGCATCTAACAATTAAGTCAAGTAGCGAGTCAGAACAAGAATGTGTCTAATGAAATAGGACTTTAGCAATGATCAAAATAGACCAGAATTGGTATCATGGCAATGAGTGAATTTTGGGGTATTACATTTTGCCCCTCTTTGAATGAATGTGCAAGCAACACGTTCAATTCAAAGAAACTTAGAAAGTATGATGCACAGATAAAAAAAAAAAGAGATTGGTTCCTAAATTGATTCTACGAAGACCAATTGATGAGCTTTTAAGGACTATCTCTAGAATAGAGCTTAATCCCAAGGAATCCAAGCAGAATACCTAGATACCTAAATTGAAATAGATAAGCTTTTAAGGATCATCTCTAGTACAAAGCTTAATCCTAAGGAATTCAGGTAGAACACCTAGATACCTAAGTTGAAATAGATAAGCTTTTAAGGATCATCTCTAGAACAAAGCTTAATCCTAAGTGATCTAGGTAGAACACCTAGATACCTAAGTTGATAAGATCTAATTATGAGTCACAGAATCATCCCCAGAACGAGGCCTAATCCTCAAGAGTTGGGGTTTAGACTGTCCTGATACCTATCCATCAGACTCAAATCAAAAATGTTATAAGATGTGATCAAATGATGAAAAGATGAAGTAGATGACAAGGATGCCAAAAAGAGGGGGACAAGATGCCCTGAGTAATGAGATGCCCCAGGTGAGAAGGACATAAAATGGGAACTAGATGCCCCAAGAAATGAGACTCAAAATGAGTTGAAATTTAGTTCAATGATGTAATCATCCTGCCCCCTCGGGAGCAAAATCAAAAGATGACACACCAGAAGTATGATGTAAGGAGAGTGATGAAAGATACAAAAGAAATCCAAGGTTTAGTAGAATATAGTAGAGAATAGAATGATCAAAAGAAATATAAAGAGATTAGAATGATCAGAAGAAATATAAAGAGATCAAAATGATCTTGAAGAAATATGAAGAGATCAAAATGATCTAAAAAAATTTGGAGAGATTAGAATCATCTGAAGAAATATGAAGAGATCAGAATGATCTGAAGAAATATAAAGAGATCAGAATGATCAAAAGAAATTTTGAGGTTGATCCGAAGTGATTTCGAGATCCAAAAGAACAAGTTTGAGTTGAAAAGATTCCAAGAATTGCAAAGTATCACAAATATTTGGATTGCACAAAAAAATTTAAAATGCATTTTGAGCCACTTAAGTGTGTCAAATTTTGAATTCAATCTCAAAAAATGGGTTCAGAGAAACCAAAGTAGCCAAGAGGGTGATTAATCAATCATTGTGCAGTTCATGAAAGAACATGATACTTTGAAGAGATCAGCAATCCCTCATTAGAGAAGGTGAAAGTAGATTTGCAATTGATTCACATGCTTATGCAAGTGAAGTATGCAATGCAAGACTATGTTAAATGCAACCCTAGGTCTAGTTATCGAGCCTCGATATTTAATCATCATCGGATATAGAATAAAGCTCATAGGTCATACAATTCCCACTAACATTGCAATCATGGAAATATGAATATAACATACATTATTGGTTTGTTAGGATTAAATGTAAGCATTCAAGGCACAAGAAGCTAGAATGATCAGAACATTTGTCCATTTTAATGTAGCAAGTTAACATAAGCATCAAAGCATAGACACTAAGATGACCTGAATGTTGCTTGCATAACAAACATGCCAAACACACAAGAGATCCATCTTATGCTAAGTACTTAGTATTTATACTATCTGTAATGACCCTTGCATTCATAACTTGAGACCAAAGTGTGCTAGATATACTCCCAATGACCCATACGTTCACTTAATAGGACGAGTATCAGTAAGTACTATAGCATGAAGAGTTCACTCGAACAAAAAAGAAGAACCAATGTCATTGACGTATCTGTATAAAAGGAGGTGAGGTACACACGGACATCCAATACGAGATGGAGGCTCTTATAGTGGACACCCCTTTTATAGGAATGTATCAATTTGTTGGAACTAAACCATAGACAGAAAGCCAAGAAAAGATCATGCCCCCAGTCATTACTTCTCTAGTCGAAGATGACATCATCGAGTTTCTTGAGGAGATATGATAAAGAAAAAACAAAGCAAACAAAGAAAAATCTCAGCATATCCAAACAAGTATATCATTTTTGAGTTCAATTTTTTGGGATTGATGTCAAGTGTCAATGTCCAAAATACATTTGAAAGAAATCTCTTCAGTAGGGTGACAACAATAGATAGACACAGTCAAAACAATCGGTGACTAAGGTCAAAGAGGAATCTTCACGATGAAGAACCTAAGAAGGACTGAGCAACAGTAGGTAGACATAGCAAGGATGACTGGTGACTGATGCAAGAGAGATCTTCCATAAAGGAATCTAGAGACATAACCTGAGTAATAGTAGGAAGACATAGCTAAAACAACTGGTGACCATTGTGAAAGAGATTCTATGAGGAGAATCTCAAAAAAGTGACACTTGTGACAACAAGTAGATGTAGTGAGGACCACTGGTGACTTTCACGAAGGAGATTGTATGAGGAGAATCTCGAAAAGAGAGTGACACTGGCAATAGTAGGTAGATGCAGTGAGGACCACTAGTGACTGTCGCGAAGGAGATTCTATGAGGAGTATCTCAAAAAGAGAGTGACACTGGCAATAGTAGGTAGACATAGTGAGAACCACTAATGACTATTGTAAAGGAGATTCTATGAGGAGAATCTCAAAAAGAGTGACACTAGCGATAGTAGGCAGATGCAGTGAGAACCATTGGTGACTATCTCGAAGGAGATTCTATGAGGAGAATCTCAAGAAGAGTGACACTAGCGATAGTAGGCAGACATAGTGAGAACCACTAGTGACTGTCACGAGAGAGATCTTCCATAAAGGAATTTGGAGATATAACTCGAGCAATAATAGGCAAACACAGCTGAAACAACTGGTGATCATTGCGAAAGAGATTCTATGAGGAGAATCTTGAAAAAGTGACATTGGGGATAATAGGCAGACACAGTGAGGACCACTGGTGATTGTTGTGAAGGAGATTCTATGAGGAGAATGTCAAAAAGAGAGTGACACTGGTGATAGTAGGTAGATGCAGTGAGGACCACTGGTGACTATCACAAATGAGATTCTATGAGGAGAAACTCAAAAAGAGTGACACTAGTGATAGTAGACAGACGCAAAAAGGACCACTAGTGACTGTCACGAAGGAGATTCTATGAGGAGAATCTCAAAAAGAGTGACACTAGCGACAATAGGAAGATGTAGTGAGGAACATTGGTGACTTTTGTGAAGGAGATTCTATGAGGAGAATCTTGAAAAGAGTGACACTAAGGGGGGATGCCCCCAAGCTGTGACAAGACTCAATCCATGGATACATGAGCAGAAAGTAAGAAAGTAGGAAAGTGAAAGCATGAAAGTGACTATACAGAATAGCCAGAAGATGTAGTGCAAGATGGAGCATTGGGAACAAGAGGTGCCTATTTACCAGGTTTTCACCTTCTTGGAAGGATTCTCTTTTTTTGCTACCATGATGCCTGTTTCTAGGTTTTCATCAATGGCACTATTTTTTTTTTTCAAATTATTTGTATTTTTCTTTTTTCAATTTTTTTTTGGTGTTACCAAGGCACCTATTGCTAGGTTTTCAATAGGGTAACAATTTTTTTAAGGACTTTTTTTTATTTTTAAATTTTTTTCAGGACATATAGATATGTACAAAGAGCTTACAGATATCAGATCAACTATAAAACTGCTTCAGGTGGAGAGTGTTGACAAGTTCTTTAAGCACTTCTCCTTCGGTTGTAGAAAGCTAATAAGCACCAGATCCATATACTATAGTGATGATGTATGGACTAAGCTAGTTTGGTTCAAACTTTCCCTTTTGTACTCGTTGTTGTTGATTGTTGGGGTTCTCTCTTAGGATGAGATCACCCAGCTAGAAGTTATGTGGCTTGACCTTCTGATTGTAGCTTCGGGTCATTCTTTGTTGGTATGCTCACAGATGATCACATGCCACTTGTTTTCATTCATCTAGTAACACAATCTCTTGAAGTCAAGCTATCCTATAGTCATCATCAATGATAAAGCCTTTCATAGAGATTCTTAAGGTAGGAATCTCAACCTCTATTGGAAGCACAACATCTGCTCCATACACCAAAGCAAAGGGAGTTGTGCCTGTTGGAGTTCTAATAATTGTTCTATATGCCCACAAGGTTGGGTTGATCTGGAGATGCCAATCTCTCCCTGACTTACAGACTGTGTGATGAAGAATTTTGAAGATTTCCTTATTGGATGCCTTAACTTGGCCATTACCCGAGGGGTAATAAATGGAAGACCAATGTTGTATAATCTTGAATTTCTTGCACAGTTCCTTGAGGTCTTTATTTTTGAATTGCCCTCCATTATTAGTAATGATTGAGGATGGTACACCATATCTACAGATGATGTAGTTTGTGATGAAAAGTGCTACAATTTTTCCATCAACAGCTATGAGAGGTACTGCCTCTACCCACTTCATGAAATAATCTGTAGCCGTGATAATAAACTTATGTCCATTTAGGAGGTTTGGTGGATTTGTCCCACCAAGTCAAAGGCCCATTGTTGAAATGGCCATGTTGTAGTAGAGGGAATCAGCTCTTTGGCTAGAGAGTGGATGAGATTCTCATGTAACTAACACTATTTTTAGGACCTAGCATACCTGATAGCTTCTTGCTCCATTTTGGGCTAGTAGTAACCAGCACGAAGGAGTTTGCAAGCTAGTGTGAGGCCATTAGAATGAGATCTGCAAATGCCCTCATGAATGTCAATTAGTGTGCATTTAGACTCTTCAGGTTCTAAACACCTAAGGAGTGTTCCATCGAGACCTCTCCTATACAGATCGTCAGCAATAATGACACAATGTGAAGCATTATGGATTAGGTAATGTTTCTCATTTTGGGTTAGACCTTTCGAAATGTTTTGATTATGAAGGTAGAAATAAATGTGGTGGTAGTGAGATGATTCTTGTCCTATAATGGAATAGATCATCTTAGAATCAGGGGTTTCATAGGCTAGGTAGTGTAACGCTTCCACAAAGAACTCATGTTGAAGATAATTTTTAGGCATTTGTAGTAGAGAGGCTAGAGTGTCCATGGCATCAGCTACTTTATTATCTACTTGTAGAACTTGCTGGAAGGTGATGTGTGCAAAATACTTCTTTAAGTCATCAACCATGTGCTTGTAAGGAATTAGTTTCTCATCCTTTGTTTGGTACACATCATTAACCTGGTTGACAAAAAATTAAGAGTCACCAAAGATATCTAATTGATCCACTCTCCATTCAGCTGCAATTTTCATGCCATTGATCAAAGCTTCATATTCAGCAATGTTGTTTATAGAAAGAAATAGAATCTTGTATGCTTTGGGTAATGAGTATCTATGTGGTGTAATGAAGAGCAATCTAGCACCTAATCCTTGTTGTGTGAAGGACCCATCGAAGAACATAACCCATGTATGGTGTGTGAGTGTTAGAATTGACTCATCTAGGAAATCAATGTTCATTGGCAGAAGACTCTGTAGGGGCGCCTCAGCCAGCTGGTTTGCAATTGCCTGTCCCTTAATTGCCCTGTGTTCAACATATTGGATGTCAAACTCATTGAGTATCATAACCCATTTAGCCAATCTCCCTATGAGAGTTGCCTTACTGAGTAAGTATTTTAGTGGGTCTATTTTAGCCATGAGCTATGTAGTGTGGGCAAGCATGTAGTCTCTCAACTTTTGGGAAGCAAAGACAACTATCAAACAAGCTTTCTCAATAATGCTATAGTTCTTCTCATAAGAGACCAATGTTCAGCTCAAGTAGTAAGTAGCTCTTTCTTTTTTGTCATTATCTTCTTGGGCTAATAGGATGCCCAAAGATGTTTTAGTGGCTAAAATGTATAAAAGCAAAGGCTTCCCATGAATAGAAGGCATCAAGATGGGCGGATTAACAAGGTATTGTTTGATCTACATTAAGCTTTGCTCACAATCCTGGCTCCAATTGAATTTCACACCTTTATGTAAGGTCTTTGTGAAGGGTTGTGATCTATCTGCCAATTGTGAAATAAACTTGCAAATAGATTGAAGCCTTCCCTATAGCCCTCTCATCGGGTTGATGTTTCGAGGTGGTGGCATGTCTAGTATTGCTTGTACCTTCTCCAGATCTACTTCAATTCCTTTTGCAGAAACAATGTATCCCAGCAACTTCCCTGATGTGACACCAAATGTGCATTTCTTTGGATTGAGTCAAAGACTGAATTTTTCCATATGATCTAGGATGGGTCCCAAATCTTGCAGATGAGTATTGTGTTTAGCACTTTTGACCAAGGTATCATCGATGTAGTCCTCCATGGTTCTATGCATCATGTCATGGAAAATTGTAATAACAGCCCAATGATATGTAGCACCAGCATTATTCAAACCAAATGGCATCACATTCCAACAAAAGGTTCACCATGCACATGTGAAAGCCATTTTCTCCTAGTCTTTTGGCACAATTTTTATCTGATTGTATCCAAAAAAACCATCCATAAGTGAATACATCTCATAGCCAGCCCTCATGTCCATGATCCTATCAATATTAGGGAGAAAAAAGTCATCTTTAGGACATGCCAAGTTAAGATTATGGAAGTCTGTACAAACCCTAATAGATTTATCATGCTTGGAAACTAGAACAATGGATATCCATTCAGCATAATCAATTGCATGGATGAAACCAACTTTTAGGAGTTTCTCCAATTCTATTTTGACAAGCAATGCAACGTAAGGGTGCATTTTTTGAAGCTTCTATTTAACTAGTTTAATGTTTGGTGCTATGGACAAATGATGCAAGATAAGATTAGGATCCAATCTTGGTATGTCAGAGTATGTCCACGCAAAATTTATTTTCTTTTCCTTGAAAAAGGCAATGAATTGTTCCTTCTCTTTAGGTGATAGTGACTACGCCAAATGTATCATATGAGGGTGTTCTTCTATGCCCAGGTTAATTGGCTGCGTTGGCTCTATTAACACTGATGATCTCTCCTGAAAGTGACTGGGAAGGACATCAAATATCTCATCCATGGGTGCCTCAGAGAGGTTTTCACCCTTGGATACATTTTTTGTTTTTACCTTTTTGGGATCCGATACTACCACAATGTGGTTTTCACCATTGGATCTTTTGCATTTTTTATTTTTTATTGTGACATTGAGATATTTGATGTCAGCCTCAGTCATGTTGACACTCTGCTCATTGGTGGAAGATGTTACAGGTTTGATTACATTTAGGTAATAGGCAAGAGCGTAGTCATTTTGGAATGTGGGGACTTCACTAGATGTATTAGGGTTCCAGTCTATAAGCTCAGGATGTGTGAGTGAGAGAGTAGTGGCTGGTTCAATTGCATTCATATTATAGTCATTAAGTGCATGGACCAAAAATTCAAGACCTACAGCAACTTCATCCATAGGTCTGTTCAAATGCCTCAAAGTATGAATGTTAGTAATTGATGACTCTAGGACACTAGTTGAATCTAACCCATGTGGCCTAACCCTAGATGTTTCACCCATTTTGATTTGGTTTTCATAGACATGCACTTGGTCAATGTCTTTATCATTAGTTGCTTCTGAAAGAAAGTCAAACTCATATTCCTTAGAATCAGTGCTACATGGCGAGAGATTATAGAACTCTCCCACAATGATAGGGACACAGTCTTCTTGATCCTCTGGATTCTTACACATATACTCAACATGACATGATTGACTAGATTCTCCCTTTTTTGAATGATATTTGAGTTTCTCAGCATTGTCCTTAGAAGAATCACTAGTATCATCCATAGTGCTAACATGTTGCACAAAGTCATATGGCTTAGAAAAGAATTTAGTGAGATCATAAGGGATAGGATAAGGATGGAAATCCTCATCATCAGATTCTTCCTTTTGAGTATCTGACTAAGCTTGTGACTCAGATTCAGATAAACTCTCAGGTTTGGGGATGAATTTATTTGATCCCAAATGGAAAGGGACCTTCTTAAATCCTAGGCCTGTTGTATCACTATTGCTTCAAGATCTTGTTTTGATAGGATCAATTAGGCCATTGTTATTACACCCAATAGGGCCAATTCCCTTGTAAACAAAATGCTTCATAAGCCTAAGACTAGGTCCATATATCTTAGGAGTGATTTCTTGAGCTTGTTTAGTTAGGTCCATTGGAGCCTCTTCTTTGTAAAGCCATGCAACAATGACTCTGTTTTCACTTTCATCTTCTAAGGGAACTATAGCCTTGACAAAAGAGCCATTAAACTTGGTCTGAGGTGTCAGCATGAATGGCTTCTTTGCTTCTAAGGGCCTCCCATAATGTCGAGGGGAATCTGGGAGAGATGTTAATGACATCACCAGTTCCATGTGGTACTCTCCCATACCAGTTTCTTTCAGTTTAAATGACTACTCAATTTGTTTTAGTTTATTGTCATGATAATCAATGGACTCACGATTAGCAGGGACAAAATTTTTAGCAGTTTTGAGCATATTGCAAGTGCAGCTAGTAGTGGCAGGAATAGTAACTTCGAAGCCATGAAATGGGAACTTGATACATTGGTGGTATGTGGATGGTACATCATGCATCTCATGTATCCATGGCCATCCTAATAGAATATTGTAGGCCAAGGGAATGAAAAGCACTTGACAAGTGACATCCCTTTCGATAGGACCAATGCGAATTGGTAAAACCACAAGACCTAGTGACTTTCATTCCACTTCATTATATGCTTTGATAGTGATCTTTTGTCGAGGATCAACAGAGTCCTTAGAATAATTCAATTATCTAAGTAGAGTAGCATAGACAATATTTAGGCCAGCACCATTATCAATGAGTACCTGATGAACATGTGTCTGGTGGATCATAACCTCAATGTATAGAGGCTGATTGTATGGGTGATTTAGTGAGTTTTTATCCTCCTTAGAGAAGGTCATAAGATATGGTGAGGTCAGGTGACCTACCATGGATTGGAATCGCTCAAGATCTAGATCTTGAGGAACATTTGGCTCAGCGAGGGCTTTGTCCATAATCTTCCTATGAGCAGGCGAGATTTTAAGCAGCTCAAAGATGGAAATCTAAGCATTAGTTCATTTTAGTTGATTGAGAACACTATAACTAGTTATGATCAAGTTCATTGTGGGTTTTGTACCTTTATCAGATGGACCAGCAAGGGCTTTGTCTTTGTGTTGTTTAGGATTTGAAGTAGGAGGCGTAGGGCCTTTGAGAACCAACTTGGCACATGAGTGAGTAATACCATTAGCATAGTGTTGGCAAGGCGTATTATCCATTTCATCAGAAGTAGGAACCCTCAAGAAAAATGGTGTCTTAGGTTTGTCATTATCTTGCTTGCCCTTGATGGTAATAACATCACAATATTTAGAATCCATAGGTTCAACCATGTGCATGACATTGTCATCATTGGAATATGTATAGTTGACCTTTTCGTAGGGTTCTGGTTTTGAAGTCTCTCCTTTTTCATAAGCTGGAAAAGGTTCTTTGAATGCCTTATGATTTGAGTTTTTGTTATGTCCGTCTACCACAAGATCACCAACATTAATCATGTCTTGGACTTTATGGTGCAAGTTTATACAGTTGCTATTTTTGTGTCCCTTGTTTTGGTGATACTCATAGAATGAGGTCTCATTTCACCATGGTGGACGTGGTTGTGGATCATAGGGATGAGGGTTATCCATTGGTGAAATAAGCTTGTGTTGTAGCAATGTTTTGTAAACCACATCCAAAGGTTCTCCCAAAGGCGTATACTCTCACTTAGGGCGTGTTGTCCATGCATTTCTCAATTTTTTCCTAGACGTCTTATTGTTAGGGGGAGATTTCTTAGGATTTTTGGTCTCTTTGAGGCTGTCTGTGAGATTAAACACCACTTTAACCAATTTGGGTGTGACATTGTCAACAACTCCAGTATGTACAATTTCTTGATTTTTGTTGACATGTTTGGTTTTATCCCTATTGGAAGTGGAACCTTGTTTTGTGTCTCTTTGAAGAGTGAGTTCACCTTTCTTGACCATAAATTCTTTGATATGGATAGCTTGTGTAATCATGTTTTCAAAGGTACGTGGACCTTGTAGTTGGAATCTATACCCAAAATCAGGTAAGAGGTTATCAGCAAAAATGTCAAGCTTCTCCATTTCTGGGATTTTATAGGAATACTTAGTGTATAGTTGTCTCCACCTTTGGAGGAAAGTGAGAAAAGGCTCACCAACTTTCTGTTTAAGGCTACATAGATCTCGAATATTGATAGGGTGTTGTATGTTATGAGAATATTACTAAACAAATGAATTGTCAATTTCGTCAAATGTCTTAATACTAGGAGGTAAATGTGAGAACCACTCCAAAGCCTGACCACCTAGGCTTCTAGGGAATAAATGCATGAGGTAGGTTTGATCGTGTATAAACTCCATAGACAAAGAACCAGATTCTCACAAGTGATCTTGGGGATTAGTAGTACCAAAGTACTTATCATATTTGGGTAGCTCTATGCCTCATGGAAAAGGTGGTATGTTTATACTTTGGTCAAATGGAAATGAACAAAGAGCATCCAATGTGTATGTCTTTGTGGGTTTCTCTTTCTTGTGCATCATCTGAGCCAATTGATCTTGCATAATTTTCAATTTTTTTTGGAGTTTAGAGGTCTTAGTTTCTTCTTCAGGTGTGACAATGGTTTCCACATTGAAATAAGAAGGTAACTTTTCTCCCTCTTGGGCAAGTTTGAGAAAGTACTTGTCTTTCTCTTCGTTGATTGGGATTCCCATGACCTTTTGGAAGTTTTTGTCTCTTTGACATTTTGATATGTGTTCAGGGAGTATTTCCACCTCTTTCTCTTTCTCTTTGTCATTCCTAGGTGGTTCTTGATGTCAACTATGACTACCATGTTTAAGTTCACAATTAGTCATTATAGGAACGTGTTTAGTTTCTGTATGTTGTGTTTCAAAAGGTTCTACAAAGAAAGGATCATACATCGTGTTTGGGAATGTAGGACCTCTACCTATCTCAGTATCCTCTTTGTACAAAGGATTCCTAATTTGTTGCAAATTTATGGAAATTATTTGCCGAACTCAAGATGACCTAGTAGATGAGGGAGATCATGAAGATGCCTCACTAGCTGAACTAGATACAGATTGTGTAACGAAAGGTAACCAGCCTCTACCATGATTACAACCCCTAGCATGACCACGTCTAAGGTTATAGGGATAAAACACGTTGCCACTTTTGGTTGTGACAGTCATAGACAAGGACAAGAAGCTAGAACCTAGACAAGGACTACACTAAGACTGAGTCTCAAAAAGGAAAAGATAATAGTAAGAATGTTGTTCACTAAGGTACAAATGGTCTAGTTTAAAGGCTAGAATAGCCAGAGATTATGACCAATGTGACACAAAGTATGACAAGCATTAAGAAAAGGACAAAAAAAAAACTTATGAGATGAGACTAGTCAAAGTACAAGACACAAGTCTTTGGCTAAGCAAAGTGTTTTTGTTTTAAGACTATTTGCAGATAGAGAGTGATAAATAGATGCAAAAAAAGATGGCATGGAGGCCAAAGATAGCTAAAATAGACCCAAATTGGTAATGTTGACATAAAGTCATGGGTGAGAAACCTTTATAGGCTGCGTGAAGAAGTTTCCTAAATTGCACGAAAGTCAATAACAGTGTTTTAATTTCGTGTGAAGAAGTTCACAGGGTCACATGAAGACTGACGACAGAGGTTTAATTTTGTACAAGAACAAAATGATTTCACGTGAGGACCAAATGATTTCGTGTGAGACCCAAATGATTTTGTGCGAGAAGGCAGACTAGTTTTACAATAGCAACTAATTTTGACAAGGTTTCTAGACTTTTTAGATCATTTTAGTAAGCAAGCATATAAACAGGCACGTAGAATAGCAAGCAGGTGATATCAAGCATGTCTAAAAATAATAAGCAAGGGCAAAAGCAACCTTGTGCATGAACAATAAAGTGACTTAGTATGCATTGATTCCTAAGAGAGCTAATTGTGTATGTTTTCGAAAAGTTTTGCAATCACACATACATCCCTAGAAAATAAAAGTTGGCCTCTCTAAGGTTTTTAGTAATGTTTTGACTCTGTAACTTTTATGACTCATAGGGGTGACCTCCAATCCCAGCGCATTGAGGTTTCAACACAGTCTAAAAACTTAATCTTCAAGAGCTGCTAGGGAGATTTGACAACCCACAATGAACCACACCTGTGGAGATTTCTTCCATAAGGATATTTATATAGCGGTTGTCACTACCACGTCAAAAATGGCTATTACCGCTTGACATTCCGTCAATGGAGTTTTCCTTGTAGAGGGATTGTCTGCTATGGTTAACCCTCTCTAAAGGTGATTGACTCACAATAGTGTACCACAAGGGGACTTAGCTTCCAGATTCAAGATCTTGACACCTTTTTACTTTTAGCCCAATCAAAGAAGATAGATTAATCTGACACGGTAAACTAAGAGTATCTCTTAAAGATCTATGATATCAACTCCCAGTGATCTATCAACCTCTTCGAAGAAAGGATGCCTCAATCAAAAAGTTGAAGATTCATCTATCTATGAGATGCTCAAAGTATCCTCCCCACCTAAAAGGAATCTATCATAGAGAGGAGTTTCACTAGGAACCCACTCTCTCAAGATCCACGAATAGAGTTCATGGGGACTAATTACTATGTGTGTACAGATGTTAATTCCTGAAAGCAAATCTATCCAAAAGTAGTCAAAGAGCACAAGGTGGTACACTTAACACTTTAACTAATGCAAGGTGAGTCCAAAGACGTGGAACATTTAACCCCTCACACAAGCCAAAATGAGTCCACAACTTAGAAACTAGTGAGTTCTAGAAACCACAAAAGGGTTGCCTAGTGGAGCATTTAATGCTACTTTCCTGTAGATCCCTCCCCTCTAACATGGTGCTAATCTTGCAACCATAGGGTGAAATGAGGGGCTGACAGATTTAGCGAGTCCAATAACTCAAAATAGCTATCCAAATCTATCACTTGTACTTAAGCCTGCTAAATGAATACTAACGAAGATCACACCCTAGTATCAAATTATGCATGTGTTGTAAAATGTAAACATGGAAGGAAACACACACAAGCTTCACACGAGAGATGTTTGTTTTATATCCAAATGAATTTTTATCAGCTGAGGAAGGTTACTTGGTGATCCTCGCAACGTGCTTAGTAGATTTTACCTAATTTTTAACAATTCTTGTATTGTTTTCAAAGCTAGCAAAAGCGAGATGCATTTTATTTTTATTTTTGCTTTCTTTTGTCATATTTGGATGGCCTTTCTTCATTCCTTTCTGTTTTCCAAAAAAAAAACCTACAATAAAAATTATTGATTAAAATTCCAAGATTTGCATCATGAGTTAATAATTTTTTTTATGAAAACACATAAATTTTTTATTTAAAATAGAATTATGATCCAAAAAATCTAAGATATTTATTGTAGTCTACATAAAGTGTCCCAAATTGGCAATAAAAATTTCAGATCAAAATGTTGAGATTTTTCTGATAAATTAATTTTTTTATGGAAAACCATAAAAGAATTAATATAAATATATTTTAAATTTGAAAACTCTGAATTTTTTATTACGATATCTGGACATCATCCTAAACTTTTAGTAAACATTTTAGATTTTAATTCGATGATTTGCTATGTAAATTAATTTTTCAATGAAAAAATAATTAATGAGTTACTAAAAATTCAATTTTGATCCAAAATTTTTATAATTTTTACTATACATGTCAAACATTGTCACAAATTTGCAAAAAAAAAATCAGATCAAAACGTGTTATTTTACTAGCTCAAATAATTCACATATGAAAAAATCATTAAAAAAATATATAAAATAAAGCTTTAATAAAAAAAAATTGAAATTTTGCATGTGATTTTTTCCTATTGTCTAGAACCTTCGGTAAAAATTTCAGACCAAAATTAATCAAGTTGGTCTACTTTTTATGATTTTTATGAGAAATCATAAAAAGGATAAAAAAAAAGAATTTTGATCAATTTAAAAAAAAATAAAATTACAAAACTTTAGAACATGAGAAGGAAGAAAAAGAAGAAGAAGAAGAGAAATAGAAAAAGATTAAGAGGAGAATAGGAAGAGGTTTCTCAAATGCTCATTTTCTCATCATTGTTGGATGCCTTCTCGAAGTGTCTTCAAACCTGCAACAAGACAAACCTGCAAAACAAAAAGAATGAGGCCAAAAAATTGATTTCTCGGCGCCATGGTGGGCACTAGAAATGTATGCATGAATATGCAGCCTTTGCTAACACACACACTTCAACACAGTCTTTATTTGCAGATTCATCCTGGAATGAACATTGGATTGTTCATCCGAAAATCAGCCGGCAAGGTGACCTATTGCCTTCTATCTAAAGAGATTTTGCTTATTAGATATCCTTAGATTTGAGGTGTTAAGCAACGAGACCCTCTAAGAATGAAAGATTTAAGAAATGAAATTAATCTGTATGATTATACAGATTAATCTAGAATGAGAAATGCATTCTAATCTAAGAACAAGTAAAGGAAACTAGATTAATCATATGCATATTATGCTAAATGAAATTAAGCTAAGGATGCAAATGTATGTAAAATATGAGCAAATGTGAGAAAATGTGAGTATGAATTCTAGCAGCAATTTGATGCAAATTCCAAATTCATCCTCTCCCAAAATGAAGAGATGAGGGTCTCTTAAATAAACTTTCCTGGAATCTATCAACGGTTGAGATTGATTTCAATCAACGGTCAGGATTAAAGGTGAAGTTCAGTCATAAAGGAAGATTCCCAAATTAAAGGGAGTTAACTGATTTAATTTGAGTAGAACAAGGAGTTAACTAATTTAATTCTTTTTTGATCAACGGTGAATTGGGAATTTCTCTTTTTGAACTGAAGAAGGATTTTGGAGAGATATTTAATTTAATAAAATGAGATATGCTCTCATAAATATATTTCTTATTTAATTAAATAATTTCATTTAATTAATTTGAGACACTTTCTTATTTAATTAAATAACTGTATTTAATTAATTAGGAATTACTCCTATTTAATTAAATAACTTTGTTTAATTAATTAAAGAATAGCCTTCCATTTAATTAAATAATTTTCTTTAATTAATTAGAAATACCTTTCCTATTTAATTAAATAATTACATTTAATTAATCAAGATAGGCATATTTATTAAATTAAATAAATTTAATCCCATAGTACATTAGGCTTGGGAGATAATTTAATTTAATAAAGCATAATTTAATTTAATAAAGCATAAATACTTTTAAATTAAATTATAATTAAATCAAGTAGGTTTAATGCGACTAATATGAGTATTTACTATAGGAATTAAATAAGAAATGTGATGAATGCAGATTAGGGTCTTCTGCATCTGACAATTAAGTAAAGCAGCAAGTTAGATCAAGAATGTGTCTAATGAAATAGAACTTTAGCAATGATCAAAATAGACCAGAATTGGTATCATGGCAATGAGCCAATTTTGGGGTATTACAACAACATTGTGGCACAATAGACTTGGGCTCATGAGTGAGAAAGGAATGAAATTACTTCATTAAAAGCAAGTTCTATCAGGTCTAAAATCTATCAAAATGGATTTCTATGAAAGTTGTGTGTATAAAAACAAAAGAGAGTGAGTTTTTTGAAGACTAGGAAGGAAAAGAGAAGTGAGAGATTAGGGCTTGTGCATACAGATGTATGGGGACTGACTTAGGTATCTTCTCTTGGTGTCTTTATTTATTATGTTACATTTATTGATTAATCAACTAGAAAAGTATGGGTTTATTTTCTTAGACAAAAATCTGATGTATTTCAAACTTTTAAGAAATGGAAATGCTTGGTCAAAAATGAGACTAGAAAGAAATTAAAATGTCTCAAATTGGATAATGACGGTGAGTATTACAATTATGAATTTGAAGATTATTGCTCTGCTAATAGTATTCATAGATAGAAAACTATTCCAAGGACTCCATAGGAAAATGTAGTGGTTGAACACATTAACATGACTATAATGGAGCGTGCAAGAAGCATGGCGTTGAATGTAGGGTTGCCCTTAAACATGTAGGTGGAGGTTGTCAATACTACTATATATTTGATTAATAGAGATCCCTCTACTCCTTTGGCTTATGGTATTCTTGAGAAAGCATGGAATAGTAAGAAGGTGAGTTGTTCTTTTCTCAAAACCTTTAGTTGTAAGATATAGCATTAATGAATTTGGTTATAGGCTTTGAGATTTTAAAAATTGTAAGATTGTAAGAAGTTGCGATGTCATATTCAATAAGAAAATGTTGTATAAATATTTGTTGCAGCAACATGAGAAGAAAGAATATGATTATGTAGTGTTGGATGATACTCCAAAAGCTTATGTTCTAGCAATTTCTCATGATGTGCAACAACTACAACAACAAATACCACACACTCCAGTGAATGTTAGATGGTCAACAAGGATAATAATACCTCTAGAAAGATTTTCTCCTTTCTTGTACTCTATTTTACTTATTGATGCTGGTGAACCTGAATGTTATGATGAAGCTAGGCTGATGGATATAAAGATTCAGTGGAAGTTTGCAATGAAAGAAGAAATGGACTCTTTGTTGAAAAATAAGAAATGAGATTTATGAAAGTTTCCTACAGGTAAAAAAGCTTTACAAAATAAATGGGTTTATAGGTTAAAAGAAGAGGATGGAGGTAAGAAATGTAAAGCCAAGTTAGTTGTAAAAAGATTTTTAGAAAAAGGGCATCAATTTTGATGAGATATTCTCTCTTGTTGTTAAAATGACTTCTATTCGCACTAGTTTAAGTATTGTGGCTATTGAAGATTTGAATTTGGAGAAGTTTGATCTTAAAATAGACTTCCTTCATGGTGATTTGGATGAAGAGATATGTATGACATAGCCACAGGGATTTGAGGTCAAAGGTAATGAGAACTTAGTGTGTAGATTGAAGAAAAGTTTATATGGCTTAAACCAGGAACCTCAGCAATGGTATCTAAAATTTGATAGGTTTATGCATGAGCATGGATATAGTAGGTGTTATTTAGATCATTGTGTTTATTTTAAAAGGTTGGATGATAAAAACTACATTATTTTATGTTTATATGTTGATGATATGTTTGTAGTTGGGTCTAACATGTATCCTATTAAGGGACTGAAATGCAAGTTAGGACATGCATTTTATATGAAGGGTTTGGTGGAAACAAAAAAAATTCTTGGTATGAAGATTTGCAAAGATAGGAAGAAAAGGAAATTGACATTATCTCAGGCCTATTATACTGAGAAGGTGTTGCCATGTTTCTCTATAGAGAATGTTAAAACTGTTAACACACCTTTACTTGGTTATTTGAATTTGACTAAGGAGTTATGTCCCAAGAAACATGAATGGGAGGCTAAGATGTCTAAGGTACCTTATGATTTAGCTATAGGAATCTTGATCTACGCTATGGTATGTATAAGGCTAGATATTGCATATGTAGTGGGAGTTGTTAGCAAGTATATGAGTCATCCAGGAATTAAGCATTGGAATGCAATTAAATTGATTCTTAGATGTTTGAGAGGCACATCTAGTAAGTGTTTACACTTTGGGGGCTCTACTACTGATTTACAAGGCTATGTTGACTCAGATTTGGTAGGGGATATTGATACTAGGAAAAGTACTACATGTTATGTATTTACTATTAGTGGGGCAATCGTGAGCTGGGTTTCTAGGTTATAGAAAGTTAATGCTTTATCAACTACAAAGGTAGAGTATGTTGCTACTACAAAGGTAGCTAAGGAGATGATATGGCTTCGATTCTTCATGGAAGAGTTGGGATACCCTCAAAGGGATAGTTATTTGTTCACAAATAGCTAGAGTGTCATTCATCTTGCAAAGATTATAGCTCTGTATTCAAAGACAAAACACATATAGTTGCGATATCACTTCATTCAATTAGTTTTGGATGATGGATAGTTAAATCTAGAGAAAATACATACAAATGACAATCTAATAGATATATTTACAAAGGTATTGACAAGGGAGAGGTTGAACTCCTCTTTAGCTTTGGTTGGTCTTCTAGACTAAATAGACAAAAATAACAATAGAGTCTAGGGTGGTTTAATATTTCAGTAGGAGCTTCAGGTCTATTAGTGCTATGATTAGTCTCCAAGTGGGAGGTTATTATTGTCGAGTCTGATCAATCTCCAAGTGGGAGATTTTTTTCATGTCAAGCCTAATCAGACTCATAGGTTTATTTAGTGTGGTTTTCCTCTAGATTATTTCTATGGGGGTTTGGGGTCAATGCTCCCAAGACAATATCAAGAGGCAACATCCTTGCAAGGTCCTAGGGAAGTTCCCTAGGTGCACTTCCTATCGCAGTACAGGGTGGGGTCGAGGGACAACACCCTTGTAGGGGTTTTTGGGGGTAGTGACCCTAGAGCTAAAAATGACCTTATATTGTAAAAAGTGTCAGCTACTATTTATCTATTATTCTATCCCTAATTCTATAAGCAATAGAAAGCTTGTATAAAGAGACTTAGGGTTAGGGATTTTCATAATGTGTGATGCAAAAATTAGTTCTTGTGGTGGTATTGAGCTATAAGGGATTATGGATTGTAATTAGGTTGTAATCATCGGATCATAATAATATTGGACTTTTTATTGGTGGACGTAGCCTAGGGATTTGGTGAACCATGTTAAATCTTGGTTTCTTGTGTTCTCTTATGTGCAATCTACTATTTTTTGATATTGGTTATATTTGCTTGTAACTATTATTTCTATTTGAGGTTAATCATAATAGTAGCACATTTGTAGTTAAAGATTTTCTTAAGATAATGAAGCCTACTAATATTATTTGCAAATAATTTATTATGGCTAAGAAGAAGAAGGTATAATTTTCCAACAAGAAGTTCACTACTACAGAGAAGTTGGAGATTGTTCACACAGATTTGAGTGGCCCTACTAGAAACAGAAGATTCTATGTAGAAAATTATTCCATGATTTTTGTTGATTATTTCACTAAAATGATGTGGGTAGCATTTATAAAGAGAGATCTAAAGAATTTGAGAAATTTAAGATATTTAAGAATAGAGTTGAGAATGAATCTAGTGTTGAGATAAAATGTTTAAGATCAAGTAGAGGAGGAGAGTTCAATTCTAGAGAATTTAACATGTTTTGTGAAGAGAATGGAATTTTAAAAAAATTATAATCACCCAAGACCCCTATGAAGAATGGAATAACAAAAAGGAAGAACATATCAGTGTCAAATGCAACACAAGAAATGATGTTTGAGAGTGATGTATCCAAGGCATTTTGGAGAGAAGTAGTCAATACAAAAATGTACACCATGAACATAGTAAAAATTAATAAAGGTATGAGTAAGACTCCTTATTAATTATGGTTTGGTCATACACATTCAATAAAGTATTTAAGAATCTTTGAAACAAGTTTTATATAAAGAGAGATGATGATGTTGGTAAGTTTGATCCAAGAAGTGATGAAGGTATGTTTCTTCATTATTCATTAAAAATAAAATATTATGGATGTTTTAATCATAGAAACAAAACAATAGTTAAATGTGAAAATGTAAAAGTTGATGAGAAGTTTGCAATTAAGGAAAATATAATGGATTACAATTCTAATGAAGAAGAATAAAATAATGGAATTATTAGAGAGATTAATGTAGAAGTTTTCCTTGAAATAAAAGAAAAGAATAGGAGAATAGAGATATTACCTAAGATAAGAGACAAGATATGAGTTAGAAAATCCTACCTCTAATAGGAATCTGACAAATAATCACCCTCTAGAGAAGATAATTTGAAGAAAAGACAAAGGAATGATGACAAGAAATAGAGTCAATGAGGAATTAGGTTTAATTTCTCAAGTTGAACCTAAGAGTGTAGATGAGGCATGCAAAGATGATCATTAGATTCAAGAAATAAAAGAAGAATTAGATCATATTGTGAAGAATGACACATGGGGACTAGTTCCTGGGCCTAAAGACAAGAACGTTATCTAGGAACCAAATGGGTAATCCGAAATAAGATGAATGAACAAGGAAAAGTTGTAAGAAAATGTTAGAAGCATGAATGCTAATGATACTCCTATGGGGGATTATTGTGGAAACATAATTAGATCATTATCATGATGATATGTTAAATTCATGACAATGTTTGTTATTGATGTCAAAATAGCAATTTTTTGTGGTATCTAACAAAAGAACAATAGTAAAGATCAAGTTAGTATGGATAGATCATTGAGAATTTTCACTAAGAAAGGTTAAAAGGAGATACTGCTAAGTGTTTAGTATATGTATCTAACCTCAAAAGCATAAGATACTAAGTCTAGAAGAAGTTATGAAAGTTTTGGTGAAGACTATTCTGAGATAGAGTTTATAGAAGCATGTTCTAGTAAACTTTTTATATCTCTTAGAAGAGTTGGTATTCTACGAAGCAATGTTAAAGACATGTAGAAGACATTTTGGAGATGATGTGGTTAAGCTCACTCCTCATAATATTACACATACATAATGTTATTCAAGCTACAAGGTGATAGTATAATGTGTTATTAATGAGGTCCTATAATTATTAATTTAGAAAGTGTAATAGCTGACTCAGGGAATTGTTTTATGTATTCAACATAAAGGAAGGACATTTTCCTTTTTTATGAAATGAATAAGTGAATGATTGAAATAATTATGGAGAGTGGAATAGAAGAGAAACAAGTTGATATGAGAGGATAAGAAAAACAGAGCAAAGTTGGAGAGAACTTCATTTCCAAGGTTTTATTGTGAGATCCTAGTTTGATATTTGGATTCAAGGTTTGTGACCTAGTCCACAAGGTCTAACACTAATTTTTCTAGTTGATAGGATAGAGGAAAGAAGTTAAAGAACAACACAAACAAGTGCTCTACAAGGAATAGTTGAGAGATCATTTGAATAGTGAAGTTCAGTGGTCTTGCCCCAGAAGGTGTTTGGATAGTGGATCCTTCTACCTTCTACAATTCCTAATAGGGTTACACAACTCCTAATAGGGATTCAAAGTCTCCTAATAGGGAATCTTATGTACTGAATGTGTTTATAGACTCCTAATAGGTTCCATCCCTTAACAAGGAATAAATATACTGGCATATCTTTGTGGGTATCATTACTACTGAGGTTTTCCCTCTGATCAAGGATTTCCCTAGCTAAAAAATTTGGTGTAATTGTGTATGTGAATCTTGTTATGGTTTATATTTACAATGAGTGGATGGTTAAAATTGATTAAGGTTGATAAATTTTTTAACTAAATAACTGATTCACCCCCCAACCCTCTTGAGTTATCTTGATGGACTATAATTTCTAACAATTGGTATCAAAGCATCAAGTCCTTGATGATAAAAAATTTGGGAGATCCATGGCCAATATTTAGAAATAATGGTATGAAGTTTGATCGAACAAATTATGATTGGTGGAAAGAAAAGATGAAGACACATCTACTATGTATGGGCCTAGGATATTGGATCTTGAAAAAATCAGAAAAGACAATGATTACTGAAAGTGCTTTGGAAACTTGTACTGATGATGAGAGAAATTTTCATGTGCAACATGAAAAGAAGAGAAGAAATATTGTTTGCACTTCTTGAAATTGAATACAACCAGGTAAAAACGCTTGATACTTCATAATATTTGGAAAGCTTTGGAAAATAGTTTTGAAGGTGATGAACATTCTAAGAAATTGAGGCTATAGACATGGATTTGTGCATTTAAAGATGCTAAGATGATGAAAGATGAATCTATAAGAACATATGTAGGAAAAATATTAGAAATTACTACAAGTATCAGATCTCAAGGAGGAACCAAGGAAGATTATGAGGCTATCTTGAAGATATTAAAGAGCTTAATGCCACTATTTAAGTAAGCAGTTCAAATGATATAGTTGTCGATCTCTTGTAACAAAGATTTCACCAAGAAAACATTACTTGGGAGACTTGAATTAGTTGAGAATGAGCTAAGAAATTTTGGAGCATTGTCCAAAATAGAGATAGCTTCTATTTCCCTAAACATTCAACCTAATCTATCAAGGATCACAAGTGCTAGAGGAAATTTTGTAAGCAATCAAAGATTTGATGAGGACAATAAGATAGAAGATAGAGTAGCCCTTCTAGTAAGAAGAGAAAAATGTGGTAAGAAAATATTTAAATTTTGGACTTGTAATGAGTTCGGTCATTATGCATCTAAGTGTCCTAAAAGAGAGAAAAAGTATAAAGGAAAGTTGAAACCTAGAAGAGACAGAGATTGTTTGTATGCCAATGAACAAGATGATTTTGATGAACAAGCAATAAGTGCTAGTGATGATGAGATAGGATTTGTAGCTATTAAAGAAGAAATTCTAGAGAAAATAGCTTTGGTATCATAGGTTCAAAAGAAATATAATTGGATAATTGGTAGTGGATGTTCACATCATATGACAGGTGATATGAACAAGTTTCTTGACTTCAAAAGTATTGATGGAGGCATTGTTAGAGTTGGAAACAATGCAACTTTCCTTGTGAAAGGTATTGGATCTATAACTTTTGATGGTAAGACTAACAAAAAGGATGTATATTTTGTTGATGTCTTGAACCACAATCATTTTAGTGTTGGACAACTAGTAGATAAAGTTTATTAGTTACAATTCATAGAGAAGACATGAATGATCAAAGACAAAGATGGGAAGGTAACCAAAACAAGAACTAGATCTAGAGGTAATGTATTTCAAATAAATCACATTGAAATAACATGTTTGGTTGCAAAGGTAGATGATAGTTGGTTATCGCATAAGAGATTTTGTCATATAAACTTTGATAGCATTGTGAAAACTAGTAGTATGTTTGTAGTTAGAGATTTTCCTAAGATTGTAAAGCCTAATAAAACTATTTACAAGGAGTGTGTATTGGCAAAGCATACCAGAACTTTTTTTCAAAGCAAGAAGTTTACCACTACAAAAAAGTTGGAAATTGTACATATAGATCTTAGTGGTCCTACAAAGACTAAAGGATTCTATGGTGAAAGGTAATTCATGATTATTGTTGATGACTTTTCTAGAATGATGTGGGTTGCATTTCTTAAAGAAAATCTGAGGCATTTGATAAGTTCAATATATTTAAGAATAGAGTTGAGAATGAATTAGGTATGAAGATTAAATGCTTAAAATCAGAAAGAGGAGGATATTTTACTTCAAATGAGTTTAATATCTTTTGTGAAGCTAATGGAATCAAAAGACAATTTTCAACTCCTAGAACCGTTGAACAAAATGGCATTGCAAAAAGAAGAAATAGGTTAACATAAGTAGAAAGAGCTATGTTAGCTGAGAATGATGTATCCAAGATGTTTTGGAGAGAAGCTATGAATAAAAAAGTCTATATTATGAATAGAGTGCAAGTCAAGAAAGACACAAACAATCCCCCTTATGAACTATGGTTTGGTCACTCACCTACGGTTAAGTATTTCAAATTTTTTGGCAGAAAATGTTATATCAAAAGAGATGATGATTTTAGTAAATTTGATGCTATAAGTGATGAAGGTATGTTTCTTGGTTATTCTTTGAAAAGTAGAGCTTATAGATGTTATAATCTGAGAACTAAGACTATTGTTGAAAGTGCAAATGTAAAATTTGATGAGAAAATCAAGATACAAGAAAGAATAGTTGACTACATTTCTAATGATGAGAATGTTTTTGTTACTAAACCAAGGAATGATGAATTATTATTTGAGACTAAGAATGATTTTCAAAATGAAGGAGATCTAAAGCATGAACAAAGTTTGAAACTTAGAATAGAGCTAAAAGTTGAGATAACAACTCCTACTTTTGGTAAGAATGTGACAAAGAATTAACCACTAGAGTAGATCATCAACAATAAAGATAAAGGTGTGATGACAAGAAGTAGAATCAATGAATAATTATGTCTAATTGTATATGAGAAATGTTAGTATGCTAATAGAAACCAAATTTAAATAAAGCTTCTACAAACTAAAAAAAATTCATAAACTTCAAGATAGACTAAGATGGGCTCTCAATTGAGAATATGAGCCATTAATGGACTCTCTCAATAAGAAGCTCTCTTGTTGAGTAGCTTTATCTAAATGGATAGGATGTATGCTCAATATGCTTCCAAAGGCTTCAATGGATGATTGTGGATTTTTGGTGTGGATAGATGGCTTTAGTATGGATTTGGCTCTCAAAATAGCATTATAACTTTACTTCATGGATTGTGTTATTTTGCAAAGGGGAAGGATCCAATTTATAGGCAAGAGGCTTGAGGGTCTGAGGGCTAAGATGCAAGAATGGGAAAAAGCTTATGGAGGGCTCAGATTGCATGAGAGGAGAGCACATGGATTGTGCTTCCTTATAGCCAATCAAGGAGTGACACATGTCACATGGTGAGAGGATGGAGGAAAGGGCAAGGATGAGTCGACAAAGGAGGCTCAAGAGATAAAATCTTAATAAAGACCCTCATAATGACTTGTAAGAGCAATAAAAGGGCTTGTAAGAGTCATTTATGACCTAGTGGACTTCATAAAGTTTTATGGTTGAGATATTTTGAGGGTGATGAGAGAAATTTCGACTTGGACTTGATTAGGAAAGTTTTAAGCTTGCTTAGGCTTGTGAAAATGATTAGAGGATGGATTAGGATGGTTTAGGATTAGCTTAGGGATAGGCAAGTGGATGGCATTTAATGAGGGTGGGTGAAGGAGGAGATATTTGTTAACTTTGGCTTGGGTTAGGAAGTTTTAACTCATGTTTAGGGAATGTGACAAGGTTAGGAGGGGATTAGGATTAGTTTTAAAGACATCTTCTAGAAGAGTCTAGACTTTGGATGAGGATAAAGACTTTCTAGAATAGTCTAAAATTTCCTAGGATGAGGATGAAGACTTTCTAGAAGAGTCTAGAACTTCTTAGGGTGAGGATAAACTTCAAGATTTTTAGGAAATAAATAAAGTTTTATTTATTTCAAGGGTTTGGGTTGAGGAGATATTTATTAAAACTTTTTTAATAAACATGAGGATTAATATTTAATTTTAATTAAATATTTTGAGTTGGGGTTAGGGGTAGGAAATGATGAGATTAGCCTTTAATCAAAATTAAAGAAGGATTAGAAGATTTTGGAAGAGGTTATTGGTCATAAGGAAATTGGCCAAGTTTTGGGCAAAAAAAATTTTTTTAAATTTATTTTAGGATTTTTGGTCAATTTATTAATTAAATAATTAATAAATAAGAAAATAATGTTTAAATAAGATTTAAACATTTTTGGGAGGGATTCCTTAATTAAATATTTTTAATTAAGATAAAGGGATTTAATGGCATGAAAATTAATTAATTAATTAAATAATTAATTAATTAATAAATGATGATGTCATCAGGACTTTTTCAAAAAATAAAAATACTTTATTTTCTAAAGGTTTTTAGGTGTCTACATTTTGCCCCTCTTTGATGTGATGCCGCAAGTGGCATGGCATCAAAGATAAGAAAATAAGATGCCCAAGGCTAGAGCAGAAGAGGAGAGAATGGACTGTGAGATGCCCCCTCAAGAAGGCAGCGGGGAGAGAAAGTGAGGCTCGATGGCTTCTTGAAATGTACAAGAATCTCGGATGAGCAAGGAAACTCAGATTGGCAAAGAGAAGGGGCTAAATTAGCTCAAACTCTCACTATGGGAGAATGATAAAGGAGAATCAGATGCACAAGAGGAAGCAAGCTTAAGACTTTAGGGAAGGTGGAGGATGAAGGAGCAGAGCGCTATAAAAAGGAATCCAGGATAGGGAGATGGATGAGGGGATTATAAAGCTGATGCAATAGGATTTCAAAGAGTTAGATTGGTGGAAGATGGGTTTCGGAGATCCCTAGGACTAGGATTGTGGATCTCGAAAGATGAGGCTTGGTGGATTGATTTGGATTGGTGGATCACTAAGACTAGGATTGTGGATCCCTAAAGCTAAGAGTGATGAGTGATTCAAAGAGATACAGATGCATAAGCTGGGGTAGGAGAGACGGATGCTGGATATGGATGGGGGATAATGGAGATGAAGGAAAACCATTGAAGCTTTTTGAGTGAGGGGATACTTCAAAGAGAAGTACCACCATGTAGTTGAGCACTAGATTTTCTATAGGACTATTGGTTAATTGCCAAGGTTACCAAGAACATCAAGGCCTGTTCACCAACTATCCAGAGGATTGACAAACTAACTCAAAACAAACATGCAAGGATTGCCCCAACATCACACATGAATCCTAGAGGAAGCATCATGGAAACGACATTGGAGAACCCACAAGCAGAAAAGAAAAACAAACGAAAGACCTGATCAAGACCTTACACTCTAATTGCCCCATTCACAGCATACCATGATATGGAAGATCATGGCAACCTTGAGGAGGGAACAAGGAGATTGCTTGGAAAAGATACTTCAAGACCCAAAAGGGAAGATCCCAAATCAAAAGAAAGTGAAAATCCAAAAGAGAACCGTTTGCCAACGAGATGGGTAGGACGAGGTACTAACGAACCAAGATCAGACATGAGGAAAGCTATATCCTGCAAGGACCTATCGGAGAGCACCTAATCTGGTGGATTTGGATGAGTGATGCGTCTGGCAAGCTGAACTAAGAAAGATAACACTTTGGTGATAGGAAATCTAGCTAAAGGATGCGTTGGAATAGCTAACCAAGATGTGTGATGGGTGCAAGATGCTGATCAAGGATGAACTGACACGAACGCTGGATAGATACAATGGTACTAAGCTAAAGAGGATGTACAAGCTGATGGACCAAGATATGTTGCAAATGTACAAGTTTTTTCATGTTTTGGTTTTTGTGAGATGGAAATGTTTGTGAAGGATGGGATGTCTATAATAGGTGATAGGTGGATAGGTAGATGGTTTGCGAAAAGATTAAGTGAAAATGGGGTTTTGTGTGTGCACATGATAGTATACAAGCTAGGATACAAGATTATTTATAGGCTGGAATATGGTACAAACCTTGGACAAGATTTAGATAGACAAGGTATGGTACAAGATTTACAAGGTATAATACAAGCTTTGGTACAAGATTTACAAGCTGTGCAGGAGGTATTTACAAGCTTCATCAGATTTTGGATATTTGGTTGGAACACCAAGGGAAAAGGCAAGTGTGTCTTATGGGATGGTGGGTAAATGGATGAGGGATAGGATAGTGATAGATAATGGATTAGTATTTAGTACACCAAGCGCCTGAATTACCAGGTTTTCACCAAGGTACCTATCCAAGGTGCTTGAATTGCCAAGTTTTCACCATTGGATGCTTATTTCTCTTTACTATTTTTTTCTTTTGTATTTTTCAAAAGCTTGGTATACCAAGGATCTTCAAGCATAGAACTTCTTGAGATGAATGATGTTGGTAGGATCATTCAAGAGTTCTCCTTCTGGTGTATATAGCTGATAAGCTCCAGAGCCAAAGGAAGCAGTGACAACATAAGGACCAAGCCATGTAGGTTCAAACTTGCCTTTCTTTTCTCGATCTACTTGGACTTTCATGTTTTCTTTGAGGACCATGTCACCTGGCTGAAAGTGTCATGGAAGCACTTTTTTGTTGAAATTTCTTTTGAGACGAGTTTGATAGACTGTGAGATGATCATAGGCTTGTTGCCGCTTCTCGTCTAAGAGATCTAGCTGGGTGAGTCGAGCTACTCTATATTCTTCATCTGATATTTTCCCTTGCAAAGATATGCACAAGGAGGGAAGTTCAACCTCTATAGGTAGTACCGCTTCGGCACCATAGACTAGGGAGTATGGAGTTGTGCCTGTGGATGTATGGAAGGAAGTTCGATAGGCCCATAGGGCTGGATTTATCTGTAGGTGCCAATCACGGCCGGAATCATTGACAACTTTCTTTAGAATTTTGAGGAGGGTTTTGTTAGTTGCCTCTGCCTGGCCGTTACCTTGTGGGAAATATGGGCTAGAAAAGCGGTGATGGATGTGGAGGGAAGTGCATAATTCTTCCATGTTGAGATTTTCAAAGTTACCTCCATGGTCGGTGAAGATGGTGGATGGGATGCCGAAGCGGCAAACAATGTGGTACAAGATGAACTTAGAGACCTGAACTCCTGTAGCTGAGACTAGGGGGACTGCTTCCACCCATTTAGTGAAATAGTCTGTAGCCGTTATTATCCATTTATGTCCATCAGATGAGAGGGGTGTGATAGTTCCAACTAGATCAAGGCCCCAACAAGCGAAAGGCCAAGGTGGTGCAATAGGCTGTAGATCCTGTGCCAGAGCGTGCACAAGATTTGCATGCTGCTGACATGGGAGACACTTTCTGACAAAGTCACAGGAGTCTTCTTCAATGGTAGGCCAATAGTAGCCTGCTCTAAGGATTTTTTGCGCTAGGACAATACCACTCGTGTGGGCACCACAAAGTCCAGAGTGTACTTCCTTTAACACCATCCCGGCCTCATTTTGGTCTAAACATCGAGAGAGAGTATCGTGATAACCCCAACGATATAGGGTATTGGCTATGATAACATAGCGGGATGATTTTTAGATGAGGTTCTGGCATTGGGTACGTGTGAGGTGAGGGGATATGATACCATCGTTAAGGTAAGCGTGAATCTCATGGTACCAAGGGGATTGGGGACCAACCAAGATACAAACACGGTTTGAATCCTCATTCGCATAGGCGGGTGTGAGGAGTTGCTCCACTAAAAACTCATACTGTGTAGCTGCTTGGGGAATTTCCAAGAGCGAGCCTATAGTAGCCATAGCATCTGCTGCTTTGTTCTGTATTCGAGGCACTTGTGTAAACTGAAGCTTTGTAATATGTTGGGTTAGCTGATCAACTAGCTCTTTGTAGGGTAATAGCTTTTCATCTTTGGTTTGATATTCATTTAGGGCTTGCTTGATGATGAGCTGAGAATCGCCAAAGATTTGTTGCTCAACAATGTTCCATTCTGCAGCTATCTTTAATCCTGCTATGAGGGCCTCATATTCAGCTATATTGTTGGTGCTAGGGAATTGTAGCTTGAAGGCTTTTGGAATGTAATCTCCTTGAGGTGTGACCAACAATATTCCTGCCCCTGATCCATGAGATGTGTATGAGCCATCAAAATAAAGTTTCCATGGGGGTTGTTCTTCAATTAGACAGATATGCACATCTGGAAATTCTATGATCAATGGATAGGCATCTATTAGAGGTGCATCAGCTAGGTGATCTGCTATAGCTTGCCCTTTGATTGCCTTTCTATCCACATACTGGATGTCAAATTCACTAAGGAGCATAACCCATTTGGCCAAACGGCCTGTAAGTGCTGTTCTAGAGAGCATATACTTGAGAGGGTCAATCTTGGAGACTAGTTGGATGGTATGACTTAGCATGTAATGGCGAAGCTTTTGAGTTGAGAAGACAACTGCCAAACAAGCTTTTTCCATAGGAGTGTAATTGAGTTCATAACCAACTAGGGTTCTATTGATGTAGTAGATGGCTCTTTCTCTGTTGTAGTCATCAAGCTGTGCTAGAAGTGCCCCTAGAGCAGTAGGTGTTGCTGATATGTACAAAATTAGGGGATGACCAGGAACTGGTGGAACCAAGATAGGGGGATTGATGAGATACTGCTTGAGATGGTCGAAGATGCGCTGACATAAAGGATCCCACTTGAAGTTCTCATCCTTCTTCAGTAAATGTGAAAATGGTGTACACTTATCTGCAAGCTGGGAGATGAAGCGCCAAATAGATTGGAGCTTTCCTTGAAGAGAGCGAAGCTGTCGCAGTGTCTGGGGAGGAGGCATGTCTAAGATAGCCTTGAATTTCTTGGGGTCGATCTCTATACCTCATTTAGAAACTATGAAACCTAGAAGCTTGCCAGATGTGACCCCAAAGACACATTTCTTGGGATTCAACATGAGATGATATTTGGCTAACCTATCAAAGACTTTCTCCAGGTCAGCAAGATGATCCATGAAGGTATGAGACTTGACCAAGATATCATCCACATAATCCTCCAAAATGCTATGGATGAGATCATGAAAAATGGTTGTCATAGCTCTTTGATAGGTAGCCCCAACATTCTTTAGGCCAAAAGGCATCATGTTGTAGCAAAAGGTTCCCCAAGGGGTAGTGAATGCTGTCTTATGCTGATCCTCTTCTGCAATCTTGATTTGATTATACCCAGAAAATCCATCCATGAGGGACAAAATTTCATGTCCAGCTATAAGATCTACAATCATATCTATGTTGGGCAAGGGAAAATCATCTTTTGGACAAGCCTTGTTAAGATCTCTAAAATCAGTGCAGATTCTGATGTCACCGGAAGGTTTAGTGACAGGGACCATGTTGGAGATCCACTCTGAGTAGTCGATAGGTCAGATAACCTTAGCAGTTAACATTCTTTCTAATTCAGCTTTGACCAATAATGCCACCTTGGGGTGCATTTTTCTAAGCTTTTGTCTGACGGGCTTGATCTTTGGATCAACTGCAAGATGATGAACTATAAGCTTTGGATCAAGTCCTGGCATGTCCTGATATGACCATGCAAATCGGCCAATGTTCTCTCTTAAGACCTCAAAGAGGAGGTCAGCTTGGTCTTGTGATAGGGATGCAGCAATGTGAACAAGTCTGGGGATCTCTGAAGAACCAATGTTGATTTCTCGAGTATCCTCAATTAGAATAGAAGACACCTCTGGTCGATTATCTTAAGGAGGCAATGCTAAATCCTCATGTTCTTCTGGATTTTCTTGCTAAGGGGTTCTCTTTGTTGCCTTAGCTAGTCTTAGATTCACCTTAGTTCCAGTTTTGGGTGTATCGGAACTAGGTTGGGGATTTTCTCCAAAATACCCCTTGGGATCTAGCTTGTAGATATAGGCAAGATCTGGCTTTGTTTTCTTGTGAGGAGTTTCAGCTCCCATGAATCTTAGAAGTGCCTCCTCTGATGTGAACTCATCGATGTGTATGACACTTGGTTGGTTCAAATCTATGAGTTGTGGATGGGCGAGTGGTAGGTCAATGAGGTGGATGGATAGTTCTTGGAGAACAGAGTCTCTGAGGGAGATTTGGTCTAGGATATCGTCGTAGGCTCTCTTTTCAACTTCCTCAGGAATGTCTTCGATTTTGACAAGGTTGTGGTGAATGTTTAAAAAAGCGTGACCGTTCTCATTGGTGCCCCCAGTTGTGGGTATGCCAAAGCCAAGACCTGACTTTGATTCCCACTTGTGTGCATCGATGGGGCACTGCATGCCTCTTTCTTCTAGTCCTAGACCACCACCTTAATAGTTCCATTTGTTAGTGATGAGCTTATGTTCTTGGGGATACTTTTGGCTGAAGTGATCAAGGCGTGCTTGATTTCTTTGAGGTGCATCCTTATGTAACCATTTGTTGATATCTGGAGTGAGCTCCTCATGAAGAGGGATTTTTGAGGATACAAAGGTTGTTGGGCCAAACTGTTTGTATCGAGGAGGTGGAACCTCCTTAGCTTTGTGATATGTCGGTCGTCCATGGGCATGTGGATCAAGTGGGAGTGCCCTGACAGCAAATGCATCTGACAGACTATACTCTCCACAACCTTTGTTATTGATCTTCACGGTAGACAGGGTAGAGGCGAGGATGGTTTTTGGGTCATTATAAGTGTGGGATGAGCTGGCAATGGATGTGCCAATATCAATTCTAGGGGAATGGTTTGTATATGAAGCTTCAACCGCATTGCAGTAAGCAAAGGGTTCTGGATCGGCATGGATGGTTACCTCAGTGCCTTGATGCAAAAATTTGATGCACTAATGGTAAGTGGATGGAACGGCTTTCATGGGATGAATCCATGGGCGACCAAGGAGGATGTTAAATGGTAGGTTTAGATCAATAACATGGTAGAGTGTCTCTTGGATGACTGGCCCAACCTTGATTGGCAGCAAGATAGTTCCTTCTATGGTTCTTTCCAAGTTGTCATAAGCTTTGATGGTGATAACCTCACTGATGATATCTACCTCAGTATAACCAGCTTGTTTTATGAATTTTAGGGTGCAAATATTCAAGGCTGATCCATTATCTATCATTACTCTTTTTACAGCAAAGTTGGATACCATGATGGCTATGCGAAGCGGAAGGGTATGATCTGGGTCGACCACGGGTATGTCGGTGGGTTTGAACGATAGGGCACATGAGGATGAGAGGTGTCCAACAAGATTATGAAAATCAGTAGCATTGATATCAGAAGGGACATGAGATTCTATGAGAGCACTGTCAAGGATGTTCTTGTACATAGGGCTAGTGCAAAGAAGGTCTAAAATGGAGATTTGGGCTGGCATGTTCCCAAGGTGTTCCAAGATATTGTACTGGCTTTTTGATGGAGCTGATGGTGTTGGTGTAACAGGTGGGCCTACGATGTTAAATCGCGCTCTTCGAGTGGTGACTGCACACTCATTGTTTGGTCCTTGGATATTGATAACATTGACGGAAGGCTCTTTCTCAGATATACAAACTATAAGGCTACCATAGTCTATATAGGATGAAGTGTGGTCATTGTTCTTACCATGCTGTTGGTTTGGCTGACGGTTGTTGGTGTTGTTGTTGTTGGTTTGGATAGGTGCTTTTCCAGGATTTTGGTTGTGGTGTGGAGGAAAAGCATTTTGATAGATCTGTAAGCCTGCATTGGGAGAGGTTTGGGCACCAACAATGATTTCCTTCCAATCAATGAGGTCTTGCACATAGTCTTTCAGTTTCATGCATCTGAGGGTAGTGTGACCTTTTACCCTATGAAATTTGCAGTACTCATTATCTTTGTACCATGTAGCTTTGGATTGGCTTGGGTCAATTTGCTGGGTAGGAGGAAATTTGATGAGGTTTTCTTTGACTAATTTCTCAAAAATGACATCCAATGGCTCACCAAGGGGTGTATAGTTTCTAGGTGTAGGTTGGAATCTAGGCTTTTGTCCTGCAGCTACATTGATGGCATTAGCTTGATTGCTAGACCCTTGGAAGTTGGGTCTTGGATTGTGGTTTTGATAGCTTTGGTTATTCTATTGTTGGTAGTTGATAGCTTGTTGATTTTTTGGTTGATATGGTGGGTTGGACTGGTTGTGAGAAGGGCCAACAATATTCACATGTCTGGTGTCAGTGACGCCATCTGTTGCAACATGCTTGTTTTTGTTCCAATACCTAGACTTGTCATTGGAATGTGATTGATTTTGGTTGGCTTCCTTGTAAAGCTTGACCACACCATCTTTAATGAGTCCTTGCTCAAGGATCATTCCTTTCCTTTGATATCTTTGTAGGTTTGCAAACAGTTCATGGTCATGTGGTGAGCCAAGCTAGGATGGGCATTATCAATAAACATTTTCACAACATAGCGTTCTGGCAAGGTGCAGGATATGCGGGTGGTAAGGGTTTGCCATCTTTGCAAGTATTCGGTAAGGCTTTCTCCACCTTTTTGCTTGGTGTGGACAAGATCAACTATTGATAGCTCTGTTTCAACAAGATGGGCATATTGGGCTACAAATGCCTCAGATAATTCAGCAAAGTTTTTAATTGTGCCATAGGGGATTCTATAAAACCATTCAAGAGCTGTTCTAGCTAAGCTTTTGGGAAAAAGGCGCAAGAGGAAGACATCATTGTATGCTACGTCCTAGCAGTGCATGTAAAATTCTTTGATATGTGCGACAGGGTCTCCTTTTCCTCTGAATTTGTCAAATTTGGGTACCTCAAAGTGTTCGGGAAATGGTGTCATGGTAATGGCTCTGTCAAATGGGTAAGGACACACATTCTCAAACTTGAATGTCTTCGGATCATTCCCTTCTTGGATGGCTTTCAGAGCTATCTTCATTTGCTCCCATTCTAAATTGATAGGTGATGGCTGGGGTGCCCCCAATGTAGGAGTGCCTTGAGGTAGGTATGTGCTCGATGGGGCTACTGAATATGGATGGCTATGAGGGATTTGCTGATAGGGATTGTACATTGTTTGGGCAGCTGCATGGTGGATGACAGGTTGCTGAGGGGGAGGTGGCGCATATTGCTGCATGTGCTGCGAGGCTTGCTGTTGATATGGGATTTGAGGTTGGGATTGAGGAACATAAGTTGGCTATGGGATAAATGGATTGCTTTGTGGAGGTAAATTATAAGATGGTTGAGAGGCTTGGGGAAAGGATCGGGGGGCTTGTGGGGTTTGACCAATATATGTGGGTTGTGCCCCCATTTGGGATGGTATCTGCAAATAATTGGTGGTTGGCTGGGGTGGTGGATTACCTCCTAGAAGTGGCATTGAAAAGTAGTTGGTAATTAGAGGTAATGGATTAGTTGGTGGTGGAGGTGGTGGGAATTGAAAGCTTGGGAATGGAACTGATGGGGTTTGATAGCTTTGTGGTTGGATTTGGAAGCTTGGTAGAGTGGTGGCAGGGGCTGGGGTCACTTGGGAGTTTGGTAGAAAATTGGTAGTAGCTTGTGGGATTTGATAGTTTTGTGGAGTGAGGGTAGTAGCTTGTAGATTTGTGGCTAATGGTATTGAGCTTCCAAGACCTAATGGAAATGATGGGATTGTGCTTTGGGCTACAGTGAACAAGCTGGGGGTGATGAAAGGTTGATTATTTGGCCCCATGGGTGGCATCCCTGTTGTATATTGCTGAGGTTGGCCAAAGATGCTAGCACTGATTTGGGAGATGGGTGGATTTGGAATTCTAGGTTGGGGAGCAGCAGTAGCAATAGTGAAGGGGGTGAACGGTGAGCTGTTTTGGGTAAAGGGGGTTTGGAGCGGAGAGGTATGAACCAAGGATGGAGTGGTGGTGGATGGGTTGGCTTGCGGCATGGAGATTTCAACTTGGGTGGATGATGGTATGTTTGGGTCTATTGGATCATATGGATTGGCTGGAGGCTCTTCTTTTGGCATATATTAAGGATAATTTGGATCATAAGAGCCTATGGGTGGTGGTAGCTGCCCAAACAATGGGTGAGATGGATCTGATAATGGAGGGGGTCTTCCAAAGTCAAAGGTTCCTACATTTTCCCTTCGAAAATTAGCCATGATTGTCTCTTTGTTCTTGTCTATAATGGCATTTACCAATACTCCATTTCCTGGTTGGTTCATGAAAGCTTCAATGTCAATACATGATGGCATAGCTTTCTCTGGGCTGAAGGATGGCTGAGTGCTCAAGGGGGGTGAGGTTGTTCGATCCAAATGATAGGGCTCCATTGTTTCTTTTTTCTCGGCTAAGCGAGTGACAGGTGGCATGAAAAATGCTCCTAGGGATGAGATGCAATAATGCTGATGGATGCAAAAGGGGGAAGGCTTCTCTATGCAAATGATTTCCTAGGTTAAGGCAAAGCTATATGACAAAACCTAAGGAGGATTGGGTTGGAGATTCTAACTTCAAAGATATGTTGCCAAAGCACGAAAGGTCTGCTTTCCTATGTGCAAGCTTGGTGGTGATTGTGTCAACTTAAGGATAGACTGATGATCCTTTAGGAAGAACATGAGATTGACCACTTGTGGATCCCAACCTTTAGCTCAAGGTGATGAGGGATAACAAGTGACAAAGCTGGATTACCCTAGACAAAGCTCTGTCAAAGGGATAACCTTGGTGAGATTGATGGATTTGGAAGATTTTAGGAGTGGCAAACTTTTGGCAAAAGTGACAACAATTTTGAAGGCTTGGATGTGAGGTTTTGATTTTTGGCTAGATGGTTTGATTCTAAATGAGATGGATGAGCTAATAATGCTTAAGGGGATAACCTAAGATGGCTGGCTTTTCTACAAAGATGACTCTAAAGTGAAGCTAATCCAAGAAGATGTGGAGAAACAAGGGTGTCTAATCATAGAAATCATGCCTAGTTGGTAAGGCATAAGAAGGATTAACTCCTGGATGTTGGCTAAATTTGATGGTGCTCTCTAACCAGGCCTCTTGAAGTGCTTTGTCGGTAGCTTTGTCCTCTGCTTTATGGAGTTTGGCAATTCGTGGGCTTGGTGTTATTTCTTTTCTCTTGGCTGAAAGTTCTTGGTATGCTAGAGATGGTTTGAGTTTAACCTTGTGGAACTTCTGTTTGGGTTTGGGTTGCTCTGACATCAATTTCTAAATCTGCTTGGCTTTGAGAGATCTTGGTTGTTTTGCTTCAACTCATTCAACTTCTGGAATAGGCAGTGACTACACTAAGTATGCCCTAAGCTAGGATTGACCAAGTTTGGCAAACATTCATTCAACAAATAAAAGATCAAGCAATAGATAGAAACAACCAAATAGAAGTTTTTTATTCT
Organism: Cupressus sempervirens; assembly: GCA_028749045.1. Classification (NCBI taxonomy): domain Eukaryota; kingdom Viridiplantae; phylum Streptophyta; class Pinopsida; order Cupressales; family Cupressaceae; genus Cupressus; species Cupressus sempervirens. The sequence continues at coordinate 966,887,527 of CM053787.1, forward strand.
CAGAAAGTGATACTTGCGCCAAGGAGTGTGTATGTTCTACAAATGTTTCGATCAGTCACTTCAAACACATTAACATCCTAGATGGTTGTCTACAAGGTTGACAGTTGGTTTAGCTAAGGAGTCCTCGATATACCCAAGGTACGTGAGGCCCAAATCCGTAGATGAGACCAAAAAGATGTCACACAGCTGAGAGGAGCGATAACCCACTTCTCCTCTTTCACTTCTCAAGGGTATAAAGTTCCTTGAGGCTTAGCCCGAGTGACAAAATCTTGATTCCAAGAGAGGTGTCTTTCGATTCACCTCCCAATTCTTATACTCTGCCAGAACGCTGGAGTTGAGGTCGTCCAAGGGGTGATGAAATCCCCAAGCAGGCCTCCTAAAAAGAAACAAGGTTTTGGATCCTAATCTTATGCACCCAAGGTGGCCTAGAAAAATGACAAGGGGAGAGAAGACTTGGATGACCTTGGGCTAAAAAAAATGCTTGTTCTTTTACCAACTGACTCTTATGTGTGCTAATCTAGACTTTGCAAGCACTCATGTTTAAGAGACAATGTTCAATTCCAACTTGAAGCCCCAACAAAAGTAAATCGATCGAAGAATGCAAATAATAAGAAGAGTTAGGGTCAACAAAAGCAAACTCGTGCGCCCAGAGGCCCTCCACGTCAAGTATCGATTAATTTTCTTTAAGGCATTCAAGATTGAGTGTGAGTTTGTTTTAAGCCCAAAACAAAAAATGTGTGAGATTTGATTTCAAGCGCATGCCCGGAGGCTCTCCACGTCAGTTGTTGTTCAATTTTAGTACCCAAACTTGAAGTGTGATCAATTTAATCTAGATTTTTGATCATTTAAGAATTTTGATAAAGTTAAAGCAAACATTCAAAGATCGAGTGAGTGAGTTAGATTGTGGAACATTTAACACCTTTTTCAAGTAGACCCATCCCCATAAATGGCGCTGAGATTGCAACCAATGGTTAATATTTGATGGGTGATTAGAAAAGAGGTGAGTCCAAGGAACTACTCAAATTTATTTTTGCAAATTTGTATTTTAACTTAACAAGGTTTCTTAAATGTCCAAAAATCAAACTTTACCTATATTGCATGTGGAAAAGAGATTTGTTTTGTTCAATTTTTAGAAGCTCCAAATGAAGTGTTTGATATTGCAATGGTTAATTGATCCTTAGAATTCAAGATTGGATTTGTTATTTTAATCATGCATTCAAGAAAAATTTGATTTTAATCCATGGCATTCAAGAGTGATTTTAGCAACTTGCATTCAAAGAAAAGTGGTTAAACATTCAAGTGTTTTCTTTTGAGCATTCAAGATTGAGATTTTGTGTGTTGTTTTAAGAACTTTGAAGTGCTTTGTTTTAACCTTAGATCATTCAAGATTTTTTTTTGGACTCAAAAGTGAAAATGACTCTTTGGACTTTGGTTTTCATTCAAGATTTTGTGTTCTAGTTTGCATATTTTAAGCCCAAAAATGATATTCCTAGATTGTTTTGATGCATGAAAATCCTAAGAAACATTCAAGATTTTGCAATAAGACATTTGTTTGGAACAAATAACAAAGCTTTTAGGACAATTTTTGGAAACCATTTAGGACTCTTAGTTTTCATGAGATTTTTTAAAAGAACTTTAGTGTGCACTTAGTGTTGATTTTGAACCTTTTGAAATGGAAACTTGAATTTCTTTTTAAATTCTCAAAAATGAAGTGTTCCTAATTTTGCATGAATGCATATAAAATCTTGATGTTGCAAGGATGCAAATGATTAGATTGGTTTAGTTTCACTTGTTAAAAGATTTTTTCTTTTTTGCAAATTTTTAATTTTTCAATGGATTTAAGTATGATTTGGGGGTTCATTTTAAGCACTAAAAAGAAGTGTGTATGATTTTGCTTCCTTAAAAAAAAATGGCCAAGATCTCCCACAAGAAGAAGAAGAAGAAGTAGATGGAATAAGAAGAATATAGACAAGAAGAAGAAGAAGAATTTCAAGTTCTTTGTCCACCTATAAGCTTGAAAAATCTGCTAACACTATGAGATAGATTATGAGTTCCTTTGTCTTCTTCATGCTCATGTGGACCTACAAAACCAATTTATACAATCCTACCAATCACAAAAACAAGAAAAATTAGCCAAAATCAGCAAATGACATACAAAACTTGACTAAAAAAGCTAATGAAGATGACCCATGCGGGGTCCCACCGGGCGTGCCAAAATGTATATGAGCAATGTTAGTATACTAATAGAAATCAAATTTAAATAAAGCTTCTACAAACTAAAAAAAATTCATAAACTTCAAGATAGAATAAGATGAGCTCTCAATTGAGAATATGAGCCATTAATGGACTCTCTCAATAAGAAGCTCTCTTGTTGAGTAGCTTTATCTAAATGGATAGGATGTATGCTCAATATGCTTCCAAAGGTTTCAATGGATGATTGTGGATTTTTGGTGTGGATAGATGGCTTTAGTATGGATTTGGCTCTCAAAATAGCATTATAACTTTACTTCATGGATTGTGTTATTTTGCAAAGGGGAAGGATCCAATTTATAGGCAAGAGGCTTGAGGGTCTGAGGGCTAAGATGCAAGGATGGGAAAAAGCTTATGGAGGGCTCAGATTGCATGAGAGGAGAGCACATGGATTGTGCTTCCTTATAGCCAATCAAGGAGTGACACATGTCACATGGTGAGAGGATGGAGGAAAGGGAAAGGATGAGTCAACAAAGGAGGCTCAAGAGATAAAATCTTCATAAAGACCCTCATAATGACTTGTAAGAGCAATAAAAGGGCTTGTAAGAGTCATTTATGACCTAGTGGACTTCATAAAGTTTTATGGTTGAGATATTTTGAGGGTGATGAGAGAAATTTTGACTTGGACTTGATTAGGAAAGTTTTAAGTTTGCTTAGGCTTGTGAAAATGATTAGAAGATGGATTAGGATGGTTTAGGATTAGCTTAGGGATAGGCAAGTGGATGGCATTTAATGAGGGTGGGTGAAAGAGGATATATTTGTTAACTTTGGCTTGGGTTAGGAAGTTTTAACTCATGTTTAGGGAATGTGACAAGGTTAGGAGGGGATTAGGATTAGTTTTAAAGACATCTTCTAGAAGAGTCTAGACTTTGGATGAGGATAAAGACTTTCTAGAATAGTCTAAAATTTCTTAGGATGAGGATGAAGACTTTCTAGAAGAGTCTAGAACTTCTTAGGGTGAGGATAAACTTCAAGATTTTTAGGAAATAAATAAAGTTTTATTTATTTCAAGGGTTTGGGTTGAGGAGATATTTATTAAAATTTTTTTAATAAACATGAGGATTAATATTTAATTTTAATTAAATATTTTGAGTTGGGGTTAGGGGTAGGAAATGATGAGATTAGCCTTTAATCAAAATTAAAGAAGGATTAGAAGATTTTGGAAGAGGTTATTGGTCATAAGGAAATTGGCCAAGTTTTGGGCAAAAAATAAATTTTTTATTTATTTCAGGATTTTTGGTCAATTTATTAATTAAATAATTAATAAATAAGAAAATAATGTTTAAATAAGATTTAAACATTTTTGGGAGGGATTCCTTAATTAAATATTTTTAATTAAGATAAAGGGATTTAATGGCATGAAAATTAATTAATTAATTAAATAATTAATTAATTAATTAATGATGATGTCATCAGGACTTTTTCAAAAAATAAAAATACTTTATTTTCTAAAGGTTTTTAGGTGTCTACATGTGATGACAAGAAGTAGAATCAATGAAGAATTATGTCTAATATCTTAAGTAGAAACAAAGAATGTAGATGAGGCATGTAAATATGACTATTGGAAGCAAGCTATGAAAGAAGTATTGGATCAAATAATGAAGAATGAGACATGGGAATCAGTCCCCAGACTAGTAGACAAGAATGTGATAGGAACAAAATGAGTTCTCAGGAACAAGATGAATGAACAAGGTGAAGTTATAAGGAACAAAGCAAGATTGGTTTGTAAAAACTACTTATAGCAAGAAGGAATATATTATGATGAAAACTATTCTCCTATGGTAAGAATATAAGTATTAAGGTTATTCTTAGCCTATGTAGCTCATAAGAAATTTAAAGTGTATCAGATGGATGTCAAGTCAACATTTCTAAATGGAGAACTTGAAGAAGAGGTCTAGATAGAAAAGCCTAAAGGTTTTCCTTTAACAGATGACAAGGACATGGTATATAAATTGAAGAAAGCATTGTATGGCCTAAAATAAGCACCCAAAATTGGTATGCAAGGTTGGACAAGCATTTGACAAAACTTGGATTTAGCAAAGGTATGTTAGATAGTAATCTATACTGGAAAGAAACAGATGATGGATTCATGATTTTGACAATATTTGTTGATGATATCATATTTGGAAGAAATGATGATGAAGGTGACAAGTTTATAGAATAAATGAAGAAGGAATTTGAAATGACTATGATAGGAGAGATGAAATACTTCCTAGGATTACAAATTGTGTAGGATAAAGAAGGAATCTTTATCTATCAGGATAAGTATTTGAAAGATCTATTGAAAAGGTTTGGTTTGGAAACATGTAAACTAGTTGGAACACATATGATAGCTAGACACAAGTTATATACAAAGGACAAGAAGTCTACTATTGAGAAGAAGAAGTATAGATCTATGATTGGAGGATAGCAATACTTGACTCACACAAGGCTAGATATAGAAAATGTAGTTGGAATTATTGCAAGATTTTGAGATGATCCTAGAGAAGAACATTATGTAGTAGTTAAAAGGATATTTAAATGTTTGGAAGAAACATCAGAGTTCATATTGTAGTATGATAGATCTAATGATTTCACTTTATGTGCTTATACAGATGTTGACTAGGTAGATAGTATGGATGACAAAAAGAGTAGTAATGGTGGAGCTTTATTTCTTGGTAGAAGATTGGTTTCTTGGTTAAGCAAGAAGTAGGACTATATGTCATAGAGTACAATAGAGGTAGAATATGTTGCACCAAAAAAAAAATTGTAATCAAGTTGTTTATATAAAGTAGATGTTGAAGGATATAGGGATAGAATTCAATGAGCCTGTTGTTATACATTGTGATAGCACAATCATAATAAATATGTCTAAGAATCCAATGTGCCATTCTAAGACTAAACACATTTCTATTAAATATAACATATTGAGAGAGAAAGTTGTAGAAAAGGAAATCAAATTGGAGTATGTAAGCACCAAAGAGCATATTTTAGATATTTTCGCTAAGCCTCTTCCTAGAGAGACTTTTGAGTATTTGTGAGGTATGCTAGGGGTTATACCCCCACCTACATTAGAGTAAATGATGCAAGGGTGCATCAATCCAGTGGTACACTACTATTTGTATGGACTAAATTTTGATGCTTCTTGTATGGGAGAGTATTTATGATGGACAGTTTCATCTAGTATTCTTGATGAATGTTGTTTTGAACAATGTCTTTGAACACTTGAGCAAGTCAGAGATAGTTGTTGCAGAGATAGATGGTTGATGAAACCTTTGAAATTGATGTCAATGGGGGAGAGATTATAGCATGAAAAATAATTTGATATAAAGTAAATTAAGGTATATAAATGGGGGAGAATGATTGATGAAGAGGATTTGAAAAGAAAGGATAACAATCTTTAACTATTGGTATTATTGGAATTAGATGTTTTTCATCTATATTTCCATGAATGACAAAGGGGGAGAATGTTAGAACCATTAATTCTAATGATCCTTCTATAGGGGAATATTTTGGAAAGTTGATTAGATCATTATCATGATGATATGTTACATTCATGACTCTATTTGTCATTGATGTATACATAACAATTTTCTATGGTATTTGACAGAAGAACAATAGTAAAGATCAAGTTGGTACAGATAGATCATTGTGTTGGAAATATCATGATAGGCTAAGTTACTGAGAGGGGAGGGGTGAATCAATACTTATAAAGCATAATCCTTAATTATTAATTAATCCTTCGTGTGTATTCTTATTTGATTGCATGCATGAGAAACTAAAAACATTAAAGCATTCATGACACTATGACACACAATTTGGTGACCTAAAAACCTTCTAAATAGAAAGTAAAACTAGGGTGGGGATGATACCCATAACCTTTAGTAATATAGTATAAAGTTGGTCAGTTAAGGCTTATAATGATCACTTCTGATGATCTACCCTATTAGGGGCAATAAGGATTGTTAGGTACACCTTACAAAAGGATTTACAAACATACAATGAAGTATGTATTTGGTAAAGAGATTTACATAAGACTATTAAGTCTACCTTGTAAAAAGATTTGACTGATCCAATTGTTAGGATGAAGTAGAAGCTAATCTCTAATTTTCAACGTGGTTTGTTGAATGAGATTCCTTTGAGTATAGTAATCACCTTGCTATGATAGATAAATCTTTGCCACTCCTTATACTATTGTAGCATTTTTAATTTTCTCTTCTATTCTTCTCTACTTATTACTTTATTCCACACTACTCATTGGATTTGAAACAATATGTTACATATATACCAAACCAATTTACAAATTACAAAGTTAGCCACAATACAAGTTTACATAAAAACCACAAAGTTGATTCAACTGCAGGAACTCAGGTTCTGAAGACTAGCTCAGTGAGGTTCTGATATTTGCATCCAATGCCAATACTCAACATCATCATGCACTTGATAGAAATAGAATCTCAATCCATACTGATCACTTTCAAGTACTCTTGAACTCCATCTACACTCGTGACTCGATGAATATTGTGAAAATTGGCATATAAACTAAATAACTCAATTCACACTGCATAGCTTGGTCAATGCTATCATTACAAGCTTGCTATAAATTGAGTTACTTGGTTAACATTGAGTAGATTGGTTAACATTAGAATCACATCACATTAGTTGTGAACTTGGTAAGCACTGCACAACCTAGTTTGCATTGATAAGCTCAGCATACACTAAGATGCTTGATTTATACTACTAACCAACACCTTAGTAGTGACTGCTTGGTGCAAACTGAATATTGTCCCATGGACTTAGTAGCAACTATAGAACTCGGTAGCAATTGAAATACTTGGTTAACACTATTAACTATATAATGTACTTGGTAGATACTTACATTTTGAATAAGTGTATGTCACTAATAACAAACATGACTAAAATGTCAAAAATCCCCTCCTTTAGCATTAGTGACAAAAACACTTATCAATCAAAACTAAATTCAAAATGTTCAAGAGCATCTTTTATCCATCAACTTATGTCTCTAATTTGGTAGAGTATACCTTTTTTTTGAGATTTTTCAAAATTAGTTTTTTAAGAGACGTACCTCTGAGTATCTATACATGAATAATATTATAATGCTTCTCGATATATAATATATAATATACTATACATCTTTTCACATCTGATATATGCATTTTCTCCTCTTTTCTATACATCTTCTCCCTTCTACACAATATACATCCTCTCTATAATATACATCTTCTCCCCCTTTTTGACATTAATGCCAAATATGTATGCTATATATACTATATAGTAATGCCAAAATGTGACAAGAAATTTGAATGTACCTTCAAAATTAACACTAATTTCTTGTTCCAAATCTCTTGCAACACCTTGCATGTGTGCAATGCAACTTGTATTTCTGCTGACAATTCTATCAAGTGGTTTGCAATGGAGAAATATTTGTCATGGATGAGCATTTTATTATGTGCAATGTGTTTCTGCAATGCATCCATGTTTGGGAGAATCATGCCCTATATATCTATCAATGTATCTCTTATTCTTGCCTCTTCTCTCAGCAATTCTACCTACATATCAGTCAAGAATTTGATCTTGGTGTAATGGGTAGAGTTATAGCTCGGGTCAAGTTACAACTATTGTGTACTTTCCTTTAGATTTTCCTCAATCTTCAACAATTTATCTTTTATTTCCATAGTGAAATTTGAGATATCACAAAGTTTTCCAAATAAAGAAGACACATTGTTGGAAGAGGTCTCCAATGAGCTTGGAATAGTAGATAATTCTACAATAAGTTCCAAAAATTTATTCTCAAACTTCTTCTCAACTCTCTACAACAATTTCTCTTGTCCATTCAAATCATTATTAAACTTTTGGACTACCTCTGCTAACTGGTTCATAATTGGTTGAGAAGTATCAACCTCTATATTTAATACATCTACAAGGATATTCTTTGCATCTTCTATTATTTGAAATTCCTTGTTCCTTTGTTATCTAATCCTTTGCTACTTGGCTTTCTTCTGAAGAATTTATCTAAAAATATGCATCTGATCAAGATTGAGATTTTACATGTCCCAATTTGGAAGTACAATCTCCTCATCAAGATCTATCTCTTCTTCCTTCTATTTTCCTTTACCAAAAAATCTTGTGCTCAGTTGAGACTTGGTCTCAATTATCTTTGCACTTATTAATTGCATTCTAGGAGTGGAAAAAATTGTACAAATAATAGGACTAGTTGTAGATATTTTACTTACTACCAAAATACCTATAGTAGAAATACCTAGATTTACCAAAACTCATGTAGAGGGAAGTGTTGGCTGCTTGGTAGATGAAGTGCTTGTCACTTCAATCAATGAAGTACTGAGATGGATAGGTGGAAAAATTGATCGAGTGCTTGTGCCAACTATTTTTGTCATAATTAATCCTTATAAACCTTTCTTTGAGCTTGATGATTTCAATGCTTTTCTTGTAGAATGAGGAAGTGAGGCTAAGACTACTGTAGCAATTCTCATTAAGTCAGTCTCCTCAATATCTTACACATCTTCCTCGATAGTTTCTTGCTCTCATTCCTCTTCATCATCATCTATATTGTCAAAATGTTTGAATTCTTCATTATCAATTTCCTCATCCTTTTCTTGTTCATCATCACCTTCATCCTTTTCACTAACGTCAACAACAAAATCGCTCGACTTGTGAAGAAGATAAATGTTCTTCTATGCATTTCTAGCATTCCTTACCACATGTTCAATGTTATTCAACAATATAAGAAAAGTGTTGAATCTCAAAGTAATATTTTCTTCATTTTTCTTTAGAGATTCTTATTGGTGTTTTAAGTAGTACTAAAACTACTAAGTGACAAAAAACTTAATACCAGAATGACAGCACATACACAATCTAAAGACTAGTCTATTCTTATCAACAATTTCATATGTAAGGTATTTGGACCCAACTTCAACAAAACCACAAATGGTTTTCTACTCTTTTGGCTCTGCACAACTAGGGTGGGTATACCCAGGGATGTTTCAAATATGAAATGACTGTATGAGGATTATTCTTAGTTTCATTCTGATTCTCATTTCAAAATCCTCAAATAT